>JANXHW010000005.1:71735000-72360000 GCA_026170595.1 Plestiodon gilberti rubricaudatus
AGTCAATGAGCCTTAAAATTACTTAACCTTAACTGGATTTTGCCCAGTTCAATTAAATCTTCAAATTATTATTTCCTGCTTCTAGTCACAGAAGTATTTTTATTTTTAAAAAATGAAAAAAAAAAAGATTTTGCCTTTCCCATCAAACAATCCAAGGTGGTTCAAAAAAGAAAACAAAAAAGCACAAAAATACATAACCATAATAACCAATCACAATACATTAAAAAGCAGTACAGCAGTGAAATAAAAACAAATCAAAACAGCCTATCAGTGAGCATCTAAAGCCTACAAAAGCATATCCAGGTCCGCACAGCCCTATCCAGTCCCAAATACCAATGGAAACAGCGACATTTCAACTTGATGCCTGTAGAATTGACCTCTAGTGCAACAGTATTCCACAAAGTCGGGCCACCACCAAAAAGGCCCTGCATATGGTGAATGCCTGCTACACTTTTGGTGGCAAAGGCATACACAGCAAAGACTCCAATGGTGACCAAACTGTATGGGATGGAATATGTGGTAGTAGGTGGACCTTAAAATGTCTTGGATTCGAAACTGTTTGGGGGTTTTAAGGTTAAAGCCAGCACTTTGAATTGAGCCTGGAAACAAACACATAATCAACAAACACATATTCAATGGACCTCTTAGGCTCAGTCACTTTGACCTCTGCCATTAGGATCGCGTTGTACAGACTTATAGATATTGAGAGACAGGAAGTTTTTGCAGCAGCTGCTAAAAGTTCCTCACCTTTACATCTACAACTGCCCTGTACTCTCAGTAAAACTTCACAGTATCTTTTCTTGATTGATAACCCTCAAGTAAGACGTGCATTAACCTTAGCCAGATGTAATATTTTACCGTCCAGTTTGATGGATTATAGATTTGATAGATGTAATTTGCCCATGTAATTTGACAGATATAGAATCCTTATCACACGCACTTCTATACTGCTCATGGTATAATGACTTGCGCCAAGACATTCTTAATCCATTGCTGGCAAATCTGCAAGGGAAGTCTGATTCAGAGATTATATTGGTTCTTCTGTCATCTGTTAATAAATGGTCCATTAATCGGCTAGCTTACTTTCTTTATCTAATTATTCAACGAAGAGCCTCCATGGTGACCAATTTAGCAAAACCTAATTAGAATGAATGTAGACTGTTTATTCCCTTGTAACCCTCTTCCTTCTCTGCTTACTTGTTTTTCATATTATGCATTATGTATTCTAATTTATCTGTATATGTGTGTGTATGTCTTTTTGTGTTATGCCAATAAAGGTTTATGATGATGATGATGATATTCAATGCAGATCAGATTGGGGGGGGGGGGATGTGCTCCAACAAGCAGCCCTGATCAACAACCAGGAGGAAGCATTTTGTACCAACTGAAATTTCTGGATGCTCTTCAAGGACAAAAGCAAAACAATATTTATTTAAAAGCAGAAATCAAAACAAAACTGAAATTGTGGTTATCATCCCCATTCATGAGCTAGATTGCAAAGGTTCAGGGCTGGCCGCTAAATCTAATGCCTGTTTCTTTATTGCAACAATAACAGACTTATTCTAATCTGTTTTTCTGATCTAACTTAATACCTGTTGCATCAGAAGCATAGTTTATTTTAAATAGCTAATCAGTCATAAGAATTAAAAAAGAAATGAGGTAATCTTACACATTTATGAAATTGGGTTTCAAACAAAGGTTTGCTTAAGTGGTCCGTTCTTGTTAGTTTCCTAGTCTAAAGACTTCTGACTGAAAATTGTGTTCTACTTTCCAACTTTGTTCAACCATAGAATTCTTTGATTTTCTTTTATGTCTGCATGACTACAAAAGATGCAGCTTTCTGAAAGTGTCACCACAGAAGCAATAATAAAATTAACGTATTTATGAATATATTACAAAAATATACCATATAGGATTTCACAGTGGATACTTCAACACTGAGTGAACTCAGAAGCCAAGATTACATAGGGCACACAACCCAATCAAAGTTAAGTACTTTGAAGTCTCATTTGAGAACCATGGGAGAGATTTGAGCACATTCTTAGCTCTCACATTGAAGTCAGTGACACTTAAAAATGTTCAAGTATGTCTAGACTGTATACCACAGAATCTATTATTTCTTGGAGGTAACTCTTATAAAGTATTATAAAAAAAATTAGAAAGGAAAAAACTCACGGCTCAATCCTAAGGGCGTGCAGAACACACGTTCCGTCAGCATAGTGTGCTTTCTGGCAGTTGCAAACGTGACTCAGCTAGAGAGCGCAGCCTGGCTGCTGCAACAAGTGACAAGTGGCCACTGGCGTCAGTGCAGGCGGGTAGAGCTCTAAGTTCCTCCGTGATCCAAGCCTCCGTTACACGGAGGAACAAAGCCCCTGTGGCAGGAGACTCCCTGCGCGTTGTTTTCACCGCTTTGAATGGTTCGGAAAGCGCGGGAGCGGGGAGCTTCATTCCTCCGTGTAACAGAGGCTCGGATCACGGAGGAACTTAGAGCTCCACCCCCTCCCTGCAGTGACGCCAGTGCAAGTGGCCGAGTCCATGTGGCAATGGACAGCGGACACCCGTCACTGAAGGTAAGCTCATGTAGGGATCAGAAGGAAGGCTGGGAGGGGGTGGAATGAGGCAGGGATGGGCAAAACGGGGAGGTGATGGGGAGGGGAAAAGAGCAGAATGGGCCCAGGAAAGGGGTGGGTTTTCTGACAGCGGCACCCACTGAATCCTAACCCCCTTCAAGGTCCAAGTTGACCCATGGGGCAGCAGGGGCTTACCCTGGGGGAAGGATGAGGCCCCTTACCCTGGGGGAAGGAGGCCACCTCTGATGGTATACAGCTGACGCCACATTGGTGCCACTGCATCGCTGCATGGGGAGCTAGGTAGGATTGGGCTGCCTGCTGTCTTGATCTGACTAAAGTCCATATACTGGAAGTACCGACTTACACACACACACACACACACACACACACACACACACACACACACACACACACACACACACACCTACCTACCTTGTTGGCTGAGGCATTGAATGCATAAATGTACATTGTGATTGTGTACATTGTGATTTTTCCAGCCTGATCTACCAGCCAGAACTCTGTATGTCAGTTGTTGGGTCATGGGTACCAATCTGCACACACTGCTAATACATTTGTAAGGGATCTTCAACCATTGGCCATGGTTATCTTTAACCATTGGCACTTAAGGGGTTAGGAGAAAGTGTCATGAGTCATTAAAACTGGGGGATTGGTTTTAATATTAGAGATAAGGAAAAGCAATAAAATAGCAAGTGGAAACAATAGATCAATGCATTTTCAGTTGAACAGGCAGTGGCTATATAGAGATTCCTGAATTTTTGCAATCTGATTATGGAGAGAGAGAGAGAGAGAGAGAGAGAGAGAGAGAGAGAGAGAGAGAGAGAGAGAGAGAGCGCTATAATAAATGCTGCATAGGAAGAGAGATCAAGAGAACACTGGGTTTTTGAATTGACTGTGCATGGTGTTCTGAAATAGAGACTAGAAAAACAGGAGGAGAAACAGAGGAGAGAGCAATGCAGCTCTCAGAACAATCAGTCTCACTGGTCTGTTTTGAGTTAAGGAAATCCACTATTTGTAACATAAGGCAGTGTTTTATTTTTCCAGTTATTTGGCCATAACCTTTCGTAGCATACAGCTAATTCAAAACGGTTTCTTTCATTGCATTCCACATGAACGTATGCATCAAATGATATATAACGTGATGGTATTATTCATATATACGAAGTTTTTACAATTTTGGTCACTAGTGGTGTCACCACCACCACCACCACCACCCCAAGAGTGTCACCTGGGGCGGTCACCGCCCCCCTAGTGACACCACTGGGTAGAAGAGGCACATTAATGCCACAACGCACGAATTTTACTTCAAGTCCATTGCAGAATGAAGTAAGAGGACAAGGGGTCTCCAAAGCAGGCATTTTGCACTCTGATTGGTCCTCGTCCTCTAAATTTTTAGGAGTCTTTCCCTTTCCCAGTTTCTTAATTGGCTTCACCTGTTGACTAACTGCTGGGGCTGCAGGTCACTGGTACAGAGATAGATCCGTCTGGAGCCTGATAAGGGAATAAATTTGCTGACACTGCCAAAATGAAGGTGAGGATAGGGCAGTTACTAGAACTCACATTGAAGGGGCATCCTGGGGTCAAGATCTCAACTGATTTATGGCACGATCCTTGTGCCATAGTTTTCTGGGTCCGGATAAACATCAGTACAGTTGGACCTTTTTATCCACGGTTTTTTATCCACGGATTTGACTCAACACTGTGGCAAAACTGTGGAAGGGGGAGCCCAACCGCACTACATTACCTCTTTTTTTCAGTGTTGTCGGTCAGGGGCCTGCCAGCCACTTCGAACCTCCTGCGCGTGTCCAAACCACTGAAAAATGCAGCCGGGAGTCTCTGGCGCCATTCACAGGTTGCTTCCAGTAGTGGTTTTTGTTTTTTCAGTCAGTTTAAACAAATTCAGGAGGAGGGAAGCGGCAAAGACGCTGGAAAAAAGGTAATGTGGTACCGCTCCCTCCCCCCTTCAGATTTCATGTAACACTGATTTTCTTATCCACTGTGGTTCCTGGAACAGAACCCCAGCGGATAAGAAGGCCCAACTGTATAAGATGCACTCACGTTTTGGAAGATTTCACCCTCCCAATGGCCTTTTTGTGGAGAGGAGGGATGGAAGAAGGAAGGGGGGAGGGTCCTTTAAAACCATTCTTGGGCTTCATGCTCTCTTGGCATTAACTTGGGTAAAAAGACACACGTGCAGGCTGCAATCCTATGCACACTTACTGGCGAGTAGGTCCTATTGAATGGGGCTGACTTCTGAGTAGGCATGCATAGGTTTGCACTGTTAGTGCCTTATATGAAAACAAAGGAATTCTGTTAACACAGAAGTCAAAATTCATTGTTCAGCAGGGGGGCTGAATTCAGGGCCCCTCATTCTCCCTAACTGGTGGGATTTTGTTTTTGTTTAAAAAAAAAAAAAAAACAGGCTACATACGGTACATCCCGCCCTGTCTGCTTTATATACATCATACTGGGCTGTGGTCAGAATGTAGCCAATTTGAGAGGGTGTCATATGGCTTAAGGCTGCAGTCAACAACCCAATTACTCCATAAGGTAAAGGCAAAGGTGACCCCTGACAATTAAGTCCAGTCATGTCCGACTCTAGGGTGTGGTGCTCATCCCCATTTCAAAGCTGAAGAGCCAGCGTTGTTCGAAGACGCCTCCGTGGTCATGTGGCCGGCATGACTCTCCTTGCCGCAGCGCATAGCATGCGGCTGGAACACGGAGCGCTGTTTACCTTCCCGCAAGCGGTACCTACTTATCTACTCACATTAACATGCTTTGGTTGGCAGGAGCTGGCCAAGCAACAAGGGCTCACCCTGTCGCGGATTCGAACTGCCGACCTTTCGATCGACAGCTCATGGTTCAGTGGTTTAACCCACTGCGCCACCATAGTTAGGAGTAATTAGGACTTACTATTTTTTTTAGATTCTGAGCCCTTTAGGGACAGGGAGTCATCTACTTATTTGATTTCCTCTGTAAACTGCTTCGTGAACTTTATTATTGAAAAGTGGTATATAAATATTCTTAATAATAGGATTCCTCTAGAGTTAATAAGCAGTGAATTGTAGGCAGCTCAAATAAGCCAACATGCACCAGGATTCTTTCTGTGCAATCCTGGAGATCGCGTCAGCAATGGAACAAGCGTTCTGTCGCCGGCTGCAGTCACGAATGTGCCATAAAGCACGTTCGTGACTACTCTGGAGCAAGGGAGGCCGGTGCAGATGTTAGCCTCCCTTGCTCTGTCGATGGAGCGCCTGTGCAGCCGCCAGACCAGTTAAGTCAGGATTCAACGGGGGCATTTCGACGAGCGAGGGAGGGGGGCCATTGGCCTAGCTGGCCCGGGAGGGGGCGGGGAATGGCCTTGGCCATGGCCTCCTCCGACTTCTGCTAGCTATTTAGCTGGCGGAAATCCGAGGAGGCTGATAGGACCTCCCCCATTTTACACTCAGGGAAGGGGACAAGCGTCCCCTTCCCCGAGTAGACCTCCGACCCAGCAGCAAAACAGCTGCTGGGTCTCAGGATCCAGTGGGCAGCCCTGGGCCGCCAGCCAGATCCTTATGGGGGATTGTGCTGCCCAAAAAGTAAATTATGGAGGAATGAGAATGATTTAGAATTTGCAAAAATAAAAATAAAAATGACATTATCTAATTCCCTCTACACTTGAAAAGCTGGGGCATAGACATAAGATATTTAAAACAATAACAATCCTGCTGAGCCATTTTCATATGTAAATGTTTTGAAGCACCAATTCTGGGAGGATAATGTGATGAAATGGCTATATCTCCAGTATTAAAGACAAAATACGGAATTGGATCTGGAGGCAACTTGGTTTATTGCCTCTCCCTCTAAGCTATTTTGTAACCTTGCTTAATCACGAAAAGCCAGGGTTTAACAACATCATCATTTATAGATGCAATTCTCACTTTATTCCAGCATAATCAATTTGTGACGAAAATATGCCCCATTTATTATGTGAAATAATTTTGTTGCAGCAGGAGAAGCAGATTTATGGGGGGGAAATGAATAATGTAGTATCAGTAACAACACAGAAATGCAGGGATTGAAGTTTTAATTTTCAGTCTCCCAAAGCCAAGAAAATGAGTTTTTCATAGCTGGAAGCTAAGTGAGTTAAAGGTCTGGAATCTCCTCTCACTTACTGTAAGTAAGTTTAGTACACCCAAGGAAAATGGCAATTTTCCAACTTTCATCTATGGTTTGCACGTGTGACATGTCATTCAACAAGAAACATGATCAGCCAAAAAGAATCCATGTCTTGAACAGCACAGGGTTTGTGAGCCAAGATAAAGGCAGGTAGGCAAGGAGGTGTGCCAAGAAAGGGGAATTGAGCGCTTTGCCTGTGCTTGAGCAATGAGTTGATTATTTTTCACATTTTTATACCGCCTTTCCTCCAAGGAGCTCAGGGTGGTGTACATAGTTGCTCCCCCTCCTTTTGTCCTCACAACAACCCTGTGAGGTAGGTGGGGCTGAGAGAGAGTGACTGGCCCATGGTCACTCAGGAAGCATCATGGCTGAGTGGGGATTTGAACATGGATCTTCCAGATCTAATGGCACAATCCGCCATAACTTTGCGCCTGTGGAGCGCACGCTCTGCAGGTGCTGGGTGCCGTAAACGCGCCATAAAGTGAGTTTTCTGCACCCATCGTGTAAGGGCCACTGGCACGGAGGCTGGCAGCCCTCACTCCGCCTCCCGGACAACCCTGCAGCCACCAGTGCAGGTAAAATGTGCACCAGTCAGTGCAGCGGTGGGTGGAGGGTGGCCCGGGAGGTGAGGGAAGGTGGTCATTGGCCGGGCTGGGAGGGGGCGGGGATATCAGTGGCAAGCTCTGCCAATATCCCCAGCCTTCTCCCGGTCTGGGCCACACCGCCACCCTGGATGTACGTTGGCTCGAGAGACGACATACATCTGAGGAGGCCCATTGGGACCGGGCAGCCCTACACCGGTAAAAGTGGATGAATATCCCCTTCTCACGGGGAGCCCCTGGGCTGGGCCGGAACAGCCCAAGAAGGACTCAGGATCCTGCGGCCTTATGCAGAATCGAGCTGTATCCAACTCCATCCTGGCTCTTGGCTCTTTAGACTGTGGTGCAGCTTTACAGAACCATGTGGGATCCTATTGGCTTCTTGTGTCATCTGACCCCACTTGAGTGTGTAGCTATAATACCATTCCCTGGCCATCTGCAGCAGTGGTGCTGAAGCATAGCAGAGAGCAGGCAAACTGCTCTCTACAGAGTCACAGACAGTAAGGTCCTGAGGCCCTCCTAGCAGAACCTCTTGTCAGAGCCTCCTGGTTCCTTGCCTGGATAGATGTAGTAAATCATGACTTCGGTCTGAAGGTTTATGAAAAAAGCAATACCCTTTTCCAGTGATAAAGCATGCAGCCACTGAAGCAGATCACTGGTCCATCTGCCGTTCTATGGTGTGTAGGGATGCACAAATGAGACTTTTGGAGGGGATGATTCCGTTCCTGTCCAAATTCAATGCAAAATCCTGCTTACAAAAATCTCTTTCGGGAGTGGATTTGACCCTTGAAGTTACCCGTTGGCCTACAACCAAACTAAGTGATACATGGATACTTCCAGAGGCGTTCTAATATGGGGGGAGCAGGTGTGCTCCACCCCAGGCGCTGAGTGGGCTCGGGGGCGCGGCAGCCGGGCTCGGGGCTGCGCAGAGCGGCGCGGCACCGGAGCCCGGCTGGCGCGCCCCTCTAAAGCAGCGTGTCCACTCGGCGCTTCCCCGGCCTCCGAAGGCTACGCTCCGGAGACCAGGGAGAAGCCCTCCTCAAAGCGACCGCCTTGTTCAGCGGTCGAGGGCTTTCTGAGAGGTCCGAACGTGTAGTGGACGCTCAGCCCCGAGAACGGCTGCTTGGGGGGGCGCACCAACCCCGCCCCCCCAGGCGCCGGGAGGGCTGGGAACGCCACTGGATACTTCATTATTAGAACAGCCTACATCTTTTCCATTTTCCAACCGCAGCCATGGGAGGGTGAATCAGTGGTTTCGAGGCAGGAGAAAAGACGAAATCCTTACAAGGAGAGGGGGGCAAAATGGTGTAAACTGGGGGAGGGAAGAAAGGAGGGGGAGCAGGACATTATCATCTTAGGGAAATGAGAGAGCTTATGCAGAGAGAACGGGGGAAGGTCTATTGTATTGGGAGAGGAGGGGAGATGAAAAAGACCAGAGAGAAGGACAAGTGCAGATCTTACTGAATGTGTGTTCTCTCTGTAGCCTGGACCAGAACTGCAAGCAAGAACTCTTCAGTAGACCATAAACCACTTTACTCACTTGTGTAAAGCTTGTGTCTCTCACCACACAGTTCCTCTTAACTAGTAGTGCACGTCCTTGAATGGATCCCTCTACTCTGCCGGGCAACCCAGATGTTCAAACAACTGCTGTAATGGTTAAGGAAGTATGTCTTAACAGGAGATATGGGCTTAAATGGTAAAGAAGAGACCAAGGGTTCCTGGACTACAATACACCCTTGCAACACTCACACCAAACCAAAGGAGAAGGGATAAGCACACTAAGCATGTTGTTAATTTAACCCCATGCAAGCAGCAGGGCCCATGAGAGGGGGGTAAAGGGGGTAATCCTTTACTAAATCCCAGGCCAGGGATTCAAAAGGGGGCCCAGGAGGCAAAGGAGGGCCCCCAGAAATTTTCCTATCTGCGGGAGGCGTGCACCACACACATACACACTGTGGCAAAAAAAAATTGGATCCCTGAGGTAGGCAGCCCTCTCTGTCTCCGGCGACAACCACCTGGTCCTGGCCTCCAAGTCCCACAAGGCAAAGCAGCGCAGAACTACTACAGGGGCCTGTGTACTATGAGGGAGGGGCATGAGCTCTGTCCCTGTGGCTGCTGGGGTTTCTGGCAGCATTAGTGGTCCGGTACACGAGGTGGGCCTGCTGCCGAGCTGTGAGGGAGGGACATGAGCTCTGTGCCTGTTCTGCTGTGGTTCCTGGTATTGTGGTGGCAAGATGGGCCCTAAACATTTGAAAAATCAATTTGTGTGGCAAGTTGCAATGCAAGGCTGGGCTAACAAAGGCTAGTCTGGCCTCAGTAGTAATTTTATCTTAAGTGTATCTGTATCGTGAATTCTTAGCATAAACAAAGATGTACAAATCAAATGTGCTCTCTTATCTCTGATCCTCTCTTATTTTATTTATTTATTTAAAGCCGTGGTTCCCAACCTTCTACCCCTTTAAGGGGAGGTTGGGAACCAACGAGGAACCCGTAGGCGATGGCCCCGTTGCTTCTGCATTCCTGGCTCCACTGAAAATGGGGGAACCCCCCCACACACAGAAAAATAAACCACAGCTGAGCTGGGGGGGCACCCCAGTAACTAAAAAAACCCTTTTTTAGTTACCGGGGGCATCGGCGACGGAGGTAGCTCAGCTGGAAAGCAATGCACTAACATTGCTTTGGGGTCACGTCAGATCTCTGCTCCCCTTAAGGGGCTAGTATTTTCACAACACGAAAACTGGGAGGTTGCGACCCCCAGGTTGTGGACCACTGATTTAAAGGCTGCAAATCCCACACTTTGTGGGCCTGATCCGCCCACCCCTGCCCTGTTTCGCCTCTCCCCTCCCCCTTTGGGAAGGGGTCCAAAAGAAACTTTGTACTCTCAGAGGCCCTGGCAAGCAGCAAGATACAGAAGATAGAGGGTTTGGGGGCCAAGAGGTGCCAGAGGCCAAGGTTATCTGTCTATCTGCTGGGATAAGACTTGCATTGTTGCACAGATCATGGGGCTAGGCTGCCAAGACACAGAAATCCCTTGGTTCAAAGGTGGGGCAAGACACAGAAATCCCTTGGTTCAAAGGTGGGGCAAAAGGCAGAAAAGGGTTTGATAGGCAAATCCAGGAAGCCTAGGCGGTAGCTTTAGCTGGTTTCAGGGAGGGAAGCAAGGCAAGATTGCTTTGCCCAGGGGAAGGTTTCTTGAGGGGCAGTTCAGCAGGTGCTTGAACTGTGGTTTGCAGTAGCACTCAGAGGAAAGATGTGGGGAGCAGGGGAAAAGGCTAGAAATAGAAGAGAATGGACTGTTACCTTTTCTGGCTTCCAGCTAGCACAGTGGTTCTTGGGTAGCAGAGGGAATCGGGGTGCTTGACACAATACCAGCAGATCACTGAGCAATCCACTGAGCGACAAGAATGGATCTTCTGAGCGACAACAACAGACAGGGGATCTGTGATCCAGCTTGTTATTGCCAAACTCCCCCTAGGGAAACACAGAGGGTATTGTAGGGTGAGAGCATCAAGGACCATTCTTTGTGCCTTCATGTCCCTTGACGATCAATCCCAGGTTGGATATGGGTGCCTGCTATTTTGTGCCCTGAGGATAGTGCGGCAGAAGACTCCTTGATTGTCACCGTACAACTCATGAATACGTTTACAGTGACGTTGGTGAGGGAAGCCAAAGTTGAAGGCACTTCTTTTGTTATCTTGTTTGGTTAGAAATCAGGAGTCTCCCAAGATGTAGCCTTGTTTACATGTCCAAACTTGCTGACCAACAGGTTGTGGTTGATCATGGAATTTTCCAAACGCCAAGGCTTCCCCTAAGCTAGCCAGCAAGAAGAATGGGGTAGGGTTGCTCAGATAAACCAAAGTTTGGACCTCCCTAAAGCCTGTGGGACCTGATACTTCCTTGCCACCAGCCCAAGCACAGTGACATGACACTGGCATGGCTCTCCTGGCATGCACCCAGCACCATGAACACATCAATAGAAGTGTATAAGGCAACAATACTATCATCCTGATCTAAAGCTGCTATAAAATATAGCAACGAAAGCATATGGGCACAATTTTTGTGTATAGTTTCCCCCTCTGTGGCTCATAGCAGTTTTGGAGGTGACTGAAATTATGGAATCAACACTGGGATAAAGGGTAGACCTCTTCTCCTTCACCACAACTCATCCCAATCACCCTCCCGTGGCTGGTGTGTGTGTGTGTGTGTGTGTGTGTGTGTGTGTGTGTGTGTGTGTGTGTGTGTGTGTGTTTAAGATAAAGATGTAGGCAGTTCTGCTCACAAAACTCCTATGTAACATTCAGCTTGCGCCCATAAGTGAACTAGTGACCATTTCTAGTGAACTAGTGAACATAAGTGATCCATTTCCCAAGGCAATTTTTTGCGCCGTGCCCCTGATCCAAATTTGGCGGTCAGGCCACTTTTTGAAAAATAAAAAGATATCAGAAGTCCCAATCACATAACTCTCCCATCATGGCTAGTTTTCTCCTTAGACAATAAGCATGATTGATTGCAAAATATAGTTCAAATGTCTAACAACGGAAGCAGCAATTTGAGGGGGAAATGCAGGTTGGATGAATAACTCTTTCATTTTTGTTCCCAAAATGGTCAGAGAAAAAAAAATCTACAATGGATCACAGAGTCATTGCACTTTCAAAAAGATAGATGAATCCCAGTCATGCGACTGCCGAAATAAACTCCAGAGTCTTGCCATTTGATCAATCAGGGGAGAATTCATTCCCCACAAGAGTTTGCTGAGCTCCATGCCAAAAACCCCGCTTTGTAAAATTTATGCTTCTATCATGACCAAATTCTTTCACTTACATAAAAGCTATTTGGAACTTCGCAACCTCAACAGCGGATTCAGCCTGTTTCATTTGTTTAACCTCTCAACCAATGACAGGCAGTTGTTGAAATTGATCACTTTTATGAGGTTCATAAAAGATGCTGCTCAGATTGTTCTCCAGCTTCAAATTCGCTGTCGTTCTCTAAGCTGTTAGAAAAGGTTAATCCACCTCCCCTCCCCACAAATTATAAGTTCTAAGAAGTCAAAAGAGCAACATATTAACTATGGAGGTTTCAAATTTGGTTTATATTTGGTATGATTAGTTGGAATTGCTGTGTCGGTGGTCCAAGCATTTCTCTGGGCGCAACAAACTTGTCAAGTCTGGGCTTCTTGTTAGCAAGTCCCTGGCACCTTTTCTAACTGGGTAGCTGAAAAAGGTTGCAGGACAGCTTCCACTGTTTGCCATGGTGCACAGTTCATGGCTCCGTATTTCATGGGAGATGGAAGGGGAGCTTCCTTGGCCCCTGTTTGGTCAAAGAGCCCACTGCACCATGGTTTGAGCAGTAGCAAATAGCTCAACTTTGTGGCTCTCACCATTGTGGAAAAGGGAGAAGTGGAGCTTTATTGAGCCCTGCTTGAAGAAGCACCTGGAGTGGCTGGGGTGTGTGTGTCAGGTGGTCACAATTTGTGGCTTGAGAACCAAGGCTGGCCAAAGATTGTGGACATCCAGGTGTTACATATAGTGGAGCATAATTTTCAGATAACAAGTCCTAAAGTTTTCTGCAAGCTCACTTGCTTTCTGTCCATGGAAATGGCCCTGTAGTCTAGGCCAAGTCTTCCGAATCTCCAGGCCTGGATACAGTGTCCCCCATGCTTGGGACCTGGTAGTATAAGTTAGAAGCCTGGAAGTTCCAAGTTGCATTGAAGTTCCTAGTTCAATGCAACTTCATCATAAATGCAATCTCTTTCAGTGGCACCCAAGGGTTTTAATGGGGATTGGCCAAGGGCCCATGTCCATCATCAAGGGTGCCCATGCCTACGTGGGCTGACCCTTGAATCCGCAGTAGCAGTAGCAGTGGTAGTGCCAACTATACCATTGGGGGTGGAATACAGGGCTACTGTGGGGAGACCAGTGCAGGGCTTTGCCCCAGGGCCCAGAGGAACCTGGTGCCAGCATGGGTCCCAGCCTCCCTGTGTCTGTAACACAGAGATAAGAGTACAAGATACAGTGTTGTTGCAAAACGTACTGCAGCAATGGATTTGGAACACATGCTTGGTGTATGAGCAGTAATATGGGGGGATTCAGACAAACTTAGGCACTCTGAAATCCTACTGACTTCAATGGAAAAGATTAAGCACATGCTTATCTCACCCACTGGCATCCTTTTGGCTGCTGTTAACAAAATGCTCTGATGACAGGTGCACTTCACATTGCAAGTGTCCTCAAAGTACAGGGACCTTTTAGCCATTGGTCGTGATGCACATACCCCACAAATTGCCACCACAGTCTAAAAGGGAAATAGAGGGTGACTCAGACAGACTCCACTCACTTCTAAACAACTAATTTACTGAGAGAAATTAATAATGACTAAAAACAATAATATAAAACATAAAATCAATATCCTGAAATAAGGTAACAACATACAATTATGAAATTACTGACAACTATAAAGAAATTGCACCTTATGTGGGCGAGTGTGATTTTTAAAAAAATAACTAAGCAAACAAAACTATTCATATGGGTATAAAATTGCACAATCATTCAACACATAATTCAACACAACAAGAGCATGAGAATGAACAATTAACCAAGGTAGCCTAACTAGAGAGTCTGGAGTTGCTATGGGAACAAGGAGGGAAGAGAGAGAGAATGCTGGGGAATTGGCAAGACAGCAAATAGGGAATGGGAAGCAGAGAAATCAGGAAGAGGCTTGCCGCTTGTCAGACTTGCAAATAAACTTTTTCCAAAGGAGAAGATGGATTTCTTTAGAAACACGGCTTAGAAGTCATAGTAAGAAGGAGAAAGAAAGTCGAGGTGACAATTTACAGGGGTTGGTAGCTGATCCTGAAGAAAAGCGTTTAGGCATCAACAATGGAGGATGGAGCTTTCTGGGATAGGAACAGCTATCGCTTGCACTTCAGACAAAGCTCTTCTTCACTATTATTCAGCACCCCAATACACCCGGGATTGTTACCCCACAATCCATCTGGTAAAAGGCTCAGCAGGATCAATCAAGTCGACAGGGCCAAAAGGAGCCTGGGGGTCTATCTGAGCTTCCAGCCGCTGAATTCGTCAAAACCTGCTTTAGGTTTGCTGATCATAGCAGAACCTGAGTTTCAAAGAGGATTTGCCCCCACACCTAAGAAAGACATGAGGCAATCACTTTAGTGGAAATGGACCACAACTTAGGTGGAAATGATACAACTGCAGTGAGGTTCCAAAATTCGTAACTCTTACTCAAAACAGTGCAGGTTTGCTTCTACTTTGGCTCCCGGATGTTCCCATCCATTTGCCTCTTCACCTGGGCAAGTCCCACCCACCCCGGCTTCTATAACTTCAGTTCATGGGCATAAGGTTGGTTCATCCCATTCATGCTACCAGCCCACAACAAAACTCCTTCAGCAGGCCCTAAGCCTATCTAGTCCATCTAGCATCTCAAGCATGATCCTGGATTAAACCATGTTCCCACACTCCATCCTTTCTCTTTCTTCACCCACACCACCAGAGACCCCATACCATCCAGGCTGTTGGCAGGGGTGGGAGCAGGAATCCCATTAAGCAACCAACACTACATATATAACTGCAACCATTTGAATTTAGAGATGGAACTGTTTAACTGCAGATAATGAATTTGACTTGAATCCAAGTAATTCACCAGTAACCAATTCAATACATAGCGAAGATTAACTGCAGCTGAAATACAACTTTCTCATGAAACCTATGCAAATGAAACGATGTACAGGAGTTCTCCAAAGCTATCAATGAATGGCATGCCTTTAAAACAGAAATCAGGTGTGGATCTGATAGTTACAAATCTTCTCATTCCAGTCTTTTAAACCCCAGTTGTTGCTGTTTTGCTAAGGAAGGACAGCAAACATTGTATACAGTACAATGACAAATTTATAAAACAAAAACCCAAAATCTATAAAAGGCCAAAAAAAAAAAAAAAAAGGAAGGAAGGAAGCATATTTAATTCCTTGAAAAGGTTAGGAAACTATTTTGTAAAATGGATTCCTCAGGGCCCTCCAATACAACTGGGCCAATTCTGTGTAGAAACAATGCACGGAAGATATAAAGGGAACAGACTCCTTTGAACTAGCAGCTGCACTACCGGCAGCTCTCCATGACAAGCAGGCCAATTCCATGCGGAAACTGAATGAGCACAAGATATAAAAAGATCAAAATGGTTTCAACCAGCAGCTGCGCTACCTGCAGCAGTTAATCTTTCCTGGCAATCTGCTTGAGACACACATTCCTCAGGCTAAGAGGACTAAGAGGCTTTTGATGGCTGCTGATCCTGCGAGAGAAGCCCGTCCAATTCTCTCTTCATATTTATTGGAACGCTTAAGCTATAGACTCGGATATATTTGGAGAGGAAAGGAAATCACTTTTATTTGGCTTTGGATGAAACTGGAAAGGCATTTTGGATCAGCCACTTTGGATGAGCAAAACAGAGATGGCGCCTATCGAGCCTAAGTTGTGTCAAGAACATTTTTGGCTACCAAGGGGGGGGGGGAGCCAGTCTCATGTATTTAAAGATAACAAGGGGAAAGCATGCCGAAACTCAGCGGTCCTGGCCAGAAGGGAACAAAATGTCTGCAGCGAGAAGACAAAAGGCTGCCAACTACTGTATTGTGAAGTTAAAATTGCCATTTCTTCTCCCGTAGAAAGAACAGGTGTATTGTTCTTATTTAAAGTGCAATCCATCTCATACTCTCCATGGGCAAGCCATCTTCAGTAAAATGTATACTTTTATGTTTCTAAAACCGCTTTCTCACTTTCTGAGCTAATTGGGCTCTTCTGCAGTATATGTCCTCTCTTTCTCTTGTTCAAACATGCATGCAGGTGAATTTTCACTGCATTGTTACCTCTGGCAAATCTCATACCACCTCATCAATTTTGGGTACATACACTTTTATTCAGGGCACACACTTTTAAATCTTGAACATTCCATGCTTGGCCATGGTCCAAATCAGAAGTTTCTGTCTATTCCTTTCACCATAAACAATTGTTTAGACAGTTTTGACAACTCTGGCTGATCAGGGTTCCAATCCCATGGTGTAACCATCCTCTTATTCAACCTGGCCTCTTTCAGACAAGCGAGAAATGTGTAGCGTGGCCAGCGTATCAGTATTGGAGAGCATGAGTAGCTGGCACGATACCACTCTCCCGCACGAGTTCACTGACTGAGGTGGGATGTGTGAAAAAGGCTTTAGAATAAGCTACTGTTATTCAGGCTTACATTGCCCTTGTGCCGGATCATTAAAGACCCTCATAGGCTGACAGTGTTCTGCCTCTCCATGTCAGGCGTTAAGACAGGAAGGAAGGAGTTAGGAAGACCCTTGAGTGGAACTTTCTGGTTATGTGTACCATCGTGCTCTTTCCTTCTCTGATGTTTAAAGGGAGCTATATATCATTTTGGCATGAGGGTTATTTGCCCAAGAAATCTGACATTTTATCTGCTTAACTGAAGACTGTCTAAATCACTGAGAGCCAGCTTTTTCAGTAAGTAGGCCACAAGTCAAGTCCAAAATATGATCTAGCATCACTCTAGAGACAGCTATATGCAGCCCGCTCACAAATGTTGGGTTATTTTATTGTAGCATATGGAGATGAGGAGTAAGCTATGGTGGGATTGCCAGATCTCAGGGTCGAACCTAAGCTTCAGGGTTTTAGCTTTCTTCCAAGGAACTCCAGACCAGAGAAATGCCTAAAATCTCAGGATACGTATAAGGAGTAAGAATCAAGAGTTCAGGATATCATCTCCACTCCATCCCACCTATAGCCACCAAATATCTTGAGGCCCTTAGCCAACCAGACTCTTGTCCCAATCAGCCTCTGTATCAGGTGCTGATCCTCTGTACCTACCAAGTGCCACTTGGCTCCACTTCTTGACCTATTAGATGCTATAGCTCCCACACAATGTCCCCAATGACCCAATCCGTGCAGCGGCACTGATGCAGCCTCTGTTGCATCATGTGAGTCAGGCGGGGTTCATGGCATAATGAAGAGGTACGTACACAAAATTCTTGCTTATCTTCTCTGCTGAGCCTTGGTCCTCAATTGGTCTACTCAGAACTGCACCAGTTCTTTGGCTGGTGCAAATCCAAGTGAGCCCAAGTGGGCACACAGTGAGGCTGGGTGAGGGGCATAGGATATTGACGGCACCATTGCACCAATATCCACTCCCTGCCCTCCCCTGACATGCCTCCCAGTGGTCCTCATCCCCACCCTGATCCTCCCCCTCTTCACGCTGATCCTCTCACTGCCCTCACACAGCCCATCCCCACTCACCTCCTCCAGTGGTCGCTGGGCACTCCAGTGGCAGGCATGAGTGCAGTCACCATCCTTTTGCACTGACAGCCCTGCTGCGGGAATTGTCACTGAAGCCGCAGTGCTGACTGAGTGAGCCTTCCACTGATAGAAATGTTAGACACAGAGTCTGGTCTCAGAAGAACTGGCAATTATGTGTTATATAGTAATATAGTTATATAGTAACTCATCAAGCTCTGGCCACTTGGATGAGAGTTCACTGCATTTCAACCCACAACTGGCACTGTTCTTGGTGCACACCCCACTGCCTTACTCGGTTGTGCCCTGTATGAGAACTTCTAGCAAGGCCTGCTCTGTGGTCCTAGACATCAGTGAAAGTCTGTGGCCTGCAGCAGCCACTCCACCAAAACACACATCTGGAGCTGAGCCAGCCAGGCCATCACCGACCCCGAGAGCATTCAACACCTCAGTAACCTCATGGTGGCCAGGAGACAGTTTAATGTCCGTCTATCAGGAGTACCGTACAATCAGTTGCCAAACTATTGAAGTTTTACTGTACGTTGTGATACATGAAATGTGAATAGAATGATGTATATCAGGGGTGGGCAAACTGTGGCTCCTGAGCCACATGTGGCTCTTTGACATATAATATGCAACTCTCAGAAATATGTTGGCTGAGCTCCTTTTTTTGCAACACAATTAATATGAAAGGTAAACAAGAAATTTTCAGGCTTTATAATTATTTATCAGGTATAAGCAGAGTCCACTGGATTAAAACATAAGTTTAATATTCATGGTGAGTAAATATATTTCAGAATTGAAATGATTAACTATTGCGGCCCTCAAACATCTAAAGTTTATCTTATGTGGCTCTTACATTAAGCAAGTTTGGCCACCCCTGATGTATATTATCATGTATGTGATCAGGATTCTGGATGATTGGACTCTGCAACATTCATAGTCTTTACCTAGGCAACACAGATTGTGTTGTGTTGTGTTGTGTTGCGTGTGTGTGTGTGTGTGTGTGATATTGAAATCTGCCCATCACCATCACCACCATCTCAGTGCCCAGAGAATGAAATATATGGATATGAAACTTGGGAAAACATAAAAAAAATCAGAAAGATTGAGAGGAGAAAACTTATTCTATTTCACTCATGACATATTAATTTATTTCAAGCTTTAAAAATAGTTTCTGCTTTAGGAAAAGCCTCTCGGGATTATTCTGCTCTCACACAAACCTGAGAGAATATACAGTTCTTCAATATATGGCACTTAAATATTGATTTTGGTAATCAATCAAATAAAACAGATTCTGCTATGAACAGACATAAATTCTTCATTTTTGATTACCTGTGGATCAGGGGGAAAAAATCACCTGTCCCATAGTGCCTCTCTCTCAGGTTCTGTTATTCAGGCAGACTTTATTGTCACTTCATTGGTGCAAACTTCATCTTTGACTAAGCAAAATTTCTCTCAAGAGATGAAAGCACATTGAAAAGTAAAATCCTGGTGATAAGTTGGCATTTCTCTTCAAAGATATGTCAGAGAGGAAACCCCTGCACCAGGATCCTAATTCTAATCCAAATTGGGAGACCCGATACTGCTTTTTGAAAAACAAAAAGAAATTGGGTTTCCTATCACAGAACCACCACCTCATGTCTGGGTTGAATCTGAAATTGCAGCTATTACAATGCATTCTATACTTCATCTGGTAACATTGCTATATTAGGTACACTATGACCTAGCTGCAATTGTGCCCAAAAGAAGAAAAATAAATAATCTTGTTCTTAACTACTGTACATCTTTGGATAATTACCCCTTATAATCCCCTCTTCATTGACCACAATGGTGAGAGATTGATTTAATTTCTAGATATTGAGAACTGTAAAATGCTCATCTTCTGTTATTGGACCAAACACTAAACGGATGTTAAGATGAAATATTACATATTTTCACAAAAAAGAAAGGATTTTGTAATGTGTATTCACTGCTCTGAGAACGATTGTACTGTCTGAAGTTACCTTCTGTTCTTCATTCTGAATATATACAATGTCAACAGGGTTGAAGACAGACAGAAATTCTTCATAATAAGAACAAGAAATTCTTCAAAATAATAACAGTACTTTTAAAAAGAACAAATTGTTACATCATAATTAGTCGTCTTTAGTACAATAAAAATAAAAAAATATGGTATTTCATATAGCAACAACCAAAATTAATATTTGGTGATATCTTTTCAAATCTAGATCCAAGTTTTTAAGGCATAGTTTATGTACTGTATAATATGACCTGGGAAATCCATATTTTCAAACTCCACCTCAGTCTAGAGTTTACAGGAGAGCCTCAGAATTTCACAACGCTGCCAGATTTCCTCCTTGCCCCCAGTCTTCACCTCAAAATATAGAGACATTTTACAGACCAATTCTATTCTGCATTAGGCTGTCAGGGGCAGGGCGTTACAACAGCCGAAGACACTTTGAGTGCAATCCTGGAGATTCCATCACTGGCAGCAGTCGCGAGCGTGCCGTAAAGCACGTTCGCGACTACTCTGGAGCAAGGGAGGCTGGCCTCCCTTGTTCCATCACCAAAGCGCCCGTGCGGCCGCTGGACAAGGTAAGTCAGGATCTGGCAGGCACGGGGGTGTTTCAGCGGGTGAGGGAGGGGGCCAATGGCCTAGCCAGACTGGGAGGGGGCGGGGGATGGCCTCGGCCATATCCCGGCCCCTGCCGGACAGCCAAGCCGTTCCTCCGACTTCCGCCAGCTATTGGACCCCACTGCCTTACTCGGTTGTGCCCTGTATAAGAACTTCTAGCAGCTGGCGGAAATCTGAGGAGGCCGATAGGACCTGTCCTGGTTTACACTCAGGGAAGGGGACGAGCATCCCCTTCCCTAAGTAGACCTCCAGCCCAGCGGCGAAATAGCCATCGGGGCTCAGGATCAGGCGGGCGGCCCTGGGCTGCCGGCCAGATCCTTACGGTGGATCGCGCTGCCCCACTGTCACAATGGAGCTTTCCTGCTGGCACCAGGAGACACAGAAATACCTGCTGGACCAGGTATGTCCACGCAGGGGGATGAATGGAGTGGGGGAGGGTTGGGAGGAAGCTGAACTGGGTGGGGGAGGGTGGCATCGGGGGTGAGGGTGGGCAGATCGGGCCCAGGAAGGGGCAGGAATGGCAGTGCAACCACGCACCTTATCCTAACCCCCGGATTGGGCTGTCAGTTCTATGCCAATGGGTCTAGAGTCTAGACTCTAGAGTAAAAACATAGCTGTGGCAGCAGTCATGGAAGAGGAAGGGGAGGTTTGTCAATCTTAAAAACTAGCTAGTTTATGGCAGCAACAACCTACTCAAGCAGATACAGGGATTCAGTAGATAAAAGAGTTCTAATGGAGGATATAATTCGACTCATAGAATTATTGATAAAAACAGAGCCAGTAGTTTCTTGCTTTGCTTTATTCTGCTTATGGTTTCATTTTCTTTATGGGGTTGCACTGTTGACTGTTTTTCTAGGGGATTAATGTATTACCGTGATGCTATTTGCACTATTTTGATTATTATCTTTGTTGCTGGTCTTTGTGTTTTTCTGTATGTTTAATTGTATGATTATTTGATCAAATGTATGATTATTTCCTGGCCTGCAGCCAGCACCACTGTCCATGTGGAGTGGAATATTCTGTGTGAATGTTCTCCCCATGTCTGTGTGGGATTTCTCTGGTCCAGAAAGCTCACATTTATTTCAGTCACAGTCTTTAATATTAATATTTAATATTAGAAGTGTTTTGGGTCTTTATTTAGAAGTTTGGTGATGTTTTTGTGAACAGAAATATGCCGTAAACTCTTGTTTATGTATATCAATTAGCCTACGGTAGAATTGGTTTCATTATAAGTCGTTTTGCTTAAAGTTGCCGTTTCCAAAAACCTATCGACAACTTTAAGTGAGAATTTGCTGTACTCTCAAATCAATGATTAGCCCATATCACTCAGAATATGATAATGGAAGGAAGATAGTATAATGTAGTGAGATGCTTGTCAGAGTGATAGGTAGTTTAAAAAAAAACCAAAACCCAAAGCTATTGATCAAGCAAAAACTGTGCTACAGGGACTTGCAAAATTTTGTGGGGGGACTCCTCTTGAGGAAACGTACTTCTCAGTCTCTGCAAATGAAAGAAAACCTCCAAAGGGACCAAGATAACCAAATGATACATAGACTGTAAATATTTTGATGGCTACAATAAATATAACCTGATGCAAATGGTTCTCTGAAGGTGGTGAGTGTCAGCTATTGTTGCTATAAATAACTCTGCCTACAATATGAACATTAAAAGGGGTGATGCTAATGTGCTTGTATATCTGTAAGCCCTTAATATCAGAGGATTATCAGGTTTCTAAATCAGTTTTCAACTACAGGGAGAACTGTAATTACTGTAATTATGAACCGCAGATAAATGCCACATTTTTTCATTTAAATAGTTCAAACTCACCAAGGTAATCTGCATGCATAATTCAACCTCATCAACACCTGTACTTGTTTCTGATTAACTGAGATATATATAGCATATATAGCATATAAATATGGTAGCAGGTCTTTTTGGTACCATATTCCAAATTGAATCTACCATATCAATCTGCCCACTGCATCCAACTTCAGAAATGCTGCTCAAGTTCCTTCTTTTTCTGAAGTTCATTTGAGGGCAACACATACCAGGATCCTTTCAGTTACTGACTGCCTGGAGGCCCATTGGGTCCCCAAGTTGGCATACTGTTATTTTGGTTGGTCTCATAGTTCAATTTTTTTTTTTGGGGGGGGGGGTTAGTATTGATTTGTGAGCAAAATTTTATTATTGCATATGTGTATTTAAAATGAGGGAAACTGCCTCAGGGACCTCTTCAGAGGTAGAAAGGTGGAACAAAAATATCCAGATAAATAAGAGCACGGTTCTAGTTTACCCCCTCCCCACCGACGCAGTGGTGCCAAAATGGCTACCACTACATCCTACGGGGGAGACTCTGGGTAAGGGAACAATTATTCCCTTACCTGGGGGCAAGCCTCCATGGCTCGGGGTCTACGTAGACTTGCACTAGCTAAACAGTTGGTGCAGGTCTGCGTCACACTGTGGGTCTGGGAACGGGGTTAGGATCCAGTGGCTGCTGCTGCCGCCAAACCCACTCCCTTCCTGAACCCAATCTGTCCATCCCCTGCCCTGTCGCCACCCCTGTTCCACCCTGCCCTGGTCCGTTCTTCCCTCCTGTCACCCACTTCTGCTTCTTCCACTGATTTACCTGCTCCGGGGAGGGGGTGACAGGAGAGCCGACAACACAGGGGAGGCACCAGCCTTCCCACCAGCATCCCTGGAAGTGTGCTGAGTAGTGTGCTGCCAGAGTGCCTTTTACAACTGGCGCTGACTGCTTTACAGCAGTCACCGCCAGCAGAAGAGGTGCTGTGATGACGGCTGGAGAAGGTAGGATTGGGCCGTTAATAGTGCAGAATTGGCAGGGAGACAAATCAAATTGAGTTTATACAGTATTATGACTGAAATCTCAATGGTAGGATGCATGTATGCCAATAGTGAGATGCCAATTCCTAGTTCTCCATCCTTTGCTCATTAAAAAAAAAAGAAAAGAAATATCCACTATGATATGCATCCATTTTATTAAACTTCAGATAATAGCTTACCTATTTGATAGAGTGATTGTCCCTAAATCCGCCTTGCCCAGGTAATGGGCTTTTGTTGTAGATCTTACCCCCCCCCCCCCAAAAAAAAAATCTCTAGCAAGATAAGCACCAATTTTAAATAAAGAAGAAATTAATTTCTGGAATTATGAAATGAATTCCAGCAATTTCTGACACAGCCTGGACAGGCATTTTGCTGGCATAGTATCTAGCGATATCTAACAATCCTAGGTATGTCTACTCAGAAGTATGAATCATTGAGTTCAAGGGGACTGATCTGATGCACAATCCAAGTCTTTCCAAGCGCTGCGGCCCTGGCGCCAGCCAAGAGTGTCACAAATGTGCTATCAAACAGGTTTGTGGCACCCAACGAGTAGGTGACACCGAGGCCAAGGAGGCCAGAGGACAATGCTGTGGAGTGGGTAAGTATCACTCCAAGTGGTGATGGGGCTGGAGTGGGGCGGAGAGGGGGAGGGATCAGCATCCTCATCAGATGCCATATCCTATCCACCCTTCCAGGCCTCCAGGCCCGACACAAGGCTTCTTGGTTCTGCACCACCGAATGAGGTAGCACTGGCCTGAGAAGCCCCACAGCGGAGGGGCCCCTTACTCCAAGGAGACCCCCAGCACAGGATACAGCATGGGCCTGGCGCCCATGATGCACCGGTGCTAGATAGAATTGCCCTGCCCATCCCATGTAAAGTGTGTATAGCATTGCAGTCTAAGGCTGCAATCCTATGCACACTTTCCAGGGAGTAAGCCCCATTCACCACCGTAGGAATTACTTCTGAGTAAACATGCATAGGATTGTGCTGCACAAAGATAGCAAGCACTGAACACTTCCTAGTTACACCAGCTCCTTAGTGGCATTGCCAATGTGTTGAATTGCCATTTGTGCTTGCTGACACAATTTGTGCTTGTGACAAATGTATCCAAAAATGGAAATTGGCTCTCAGCATTGTAAGTAGCGAAGTAAACAAAAATCGTACTTAATTCTGACACATTCAAAACACCGTATTGCAGATTCCTTTAGAAATCAGGTTTCAAGGGGAAGAAAAAGTCTTTATAGCTTACCTATGTTGTTGGCTTGTTTTTAAGTTGAGCTTTTTATGCAAGTTGACAGATAATATAGTTGACAATATAAATAAGACTATTTTAAAAACCAGCTGTGTATACAGGATTGCACTGAGACTCAGATTAAAATATGGCAATAGGGACTTTTGGATAACCAAGGTATGCAATTGCTATGTTGTCATTGTATTGAACAACATTTTGAAAATTCATGTCAATTTCTGGAAACAAATTTCCCAATTATCAAAATCCGCATCACTGATTTTCCCCTGAACACAGTATCCATAATAGCAGAAGTCTAACCTTGCTTTTGGTACAGCGATTTAAGCGTATTGTTAACTTCCTTTTATTGAGCAAACTATTATCCTCTGAAATCACCCCTTGCTGCCGATGATGACTGAGTTGAAAAGCGCCATTTAAACTCCAGTAGCATTATCCTGTCATTTTCTCAGAAATCTCTTTTATTAATAAAAACCTATACAATCCGTTTACGCTGATCAAGTGGCCATGTGTTTCAAAAGAAATCATGCAGCTCTTTAGTACTTGCTACATGGCGCTAATAGCAGGATCCATTCACCTAGTCAATGCACCAGATTCTTAATCCTAAAAGGCACAATCTTCAAATATTGAATAAATCTCCATTAAAACTTATAATAAAGCAGGCTTTCACTACTTATGACTCATCAAGCCAAAATGCAATGCATCAGGTGCTTCTCCCCATCTACTTGGTGCTTACAAAGCACTAAGTAGGCAGGGAAAGGCAATTTGGAGCCTCCCTGCTGGATTCCCAGAATTCCCTGCACCTGTTCATTTCAGAAAGAAGCAGCTCAGGGCAGGGAAGCTGCCCATTGCGCTCTTCAAAACTAAAGGGAAGGGGGACACACACTTGCTTGCCCACTTGCCCTCTCCCTTCATGCACGGGGGAGCACATGCACAGAGGTGACATTGAAGGTGGGATTGAGGCACCAGTGCAGGGGTATACACCACCCCTGTCCAGCGCTGGCCTTTGCCCCAAGATCTGCTGCTGGGAATGTCTGTGGCATCTCCACAGGTCTGAAGGGTGGAAGGGATTCCTTCACCGATTAACCAGAGCTAACATCACAAAGTCTGATTCACAACTATTGTCCTATGCAGTCTTATGAAAAGTCAGCTGTTCGATCTTAGCAAAGTCAGCTAAGATCATTCTGTAGCCACAATTCAGAGAGCAATGCAAGCTTTTAATATAAACTATGCAAATATGAAAAAAGTGATATCAATTCAGAGTGACACACCAGATAAAGCATTTGCCAATATTTTAACCTACTCCCTGCACCTTTAGCTTGATCTGCAGGCATTAGGTGATCATGTTATGATTGTGCAGTGAAACATTTCACCTGCTAATTAGTGCTTAGAACTTCCTGAAGTTCCTACATAAATTCAAGCTGTTCAGGGACAGGAGCAAGCAAAGCATGTCTTTTTCAGTTGGCACTGAATAAGTGGAAGCACTATACATAAACTCCACAGTACTCTTTCGTTTATTTCTTACATATTATATTTGCATGGCCTCATAGTTAGACAAGGTTTCAGGGGTTAGGCCCTGGCATCGTCATCATCATTTATTTTTAAGATTAATAATAATAATCTTTGACTACGGCAGATGCAGCCTGAGCCTAGCCTCCAGTTTTGTATTATTTTACCGCAACATTGCATGTTAATTCCATTAATAAATGGAAACGCTAATAGAAAGGAGCAAATTGATATTAAGCATTGGATGCAACATTACCAAACATTTCAGAAAATGTGATTGCAATTATCAGAGATTGTTTATCTCCTCCTGATCATGTTAGCCATTTGTCTACATGATAGCTAATGTTGATTCACCCCAATGCTCTCTCTCGCTCTCTCTCTCTCTCTCTCTCTCTCTCTCTCTCTCTCTCTCTCTGTGCAGCTTACGTCATTAATATTCACGAACCAGTTGAACACGATGAGAGAGAAAACGAGATGTGGTAGACTCTAATTTGAAGAGATTTAATAAAGAGTTACATAGCTGGCCTCGGTTGGTTTCTTGTTGTAGCAATCCACTGAGACAGCCTCCGTTTTTCTAGTACTTCTACCTGATAAATCACTGTCCCTATTTTACCTTAGGGGGAAGCGATTTGGAAGATGCTCTTCAAAAGTCTGCTAGTGGGAGTTGCTATCAGTGCCCTTCTTCAAGGTTCAGGTCTCCTCCTGGCTCCCTAAAAGTTAAACAACGTGATGAAGTTGCAAGAAGGGGGAATACGTCGAACATTGTTTACAAAATGGGCATGGAGACGATTTTTGAAAATGTTGATTATTTCCACTTTGTTGCCACTTTGTATTTTTTTTTGTTCTGATCCCTATAACTACCTTTGCTCTGGAAACAGAACTTTGATGTTTTTGTTTCCTTCTATGTCGAGAGTGTCTACTCTGCCTGTCTTGGTAGTATCTTTTTAAGAGAGACTTCCACTCTTTCCATTTTGGGGGATATTTTCCTGCCTCTTACATTAATAGCTACCCTCACCTCTGGAGGAGCTGCTTTCCCTGCCCACCAAGGAGCATCTTTTCTGCCTGTTTGTTTCTTCCCTGGGATCCAAAGCCATGCAGCCCAACCTCATTCCACAAGACAGTGTACCCCTGTCTACCCAGCAGACTAAGGATAGGTAATTTACATGGATGGGGACTCAAGTTGAGCGACTAGGTATCGGTGGCGTCGCTACCACATGGCGGGGGGTGGAACGCTGGGGGTGCCGCACCAGGAGGGTGACGCGCCGGGACTCCTGGTGCATCACTCCCTCCCGGTGCATCATCCCCAGGAGAGGGTGACGCGCCGGCAGGTCAAGCCGTGTCTTCCTTGGCGGCTCGGCCACTTCTAAGTAGGCCAGGCAAGGCTTCAAGCGGCATGCACACAACGCCGCTCGAAGCCTTGACCTCAGAAGGGCCAAATTAAGACCAAATTGGGTCTTTTTTCAGCCCTTCTGAGGGCAAGTCTTCAAGTGACGTTGTGCACATGCGCCGCTCGAAGCCTTGCCAGGCCTACTTAGAAGTGTCCGAGCCACCAAAGAAGACGTGGCTCAGCCTGCCGGCGTGTCACCCTCTCCCAGCACATGGGGTGAGTGACCCTCTCACGGAGTGTGGGGGGGTGACGCGGCAGTGTGGGGTGGGGTGATGCAGCGAGCCATCCGACCCCTCGCCGGGGGTGACGCACTGGCTCATGACGCCACTGATTCCCCTTCTCCCTGACTCAACTCGAGACTAGGCCCCTTTTGGCTGAGTCACGTTTTCAAGTCCCTATCTAAATAGTGCTGTACCTACTGGAACCCGGAAGAATGCAGCAATGCTGGAAAGAGGAGGAGGAAGTCATTCACCCATTGAATGACTACAAAGGGACCATCGGGGTGCGTACAACCCACTCACCCACACACTCCACCCTCACCCTCACTTTTTTCCCTTAAAAAAGATAGGGAATTGAAATGGGACTTGAGACTTAGGACATGACATGCAAAAAAAGAGTAGACTTGGGACTTCACAGAAAGACTCAGACACGAGTCTCAGACTTGAGTCTTTTGGGGCAAAGACTTGGGACTTGACTTGAGACTCAGACCCAAAGACTTTTCCACATCACTGGTAATTTATTTTCTCCTCTAACCCTTGTAAAATCATTTCTTCCTTAAGGACACACAGAAATGGTACTCTCTGTACTAGAGGCTATGATTTTAACCTTCTAACTTTGCTTTTAGCGAAGTGATTTTAGGTTTTAGTCTTGCCAGTTTAGGATGATCTTTACCTTTAGTTGGCTTAGGGCCATCTCGAGCCTTTTCGTTTCATGACTTTTAAGTTTCAGACATCCAGTTTTTGGTCTTATTTTCCTGTTTTTAGTTTTATACCTTTGATAATGCCTCTCCTGGTCAGAGGCAAAACGTCAGGGAGACCTGAACCTTTGAAACGTGGTCTGGAAGCCCGAAATGTGTATACAGATGGATTCAATAATTCCGGCCCCGAAAGCCCGAAAGCTGGCCCCGAAAGCCGGTCTCCTGCTAATCTTCTCCTTTTCTTCCATTGGATCATCCATTAGTAGAGGAAACCCAGCTGGCAGCCTGACTCTCTCTCTCTCTCTCTCTCTCTCTTTCTCTCTCTCTCTCTCTCTCTCTCTCTCTCACACACACACACACACACACACACACACACACACACACACACACACACCCATGCCTGTCTAAACAGATTTACAAGTATCCTTTCGCTCACAACTGCCTAAACCTCTGTACAACTGATCTTACAAGTACTGGTAAATATTGCCTTTTCCTTGTTTTTCTGTGTCTTAATAAAATGCATATTATTTTGGAAAAGTCTGTCTCATGGTTACTGTTAGTCTAATTGGAGGTACTTTGAGGTTGTTCGCTCTGCTACCCAGTCCCAGAACAGCCACACACTGCATTCCGGCCTCTCTTGTTATAAATCCCCCCAATCTCTCTCTCTGTCTACACATGTAGTCGTAGACACATGTGCATGTGTATGACAGAAGTGTTGGCAACAATTAAAATATAGAAATGCCAAATAAAATAATGTTAAAAAAGGTTAAACTTCTGAGGGTCAGTTCAGACAAACATATCACCTACACATATGGAAATGTTGGGTTTGGGATGGGGACCCCCACGAGGGTGTCACTTTTGCAAAAAGCCTCTCTGTGAAAAATCTTCTGCTTGTCAACCAAATAATTCAAATCATTTCCTGCATTTGTTGTGTATGTTTTAGAGCAGAGATTCTCAAGCTGTGGTATGCATACCACTGTTGGTGGTATGGTGGTATACTGGCGACCAGCAGACAAGTTGGCAGCCTCCATGTCGCCCACTCTACGTCAGACGCCAAAAGCAACGAGCTCTGCTGAGCCGCAGGCTTTCTGAGCAGGAAAGGTCCCTCCTGCCCACCCTTGCCCCTTACCTGTGTCTTTCTGTGCTCCGGCGTGACCACGAACCCAGACATCACCGGCATTTACTTCCAGTGGTACATAGCTGTGCCGGAGGCTGCAGAGGTGGAACGCCACCAAAAAAGGTTGGGAACCTCTGTTTTAGAGCCTACACAAATTGAATTTTCTGTGTACAGGCCTTTACAAAGATGACAGTGTTGTCAACAGTGGCCGCAGGATATGTGGCCCCAGTACTGTGTCCTTTCATGCAGCAGGTGGGAGGTTGCATTGGGGGGGGGAGTCTTTGCCCACAAAACAAAACAAAATCTCCTAGTATGTCTGGGAGAAAAGAGAGGCTGTATCTTTCTATGTTTTGAGATACATGTGGGAATATCACTGGAGAAACGGCTGCACTGTGAGACTGCTTAACCCCAAAGGTGCACATGCAGCAAATGAACTAGAACCAGGACTGCACTGAATATTCACTAATTGAAGCATTTGCTTTGAAAGTGGTGTATCCAATGCAGCTTGCTCCTTGGCCTTATTTGCTTACACTGCCATTGGCTGTGGCAGTCCATGTGATTTGTTTACAAGCATCAGTGACGTCATCGTGTCACCCACAAAAGCACAAAGCTAGTAAAATGAGAAAAAGCCTTTGAGGCCAATGAGTTGGATGATGGTGAGTCCAAAGGAGGAAGAGTGAAAATGGTGCAAGAACAGAACTCAAATAATGCAAATATCAGTCAGTATGGTGGAGTAGTTACAGCAGCAAACTTGGACCAGAGAGACCTGGATTTAAATTCTCCTCAGTCATAAAACACACTCTCTCTTAAGCTAACGTACATCACAGATCAGGACTGGGAAAGAAAGGCCACTCGAAGCACTGCTTCCTGTGTGTTTTTACCCTGAAGATGCTAGGAATACTACCTAGCGAAACGTCAGTTTTACTTTGATCCTTAAACCAGATTTTATTGCCTTAGAATACATCTTTATCAGCCGTGTTTTAATCAATAAAAAGTGTCAACATCATGGCTTTCAATCCCATATCACAGGAGTGGTGTGAAGATAACATGGGAGAGGAAGTGTCTTGTATGCTACCCTATAAGCTTCCTGGATGATAAAGATGTGTGTTTAAAAAAAATTGGAAACAGAAATCACTTTTTCACACACAAAAAAACATAAGACATCTCGATCTGAAAAACAATGAAGTGAAATGGTCCTTAACTGCAGGGCTGGCCCATCCATGAGGCTGACTGAGGCACATGCCTCAGGCAGCAGGTTGGCAGGGGTGCCCACCTATGTGATCCTAATCCCCTGCAGAGCTCCTCCTCCTCCTCCCACTCCCTGGATTGGAAAAAGAAGAACAGAAGACAAAGTGTGGATGAGAGCAGAATGATGCACTAGTGCAGGGGTTCTCAAGTCCTTCCTGGCCAAGTACCACCACGGTGCCACTCTCCTGCTGTGTACCACAGGAAATGACTGGGGATGACATCATCACCAGTTACCTCTGGGTTTTCAGAGGCCAGAAAACGCAGGTAGGAGGCTCTGGGTGGGTGCAAGGGTCCTTCTCAGTGTTCCCAAGAGTGTTATTGGGCAAAGGCAGGAACCTCTTGGAAGCGAAAATGTGCCACTGAAACCGGCATGTTGCAGCAGGGTTCTGGTGGTCCAGCAGTCCGAGTACCACCAGGAGTTGGCCAAAGTACCACTGGTTGAAAACCCCTGCAGTAGTGCGTCAGAGATGCTCTACAGTTCCTCTCCTGCTTCCTCCCCCTTTTCTGTTTCCAAGCCAGGGAGTCGGAGGAGCACATTCTGGCGCATTACCAGGTAAGGGGGCATTATTTGGCTCATTGCTTCAGCCTTGTCTACATCTGAAATGTACTTGTTAAAAAGTAACTTCACTTTTCTTGACTCTCGAGCATAACTCTCAAAACACACAGGCTCTTTCTGTAAGATCTAGAGAGAAGGAGGACCTTTCAGTCTCCTCTAACTTTTCTAGTGGGAGGAGTGCCATTTATAATTGCTCACAAAGCATCTCAGATGGCACAGATTTTTGACAGTGAATTAGAAGCAGCAAAAGGATCTTTTCACTGAAGCGAAGGATGGGGAATGCTGTTTAAGCTAGACGTGTTCTCATTCCTAATTGAGGAGATGTCAGCTCCACGGCTGACCTCTTAATTCCTGAGAGAATGGGATGTGACTTGGTCACAGAAAATGGTTCCATACAGGTTTGGGGTGGTTGTTTCTTTTTCAGGTCACCTACAGCTGACATAGCAATATAGGCTATAGGCACAACTGTGCAGGTGGATTTTATCTGGCTGTGACTTAGTTCCTCTTTAGTGCTTATTTTCTTTCTTTTCACTATGACTATTAGCCATATCGTTGCACCTGGCTGGGTTGACTTGGGCCATTTTAATTACCTCCTCAAGACATGTCGAAAAGGGCTTAGAACAAAGGACAAAGGCTACAATCCTGAGCCTGCTTACTCATGAATAAGCAATGCGCATTGATGGCGCGGTGTAAATAATTAATAAAACTCAGCGCACTTCACGCCAGGGAGGCTTGCTCTTGGGGAAGTGTCTTTTGGAGCTTGTCAAGACTTGTTCCAAAGCCCACCAAAGCCCTAGACAGAGTTTTGCTGACTTTAAAGCTCTCCATATTCAGTAGTCTTCAATTAATAAGGTCTCATTCAGCTGATTGATGGGAATCGCTCTCTACGTTTATCTCGCTGACTTTATCGCTTTGCTGTGGTGGAAATGTATCAAACACAGTTCCAAACCCAATGACAAAGCACTGCAGCTACAAAGCACCAGAGGCGTCGCTACGGTGGGGGCGGTACTGTAAGTTCTGCCCCATCCTAGTCCCGGTTTACTCTCTATTACGAAGGGGCCCCACCCCCTCGCCGTCGCAACCATTCAGTGCAGCGAAGGCAACGGGCAGGAGGCTCCCTGCCCGTTGCCTTCGCCGGCGAGGGGGCAGGGCCCCTTTGTAATGGAGAGTAAACAGACTAGGATGGGGTGGAACTTACAGTACCACCCCCACCGTAGCGACGCCTCTGCAAAGCACTCTTCCACTCATTGCAAATCATCTCTAAAGGCCTACAAAAGGAATCCAACTTGGGAAGTGTGTTGTCTTCCTTGTGTTATCTTCCTTGTGCATGTCTCCAGGTCATGACGGACTCGTCAGACCTAATGACTACTATCTTCTCCTGCTGCTCCATGCAGGAACTAATGATTCAGCCAGAAGTAACCTCAGAAAGATCTCAAGAGACTACAAGACTCTGCGAAAGGAGGGGAAGAAACTGGAGACACGAGTGGTGTTTTCATCTGTCCTTCCTATTGAAGGTCAAGGCACAGCAAGAGAAAAAAGGAATCCTGAAAGTGAACAACTGGCTACAAAGATTGTGTCATCAGAAACGGATTGGTTTTTTGGACCCTACACTACCAGTGTGAAGGACTCCTGGCAAGAGAGGGGTTGCAGTGAAACTGGTGCACCACACAAGTACTGGGAAGAACTCGTTTGACTGGAGCATTGCAAACTTCATCAAATACAGTAAGTCCTCACTTAAATTTGTTTCGTTTAAAATCGTTTCATTTAAAGTTGATGGGAAAATGCCATGGGAATGTTTACATTAACCAATTAGCCTATGGTAAAATTGGTTTCATTATAAGTTGTTTCACTTAAAGTTGCAGTTTCCAAGAAGAACCTATCAACAACGTTAAGTGAGGACTTCCTGTAGTTGTATTTAAACTAAATACAAAGGAGGAGGGAGACAAAAACACCAAACTAAGCATAAAGAAGGGTTCTGGAGACAAGAATGCAAGAGACAAAGAAAGAAGCAGGGTTGCAGAGAGGGTTGGACAGGTCATTGCAAGAAACTGCACCAGGGATACTAGTAGGAGGGGATACCTGTTTTCTCCAATGTCTGTGTACTAAGACTACTGTAGGTACTAATGCTCAGAAAACAGAAAGCAAACAGATGACCTGGAAATCCTAATATGGGAAGGCCAACATGGCCTGATAGGTATTACAGAAACTGGATGGGATGAGACCCATGAGCAGAAGATAGTACTTGAAGGATATTAACTTGTTCAAAAGGCACAGCGCCAAAAGAAAAGGCAGGGGAGTTGCATTATATATAAAGAATGTATATACCTGTACAGAAGTCCAGGAATCTGAGCATGGAAGCCCACTTGAAAATGTCTGGGTAAGAATTAAAGGAGGGAGGAATAAGATGGATAACCCAGAGTTGAGCAAAGCCGATTTTAATGGGCTCAGAGAAGAAAATTAGGTCTTATTCCATGTCTAGAACTTGGAAAGGAGAAAATGGGCCAAGAGGGATGGAATGCTTTAAAAAAGCAAGACACTGAAGGCATGATCACAAACAATTTCCATTAGAAGAGAAGGTGGGCATCATCTAAGGAAAGCACTGTGGCTGCACAAAGAGTTAGCTTAAAAGTTGAGGAGCAAGAGAAGCATGTGTGAGAAATGGAAAGTAGGGCAGTTAGCAAACTGTTACTGTTACCAGCCTGTGCAGTACGGCTGCAATTTAAAGAACAGAGGCAAAAATGGCCAGATGGAAAAAGGTGCGCAAAATCGGAGCCAGTTAATTAACGGAAGTCTTCCAGAGAGCATCAATGACCGGTGGTAACCTTTGGCGCAGTGGTAGCATCTTGACAGCCTATGTGCTGTATTACACTTGAGAAAGTTCACAGACAGGGGACGAAACATTGTGTTTTAATTTTTCTATTGTTTTTAACGTGTTTTTACGTGTATTTTACGTGTGTTACCTGTTTTTAAACATAAAGGAAGAATTAGCTAAAAAAATTACGTGGCTTTTAAACCTGTAAAGTTCACCTTGTTAAGTAGATGTTAAAAAATAGCTGACAATATCATCTACAGTGACATAAACGTAGCCCAGAGGCGTCGCTCCAGTAGGGGCAGTACCGGAAGTTGCACCCCGTTCTAGTCCCGTTTACCAAGCTGGCAGGAGGCAGCCCCACCCCCTCGCTGTCGGCGCCATTCCGTGCGGAGAAAGCAGCAGGCAAGAGACTCCCTGCCCATTGCTTTCTTCGCACAGGAATGGCTCCGACAGTGAGGGGGCGGGGCCGCCTCCTGCTGGCTTGGTAAACAGGACTAGCATGGGGCGCAACTTCCAGTACTGCCCCTACCGGAGCGACACCTCTGGCATGGCATGTCTCTGTAAGGCATCACAGAGTACCACAATGAAAAAAGATCCCTCCTTTGAGAAGATTACATTGATTGCCTTAAGGCTTTTATTTTTAAACTGTATACAACTAAATCAAGTTATGTGGACTTTACAAAAAGATGATGCCAAACATAGTTGCAGCCTTATAAAGAACATTTCCTGGTGCATTTTCTTTCCTGGTGGCCTGAAGTTTCCTGCTGTTAAATTCTCTATCTGCCTGAGTGTTCCACTCCTCTCCCTATACACCATCTGTCTCCTTTCCTTCACAACACTTCCTTTCAACATTCAAAGCTTAAATGCTGAAAGCTAAAGAGCAGGGAAACTAAGAATAGAAGATTTGAAACCTAAGTGGTTTTCAAATTCTTTGAAGGGTCCCCATAGATGCATGTATGGGGAGCCCCCAGTGGAGATCTTCATCGAAAAGGCAACCCTCCATATCTAGAGGCTCTCCACCAACAAGAACAAGTTGAGCAGCATGCCATTCTTTCCGTGGTGATAGATGAAAGTCGCGGCTGAATACAAAAAAGAAGACGCATATGCTCCGGAGAAAACTAAATCATCAGTAAGCAGCCAAATGTGCTCTAAAACGCTACCACGGGAGGCACAACTGTTCAATGAGAGTGGAGAGTGTCTTCCGACAGAGATTAAATTCTGTATTGCAAATCAAATTTGTATTCAAAACATTAAGACAAAAAAAATGAAGGCTCTAACAGAAAACATCACTTTTGACTCAAGCACCCAAACCAATTAGATGGAAATGTGATTCTGAGGAAGGCAATGACAGTTGTGCCTCCAGAAAAAAAAATCATATATAAGATAAATTTATAACATGAGGGGTATTTGCAAGTTGTGAATGGGAAAGGTTTCAACATTGTGCCTGATTCTTCAGATGCAAATCAGACAACTCAAGCTCAAGCCTGGCAAAACACAGCAGTATAACCCACCTGGAAGTTCTCCTGCACAACCCACATCGAAATAAAATGGACCTGCACAAAAGAGACCTGCGCTAGCCACAGCTCTCAAGAAGACAGTAGGTCCTGTTGGGACATATAGAAAGATGGCATTCATCACTTCCTGCCTTCCAATTCTTTCTCCTTTTCTAACCCTTTCCAACACAGACACCTCATTCATCCTTTCATAGGGTTGACCCACCCCATTCTTCTCCCCTCATCTCCAACACAGCTTCCTCCAACTTTGCAGCCATAGGATGCCTGGAAGCAGGGCCTCTGAGAGGAATTTTATCAGGGGGCATGAAGTTTCTCTTGGGCCCCTTCTCAAAGGGGGAGGGAGCAAAATGGGGCAGGGGAGGGCAGCAACGGCCGGAAAAGTCTCTGGAGCCCAGGTCTACCAGGCTTCCCAATGTGGCGCCCAGCCTGGTCTATCTGCCCGGTAGACCTGGACTTCCAGTTGGCCCAGGCAATGCCTTTCACTCTCCATGATCCCAGGAAATTTTTGGGGCCCCTCCTTTGGCTCCTGGCCCTCTTTTTGACCCTGGGCCTGGGTACAATTTATCCAACACCGACAGCCCAATCCTAACCAACTTTCCAGCCCTGATACAACCGTGCCAACAGGGTGCGCACACACTGCATTTTGCGGTACAGGGGCAGTCATCATGGAGGGCTCTTCAAGGTTGAGGGAACGTTTGTTCCCTTACCTCAGGGCTGCATTGCAGCTGCACCGGCAATGGATCATTGGATAGGATTGCGCTGTTAATCTAAACGGGAAATTCAATAGCTAGCAGTGCCACACAAGGGAGCCCTGGCAGAAAAAGTTAGAAAGAGAGATGAGGACAGGAGAAAACATAAGGAGAAGGGGCAGAGCAAAGAGGTGGAGAAATGTGGGGGTGGAGAAGGGACATTCATTGGGAGATTAGGTGGGCTTCCCAGAGGAAATTGGAAGAGGGATGGGAAGGTATTGGTGTACAAAGAAGAATGGGGAAGGAAAGTGGGGGGAATTAGAGGGAGAGGAAGGAGAAATGTTCAGGCTGCTGCAAACAACTGTGACAGGCTCTCTGTAGCCTGAAGCAAGGACTACAGAAAAGAAGTGATCCTAGAGATAGGCCAGGAATGTGCTTCACCCGTTTGCGGGGGGGGGGGGCTAGTCTCTCTCACTGGACAAACACTCATAATAACCAGTGTCTCAAGTCTCCAGAGGGAGATCTAACAGGGAAGCCTTATTTTGGAGGACTTTTCCCAACTCTCATATGGCTTGAAGGGTCGGTTATGGGGATTTGCTTGGGAAGGAGACTTGAAGCAGATCTCGGGTCTCTACAACAATGTAGAAACTTCAGAAAACGTTTCCACACAGAACTCACAAACAGAAGAAAAAGCAATAAACCCTAAGTGTACAGTCAATTTAACTTCACATGAGACAAGTACGGGGGAGTTGATGGGTCACGTTGCAGCTTATTTTCCTGACATCCCACTGATGAGTTTTTTCCTTCTCTATCTTCAGTTTGCTGCCCTTTTTTCAGAAGTTGGAAGAAGCACCTTTTGGAGAGGTGGGACACTGCCTCTCCCACCTTTCTTCTTCTGATTTTCACCACTTTCATTATTGATTGCTTATGGTTGCGTTTAAGTTCTTGTGCGTCTCTCCAGTTTCAGTGTATCTAGCATATTTTAAAATTATTTTATTGCCATTCTTGTATTTTGTTAGCTGCCTTAGGCGTCCCATGTCATGAGACGAAAGCTGGGATAGAAATAGTTTGAATAAATAAATAAAAATATAACTAACCCTGAATGCTCCAAGGAGCAGTCGGACTTGTGTTTCCCAAATAGCAGCCTCTCATGTCACACGGCAATCACGTTTTGGAAATGAGTGGAGTGCTTTGGAGCCACAATCTCTTTCTATTTCATTTTCACTATTTGGCAGATATACACCATTCTGCTGACTGGCACGTCTCATCAAGTCTCATCAAGGTGTACTTATTTACACTGCATGTTCAATATTCTGCTGCCTGACATTTCAGTCAGTTCCAAAGAAGTCCACATTTTCTTTGTTCTCTTGTTCTATAGCTTCTATTCACAACATCAATATCCCTTACTGTCATTTAAAATACCAAGGTAACCATCTGCTCTTACACTATCATGGTGTCCATTATGTTGCAGAAGACTATTGAGACTCAATTGGAAAAGATTTTGCATCTCCCTAATGCCACAATGAAGACTCTTTTTTTTTTTTTGCATCTTAACAAGTTTTGAGGTTATTTACTTTCATAAAGAGCCATATGGGAAAATTATTAGAAGAGGTTCCAAATTTTTCATTCATGCTTTAGAGCAAAAAGAACACTTTTCATGAAGAAAAATGCCATCCTTCATTGTCAAAAAAATGAAAATGCATATTTCCAGATGACTCATCATGGTGGATTTATACTGCATATGGTGACTGACATGTACAAATGATTTGTCAAAGATGGGACACTAAAAACAGAAGGTTCATATCAGTTCACAAGACTGTTTCATGACTGTTTCTCAAGACTGTGTTTTCATGAATCAGTTCACACCAGGGATGTGGATCAAGTCTCTGGGTCCAGGTCTGCAAGTCAAGTCCTAAGTCTTTGCCCCCAAGTCCCGAGTGTTTGCTCACGAGTCATGAGTCCCTATCTATTTAATGATAGGGTGGGTGCTGTGCTGGGGTGTGTGTGTGGGGGGGGTGGTGGCACAGGTAGGGCTGTAAACTCCAAGTCTCAAGTCGAGTCTTTTACGATTGGCAAGTCAAGTCCTAGTCAAGTCATTGATGCGACTTGAGTCCGAATCAATAGACTCGAGTTTACATCACTGGTTCACACATTCAGCTGCAAGCTGTCAAGTGTTGGGTAATCAAGTGATGAGAAGTCAAGTAACTGATAAGCATATATGACAACTAGCCATTGGGGAAAAGGCAATTGTGAACATCATTTTTTTTCAAAAGTTGTATTATATTCAACTTTTGAAAAATATAAAACAACATACATAGCAATGTATGTGTCCAAAATAAGCGTAACATAAAAAGCTACCTTATACTGATTCAGTCCATTTATTCTTCCCACCCAATCCTGTTTACACCAGCTGGAAGTTGGTGTAAACCAACTCTAAAGCCTTACGGAGATTTGGGTGCCCTCCTCTTGGATCTTACAAGATTTTGTGAGATCCAAGATGGCCAAAAATCTTATGGAGATTTTCTTTCCCAGCTCTGCAACATGAGTTTTCTTTAACTGGAGATGATGATGATGATGATGATGATGATGATGATGATGATCTGTATTCATATACCACCTTCCTTGTTTTTAGATTTCTGCTCAGATTTTACTCAATGCCAGGGACAATGTGCATGCAAAACCATGTGTGCTAGCACTGAATTATAATCCTTTCCTTAATAGCAAATAGCAACCATTTCAATGATAAAGCATAAGCAATGTGAAACAATCATCATTCATTTCAGATGTACTGTGTAGGTGTACATTGATGGATAAAGCCATAATCCAAAAAAAACCCAGAGGCACGCACAAATAATCCTACATACACACCACAGTTTCTTTAACTTTCCCCCCACCATACTTCTTATGTTGTGTTTTGGAGACCGGTCCTACATACTGAGAGCAACCTTCAAAGGTACCACCAGAAGCCCTGTTCCGGTTCACTTATGTGGCCTTTTGGGTAACTGGCACAAATTAAGTTAATCCTAACAGACCGTTTGATAAGAGCTTGATAAGATTTTATGGCTGGTCTCTCTGTAACAGATCTCTCTGTTGTATCTGAACTTTGCACAGTTTCTTTGAATTTCTGCTTTGCTCTTGTCTGCAAAAAAATCCCCAAACTTTTGAGTTCTGCTGTACACTTAAATAAATCTGTATTTAAATATATATTTTTCCCCAAACATTTCCTACTCAAACAGCTGGTGCAATAATATACTGCAAAATACACATTGTTATTGTTCTCGTTACAAATATTTACATACCACTTTTCGACAAACAAGAAGTTCACAAAGCAGTTTACACAGCAAAAGTAAATAAATAAATAGTCCCCTATCCCGAAAGCTCACAATCTAAAAAGATGCAGAAGAAACACCAGCAACAGCCACTAGAAGAGATGCTATGCTCCCACTGCCAAATACAAGAGATTCTTCACTTTAAAAGGTGCCCCTCTCCCAATTCGTATTTTTATGCAAACGTACAAAACAGTAAATCCATAAATAGTGTAAAATCCAATTCGCTGCAGAGTGGTAATTGTCCAGAACTATGCATTCCATTGCAAATTTTGGCAAGAAAGAGATTTGATAGCATCCTTAATTTACAATCCAGGCCTAGGGGTTCTAGCTTCTCCATGGTATTCTACTATTCTGTGGGCTGTTTCAAGTGGTACTTTAATCATCTGACTGACCCCATGCAATTAACATACGCAGTTACAGTATGTACATGCCTTGGTACATGCCTCCCCTTGCATCCAGGCCACTTTGTTTAATTCTGTGCCCAGTGGTGTTGCTAGGGAGGGCCGGGGGATGCAATGCCCCCAGGTAACAAACGTAGTCTCCTCACAAGGAGAAGCTGCAGTGGGATTTTCGTGCTCTGTGGCTGCTTTTTTGCAGCTGGAGGGCTGCGTTTGCAGCCGCGGAGCATAAACACGCTGAAATTGGTGCATTTTGTGAACCCTCCCGCCCGCCCTGTGTCCTGGAACGCTTGAAATGAAGCCTTCCAGGAGTGCAGGGAGCAGGGCGATGATGTGAAATGAGTCATCCCCCCCCCGCCGATGCTAGCAACACAACTGTGTGTGCCCCTCCCTGCTCCAATTTGACTGGGCTGACTCACTACACACACTGCTAATACTGGGCAAGAGGCACTTTTTCAATTGGTGCTCCTCTTATATTTAGTAGGGGGAGAGTAACTGCACCCCGTTCACCCCAGCACAGTCTCTTTTCTGGTGGCTGTTTGCTGGTGGTGTTCTGCATCTTTTTTAGATTGAGCCCTTTTGGGACAGGGAGCCATTTAATCATTTGATTTTGTCTGTAAACCGCTTTGTGAACTTTTTGTTGAAAAGCGGTATATAAATAATAATAATAATAATAATAATAATAATAATAATAATAATAATAATAATAATAAATACCTTAAAGCATAGAAGGGTGATTTAGACAAACCCCACGTGATTAAGAAAACTGCCCTCAAAACATGGGGACGAACCAGGATGTATATGTGCCATGAACATACACACACACAATCATATGGGGTTGGTTGGATGATTAAAGGATAGTTTGAACTGATCCTATGTGCAAATACATTTTTAAATACATATGGAGAAAAACTTGAATCAGAGTGGTGCAGTTCAAAGACCAGTGCTCCACTTTGTTTACTGTATGTGAGAATCAGGCCTTAATGAAGTATGTCACAACATATGTTTTGTTTCTGCTGTTTTGCACAGAGATCAATGGAGTAAATTCGAGCTTACTTTACGAGAGCAATTGCACCTTGCTGCAAGTAACTTAAGCGACACATGTACCACATTCAGAATGATTGTAGCCAGAATATCCTCACCTGCGCAGTTTTATTTATAGAAAGGGAAGCTTCAAATCAATTGTGTGCATTTCTACCGTGAAAACTAGCTGCGGTGTGTGACATTCAATAGATAACCAGCCCAATCCCCCTACCATGCCAAAATCTATTATACTGCTGTCTATTGTAATGATTCTCAAAGTTCTTGTGCTATATTGAACAGGATTCCTTAAAAAAAAAAAACAGTTCCTCAAATATATGGCCAAGATGACCCAGAAAGTATTTTCATTGTTTACAACTTGGGGGGGGGGGGAGCGCTCACAATGGATCTGCTACAATTCATTTCTTTTTTTCTTTTTTTTTCACCAAAGCTGTTTCAGAATCATTATCTTCTAGTTTTGCTCGATTTTAAGTTCTGCCCTTGATCTATTTTTAAGTGGCTGCGATTTTTCTGGAGTTTAACTCAGCACATCCATTTTGAGAAACAAGCGTTCCTTCTGGTTTCCCTGAGAGATTTCAGAATCTCAAAGCAATTTGTCCCCCAAATTATTATGAACTCTTGCCTACTTCTCCACTACAATTCCCCCAATTGTGTTTCGACTTCTAAGAAGCAGAGTTTGTTTCTTCTTCTTCTGGAAACTTTTTATTCCTTCAGCTTTGGGTAGAGGCTCAAGATTTTTTTTTTCTCATAGTCAAAAATAGAAGCTCATGGTTTCCAGTAGATAAGTCTTGATTTATCGATATGAACAGCTGCATTTTGGCTTTTCTTCTTTCACTGGGCTACTCACATCATATGGAATTTGTTTGTTTGTTCTTCTGTTGCCATTGTGTCTCACAAAAATGCATTTACTTCCTTCAGATTTTTTTTTTTTTTAGAATTACAATGCTTGCTTTGACATTCTCTGCACAAAGTATATTATATGAGGAAGACCCAATGAAATTGATTGGATCATAGATTTTTCTTGAACCTGATGTTCAGCAACAGAAAATAATTAAAATTTTAAATCCATGTTAATTAACACTTAATTAGCTGCTGATGGGGCAGATAAGGGGCAGGGCTTGGAGTTCCCCCAGCAAGAGGTCCGCGTACCCCTAGGGGTACCCATACCAGAGGTTGAAAACCTCTGCTGTACAGCATCAGCCCCCATGATTAGCAAGCAGCATGAAGCCTCTGGATTGGACAGCCCTATAGATACCAAGAGCCTGGACAATAGAAAAGAACTTCCCTCCCAGTGGCATCACTATGCAGCCCACCCCCACCCCCGTGACATCACCACTGGAAGTGATGTCACCACCACCGCCGCACAAACAGCTTCCCAGGCACAGGGCGGGCCCAACTTCGCTCCGCCACCCACCCGCTTCTCACGCTCCCGCTAATGATCCCCCGCTGCTTTGACACACACACCCCACGTGTCGCCCAGGGGCGGTGGGGCTCCCGGCCCCCTACTGACATCTCTGTTCCCACTTGCTGCATTCTTGGCTTCCAGCCCATAACTGCAGGGACCAAGAGTTGCAGGGGCATGCATTCTAGGTCTTGGCATATCCCCAAGCCTTGACATATCCATCCACTAGGTCTTCCACAAACCTACCTTTGCAATCAGATGTCCTGAACAAGTCATGGTTTCTTAGCATCAATTTCCAATCTGGAAAATGGGTATAAGGATTCGGTGGGGGGAAGGATCACATGGAAGATTAAGCACATTGTACCCTTCTACAGCTGAATAAATGGACTAGTGGAGCATGCCATTGGTGATGTAGAGAGGTATAGTGGGCAGATACGGAGCAAACACAGCCCAGTTGCATATCTGATTTACAGTCAGGATTCCCAGTCTCTCCTTGTACTCGGGAGGAGTAATTGGAAACAAGGATATCTTGTTCTGAGGATCTGAGATGCCATATGAAAGGCAGTGAAAGAGTGACCAGACCAGATCAGCAGGAGACTAATAAGATAGCCCTGTGTGAAATCAATAGACCCACTCCAGAGTGAGGGCTAAAACCTCTGCTAGTGATGCGCTCAGATGTCAGACCTATGGCTTTGCCATAGATCTCAGTTCTTCCCTTCTTAACTTCATGCACTGTAAAGGTTTATTTCAATTCTTTGGAAGTCGCAGCTGTGATGTACTTTCTGCTTTTGTGCTTTTTCTCAAACCCCCCCCCCCCTTTAATGCTTGGTTGAATTCAAAAGCTCTAAGCAACCGGCTTTGCTGCTTACCACAGCACTGGATCAAAAGCACTGATGCTTGACTGCTGTCTAACAGACTCTTTTCAAGTTTTTCAAGTACAAGTTCAGGGTAATAGCTCCCCATCACCACTGTAGCATTGCCTCATTCAGGACATTAATGTCACTGAGGTTACTGATCAAATTACCCACTGAGACAGCAGTGCTCAAAGACATTAATCCAGACTGGATTAAATTATGGAAGTATTTCAACCATCTTGGCTGACAGTTTTTTGTTAAATTCATGCACAGCTTCGACCATAATCAATTTGGTTTTAACCTTGTGACTAAAAGCTGAGCCACACAATCAACAGAGTTTTGTGGTGCAGCTCTATCTGAAAAGTGTTTCTGAGCACTGGTGGGGAATTACGTGTTTGAATACCACTGGTGTTCCGAGGGTGGTGCGGAACCGTAACTGGAGCAGGACGCTGCTACATGCGTGTAAGCGGCTTCTTCCCCTTGCCGGTTGGAGTCATTCCTAGCAGACAATGGCTATTGCACTGGCGGAATGGAGCCGCGCCTGTGTATTGCCTGCTGAAAAGGGCTCTGGCCAGTGAGGGGGAGGGGCCACTTACATGCACATAGCGGTGTCCTGCTCCACTTACGGTTCTGAAGCACCCTCGGAACTCCAGTGTTGAATACTTCCCCATTAAAAGTGTGGTTTATTATTGTTTATTTTGTAATTTATTTTATATGCCAATAAAGGATTTTGGATTTGGATTTGGAATACTTCCTCATATTAAAAACAACAACAATTAATTAACAGTCTTAAATTAACAATGGGCTTCACCACAGCCAGAACTAGCATTCCGGCAGCGGTTCCTGCCTTACGGCAGTCACACAACCTACTCCAGCAGCATGTGAAGCCGCGCACTTCTAGAACGCCAGCAGAGAGGCCAGAGTGGCCCCTCCACATTTCCCTTTCCTCTTCTTTCCCCTCATCCTTTTCCAATCCAGCGAGTGGAAGGAGAAGCAGTGGAGGCAAGTTGGTGGGCAAAACTGGGCACCCCCACCAATCTTGCTACCTGAGGGGACCACTTCAGTTGGCCTTATGGGTGGGCTGGCCCTGAATGTTGTCACATGAGAGTGGTGATTCCATCTCAGCAACTTCTTTACATAAGAACATAAGAAGAGCCTTGCTGGATCAGGCCAAAAGCCCATCTAGTCCAGCTTCCTGTGTCACACAGTGGCCCCACCAGATGCCTCTGGGAGCACAAGACAACAAGATAACCTTGTAATGCAGATCTGTTTCAAATCCTTGGTCTGTCTCCATTTTGAGTTTCCTGTCTTGGTTTTCTGCCTGCCTGCTTCTGCTGCCCCAGTGATTGGCACTTTGCCAGCGGCCTTGGGAGCTGTGCTTCAAGCTGTCTTGTTATCCCTTATCTGCATGGGAACCCTGATATCACAACTTCTCCCAATTAACTAGCTGCACCTGTGCTGGACATCACGAGCTTCTCAGACTTGGGAGGGGGAGCGAGGAGTGAGCTCATCTTCGGGAACTTTCCCTTGCGTGTTGCCCTTTCATTGGTCTGCTCCCCCCTGTCAATCATCTTACCCTAAAAAGTCTATTTAAGCTATTATTCTGGGATCCATCTTGTCTCTCATTATTCTCTCTCTAACTGGTCTTTGCTGGAGACAGTTCTCCTATCTGCTGTTACTCCTATGGCTTGACTTAGCCCTCTGCCTTGGGCAGGTCAGCCCTGCACCATCCTGCTGGGATGGCTATTCTCTTTTCTCAACATGGTGAGTGTGTAGGGACAAATGTGTTAGCTAAGGAGTTAGTCTTTATTATTTTAGTGCTGTATTCTAGTATTTGAAAGTTATGCCTTGTTGCAGCAACGTAGTTGCCTGTACCTTTTACTTGTATCACTATGCTTGGTTTGCGTAGCCTAAACTTAATAAACACCTATCTATTTCACCAGAGAGTGTTTCATTGGAACCTTGGAAACTAAGTCCTGGAAGCCTTGTTGCTTAGTCACGTACTACCTGTGTTGCACGTTGTATCCCCTGTCTGGCTTGGTCAGCCGACCTGGGACCAACGGTTCACTCTGGACCCCTTCTGTGTGGACAGAGCCACAAGGTTCCTGCAAGCTATACCTTTGCGTTCCATTACAGCCACAAGTATTGCCCAGGCCCTGTTGGGGATTTTTTCAATCCAGGGCCTTCCTTGCAAAATTTCCAGTGATCAAGGGGTACAGTTTGTAGCCTCCCTACTTCAGCGGCTATGCCAATTGGCGGGGATTGACCAGCGATTCTCCACAATCCATCATTCGATTAGTCATGGGCTTGTGGAACGGACTAACCAAACGTTAGGTCAGATGCTGCGCAAGTTTGTCTTGGAGCATGAGGAGTCTTGGGACATTGCTTTAAAGTTCCTTGTGTTTGCCATCAATGATGCCCCTGCTGAGTCATTGGGCTATTCTCCAAATGAACTGTGTTTTGGACGTCAGCTGAGATCACCTTTGATGTTGTACAAAGAGTGCCTGGAAGGGGACTTGGACACTGAGGGTGTGCCTGTGCAGCAATATTTGTCGCAGCTTCATGCCTCCTTGCAGTCAGTGAGGGAATTTGCTGCTGAGAATCTGCGTAAGGCCCAAGAGCGTCAGAAGAGGATCTACGACAAGTCTGCCCGCCCTGCGTCTTTTGCACCTGGGTCTAAAGTCTGTTTGTTAGTGCCTGACAGAGCGCATAAGCTTTGCCCTAAGTGGGAACCAGGCTATATGGTGGTCAAACAGCTTGCTGACAACAACTACCTTCTACAAGATGAGGCTAAAGAGCGCCCTCCTTTTGTTCTACATGCTAATCGTCTGAAACGGTTCCATGAGAGGCCTGAGTCTACTCCTGCTGTGTTTTCTGTTCGCAGCTCCGGGGAAGACGACTTCCCAGACCAGCACTGGCTGGACCAAGCTTCGGACCACACCGACGTCCCTCAAAGCGTTGTTCTGTCTCCTGATTTGACTTCATCTCAGCAAAGTGAACTCTTGACTCTGTTTGAGCGGTTTGGGGCTTTGTTTACTGGGAAACCTGGTGTTACTAACTTGGTTCAGCATTCTATCGTTCTACAGCCGGGGGCCCGCCCTGTTGCCATCCCCCCTCGTGGAATCAAGGGGAACTTGGCTGCTATAGTGGACAAGGAAATAGACATGATGCTGGACTTGGGGGTGATCCAACCATCGTCAAGCCCTTGGGCTTCCCCCATCGTCATCGTTGAAAAGAAACGTCTATCTGAGTCTGCTCCACGTGAATATAGATTTTGTGTGGACTATAGACATCTTAACTCTGTTTCTGTCCCTGACAGGTACCCTCTTACCAATCTGGATGAGCTGTTAGAAACAGTGGCTGGAGCCAAGTACCTGACTACCTTGGATATGTGTAAGGGTTACTGGCAAATGGAGATGCACCCAGATAGTGCGCCCCTCACGGCTTTCGCAACTCCCCGTGGCCTATTTCAGTTCCGCAGGCTCGCGTTTGGCCTTATGGGGGCGCCAGCAAATTTCCAGCGGTTGGTTAACGCCTTACTTAAAACGCATAGTTCTTATGCAGTGGGCTATCTGGATGACATTTGTATCTACAGTAACACCTGGGAGGATCACATTGTACACATTCAAAATGTCTTTCAAACGCTTGTGGAGGCTGGACTGACTTTACGAGCAGACAAGTGTCAGTTCGCAAAGGCCTCGGTTCAATACTTGGGTCATGTGGTGGGTGGTGGCACCATTCAGCCCATGCAGGCTAAGATAGAGGCTATAGGTAATTGGCCTATTCCGAAAACGAAAAAACAGGTTCAAAGCTTCCTCGGGTTGGCCGGTTTCTATCGCAGGTACGTGGGGCATTTCAGCACCCTAGCCACCCCCCTAACTAATCTCTGTCGTAAGCATCTACCTTCACAGATTACCTGGACACCTGAGTGCCAATCTGCTTTCGATGCTCTGAAGCGGAGCTTGTCATCTGCTCCTGTTCTCGTTGCACCTGACTACACTAAACAGTTTGTTGTTCAAACCGATGCTTCTCAAACTGGGTTGGGGGCTGTTCTTTTGCAGGACCATGATGGTGTTTTACATCCTGTTGTGTACCTGAGTCGTAAATTGTTGCCTAGGGAACAAAACTATTGTATCTCTGAATTGGAGTGTCTTGCAGTTGTATGGGCTTTGGCTAAGTTACGTCCATACTTGTGGGGAACTAAGTTCCTGGTTCAAACAGACCATTGCCCTCTTACTTTTCTGGCCCGAGCCAAAGGTAACCAAAGGCTCCTACGCTGGCAGCTGAGTCTTCAAGATTTTGCCTTTGAATTCGTTTACATTAAGGGCCACCATAACATCCTTGCTGATGCCCTTTCTAGGGTTTGGGCACCTGAAGATCTTACTGCCTGAGTGCCTTCATTCAGTTGATTCTATCTGATTTTGTATTTCTGTGCTGTTCTGATATATATTGCTGTAGTGATGTAGGAATTGCTTTGTTGCACACCAGTATTACCCTGCCATTGCTGCTATGTATACACTTTCTACCTCTTTTATGTATTTTGTATTGTTAGCTAGGCTCGCAGAGTTAGACATGCTTATGTTTTATACACCATGCTTAGTTGTTGTGTGTATGGATTTTTCCTCACCTTGATTTGTCTCTTGGTTTTTCTTTAGCCTGGATTGGCCGTGTTGACCGCCAAATCCAATCTCTGGAACCCCGGCATGTAATGCAGATCTGTTTCAAATCCTTGGTCTGTCTCCATTTTGAGTTTCCTGTCTTGGTTTTCTGCCTGCCTGCTTCTGCTGCCCCAGTGATTGGCACTTTGCCAGCGGCCTTGGGAGCTGTGCTTCAAGCTGTCTTGTTATCCCTTATCTGCATGGGAACCCTGATATCACAACTTCTCCCAATTAACTAGCTGCACCTGTGCTGGACATCACGAGCTTCTCAGACTTGGGAGGGGGAGCGAGGAGTGAGCTCATCTTCGGGAACTTTCCCTTGCGTGTTGCCCTTTCATTGGTCTGCTCCCCCCTGTCAATCATCTTACCCTAAAAAGTCTATTTAAGCTATTATTCTGGGATCCATCTTGTCTCTCATTATTCTCTCTCTAACTGGTCTTTGCTGGAGACAGTTCTCCTATCTGCTGTTACTCCTATGGCTTGACTTAGCCCTCTGCCTTGGGCAGGTCAGCCCTGCACCATCCTGCTGGGATGGCTATTCTCTTTTCTCAACATGGTGAGTGTGTAGGGACAAATGTGTTAGCTAAGGAGTTAGTCTTTATTATTTTAGTGCTGTATTCTAGTATTTGAAAGTTATGCCTTGTTGCAGCAACGTAGTTGCCTGTACCTTTTACTTGTATCACTATGCTTGGTTTGCGTAGCCTAAACTTAATAAACACCTATCTATTTCACCAGAGAGTGTTTCATTGGAACCTTGGAAACTAAGTCCTGGAAGCCTTGTTGCTTAGTCACGTACTACCTGTGTTGCACGTTGTATCCCCTGTCTGGCTTGGTCAGCCGACCTGGGACCAACGGTTCACTCTGGACCCCTTCCCAGTAGCCTGGGACAGGAAGGGCTAGGAGGCACCCAGTGCTGGTGGCAGTCTACCTGTACTATCCCCTTGGTCAGGGGTTAGTTGCTTTTACCCCCCTGTGGCTCAGGGGTGCCTTCTCTCCTTGGCTAGGAGTGGACAATCAACCGATTAGAGAGCAAACCTTCTCTGGCTAAGGTGGCCGGCCTTGGGTTGTGCCGGCATCGAAGCTAGAGGGGGTGGACCTCCTCTATGACAAACCTGTTTCCTGTTGTCACTCCCTTGCACCTGGCACAGAGAAAACCTACTTCTAAAGCCAGGAGGTTGCTTATGGCTTGTAACCTGTGATGATCTTTTCCTCCATGAATCTATCCAAACCCCTTTTAAAGGCATCTAGGCCAGGTGCCATCACCACATCCTGTGGCAAGGAGTTCCACTAATGGCCCAATTCTATCCAGGGCTGGCCTGCATGATGCAGGGATTCTGATGCAGCCTCTGCGGGCTGGCTGCATCCTGCGGGCTGGCTGGGAACAGGGCCGGCAGGAACATCAGAACATAAAACGAGCCCTGCTGGATCAGGCCAATGGCCCATCTTGTCCAGCTTCCTGTATCTCTCAGTGGCCCGACCAGATAGAAGTCAGTACCAGCAAGTCCTCACTTGCAGATAGGTTCTTCTTGGAAACTGCAACTTTAAATGAAAATACTTATAATGAAATCAATTTTACCATAGACTAATTAATAAATGTAAACGTTCCTATGACATTGTCCCATCAACTTTAAAATGAAACGACTAAATGAAATGACATTAAGTGAGGACTTAAAGTCAAATATTACTTACCTCCTCTACCACTCCTTGGACCCCTGTGGGCCTACTCAGATCTACACTAGCTCTTTTGCTGATGTAGTTTGAACCGCTGTAGGGGAGCTTGTCAAGGCTGGGAGCTCTGTATCCTGCGAACACCACTGCTACCGAGATCTGCCTCCTCTCTTGCCCCCACCACCAGCCTACCTGTGCTGATGGCTGGTCAGTAGCCTGCCATTGCCAGGCTTACTGGCTGCTGCTCGATTGGTAGTGAGCCACAGACTGTTGGATAGCTACAGTCATGGTGGCCTGTGTGATGCAATGGCAGAGTATGAGATCCACTGGTGTACCACGTGGATACGATTGGACTGTAACTCATATAATACATCTTCAGTTATCAATATCTCTGCATAGTTAGAAATACTATCTTCTGATGAAGGAGGGGCCACATACTTCAGGAGGAGAGATCAGGTGCAATGCCTTTACCTATGGCTAGGCCAGAGGCGTTCTTATGCTGGGGGCGCTGGTGTGCTGCGCCCCAGGCGCGGAGTGGACACGGTGCTTCCGGGGGGGCATGGCGCCGGAGCCCGGCTGCCGAGCCCCCGGGAAGCAGCGCGCTCACTTGGCCCGTCACCGGCTTCCGGAGACGCTTTTCTCCGAAGCCGGGAAGCCCTCCTCCTTGCGACCGCCCATTTCGGCGGTCGAGGGCTTTGTGAGCCGGCCGAACGCGTCGCCCGCTTTTATTTGGGTTTTCTGCACATGCGCAGAACCTTTCTGAGGGCAAACGGGCTGTTTGTTCCATTCTAGGAACTAGAATTCATACAAATTAGCAATTTCCCATGTTCCCTACTGCATTGATCATAGGTTTAAAAGACTTAGACCTAATTGTTGTTGATGTAGCAACCCAATGTCTGGGCTGTAGTGCTTCGAGCAGTTCACTCAATTGAATATTCCACCCATACCAAAACAACAACAAAAACGTGAACATAGGCAACAAGCATATTAGCATATTAGGGAGAAACCTTGGCTAGCCCTCTTCGTTCTGACATTTAGGTTTCTGTGTACATGGATTATTTGCAGGGAAAAACATTCAATCATGCATGGGATTCAAGCATGCATGGTGTGGAGAAAGTGGATGATGTATTTGCTGCCATAAGATGAGGTGATGGCCACTAAAGGAAATTAGGAAAATGGAGAGTCTATCAATAATGATACTGATACATTGCTATGCAATCTTCTGGTTCAGGAGCAAGCATACACCTGAAGCTATAGCAGGAGAGGGTACTGAGCGTTCCAGAAGTATAATGGTCAATTGCTGTGGGTAACAGTGCTAGACCTGATGAATTTATTTATTTATTTTTCACATTTTTATACCGCCCTTCCTCCAAGGAGCTCAGAGTGGTGTACATATTTCCTCCCCTCCTTTTTGTCCTCACAACAACCCTGTGAGGTAGGTGGGGCTGAGAGATAGTGACTGGCCCAAGGTCACCCAGGAAGCTTCGTGGCTGAGCAGGGATTTGAACCTGGATCTTCCAGATCTAAGTCCGACTCCCAAACCACTACAACATCCTGCCATAGATGAACCATAGATATGATCTAGAAGAGCTTTTCTGAGACCCCCATCTGCCATCTGGTTCAGTCCAGCCACAGATTTATTACCATTGCAAGGACCACATTAGATAATATATGGGAATATTATATGGGGAATCTGTCATTAGAATCTCCCATGGCTTGTTTTACTAATTAGCAGCCCCAAAGGGAAAGTGATTCTCTGGAACAAGATGTTAGGGCAAAGAAGGAAAGTATTTCCCTGATCTTCAAAGCAGGTCCAAAAGGCTGCTAATTAGTAACACACAAACCTTGAGAGATCCAAATCATAGATCTCCCACAACACATCTAGTTTGGTCTGAAAAAGTAGGCCAAAGAGGGTCGCTTGTGAGAGTGCCCTAATTCCAAGCAAATTTATAGAGGAAAGTGTCAGCAATACAGTAAAAAGCCCTTTACTGACTCACTGCAGTAGAATAAGGTAAGAAAAGGCAATCAACTTTCACTCCAGGATTCTTCCCGATTGCTAAATTGCCTCGTTTATTTCACTAAACTGCAACATGTTACAATTTTGAGGAGTAAATCATAAGAATCCCAATAACAGAAATTACTTTAGAAGGGAAAATTCCTTACTTGGCGCTAACAAATGATCTAAAAGGAAGGGCAAAGTAATGCATCCGAGATTGAAAGGTTTTCTCATGAACATTCAGCTGGAGAAAAGGTAAAGCTGCAATCTAGCAGATAGACACAGATCGAGCAAATGAATATCCCCGATGAACTATTATAGCTAATAGGCAAGGCCTGCATCCAAATTGCTTTTCATTTTCTAACCAGCAGTCCTCAGCACTCCTACACCCTACATTCAATTATATGTTAACTGCACTCCAGATTTTTAGCTTCTTGGGTATTTTTGAGCAACACCTCAAATGAGGTGCTATCTTAACATAAAGCTGGTATACTGCATGTTGGAGTTATCAGCTACAGCTGGACATGAACCACAAACTTGCAGGGTCTTGGTTGGGGCTTCAAGCCATTACATTGCTTTGAAAAACCAAAGACCACCTCCTTTGGGGGCCTGAGTACCCTTCGAGCACAATCCCATGCATGTCTACTCAGAAGAAAGCTCCACTGAGTTCTGTGGGACTTACTCCCATGTAAGTGGGTATAGGATTGTAGCTCTACAGTCCTTTGACTTGCTCTTCCTGACCGTATAGAAATTCCCTTTCTTACCTCAGGCGAGGAGTCCTGGCCTGCTGGAACGCAGCCAGCCAGTCTCAGAAAAGTCCTGGCCCATTGCGATGCAGCCAGCTGGCCGGGAAAAAACGGGACAGTCCCGGTTTCCCGAGATGCCAGGGCCGGCCGGGATGACAGCCGGGATGGACCCCGGAAACCGGGACAGTCCTGGTTTTTCTGGGATAGATGGTAAGCCTAACCATTGAGTTCCTCTGTCTAGAATAAATGGTGAGTGAGTTAGTTTAGCTAGGCCCCAGTTTGAATTCCCCTTGTGGTTTTTGGGAACTACAGTAAATCCTTGGGCACCTTTCACCTTCATCTCTTTTTTTTCTTTTGTTGCCAAATTATACAGCTGTGCTATTGGCTACTACAGGCTACTACACAGGATTGTTTTCCCTTATGTACGCATATTACACATGTTTTACAACACAATGCTGGTAACATCCTTCAGGTATGGCAATTAAATCTGGTCTTGCAGAGAAGGTCTGGGACCCCTCTCATCCATGGCAGTGCTGAATAAATGCAGATGTCACATTTTTTAATTTGAACAGAAAGTATGGGAACGTTCAAGGTAAGGAAGAATGGGGTAGTCCCATATTTCAGAAGCTTTCCTCATATCCACTCTGGTTTTCTACACAGCTCCAAAGGCGTCATTAGGGGTGGTGGGGGGCCCCAGGCAGCGGAGGGTGTACTTGCCTCCGGTTCCGTCCCCCCCAGCGCTTTTTTCTTTTTTTCATGGCCGCTCGCCACTTGCTGCTCTGTTGCACAGCATGTTCCCTGTCCCAAAACACAGGCCGCACACAAAGTATACTGCAGATTAGAAACATCAGTGTACATATCCCATTTACATTTCACCGAATATACAAGAGCACAATTAAGCTACCTCACACTTTGTGTGTTTGCGCGATAACATTGATAAAGTTGCCGACACTTCTTCACAACAGTTATCATTTCAGGAGCAGAACATGTCAGATATTCACCACTTCCCTCTCTCTCTATTAATTGCCTCGCACAATCAGATCTTTGGGGTCTGCATGATTTCACAGTGACTAACATATTGTAGCCCTCAGTTTAGTTGGTATCTTCGGGCCCCGCTATTAATATAAACATTAACAGATTGCTCCATTCTTAAATTATAACTGTTTAAAATAGTAAAATGTCATCCCTGCAGAGTCTTAGCTCTTAGTCTGACTTAGATCTGTCTAACAGCACTGCTGAAAATTTAAAAGACCGGCGCTATGGGAATATTTTAAAAGCTTAAGAGTACATTTTGCACTCGCTAAACTGAAGGGAGTTCAAAATGTTCTCAATTATGTGTTCCTAAAGTCTTTTCTAGTAAATATACCTGCTTCTTTGTGAGTAATAAAATTCCTCCAGGCTGCTAAGTGAACAGGCTTCTAAGCAAGGGAAAAAGAAATCTTTCTATTATTTTGGGGTCTGTGTGTGTGTATGTGTGCGTGCGTGCATACACACACGCTCGCTTTCCTTAAGATGATTAAAGTGGTGGTGGTAATTTTTCCCCTCTTCTTCTGTAGGTGACAAACTATATGAAATTTCAAATAGAGGGGGGGGGGGAAACAGGCATCTAAGTGCTGTTTGCTTCTGAGTTATCTGCATTAAAAGTGAAGCTGTTGTGGCTCTTTGTGTATTATTCCATATACATTGTAGATACTTGAAGCCTCATCATTGATCATGTTAAGCAGTAAAATATACGCAGTGCAATAATGGAAAACTATGTGAGATGCACATTAACACACACTGCCAGAAGAGTAGTTGGTATGCATAGCATGCAAGCAGAATGGAGCTAAAGCATAATGGTTGGACATTGTGAAACATTTGTAGTCACTGGAATACAAAAAAGGAGATTATTCCTTGCTATTTCACATCTCACGAGTCTTATAGTCTTAAATCATATGCATGTGTACTCAGAAGTAAGTTCTACTGTTTGCAACGGGGGCTTACACCCAGGTAAATCTGTATAGCAGTGGTTCTCAAGCATTTACAGGGGAGTAAGGGAACCTGAAAGTTGTCATGGACTTGGTGACAGCACTTCCGTGGTCCCGCCACTGCCTCGAAAACGTTTTTTTTTAAACTAACTGGGGGTTGTGCCAGCCCTCAGGGTATTGCGGGGGGCTGTGGCCCCATCTATGCCCCCTGCACCTCAGAAGAGCTTCCAGTAACACTTGGAAGCTCTTCTGAGGTGCAGGGGGCCACCGTAGAGGGCTTCAGAGGACTGGTGTGACCCCTGGTAAGTGAAAATACCCTTTTTCTGCACCCAGTGTGCGGCGGCTGTGAAGAAGGCCAATTCCATGCTCGGGATCATTAAAAAAGGGATTGAGAATAAAATGGCCAATATCATTATGCCTTTGTACAAATCGATGGTAAGGCCACATCTGGAGTATTGTGTCCAGTTCTGGTCACCACACCTCAAAAAGGATATAGTTGAATTGGAAAAGGTGCAGAAAAGAGCGACCAGAATGATTCGAGGGCTGGAGCACCTCCCTTATGAGGAAAGGCTACAGCGTCTGGGGCTTTTCAGTCTAGAAAAAAGGTGCCTGAGGGGGGACATGATTGAGACATATAAAATTATGCATGGGATGGAGAGCGTGGATGGAGGGAAATTCTTCTCCCTCTCGCACAACACCAGAACCAGGGGACATACACTAAAATTGAGTGGAGGGAGAGTTAGAACGGACAAAAGAAAATATTTCTTTACCCAGCGTGCAATTCATCTGTGGAACTCCTTGCCACAGGATGTGGTGATGGCACCTGGACTAGATGCCTTTAAAAGGGGTTTGGACAGATTCATGGAGGAAAAGGCCATCACAGGTTACAAGCCATAAGTAACCTCCTGGCTTTGGAAGTAGGTTTTCTCTGTGCCAGGTGCAGGGGAGTGGCAGCAGGGAACAGGTTACCTTGTTGGCTGTGTGCTCCCTGAGGCATCTGGTGGGGCCACTGTGTGATACAGGAAGCTAGACTAGATGGGCCTTTGGCCTGATCCAGCAGGGCTCTTCTTATGTTCTTATGGTGGGACCCCAAAAGTGCCATTGTCGATGTCGCCGCATGTCACCAAGCCCCTTAAGAGGGTAGAGACTGCTTCCAGCTAGCACGGTGGGTCGCTATCCCCCAGTTTGAGAACCACTGGTATATAGGATTAAAGCAGTCCTAGTTTGTTTATGCAAGCACATCTCCAGCTAGCCATGAAAAAGTTTCAACTGCAATAACAGTGGGACCAGTTATGTTCCTATAACAGGAGTCAATGGACACCATACAAATAAAGCATATATGCCTCTTGGTGGAGACCTTTTCAAGAAAACCATCACTGATGATCGAACTGTCAGTTGTCAAAGAGTCTGCTGATTTTGGTAGGCTAGCCAAGGTAGGTGAGAGAAGTCTCTTTTATGCTAGTTGCTGTGGTAATGGGCACAAAGCCATCACTTTCCAAGTGGAGAAGGACAACTCACTGGATTGCACTGCAGTGCTCCACACAACTTCCCATGCTGGCCTCATGTTGCTGTCTTGGGTGCACTGTAATGTGCCCTGCCATTGCTAGTAACCAGTCCCCCCACCCCCATGTTTCACTTACATGCTCTTCCCAGGCCTCTTCCTCCTCCAGCTGGGCTTAGTCTGTGCACGCGCCCTGGGAAGCAAATGGCTGCAATATATCTTATGAGGAACACCTCAAGGTGAAGGTGCTAGATTGCGCACACTTTTTCAATATTCCAATCTGTTACATTGGAATATTTTTTTTCCTAAAATATGTTATGTTTGTACACATTTCTCTCAGCAATACAAGGTTTTCAAAGTACAGGTTGAGTATCCCTTATTCGGACTGCTTGGGACGGGAAGTTGTCTGGATTTCGGAATATTTGCATAAATATAATGAGATATCTTAGGGATGGGACCGAAGTCTAAACACGAAATTCATTTATGTCTCTTATACACCTTATACACACAGCCTGAAGGCAATGTTATACAACATTTTTAATAATTTTGTGCCCCAGCATGCCCTGCACTATGCCAGCCAGGTGCTGGAAAACGTTTTTTTTTAAAAAAGTCATAGCCCCAAAAATGTCTGATTTCGGAATAGTCTGGATTTCGGATGTCCGGATAAGGGGTAATTAACCTGTATGAGGCAATTCTCTTGGAGGATACAGTTCACCAGGAAAGCGGGCATGAAGATACAGGGCAGGCCCTTAAAACAGGCATTATCTTTCTTACAGCTGAGGGTTATCATTCCCATTGCTACTGCATCCTCCAAGGTAGAGGTGAGACAACTTTGGCATGAGACACCAAGGGGTAGGAGCAAACGTTCCAGGAAAGAACCCTGAGGCAGGAAGAACCTTATTGATCCACCTCTCTGCCCTCCACTCTACCCACCACACCACAGATCCTTGGAACTGATGCAAACGAATGCTACTGATCACCATCTCAGCACATCAAACCATGGGATAAATGGTTGGCACTGGCGGAGGCTAAAAGCAGTTCAGAAAGAGAACAACTTCAAAAGGTTTGAGAAACACAGCAGTAACGAGTGTTCTGCTAAACAGTCAGACGTCTGGGGCAAAGCCCTGCACTGAAGCCTCCAGGGTGTGCTAGGTCTCACAACCACCACCACCACCACCACCACCACACACACACAAAACACTTACCAGTGGTGGAGTTTGGCAGTAGCAGCAGGTGATGGCACCAGCTCCCCTGTCAGCAAATGGGAAACATTTTTGGTAGCAGCAGCTCCTTCCTCCCTACCAGCAAATGATCGTATTTTCTAGAAGCCCCCCCCCCACCCCGGTCACAGCATCTCCCTTTTGTAAATGTGAGTGCCAGGTGCTTGGCAACATGAGTCTCTTGGCCAAATTAATGACAGGTTCAGGGGTTAGCCCCACCAAGTGGACTCACGGGTGGCCATGGGGCATCAAGCCAGTGCCTCACCTGGCTAACTCCTGAGCAAAGGGGATATCTGTACAGCAAACGTTATCTATAATGTTACATTTAGGATACACATCTCAGTTTAACTGTCACGGCTCTCTTCCTCTGCCTTCCCCAAAGAATCTTGGGAACTGTAGCTTGGAAAAAAGTGTTGGAAATCCTATGTTGGAGATCCTCACAGATCTACTGTTCCTAGGATCCCCCTGGAGGGGAGAAATGATTATTAAATATTTTATTTTTATTTTACATTTTTCCTGCGAGAGCCTATCCACTCGGCAAAGAAAAAGCTAAAAGAAAACAAACTGCAGGCTTACCTTTCGTATTATTAGTGCCTCCATATGGATCCAGGAGCTGCTTCATATTTTTTTTTATATTTGCTCTGGGTTCTATGAAAAAAAATGGTCCTTTCTTTGGGGCTTCTTATTATAAAGTACTGCATGACTGTTTACTCTTGGTTGTACTTCTCAACCATGTCCCTCAGCTTAATTAAATGTGTTTCTTCATGCTACAAATACTTCTCATTGTTCAGCAGCAAGAAGAGAAGGTAAAATCGAGGGACATTCGCTCAGCCATGAAGCTGTCAGTCCATCATAACGTGGCTATTGATTATTGAAGGCTGGTGACATTCCCTAGGCGCACACATCATAGCTGTTGACTGAGAGTTTTAGACTTAATTGAATGTGATGCTGGAATGAGAACGGATAAACAATGCAGTAGTGCAAAAGGAAGTCATGAAGTGTCATTACACGTTCCAAAAGCCCTGTATTAGTTTTCTACTATTGGGTGGAATTTACAAAATACAAACTGTGAGGCGGCCACGCAAAACAGCAGCCCCATCTTGAGTCCCCCCCTTCTCTGTAGATCTAGTACAGCTTCACTGATAGCTTGCTTATTACATATGCTGGATCATTTCCACATCCCTGCTAGTAAGTTGACCTAAACGTTACAGTGGGAGAGGGTGGAACTCAACATATGTATTTTCTGCTATCTCTAGTTCTGCCCTGTAACATAAATAAAAGAAAAAGTATAAGAGGCAGGAAGGTAGCTATAGATGTATTAGGGCAGCTGTTCTCAAACCCACCTCATCTCACCAGCGTGGACCTCTGGTGGGCCTCGCTCTGCAGGCCTCAGAAAGCAACCGGAAGGAAACCAGAAGTCACTTTCCAGTTGCTTCTGGAGGCTTACTGAGGCTTGTAAAGGCCTCCAGAAGCAGTCCCAGGCCCGGCCCAATGCAGGAGCAGCAGGATAAAGTGAGTCACAGCTTCCAGTTGGCTCCAATTTGGAACCAAACAAATGCAAGGGCAGGCAGGCAGGTGGGCCCAATTCACGACCCACCCTAAGCATTGGGCTGCGACCCACAGTTTGAGAAATGCTTATTAGGGAATACACTCTCTAATAGTCACAGTCAACAACTGCATTTTTACATGACGTTCCTACTCACCTCTACATAGCCATGTTGATCATTTCAGATGAAGACAGACATAACATTAGAAGATAGCCTATAGTATAGCTTATCTATGGTAGGAGCCTGGCTTTGCAATTGAAAAGACAGATAATACATAACAGCAAAGAGTTGCTGAAACAGGATGCCCTGCTACTTGCTCCCTTACTTTGTAGCCCTGAACCCATTCCCCTCTAATTTGATGCTTGCTGTGTGGTGGTGGGGAGGGATAAGCACGTGAGTCTGTCTTTGCTCCAAAAGAAAGGGGGAAAGTGGCACATCCTCCTTTCATTACAGGTGCAAGTTGTCTCCATAGCACCTTAACTTTCATGAAACACAGGATGCTTCCGTGGTCATGTGGCCGGCATAATTAATGGAACGCTGTTAACTTCCCGCCGCAGCAGTACCTTTTATCTACTTGCCATTTCTTGCTTTCAAACTGCTAGGTTGGCAGGAGCTGGGACAGGAGACGGGAGCTCACTCCGTCATGCGGCACTCGGGTCTCAAACTGCTGTCCTACCAATCAGGCGCGTCGCTAGAGCGAGGCGTGGGGGCGGACCGCCGGAGGGTGACGCGCACAGAGGGTGACGCGTCATGCATGCACCCACGCACGCGTCACCTCCGCTGCGCGCGTCGCCCTCCGGGAGGCTCCGAGGCCAGGAGAAGGCCTCGGAGCAACCTCCCCGGCCGACGCTCCAGGGCCTTCTGACAAAGGCCCAATGCGACGATACGTAATTTATAATGTTTTCGCGCATGCGCAGAACGTTTCTCGTTGTGCGCATGCACGAAAATGTTATAAATTACGAATCGCCGCATTCGGCCTCGTCATTAGGCCTCGGACAGCTGGCCGGCGCGGATGTGTGGAGCCGGCCAGCCGGGGGGGGGCTCTTAAAAAAAATTGAGGGTGGAACGGGGGGTCACTAGGGTGGCGCCCGCGCCCGCTTTGGGGCAGCCCGCGCCTAGTGACGCCACTGCTACCAATCTTCTAGTCTGCAGTTCAGCATCTTAACCACTAAGCCTCCGCTACCTCTACTAAGCCACCACGGCCCCTTTGTATCCTAAACCTGTGCTAATCAATTTATTTCTGCAACCTAGCTACAGAGAGAAATTTCACTCTACCAACTGTCCATTTTATATACTGGACTTCTGCTTTCTATTTTGAAAGGAGGCTGGCAGATATGCTTCTTTACCCTTGACATTCCACATGTTTCCATGACTCCTCCTGTACATGCTTCCCACCAGAGGCATCGCGGCAGCTAAGGCTGCCTGGAGCACCTCCGTGGTGCCACCCCGAAGGGGCGGTGCCGCCGCCGGGGAGAGGGCGACTGCGTGCGCGCCCGCCTTCTCCCCCGAAAGCCCTGGAGCGTCCGCCACGACCAGTGGGCAGGGCTTTCTGAAGGCAGCCGCTGCGTCGTGGCCTTATTTATACTTTTTTTTCTGTACAGACGTAGAACGTAACGTTCTGTGCATGTGCAGGAAAAAAGTATAAATAAGGCCACGACGCAGCGGCTGCCTTCAGAAAGCCCTGGCCGCCGGTCGTGGCGGACCTTCCAGGGCTTTCTCAGGTTCCGAGGCCGGGCAGGCACTCCAGGGAAATGCCGCCCGAGCCGCGGAGCCGCTGCGTCACCGGGAGGGCGCGCGCGCTCCCCCGGAGTGCCGCCCAAGGGGCGGAGCCGCCCGGAGCCACTGCTCTGTTCACTCCGCCCTCCGTACGCCTCTGCTTCCCACCACCCATCCATATGGCAGAAGAGAACAACTGCAGGACCACCATGGACCACAGTGTTTTGGTGCTAGGGTAGGAATGGTCAGGAAATAAAACGCTTGATTTTTCCAAGATTGGATTCTGCAACTCTGAGTAGTTCAGTCCTTTTAAACATAATAATATGTCAGCCTTATGCCAGTCTGACAACCGCTACAATAACTAAGTAATAGTGATCTAAGTCAGGGGTTCTCAACCCCTTCCTGGCCAAGTACCACCTCCGGCACCACTCTCCTGCTGTGTACTACCGAAAGTGACTGGCGACGACATCATCGCCAGTTACTTCTGGGTTTTCAGAGGCCAGAAAACGCAGGTAGGAAGTTCTGGGCAGGTGAGAGGGCCCTTCTCAGTGTTCCTGAGAGACTTGGCCAAAGGCAGGAGCCTCTAGGGAGAGAAAACACACCACCGAAAGTGCCACATCGGATCAGGGTTCTGGTGGTGCAGCGGTTCAAGTACCACCTGCAGTCGGCCGAAGTACCACTGGTGGTACTAATACCACTGGTTCACTGGCATTGCTGGAGGTGGGGTGGAAAGCTAAGTTCTGCAGCTTTCCGCCCTACCGTTACTCTCCAGTACGAGGCGCCCCGCCCCCTCGTCGTAGCAGCCCGTCAGTGTAGAGAAAGCAACGCACAGGGACTCTCCTGCGCGTTGCTTTCTCTCCGCTGACGGGCTCCTATGATGAGGGGGCGGGGCACCTCGTACCGGAGAGTAACGATGGGGCGGAAAGCTGCAGAACTTAGCTTTCCACCCCACCTCCAGCGACGCCAGTGCACTGGTTGATAACCCCTGATCTAAGTCACTAAATTTGTTAGATTTGGCAAAATGGAGAAATTACTCTCTCGCCAAACTTAACATAGTCTGATCATTATGTAGACTGGCATAAGGATGAGGGACAATAGACACTAATGAGAAATTTGACTCCTCTTTATCTAAAGTAAATATTTGCTCAAAAATTCAGTGGTTCCAGCTCCTATTTTCCATTAGGCATCCAACATCAGATTGGGAAAGTTTTGTTCCGCTTCAAACCGTTTGATATTTAACCAAAAATAATGTTACATATTTAACAATGTTACATATTTTTAGTGATGTTTAAAGCACTTTGTGCATTCAATAAATGCCAGAATGCCATTAATTCACACTTGAGAGATATGCAATTTTTCCCCATTTACTGAAGGCTATGCATCCAACAGAGTGATTGTCTGAGCCCAGAGAGTCTAGTGGACTGTTTTGGAAAGCTATTTAAAAGAGAAAAAAAATCACTGCGGTCAGAACTATAATTTGTGAACCCTGGGATGCGTATTTCTCAAATACTTGCATAAAGTAAATCTTCTTTAACAAAACAAAGCCTAAATATTGGCACACAGCGACTCCCAAACTCTTAGAAGCTTTGATGGGAAAAAAAAAGCCTAGCAATGGCTAGCTTCTGTGGAAAAATGTTAAATTCATAGCAGGAAGAAAGAAGTAGTGGAGTGTACAGTTGTCATTTGACAAAATAACTTCAAAGAAAATGTCTGGCACTCAGTGGGAAAATGGATCTTGGGAGGGCAATAGTCAGGCTGAAGTCAATCAGGGAGTAGGCAGGCAGTAGGTCAGCTGTGGGCCAGCAATTGTGGCTCTGACGGCATCCCACAAGGACAAATTGCGCAGGCTGAGAGAAAGCAAGGAGAACTGGCAGCTTTATATTAGACAACGTCCCTGGATTGGCTCCCTGTTGTGACCAGACACGCCAGCCCAGAAGGAGTCTGTACGAGCCCCAGCTGGAACTTCCTTCAGTTTCTTTCTCCCACCAGCAGCCCCAGTGACACAAGGACGAAGGAGCCAATGTCTAGTCTGCATGACTTCTGGTTTGAGCTCACCATCAGAGAGAAAAATAAGCAAGGGAAATGTTACCTGGGAACGATTGTTTGACTGTTTTTCTTAACACTCATGCTAAATCTTTACCTAGTGAGATTGCATTATGGACTTCCATATATCGTTGAATATTCAAAGGCATTTTAACAGTCTTCTCCTATAAATTATAGTACTAGTCTAGACCTTGGTGGTCAGCAATGCTTTTTCCTGGAGAGCCAGTTTGAGAAGTGAAAAGCTAAAGACTTAATTCCAAGCACTTAAAGTATCTTGCCTTGTTTGTGAGCTCCCTTGTTCCAGGAACTATTTTCCCCACACCTCTTTTGCCAGCAATGGGAAGCCCATTGGCCTAGTATGGCTTAGAAGCCTGGATTTGTACAGATTCGTGGTGGCATCTGCTTAATGGACTTCAGTTTAAGATATGGTGCAGTACATACTGCTCAAGTGCAATATTCTTGAGCATGCCATGATAACAACTCCAAGCCCTTGGGGCCTTCACATGTTCTGTACAGCAGAATAGACTTCACTGTTCGAGGTACTGCCACTGTTGCCTGATGAACTGCAGTGGCATTTCCCACAGCTATTACATGATAGACTTGGGTGGACATAGGATATGGTGAGTGTTGATCTAAGATAAGACTCCTTTATGCCCCATCCTAAAGGTATTTCAGTCACCAGAGAGCAACAGTGGTCAACATTTTCAGGAAGGGTGCCATAAGTCAAGTCCAAAATATGAGATACTGTAAGTGCCACTCTAGATAGGTTCCTGGAAACTGTGACGTTAAGTGAAACAATGTATACCGAACCAATTTTCACCGGCAGGCCCAGTGACACACCCAGGGGCGTGCGCTGAGTGGTGCCCTGGTGCGGAGGGCCCCAGGGCGCAAGGGCGGAAGGTGGTGCGGGGGGGCGGGAGGCTCCGGAGGAGAGCGGGAAAAATTTGAATTTTTCCCGCTTTTTTGGGACGATTTTCGGCGATTTTAAGGGGTTTTTAAAGGGGTTTTTAAAGTATGTATGCTTTGCGGCACTTAACTTGTGTATAGGAGCCTCCAGCGAAGCGATCGGCTCTCAGTCTCTCCAGCGACGTTCTCTTCCAGGGGCGCAGATCGGCGATCTGAGATCGCTCCTCTGCAGCCCCTGACCAGAACTGCTCATCGTAAGCTCATCGTTTGAGTTCGCGCATGCGCATAGCAAACAGCCATTCACGCATGCGCGAACTCAAACGATGAGCTTACGATGAGCAGTTCTGGTCAGGGGCTGCAGAGGAGCGATCTCAGATCGCCGATCTGCGCCCCTAGAAGAGAACGTCATCGCTGGAGAGAGTCAGCCGATCGCTTCGCTGGAGGCTCCTATACACAAGTTAAGTGCCGCAAAGCATACATACTTTAAAAACCCCTTTAAAAACCCCTTAAAATCGCCGAAAATCGGCCCAATAAATCGGCAAAAAATCGGCAAAAAATTAGCATAGTTTATGCTAATTAGTTTTGGGGCGGGGCGGGGAGGACCGGGCCCCACCCGCAAAATCGGCTGGGTACGCCACTTGACACACCGGGGGGGGTGTCTGGCGGAATCACTACAAGCTATAAAGCCGCTTCTGGGTTCCTTGGCTTTGGTCTCGCCTCAGAATGCCTTGCAGAAGCTACCTGCAAGGCATTCTGGGGCATGAATAGGATGAGGAAGTGGGTCACAAGCCCGGCATAACCCGGAAGTAGCTGCAGCCACCAAAGATGGCGATCATGGCGTTAAAGTGAAACAACGGTTAGCAAACGGTAAGCGAGGACTTACTGTATATGAAGTCTTCTGTCCTTCAGGTAGTTTTGCTTAGGCCTGCACTAAGCATTCTCAAATTATTTGCCTTGCAAGTAGCATTTCAATACAACTAAATAAATTACCCAAGAAACTGCTCACCTTGCTGAACATTGAATATTACCTGGCACCTTTTAATATCTCTGGCTGCTACTGCTTCTCCTTAATGTCACTTACCTTCTTCGACCTTCACTATTCTCAACCGCTTTTTCCCACAATGCCATTAAAACCTGTTTGCTGTGGAGACTCGTGTAATGGCGCACAACTACCTTTACATTCCTATCAATGAGTGAAACTTAATCACAGCAAGCCTTATCACATCATAAGAGTCATTACTAATGCAATAATTTACCATCACTGTACTAAAACCACAGCTCAGATCACCTTTTCCTTGTCAAGCAACAGAATTCTCAGCATTGCAACAGCTCAACTTTCCCAACCTTACCTCTTCCCATAACAGAGAAGGGAAAGACGCAAACATTCACATTTCACATTTTTTTTTAATACCGCCCTTCCTCCAAGGAGCTCAGGGTGGTGTACATCATGACATGATAGGATATTTGAATTTGGTGTACATGGTTCTGTCCCTCTTTTTGTCCTCAACTGTGTGTATAATGTGTGACATAGAAGCTCATGTGGAGGACCAATTGCAAGATTCTCCCCACTGAAAATCACATAAACTAAGCCTATGTACCTAGAGGTCTCTATGCTCTGCATGAAGCATCTGCATTACAGATTACTTCCCATCAGTATGGGAGAAGCCACATCTAACTGCTCTACCACCACAGGAAGAGGATCACCTAGCCAGATAAGCATGCGAACCTGCTCCACGTCCCTTTCGAATGCATCTTCTTCGCACACAATATGGATTACAGTGGAGTCACATCATATGCGCATTCAACGTAGTGAATCCAACTATATGCACTTGGGAAACAGGTGATTCTGCTCATCATTCCACTCAATAAGTGTATGCCCCTGAGAGATGTGAATCTGCTTTTCCCTCATTCAGTCTCCCGCGTGCCTCTCATAGTGTGACTCCAGCTTTTAAAGGTACAGCAGTGGCAGGGGCAGGGGGGTGGACCACACTGGGTGACACCCTCGGGGGGGGGGTGAGAGACACCACTAGTGGACAAAATTGTGAAAACTTTGTATTTATGTATAATACCATCATATTATATAATACCATTCGATATGTATTTTTATGCAGAATGCAATGAAAGAAACCATTTTGAATTATCTGTATTCTATCAAACGTTATAGCCAAATAACCGGGAACGTATGGGCAGGAGGTGTGGTCTTGAGGTTGAGTTGCCGCCTTGCCTGAAGAAGCTAAGAAGCTCAGCCCCGATCTCGCTTTGGAAGGGAGACAAACACCACTGACGGAGTTGGAGCTTCGTGAAGGAATGCAAAGGAATGTACTGTAGACTGTGGAAGTATCAGCTGGCAAGAAATGGATAACAGCTTGTGAACCCATCTGAGGCTTGATATGCGGTTGCCTGTGGAAGCTTGGAAGGCAAGAGCTGTGTGGTCAGAATGATGACTGCACTATGAAGGGAAACATCTGGAGAAATGGAGGGTTTTATGAGTTTCTCTCATAGAATAACATTGCAAAAACCCCAATTTGAAAAAAATGCGGTTTATGGTCGGCCTTGCCTAGGTAAACCGCCTTGAGTCTATGAGAAAGGCGGTATATAAATACTGCAATAAAATAAATAAGTAAAGCACAATTGCCTTGTGTAACAAAACGATCGGCTGCATGGGGAGAGGGCTGTTGAGTTTTGCTGCCCCATTTTATATAGGAAAAATCTTGGCAGCTATGGAACTTCGTTATAAAATGCTGATATGCAATTAAAGAACTTGGCAAAGGCAGCAGTTAACTTCCCAACTGTTAACATCTTGCACCAAGAAGAACTAGAGCAGACAGCAAGTTGCTGTTCCTTTGATAATGCTCCTCATCGATTAGGAGCGAAACGTTAGGACAATCTCTGCTTAAATAAATAAAACGACCAGAACAACCTGGAAAATGCTTCCTTTTGTTAATTCAAAAAACGTGGATTTCCTTAACTCAAAACGGACCAATGAGACTGATTGTCCTGACAGCCGAGTTGGTTACTGATTTGTTGGGTGATCTGTACTGTTGTACATTAAAATAAATAAGGTTAATGGGGGTGACACCATGAGTTACCGGACCAGGTGACACCAACCCCAGTGACATCACTGACTAGGAGTAATCTGAATAAATACATAGTCCTGCTTGATGGGCATCTTTTGTAAAACCCAGCTCAGCCCAACGTTTCTCCCTATTCACCTTGGGGTTCATCATGGGGGCGATGCACTGAGCTCTCGCACTGGGTGACGCAAATCCAAGTGACACCTCTGAGGTACAGTGTGTATTTTTTTGGTACAACATGTGCCCTAAACACATGTAAATTAAGGGATTTGCAGGGTTAATTTTTGACTATGTGTGATTTTCGGCTGATATGCTGACTCCAGAACCTAACCTCTACATAAGATGCAAATCGACTATACTTTACAGACAGTGACCGTGGAGATCAATGTTTGCCAACAGAGTTAACATAGCCTTCTCCTAATGTGCTCATTTAGTACATACAGGGAACTTTCTACATTTTTCGTATATTCCTTTAGAATATGTAAAAAGAAACACAAGAAAGATACCAGCAACAACCACTGAAAGGGATGCCGTGCTGGGATGAAGAGAGACTGTTGTGCTCTCCCTGCTAAATATAAGAGAGTAATGACTTTTAAAAGATGCCTCTTTGCCCAGTAAGTGGGGCATATGGGGAGCATTAAAAAAAGCATATCCTCCATCTACAATGTGAAATGGTGCGGCACAGAATTCTACCACTCCAGGCTGCATAATGCTCTCATCGGGTCTTCCTTGTGATCACCTTCTGTACCAGAGCATTATAGGTAAAGGTAAAGGTATCCCCTGACAATTAAGTCCAGTCGTGTCCGACTCTAGGGTGTGGTGCTCATCTCCATTTCAAAGCCGAAGAGCCAGCGTTGTCCGAAGACGCCTCCGTGGTCATGTGGCCGGCATGACTCCCCTTGCCGCAGCGCGTAGCATGCAGCTGGAACACGGAGCGCTGTTTACCTTCCCACAAGCGGTACCTATTTATATACTCGCATTGACATGCTTTGGAACTGCTAGGTTGGCAGGAGCTGGCCAAGCAACGAGCGCTCACCCCGTCGCGGGAATCGAACTGCCGACCTTTCGATCGACAGCTTATGGTTCAGCGGTTTAACCCGCTGCGCCACCCGCTGGCGGGGGTTGGGGGCTATCCGCGGATCCGCTTTCCACAGATTCAGAAAACCACGGAGGGGGCGTTCACCCTATCCACGGTTTTCATGTATCCATTGGGGGGCCATATCCCCCGTAGATATGGGGCACCTACTATATAAGCATTGTGCTAGTCTGATTCAGTGGTCCATTAAGTTAGGTTTTCCTTCTATGCTAGATTTCAAACTATACCTCAAATATGTAAGAATAAAGCTGGCAATACACAATGAGGCAGGCTATCCCGTATCTAGAAGCTTCCATGCTCGGCTTCCCACAGTGCCTAAACATCCATAAACAATACAGGGAGGCTCTCATTTAATGGAGTTTAAATCCACAATCCAGTGCTAATATATTGCATTCCCTGCTGGGGTTGTGGGTTATCTGAAGGCGTGCTGATCTTTGCTGATCATCAAACGAGCTGCATAAATATTTGGATTTGGCTTGCGATACAAGATCTGGGCCTCAAGGTAGAGAAATAGACAGCATTAGCAAATAAGTCATAATATGTAACATTCATAAACTTTTTAGGAAAAGAAAAGACTTCTGCTACGTGAAGAACAGGTATTTGAAAAAGGGCCCCTTATCTCCAAAACACACATTTGTTAGGTGCATAAACAAGATATAAATTATGTGTACCTTTGCTGCAGTGACAAAAAATAGAACCCTTATGTTAAAGAAATCATTAATTTTTCAGTAAACTGCAGCACCAGCTCATAAGAAAATTGTTTGACGATGTGTCTGCACCCCTAACTTCCCTTTGTCCTCACAGGGTAAATGATAGTATTTGTTATTCCCAGTGTGATAGGATTGGACCCTGTGTGGCCGGAAAGGCGGTGCTTAGTTGAATAACTTGGGGCTAAATGTCTGGGAATTTATTTTAGTGATCTATTTTTCACATTTTTATACTGACCTTCCTCCAAGGAGGAGGGATATACCTAGCAGGGTGATATACATAGTTCTTTTCCTTCTTTTGGCTTCACAATAACCCTGTGAGGTAGGTTAGGCTGAGAGATAGTGACTGGCCCAAGGTCACCCAGGAAGCTTCATGACTGAGCAGGGATTTGAACCTGGATCTTCCAGGCCTAAGTTCAACACCAGAACCACTACTCCATCCTGGCTCTCAATAGGGCAGGGGATACCAGTTACCCCACTGAAAATGATCGATGGAATAAATGGCCTCATCCCCTTGAACTTCATCCTGACACAGAAGGATACCTCACCCACAGAAGCCCAACCGTTCAGCAATGAAATGTACAATACAGCAGAGGTTAATCTTCATGCAAATTGATTGTTTTGTCTTGAAATCCAGTGTCACTTACTGAGAGATGCCATTGTCCTTCACCACTCACAGCAATCATTTGAATGCAGAGCAGACATCTGGAAAAGTATCTGGGCATCCCACACTTTCTTCAACAGGACCTACCAATGATATCTTTAGCATCCTGGCAGCCAGCCTCGTTCATACACATACAGGTGTCCCCCGCTTAACGACGGGGATGCGTTCTGAAATCCCCATCATAAAGTGAAGACGTCATTAAGTCGTTCTTGCTGTGCTTTGAAGTTTAGCACTGTGCTTAAAGCCCCAGCGTTATACATCCAAGTTCTTATCTTGTCCAATAGCTGTTTGGCTTTAGATAAGGGCTTTGAAGTTCAGCACTGGTGCTTTAAGCACAGCGCTGAACTTCAAAGCCCTTATCTAGCGCAAAACAGCTGATGAGCTGGGGATTTTAAAAGATGCATCTTTTTAAATCCTTTGATCTTTTTTTACTGGGGACCTCAGTCATATATCCGGATCATTGTTAAGCGATCCGTCATTAAGCGGGGGACACCTGTATTATCTTTTTACTTGAATAAATTATATTGCATTGCCCTTGAGCGCATTTACAACACCAATTCTCCTCCCTGAAGAAAGAGATTTCCTGCCTCCCCCTCCCCTTTACGCACTGTTGGAACTCCCACATAAGCTTTGCTAAAACAAGCACAGGCTGGGCAGCCGTGGTTCTGAGTCACATCCAGGGCAGGAACTGTCTTTCTAGCAACCAGCAGCCTGACCATCTACATAACTGTTGCTCACAGGGACAGTCATTTTAAAACTTGGCTGGATGGACTTCAGAGCCTGGGTAGGGAACACTGTGCTGAATCACAGGTTACCAAAATGCTGACTCCTAAATCATCATCTTTCCTGTGCCTGTGCTCAGGCTTGGATCATACAAAATGGCTGCCAGGTGGACGCCATTTATATTCCTCCCCATGGAGCTGTCTCTCTCTGCAGCAAGCTGCTCATTTCTAGCCATTTACCATGCAGATTTATTGTAGTTGCATTGGGAAAATCTACTGCTTTATCCAGTGAAACGTATCAATTGGTTGCATGGGGACAGCTACCACAGGGAGGAATATACAACAGCAGCTTTCATACAGCAGCTACCTTATGTGCACGAGCTCTTAAATAAATAGGGAGAGACAGTCAGAGAGAGAGAGAGAGAGAGAGAGAGAGAGAGAGGCATGGAGCACCCTGTGCCTTGGACAAAACCAAATATGCACAGGGGTGGCACAGGAAGTGCAAGCATCTCATTGGCTTGTTCTTTTGCCTTCTTCATAATGGCCAAAGCAAGACTCGCCATATCTAATAGCAACTCCAAAACTACAATAAATAGCCAGAAAACAATAGACTAATTATTGTCGTCATCCCCAAGGGGGAAAAGGCAGGATATAAATTATTATTATTATAGGCTAAATCAAATGGATGGCCACCAAAGGTCTGATAACACACACACACACACACACACACACACACACACACACACACATCACCTTAATATATTCAAACAAGCAGCATGCTGATATTCCAGAACAGGGGGATCCTGCAATTTTGGTGCCATTATTTTTTGACACTTCCAATTTCCCAGAGACTTCTGTGATGGCTCAGCATCCTAAAGGTTGCTGGGATGTCCTCCTGCAGTATCCTTTGTCCATTTTTTTTTTTTTTTGAAATGTGATTCTCAAACAGGTACATGGCTGGATGTGTATTGCTCTTTCCCTATGTCTGGGCTTTCCCCACAGACAAGAGCCCCTAGCCAACCTTCCAACTGAGATCGGCATGTGTCCACAACTAGACATCCAAGCCCACCTGTCCAAGTATAAAGGGGCGAGATGGAAAGGCCAGGTGGTTTCCCTTCATCCACTGAGATGACCCTATGACATCATCAAACCTAGGTTTCTTAAGATCAAGCACAAGGATGCTTGGGATGTTTTGCTGGGCCTGCTGTTGGAACCAACTGCTGGTTCACAGAAGGCACAGCCATCACTCCCCAAAAAGTGTAGGAGACCAGCATTTCTGAGACAAAGTAAGTACAGTTGGACCTCAGTATCCACGGGGGTTCCATTCTGGACCCCCGCGGATGAGTCTTGAGACGCTTTGCGTCTCGGGGGAGTTTACTCTGCCCCCCCGGAGCGCTCTGGACAGCGCTCGTAATTTGGCCAGCTGATTGTGTCATGTGATCCGGGCGCGCGACTGAGGGAATCGGCCGGCGTTCTTGCCGGCCCCTCAGTCAGTGCCTGGACTGCAAACCCCTCCCGCCCTCCCTGACATAGACTGGGAATAGCCGGTTTTCTTTCGGGGCCAGGTAGGAATTTTTTGCCGACAACCAGATTGGCCTAGGTTGTTGGTTTTTTCGCCTACCTCAGCCTGTGTACGGGAGATCGGTTATTAGCCAGTGGGTCACCTGGCAGGTGGCGTGTGGGTATGGGTAAGCAGGACGTGGGCTCGGCGTACATCTTGAGGTCAGCAAGGTCAGGAGGTGAGCCAGGACCGCTCACGACGACACATTTTCTACGGGTCAGTGAGGCTGGTTGGCAAGCCCCTTGGCTGGAGCAAGTGGGGACCATTAATGGCCTGGCCAGTATGGGGCCTTAACTGCTCCTCTGTCTTGACCCTTCTGGGTTGGCAGTGATAGGCTCCCTTGGGCATTGACCGAGGGGGCCTGGAGTCAGGATGTTTACGCCATTCAGTTAAGGCAGCGGTTCTCAAATAGTGGGGCGCGCCCCCCAGGGGGGGCGTGAGGCTCCGTAAAGGGGGGCTCGTGTGATGCTGTGTTAGTGTGTGCTTTGCGCCACTTATCTTGATTGTAGGAGCCTCCAGCGACGATCTACTTCAACGACGATCTCTTCCGGGGAGCAGATCGTTCCTCTGCTCCCCGGCGCGAACTCTGTAACTCGCCTAGGAGCGCTTTGCAGAGTTCACGCATGCGCAAGACGACGATGTTGCCAATTGTCGTCTTGCGCATGCGTGATTCACAGCGTGAACTCTGCAGAGCGCTCCTAGGCGCTCCACCTGTGCAGGATGTTAAAAAAGGCAAGGACTCAGAAGGCCTCCTTAAACACGAAACAGAAGGCCTCCTTAAAACCAGAAGGTTGCTTATGGCTTGTAACCTGTGATGGTCTTTTCCTCCATGAATCTGTCCAAACCCCTTTTAAAGGCATCTAGGCCAGGTGCCATCACCACATCCTGTGCTGCCATCATGTGCTGTGGGACCCCCAGCGCAAATGGATAGAAGCACTGTGTGTGTGCCAATGACTCACCCAGGCTGTGCTGGAGCAGGTAGGTTGGCGGCGGGGAGGGGCTCATGGGACGATCGAGATGGGCTGGGAACAGTTCGAGGGCAGGAGAGGGTGGGTCTCGGCAGCAGTCATGCATGCTGGAATCCTATCCCCCTTTTCCCAGCCCAACATGCCCCCTGAAGCTCCTTGGACTTATGCCAGCTAAATAGGCAGTTTAAGTCAGAGGAGACCCATTGGGGGCCAGATGGCTATCCAGATGGTGGCCAGATGGCTAAAAAAAAATTTTTTAACCTCTCCAGGGCCATCTGGTCACGCCCCCCCTCCCCACCATACGATGCACCACACACACTGTTGGTGCTGCCACATCGTGTAGGCTGGAGGGGGATAAGATAGGGGCACTCTACTTGGGTCGTGGCAGCAAAGTGCTTACCATTTTCTGTCAGTCCCAGTCTCTCCAGTAGAAGGGTATGCAGAAAGCTGAAAATGGGGTGGCACTTGCTAATCACTAGGTGCTGTGCTGTTTTGCTCTCTGTCCTTTTCCTGCAGAGCCCCCTTGGGACAGGTGAACTTTTTTTTCTCATTCCTTTTCTGTATAAACTGCTTTGTAACACTTTGGTTAAAAAAGAAGAAGTCATATTTATTTTTAAAAAATATACAATACTTGAATAGTCCCACATACTATGTATGGCATTTGGAATGGATGACTTATGGCCCGATCCTGCCTAAAGTTAGCAGCAATCCGCCAACCTAAGGAGTTGCAAACGTGCCGTAAAGCACATTTGCAGCTCCTTGGGTGCTAAGCAGTGCTGGTGCGGAGCTGGCGCTGCTCAATCAGCCGTGGACCTGGACCTGTGCCAGCTGCCACAAGTAGGTCCTGCGCTGGTTGGTGCAGGGGCGGGGGGGAGGCAGGAACAATGAGCGATGGGGCCATTGGCTGGCCCAGGCTGAGAGGGGGGGGGATATCGGCGCTGAGTTGTACCGATATCCTATGCCTGTCCCAGCCCGGGCCGGCCTTACACAGCTTCCTCAGACACATGCCAGCTCCAGAGCTGGCATGCATCCAAGGGGGTCCATTGGGGCCCATGCCATTTACACCAGGGGAAGGGGATGAACGTCCCCTTCCCCCAAGGTGAGCTTGGGCCATGGCGGTGCAGCTCGCAATGGGCTTAGGATGCAGCAGCCGAACCTTTAGGCCTGCTACCACATCTTAGGCAGAATTGGGCTGCCCAAGATAGATGGACAAATGGATGGACACAGGCTCTTCTGTTTTGGAATGATCTCTGACACTTTTGGTGAAAATATGCTTTAGATTCACCATGGGGGGATGGTGAAGTAGGGCTGCTTCTCTGTTTCTTGTTTAAAGAAATAGCAAAGCCTACCTCATGGAATAGGGGTATTAAATCTAATTTTCAATATGACCAAGGAGTGATCTCAGCAGCTACATTTTCTATATTCATAATATGCGTAATGTTGCCTTGAAATTCTATGGGGATTAAAGAGGAAATATATATGTATGTATATTTGAGAGAGTCAGCAATCTGCAAGCAGGGCCAGCATTGTCTAGTTAATAGGTTTAAAAACCAGAAGACATGTGAAAGCCCCATTTAATGTGCTCATATTTAACCGACTCCTATTCTTCTATTTATGGAAAGGTTACATTGGAAGAACAATGCTTCTCAAATCCATAACCGCAAGTGTAATACCAGCAATACCACAGCCGGTGATTAAAGAGGAGTTATTATGGCCCACTCTATAGAGATTCAAATACAGTTGGATATATATCCATGACCTTGAAAAGACAGGCACTGGCTCTGATCCAGTAACCAGTTAAGCCATAGCACTTGAACCAAAGCAAATTATGCTCCGAGTCGGATATCATTCATCAGCAGGGACTGCACTGCAGGCAAAACAATCTGAACCCTAAGGGCTTGTTTTTGTGTTATGGAAGAGATGCCATTGCTGCTTTCCAGTAGCTCCATCCCTTGGCAATCCAGTCACATCCAACCCCTTTTAAGCATTCACTGTCAGTGCAATCCTAGGCATGTCTACTTAGAAGCAAGCCCCACTGAGTACAGTGGGAATTACTTCCAAGTGCAGTGATGCTCCTACACACCCCCGTGGGGGGTGCCGCCGCGACACCCCCCACGTGACGCTACGTGCCCCACCCCTAAAAACAACCCCCTGCGCTTTTCGGCTCCTTTTTGGAGCCAAACGGCACCCAGATGGGTGGGCCAATCAGCGGGACAAAGAGACACAAGCAGCAGAGGGAGCGATGGGTCCAGAGGCAAGTACGCACACACCACCACTTGCCGCCCCACCGCTTGGGGCCCACCCACCCCGATGCAGCCCCGTGGTAAGAGAACAAATGTTCCTTACCTTGAAGAGGCCTCCATGACTGCCCCCCCACCTCAGGATATAGTGCATGCCCCATTGGCACGGCTGCATCAGCACTGGAAAGTTGGATAGGGTTGTGTCCGAAGACTACTATATTGGGCCCTCGGTATCTGCAGGGATTCCGTTCCCGGAATCCCAACGGATACCCAAAACCATGTTAAATCAAATCCATAGTGGGGGTGGGGGCAGCATCAAAGTACCTTATTTTTCAGCTGCGCCAGGCCCGCCACCACTTCTCGACTCCTGTGCGCCTTCTAAATAGTCCAAAATGCTGCAAACAGTTAAAAAAATGCAGTCAAAAGCGACTTCTAGTTGCGATGTGAAACCAGAAGTTGCTTATGACCGCTTTTTCACGGTTTTGCAGCAGTTTGGACTACTTGGAAGGTGTGCAGGAGTTCAGAAGCAGGCGGCGGACCTGGCACAGCTGAAAAATAAGGTACTGTGATGACGTCCCCCATACCCAGTGAAACTCTACTTCCAGGGTTAGTCATCCGCGTTGAGTCAAATCCACGGATGGCTAACCCGCGGATGAGGAGGGGGCCACTGTATTTTGAAACACCAACTGGGGTTCTTTTGCATCTTTTTAGATTGTAAGCCCTTTTGGGACAGGAAGCCATTTAATTATTTGATTTTAACTGTAAACCGCTTTGTAAACTTTTTTTGAAAAGTGGTATATAAATAGTCTTAACAACAATAACTGTTCTGCTAATGGCAGCCAGCAGTCTTGCGGTGCTAACCACTGACACACAGGCTCCAGAAGTGATGTAAGTTCTGGTATACACAGAAGTTCTTCAGACACTCCGTATCCTCACAGAATTTGTTGGTCAATCAAGACTGTTGTATTGCCAAGACCTGTACAGTAAGTCCTCACTTAATTAAAGTCATTTCATTTAAAATCAATGGGAAAATGCCATAGGAACATTTACGTTTATCAATTAGCCTATGGTAAAATTGGCTTCATTACAAGTCGTTTTGCTTCAAGACGCAGTTTCCAAGAAGAACCTATCGACTACTTGCTGATAGGACTTGCTGTACAGTATTTTCCTTTCTTATGTGTGTTGATGAACCAGTCAGGGTCTTGTACAGGCAGTGGAGCTACACAATGGTGATGACACACTCCATTTCATCTGCTGAGCTCTGTTGGTCAAGTTGAAGGCTGCTTTCAGAAGCAACCCCTGTGGTTAAAACAGGAGCCCGCTGATGACAAAAAGTCAGTCTTCTCCTTGTCCCATCAATGCTGGTATTGACACACAGCATGTGCTGAAATTTCTCAGTAACCCCTGGAGACTGGGCGATGCTTCCTGCAATGGCAGACTGCAATGGCTGCTTCCTGATGGTGTTATGGCCAGGAAAGGCACCCCTTGTGCTCTAACTAGAAATCCAATAGAAAGTTCTGCTCTGCCTTGTGCAAAGGCGGTGTGGGATTTCCAGCCTTAAGACTAACAGCTGCTTTGTCTGGAAAGAAACAAATGTTGGGCAAAAATATCAGATAGTTCTTAAAATAGACACCAACTGAGTGAGATGATCCAAAGCATCTTAACCAAATTAAAAGCAATTTCTCTCCCTCCAGGTGTCCCTTTATTGCCAAGCATTGTCTTTATTATCTTTGTTTACAGCAATAAGTTGAAAAATAAATAAACTCTTAAACAACATCCATGTTGAGAGCACAGAGACAAATATTGACTGAGCCAAAGAGTCGATCTTTCCAATGCTTTTCTGCAAGAGACAGGAGTTGCTGGGGGGGGGGGGGGTGGACTGCAATTTGCGCAAGTTTTCCAAAATATGTTGGTATTTACCCCCTTAAGCAGATTAATCTTAATTAATCTTAATTAATTAAGCAGATCTAGATGTTGGTTATACACAAATTCAACTCAGCCATGATAATGCAATGAAAGGCAGCAGGGGTCTTAAACTGGAGACTCTGATAACCAAGCCTAGGCATATTATCTTCTGTATCACTGCAGACATTTGCTGGAAGAGGTTGTTGTTGTTGTTGATCTACCCATTTCTCTGCCAAATCTGCAGTTGGCCAGAAGGCAGTCTTGCTGCTGCGACCTCAGCTTTTCCTGCTGGTTGGTCAGAGCCACAGAACATAAATACAAATGGAGGAAATACAGCTATTTACTGGCACAAGCCTAATGGGAACAATAATACTTCTGAGAAATAAAGAATGGCGAGGGGGCCACCTCTGTTCTCTTCCTTCATTTTCCTCTTTTATTACATTTTTTTAATGATTATATTAGTGAAATAGGACAAGTCCACCTGCCATCAGCATGGGGAATTGAAGCATTACAACTAGCCAAAGCTAAAACAAAACGTTAGGACATGAAGACCATCTGTATGCGAGGTTAGTTAAAAGAATAAGTGTTCACCTTTTGAAGCGCCTTCTATCACAATCAGACATTTTCCCAGCAGGAATCTTGAGTCAAGAAAATATGCAGTATTTTTCAAGAGAAACATTTCTACTGCCAACGAAACTGTATTCAGCACGACTCGAGGCTTTGTGGGCCAACAGTGGCATCCAGTGGAGAATCGATTCATCATAGAAACATATTTAGCCGTGCTGCATTTCTTCGCTTTTCTCCTGTCTATTATGCTTTGGGCCTGAAAGGGGCAGCTCTCACGTCCGGTTCAGTCATTTAATATTAGCATCTCCCCGTCCCCATTTGGTAATGCTGTGAGCAGAAATAACAATGCATTTCTCTTGAATAATGAGCATCATAAAATTGCAACAAAGGATTTTATGCCATATAACCAGTAAGAGCTACTTTGTGCTGCAAAGTCATTGGACGCATATAGGGAATGCTGATGAGATATTCTGGCCCTGATCTGGTGCATGCCCTCCGACACCTCACAGCAGAAAATAGGGTTCCTCTTGTGTACTTCTGTCACCCCTATTCTCACACGGAAACTCACTGCCTGAGCTCTGCCATCCCAATTACAGATTGATGAATATATAATCACCCCACCTGCCATATGCAGTATTAACTGACTCTGTAATAATAGCCTGTCCTGCATTGGCTTCTGAAGTAGGGTATGCTAGTATATTGACCCGAACTGTTTCCTTTTTAGTTAATGTATAGTATTGGGTGCAAATGAGTTCTGTGAGCCTAATGGAGCTCTAGGCTTACTTTGTGTGTGGGGGGGGGGGAGGTTCCTCCTAAGCAGCAGCTCTCTATACAGCCTGGGAAACTGCTAGACCAATGTTTCGCAAAGTTCTCCCAATTTGAAGTGTGGGGAGGACCGCAGAGGGAGCCCCCCCCGCACCTTTCGGTCTGCACAACCCCCTTTTTTCCCCAGCAGCAGAGGGATGTCACTACCACCCTTACGGGGGTAGTGGCCACTTCTGGGTTTCCTGGTGGGTAGCAACCCACCAATGTGAGAACCACTGTGCTAGACCCATGACATTCAGAGGAACAGACCTCTAGCATATGCTGGGTCAATGATATCAATGATTATTATAATTGATAATTGATATCACACTGGAAGACTTCAGATAGGTGTGCAGAGTGTTAGTACAGCTCATGCATGTCCTTAGTCACACTACCCTTGCCACCTATATACATGGCATGCCACCTCCAGCATGTCACCTTTAGCAATGACAAGCCTCTCTTGATGTGTCAGATATGATCTGACTAAGACAGTCCTTGAGCTCTAGAATGCATCAGAACCAGGGAATCCTGGTTCTAGTTCCACCGAAACACAACTCTCAAAATATTTAAATACGGTATGAATTTCAGTTTGAGTGGAATCCATTATCTCCCACCCACTAGAAATCATGACACAACCATGGTCAAGATCAACAGCAGATGTGAGTAAGAACAGTTAAATAGTGAATTGGCCTTTCCACTCTCTACATATACGCACATCTCAGGAAATGAGCAGTTCAGCTGACATCCACCAATATTTCCTAGCATTAAGTGAATCACGCTGGATCTTATAATGTTCTGTTCTGCTTGTAGAAGCCACTTCTCTCTCAAGTACTCCTATTTACACAATCTCTGGGAAAGACAGTTTGATCTTTTGAAGAAGACTACTAGCTTCAGTGTCAGCGTTAGCTCAGATAAGTTGTCAATCTGACAGAAATTCAAATCACTAGGTGAGAGTCTAAAAAGCTATGAAGGACTGCTTCTGTCCTATAAAAAGTTCCTGAATTGAAGTGGACGTTTCTGAGGCTAAAAACCAAAGATAGTGTGAGAAACATATTTTGCTTACCAAAATATTCAGGTCAGACTCAACAGTGAAGAAGCATGATTTTATTTAGCATTCCTGCAAGAATGGGTGGCTACCAAAAGTAGACACACCCTCATATCAAAAAGCACAATCTTTTATCCCCTGTCCTGTCCGAAAAGGTTCCTCCCTTAGCTCCCGTTGGCTCGATAATACAGGATTTGCAACCAATTAGAAGTGCCATACCATATCATGTGACTACTTTAAACACCCCCTTACTTATATCCTTATATGGAGTTTTCCTCCTAGCAACGCCTTAGTAACGGCTTGCATTGCCTGTGTGCTGACTACAAGTCTTCTTCTTTCTGGTATTTTTGCTGGTCCCTTCCTGTCTCTCTGCTAAGCCTTCTACCATCAACCACATCCTCTTTTACACACTGACTTCATGTCTCCAACTTTTTGTGTTTCAGCTATTCTGTTCCGAAGGCCTTCCTCAGCTTTTTAGATTTTGTACTGCAAAATAAGCTTTAAGCGTTAAACAATTATATGTATATAATACTGCAAAAACAACAAGCATAGCTTTAGCTATAATCATTTCCCACAACAGCATAATATACTTGAAGGGGGGGGGGTGTTTCAGAAACAAAAGATCACAGCTTTAAGTAAGATAATGTTTCTCCAATGCTGCCAGCAAAAACATGGTGTTCTGAATTGAAGCAATAAAGATGGAGGACAGGAGACTTATCAAATGGTGGCCAATACTATGGGAAATGCACAGTGCCAACATACAAAGCAGTACCATTCTAGTGACACTACAGTACATATACATCCCGCCTTGGCTTGAGGTGGTTTTTCCTCTGGTCTACTGAGCCAGGAAGTAAGCACCAATTCACATTGGACAAGTAGGCCTTTATGTCAGGCCCATATAGTCCCTGTTTGCGCCTCTGTGCCACAGGTTGGTCACCCATTCCCATTAATTTCTCATAATATGTATTTACCGTATTGTCCCGAGTATAAGACGCACCTGATTATAAGACGCACCCTTAATGTTTGGTGCTATTAAAAAAATTTAATTAAATCACTGGCATTAAATTGCAACATCCTGATTATAAGACGCACCCCTAGTTAAAAAACTTAAATTAGGAGAAAAAAGTGAGTCTTATACTCAGACCAATACAGTATTTACTTTAGAAGTGTCTACTCTCTCTTTCCATCCATCCCTCTTTCCATCCCACCCGGGTGGCTTACAGCAAAATACTAAATCCTCAAAACAATATAACAACCTAAAATACCATTGTATTAACATAACAAAACAATAACATAACAAAACAAACATAAATGACTCAACGATTTATTACTTGCAACTGACTGGGAAAGTCTGGGCAATATTTTTGGTGGCTACAATTTAACTAAAAACTGGTCGTAGTAACTGGATTATCTGGGTCTAGAACTGTCCAGGCCCCTGATGAGATCACACAAACTCCAATGTTTTCTCTTTGGCTTTGGGCTCCAGAGGGTAGGATATTTGCAAAGGCTTCTAGGCTCTGATAAGCCCTGCCCTCAGGCCAGCACTCAGCACAGGCAGGGAAGTTTATAAACAACCACTCTTTTACTGAGAATCTTTCACTGGAATACAATTAACTTAACAGCAGGCCCTCATAACATACCCTCAAGTTCAGAATTGGACTAGAAGCTCCACCAAGTAAGAACTGGATTCTTCCACTACAGATCACTTAATATCTCATTAAATATAGCACAGATTCCACCACTCACACAAACCTCTGGTCCAAAAGTTTATTGTTTCCTCTAATTCACATCCTGAGGCCCCCTGGACTTGTCTATGAAAGCGCTATGAAAGCGTCCTCAACAGGCCTATCTCAAATCAAAAGGGCATTTGATAAAAAGAACCCTAAAATCTCATCAAGATGTGTTTTTTTCACCACAATTAAAAAGGAGAAAAAATGGAGCATAAAAAGACAAATCCATTTCTATAACACATCTCATACTTTAACCTATGAGTCTAGTAAGCATAGTTCACACATAGCCTCAGAATATAGGTTTTGTGTATGGTGGTTTATAGGAGGAGCAGTAGCGTCAGTAGGACGCGCGTCACCCTGGGGCAGGGGGCGCGCGTCACCCTAGTGACGCTACGATATCATGGTGTGGGGGGCGACCCGGCTCCCCCCCCCGCGTCGCCCTCCGGACACTCCGAGGCCGGCCCGGGAGCCGGCCTCAGAGCGTCCGACCCCGTCGGCGCTTCAGGGCCTTCTGAAAGAAGGCCCAGGCAGCACGTCCATCCGGGTATTTTCCGGATTTTCGCACATGCACATTTTTGGGGTCGGATGCTCCGAGGCCGGCCGAGGCCAGACGCTCTGAGGCGCATGCGCATTTTCGGGGTCGGATGCTCCGAGGCCGGCTCCCGGGCCGGCCTCGGAGCGTCCGAAGGTGTCACGCGTCACGGAGGTGGCGCGCGTGGGGTGCGCGCGTCACCCCGTGGCACGCGTCACCCGGGGGCGCCCCGCCCACCCCGCCATGCTCCAGCAACGCCCCTGAGTAGGAGCAAGCCTCAGATTGCCATTCATTCTAATTACTAATAATACAAAACGTTGAATGTCAGCCAGTGGCTGAACTAAGGTCTTCATACATAGATCCTGCTCATGTGATCTTTTTCATGACACACAGATCCCATGAGCAGAGCCTACTAACAGAAGAAGACGTACTAACACATGCCTCACCCACTTCATATAAAACAGACAGATTGGAGCTATAGATGGACTTATCAGAAATTCATTTTTACACTATTTCTTAGTTATAGGTATGATTGTTAAGAAGCGTTGCTACTTTCTGGCTCCTTTCAGAGGCATCACTCTGGTAGGGGCAGTACCGTAAGTTGCATCCTGTCCTAGTCCCGTTTACCAAGCCGACAGGAGGCGGCCCCGCCCCCTCACTGTCGGAGCCATTCCCGTGCGGAGAAAGCAACGGGCAGGGAGTTTCTTGCCTGCTGCTTTCTCTGCACGGAATGGTTCCGACAGCGAGGGGGGGCCGCCTCCTGCCGGCTTGGTAAACAGGACTAGGACGGGACGCAACGTACGGTACCGCCCCTACCGGAGCGACGCCTCTGGTTCCTTTGCTCATGGAAAGCAGGAAACAGAAAGGGGGTGTATTCACCCTTCACTCCCTTCCATCCATGGGAAGGCTAAACCATAGCCAGAGTTTCTTGCTTTTGCTCCAAATCAGTCATATATTTTATTCCTTTGCAGCATCCAAGTCTTCCATTAAATGCTAAACAATCCGTTAGGAGCAGCATGAAGGACACACAACACAACTCATCCGTCTGTGATATGCAAAAGCTGACCTTACCAGGCGTGTCAGCTATTCTACCGAACTCTCAATAAACCATTTCTCAATTTGTACATCCCTTGTCTTTGTCACCACTCATTTGGCATGCTTAATTACCTCCTCTGCATGGCAGCAGAAATCTCACAGCTAATATTAAATATTGCTTAATATTTTCAGAAACAAGATCCACTTAACCATGTCATTCTGACAGAATGTGGTTTATATGAGGGAGGAACGCTGATTCAGAACCAATGGCAGTTAAATAACAAATGGAACTTAAAATACAGTTACTGATATGGTAGGGCCATTTCAGATGTTATTATGGGAAGAAAAGTAAGTAAGGCACCAGCAGGCCCAGGAGGACGCCAGCATAGTATATACAGTACGTGGAGTGAAGGAAGCTTTAAAAGGCAAGAAGGCTTCCTTCTCAAAATGGAAGACTCACCCAAATGAGGAGAAGCAAAAGAAACACAAACCCTGGAAAAAGAAATGCCAGCTGACAATAAGGGATGCGAAGAAGAAGAAGAAGAAGAAGAAGAAGAAGAAGAAGAAGAAGAAGAAGAAGAAGAAGAAGAAGCAGCAGCAGCAGCAGCAGCAGCAGCAGCAGCAGCAGCAGCGTATGGTTAAAAACAGTAAGGCAAACAATAAAAACTTGGTTCTGGCCCACAGGTGTACACATACTCCTGTTGTGTATATACACACCCGTGGCCTTGGGCAGAAATGGTTTAAATACACCAAAAGCAGGAAATCTGCCAGGGAGACAGATAGACCATTAAATAATGAGGGAATAAATAGGAAGCTTAAATAGAATATGGAGATTGCACAGAACCTGAATGCATTGTTTGAATCTGTCTTCACTATGGAAGATGTTTGGCAGACCTGAACCACACCTGATCCGTCCTTCTGAAAGAGGGAGTCTGAAGAACTAAGTCAAACAGAACCGAGAAGGGATGAGGTTCCACAGATATTGATGTATTAAAACATTACAGATCACTTGGTCCAGGTGGCATCCACTCAAGAGTTCTTAGGAACTCAAATGTGACAAAATCTCCAATGCCCGCACCATAGTTTGCTTCATCTAGATCCACTCCAGTTTGTCAATATGCCTCTTAATCTGCAGCACTGAGAACTTCCAAGCGGAGTCTGACTAACAGCGCAATCCTGTGTAACTCTTGCACTGTAACAGTAGATCAGTGCACTTATGCCAGTGTAACTTCTTGTACGTCGATGAACGCAGGACGGACACCAGTGTAACCCCTCTCAGATGCAGTTCAGACGCAGGACAGATGCCAGCACAACTCCGCTGGTGCAGAGGGCATCCTGGGTGTGTTCAGACATCCCCGGAATGCTCCCTGCGCTGGCAGAGTTGTGCTGGTGGCCGTCCTGCATCCGAACTGTGCGTACATGGCGTCCGAGAGGGGTTGCGCTGGTTTCCGTTTTGCATTCATCGGCGTACAGCAAGTTACACTGGCATAAGTGCATCAAGGTGGATCTACTGTTACACCGTTGCAAGAGTTACACAGGATTGTGCATCATTTTTAGATTGTGAGCCCTTTTGGGACAGGGAGCCATTTAATCATCTGATTTTGTCTGTAAACCGCTTTGTGAACTTTTTGTTGAAAAGCGGTATATAAATACTGTTAACAATAACAATAACAATAATGTCCATCGAAACAAACGTGGCAAACATGTCAGGTAAAAATTTGACCTTGGGCAAGCCACTCCCTCCCAGACTTAACTTCTCAGCTGCATCATTGGGATAATACTTATCTAACTGGTTTGTTATAAGATAATACAGTTAAGAGTGTTGCACATTCAGAAAGCATTATACTGACCCTCTGCTTTACAATGGGTTTACTTTACGATCAAATCACTTGCCAATGAGCTCTCCCTAGTAAAACAAGGTTTACTGTACAATAAGTTATTCACTTTACAATGGGCTCATGATTGCCACCAACAGGACCTCCTGAGTGGTAGATAAGCCAATCAGCAATACGAATGCAAGCGTTTGGTAGCATCTCAGTCAATAGAAGCATTTTTAACATTATGGCTGTGTGTCTGGAGGGAAGGAAAGCCAAGGGTATCAAACTCGTTTCATATAGTGGACTGAATAACATTCATGGTGCCTGCTAAGCGTCAGAAGTGATACCGTTAATCAGGAAGTGATGCCATCAAGCAGATGATGGCCACAGATAAGCACTTTGTTCTCACATAGTAACACCCTGCTAACTGGGCAAGAGGCACTTTTTCAATTGATGCTCCTCTTATATTTAGCAGGGGGAGAGTAACTGCTCCCCTTTCACCCCAGCACTGTGTCTTTTCTGGTGGCTGTTGCTGGTGGTGTTCTGCATCTTTTTTAGATTGTGAGCCCTTTGGGGACAGGGAGCCATTTAATCATTTGATTTTGTCTGTAAACTGTTTTGTGAACTTTTTGTTGAAAAGCGGTATATAAATACTGTTATTATTATTATTAACAATAATAATAATCTGATTGATAAAGCGGTATATAAATACTGTTATTATTATTATTAACAATAATAATAATCTGATTGATAAAAAAGAGCTCCTTTGTGTTTGAATTAATAAAAGGAAGCATTTTCCAGGTTTTTCTGTATATCCTTAGTATAGTGCTTTCTGAATGTGCAACACTCTTAACTGTATTATCTTATAACAAACCTGTTAGATAAGCATTATCCCAATGATGCACCGGGGGGGGGGGGGGTTAAGTCTGGGACAGAGTGGTTTGCCCAAGGTCCAATTTTCCAGGTCAAAGAACAACCTGGAAAATGCTTCCTTTTATTAATTCAAAGATATGTACCGGTCGCAAAAACCTCAGAACATACATAGCTCCTTTGTGGTTCGATCAAAGGACACACACACATAATACAAGATCAAGCCATAAGCATGACTGGTGTGGAAGGATATTTTCCAGGAGAAGCCGCAAGAGAAACACATAGTGTGTGAATGAATGATAAGATCTGTTTAGCACATCAGAGGTGCTGCAACAGTATCATTCACAGAAATTATGCAGAGGGCCAAGCAGAACAGCAGACTTCACATAATAGTTGATACATTTCAACCATGGAAGCTACAGTATTATTCCCTTACCAATATGTGAAAATAAAAATGTTAAGCTAGTCTGAGACACGAGTATTACAGGCAATTCAGTACTATGCTGTTGACCTGACATCATGTTAGCAAACAGAAGACAAGGAATGCTCTCTCAGTAAACACTGAAGTCCCATGCGGAAACAATCTGGCAAGGGCTCCTGCAGAGAACGTATGAGTAGCAGGACCTGACAAACAGCTGAAGCCTGGCCATCTGAACGGGATCACGATCACAGCACCTGGTATTTCAGTAAATACTCTGTCAATAAAAATAACAAGGACAAACTCCCTGAAGGCCCAATCCTATTGACAGCAGAAGGCACTTCTGCTGTTGCAAAATGACTGTCGACGGAGCACACAGCACTCCGTCGGCAGCCATTTTAGGAGTGCCGCCGCCGGAGCTGGAAAAGCAGCCATAGGAGCGAGGAGGGGGCATGGTGGGGGCAAGGAGGCTGCAGGAGGGTGTGGATCCAACGCCAAAGGCGCACGCCAGATACTATCCCCTCCAGGAACAGCCTCCCACCCCCTTTCTCTCCTTGGACGTACTCTAGCGAAATCACTAGCGAAGGTTCGAGGAGACCCATTGTGGGTCAGGAGGCTTAGGCAGGGGTAAGGAAATTTATGTATATCCCCTTTCCCTGCTGAAGCCTCTCGATTCCCCTCCCCCCTAGCTAAATATAGCATGCCTGGTTTTGGTGCAGCTGCACCAGAGGGGTAGTGGTGGTGGTGGTGGTGGAAAGGATAGAATTGAGCTCTGAATGGCCTTTACATGTTGTGATTTGCTATCGTTAAAAAGCGTGTGCGCACATGCACACAGACTTCATTTACTGGTGCATTTCTGGCACCCACAGGACGTGCACGGCTTCCTAGTTGCCTAGGCTTGGAGATTCTCTGAGCTTTGCTCTTAATTCAAGGAGTGCTTTGCATCCAGGACATGGACCAAACATAACAAAATAGTTTCATTTTTTTCCCCATAATTTGCATAATGTTCAAAAAAATCCTTTTTGTTAACCATGCAGATTTCACTACAAATATTGACTTTCATTTGTTCAGCCGTACGGAAAAGACTCAATTCTCCTTTGGACAGGTAGAAGTAGGCCTACCATATTCCCCCCTTCAACCGGGACACCCCCCACAATTAATTCATTAATTAAAAATAAATTAATCTTAAAAATGTAAAAAGATTAAAAATCAATTTAATATTAAAAAGTGAATAGGGGGTGCAAAGCGCCCCCATTGCCGCGAGAAGCGCACCCGTAAATTTTAATTTATTTAACTTATGAACTAACTAAATAAATAAATGTAATTTAGCGCAGGCACAATTTTTATTTAGTTAGTTATTTTAACATTAAAATAAATAATAAATTAAATTGACTTACCCTGATCTCAGACTTACCCATGTCCACGCTGCGCTGCTGCTCCTCCACCGGCCGGGCCGGGCTGCGCTCACCCAGCTCATCCGCTCTTGCTCTCGGAGCACGAGAGCGGGCGATCTGAAGGCGAGCCACTGCTCTCACCAGATCGCTGGCTCTTGTCACTCCGAGATCAGAGTGACGAGAGCAGGCAAGCCGGTGAGAGCGGCGGCTCGCCCTCGGATCGCCCGCTCTCTCGGCTCTGAGAGCGAGAGCAGCGAAAGGCGAGCCGCCGCTCACCGGCTCTCATTGCTCTGAGCGGCAAGAGCCATCGAACTGGCTCAGAGAGCGGGGCCGTCGCCGGCCTGCTCAGCTTGCAGCCTCACCATTGCTTCTCACTGCTGCCTCCTTGCCGTCGCCTCACTGCTGCTGCCGCTGCCTCTCCCTCTCCGCCGCCACCTCCGCTCCCACTCACCGCCACTCAAGCCTCACCTGCTTGTGCACATGCGTGCGCCATACGCATGCGCACAAGCAGCCCAGGAGCCCTTTAGAACGAAGGGCTTCCGGGAAGAAATGGCAGTGGCCATGTTTTTTTACATGGCGGCCGCCATTTTTTTTATTTATTTATTTTTATAATGGCTGCTGGGGGGGCCCGGGACCTGCCCGGGGCAAACCCCAAAATACCGGTACAGTCCCTGCCAAACTGGGATGAATGGTAAGTTTAGGTAGAAGAGTCAGAGGTCTTTGTAGCCCAAATGGCAGATCAGTGAAAGGGCAGTTTCTATCGCCTGGCATTTTTTCTGATGGCCAGGCCCCAATATGTCAGTAGCTCCTTCTGAGTCTCTTCCTTTGGAGGGAAGAGTCAGCATCATCAATTGCAAGGGACCAGAAGGCTCTGCAGAGCAACAGTGAGCTCTTGCCACTGATTGGTACTTGCTTCACAGCCCAATCCTATTCTCCCCTCACCCCATTGATGCAGCAGCACCTAAATGGCAGCCGCTGCATCCTGTGTGGGGGACGGACAGACCGGGAGGCTTCCGCAGGGCAAGGGGACATTCAATCCCCTTACCCCTGTGTAAACCTCTCAACATGCAATGGGTCTCCTCGGAGCTACGCTAGCAATTTAGCTAGTGTATCTCCGAGGAGAGGAAAGGGGCGGGGAGGCTGCAGGGAAGGGAGATAGGATCCTGCATGAGCTGTCAACAGTGGATCCTCCCCCTCCTGCAGCCTCCCCACCCTCCATTATGCCCCCATTCCAACCTCCCCCTCCTCCCTGCTGGTTCAGCATTCTTGGTGTATGTCCGGGCATCCTCCAGTGCATCCGGGAAGGCAGAGGCCTTCCCTCCTGCGTCCCCAGCAGTGCACTGGTCAGGTAGGCTTTTATGACTGGCATGGACTGCTTTACAGCAGTCGGCGCCAGCGAGGGAGGTGTGCTGCCATTGGGTGGCATGCATAAGATTGGGCTGTCAGTCTCTTGCTTCCATGCCACCACCTCCATCAGAGATGGCAGCTGCAGACTTGGAATGGCTTATGCTCATCTCCACTTTACAGTATCTCCAGCTCACAACAGACCTCTTCCTGTTGCATCAGCCCTGTCAAATGCCTGATAATGGTGACAGGAGTACTGACACCTCAGATTCATCTACATCCAGTCCACACTTAAAATTGTTTCATTTAAAGTTGTTTCATTTTCAAGTTGACGGAGAAATGTCATAGGAACGTTTACATTTATCAATTAGCCTGTGGTAAACGTGGCTTCATTATAAGTCGTTTCACTTAAAGTTGCAGTTTCCAAGAAGTACCTATCGACTAAGTGAGGACTTGCTGTATGGACTTAGAACTGCCCCATTCTTGCTGGCCTTCCTAGGGGTCTTAAGACTTCTTTGATTCTGCCAGGCTTGTAGGCTCATTTTATGGTTACATTTTATTGCGATTCTAACAGCTTCGTTGCTTCTTTTATTGCATCATTTATATCTATTTATGAAGCTGCCCTGAGGTCCTGCAAGGGTATATAGAGAGGGGATATAAGTTCTTCAAATAAGCAATCCTTAATAGGATAGAAGTCTTGGGCACAAAGCCTGGGGGGGGGGGGAGGCTCACACATGTAAGTGTGTGCGCCAGCCACCTCCATCCTTCACTGAGAAGCCAGGTGCTTTATGCTGCAGCTGGGGCATGAAGGTGAACTTCCCTTCCCTCCACTTAGTCCCCAGCTCAGCTTTTCCATGATGCCAACCCTGATCCTTAAGGTATCCAGTATACCATGGTGGACTTATACAATTTGATTTAGGATGCCTCTATAGGATGCCTCTATAGCTTAGGATGCATCTGTTGGTGAAATCATTGTGAGCACCACCATCTCAACTAGGCATATCCATTTCTATTTACTACATTTTTTTTTACATTTATATTCCACTTTTGGTCTAACAAGAGTGGGATAACAGACTTCAAGGATATAAATAGTTCAAGTCAACATTTCCTGTCTCAAAATTTATGAGTTCACTAATCTTGTCGAGAAAGCGTAAGCCTCTTGCCCAAGCTCATGCAGTTTTAACGTTTTCCTGTGTTATTTTCTAATATACTTGGCATTAAATATTAACTTGGGGTGAGCAAAGGTAACATGTAGCATCAAACATAACTTTAAGTTAAATCAATGTCAACAGTAGCAGAAGAAGGTAGTTTAATAAGAGCATTTGGGACTGTAGAAGTTTTACATTTAAATCTGACTTCTGAGTTTGAAGCTATAACTGGCAGTATTGCAAGAGTACAGAGAGTATACAGTATCCATATTTGCTCCTTAGCAAAATAGGCCTCAGTTCAGAAGAAAATAGACATGCTTATGGACATGGTTAAACATAATGGGCAGTTTAGTTGTGACTTATTTAGCCTATTGACTTCACTAGAATTTAAACATGAATTGCTTTCTCTCTATTAGGATTATGGTCTTTCAAGCAGTCGAGTCCAACATTCCGAAACACAACCAAAAGTTTTGATTTAGCAAAAGATCTTACAGGTTGATTATCCCTTATCCGGACATCCGAAATCCAGACTATTCCGAAATCCAGACATTTTTGGGACTATTATTTTTTGTAAAAAAAAAAAAAAATCCAGCACCTGGCTGGCATAGCGCAATGCATGCTGGGGCACAAAATTATTAAAATTGTTGTATAAAATTACCTTCAGACTATGTGTATAAGGTGTATATATGAATTTTGTGTTTCGACTTGGGTCCCATCCCCAAGATATTATATTTATACAGACTTTCCGAAATCCAGACAAACCCAAAATCCAGACAACTTCCCAATCCCGTCCCAAGCATTCTGGATAAGGCATACTCAACCTGTATTACTCCTGCAAAGAAAAAATGCCTCCCCCCCAAGTGCAAATGAAGGGATTCTTCCCCATTCTTTCTTCTGAAGAGTTATAGAATGGCGACATGGTTAGGAAATGCAAATCTGAACAGTGACTTTGATAACTTTCAAGTTCACGTCAAAGTCATGCCGTTTCCTATCTTTAATAGCAACCCAACGGCAGAGAGAGGGGAGGGAGAACTAAATGTATTTCATGTGCTGAAGTGAAGCAAAAAAAAAAAAAAAGAGCTGTAAAATCCAACTGTGACCTTCAGGTATATTCCTGCATACATTCACAAGGATAGCAAAAAGACTACTTTGCCCATAAAAAGATGTCCCAAGGGATGCCAATATCAAATAGTTTGTCTTTTCATCTGTGAACTCAGAATTCCTGCTCTTGTTTGAGGCTTCTTGCCGCCAAAGTCCCATATCTTTTAATAGAGTCATTGACAACCTTTTATCTGTTCAAACACACTTTCCTGATAATCGGAACAGTTAAGGACTATCTTCGCAGACACACAAGCAAGAATAACTAATGCTGTAGTCCCTGGTCTCTTCACACATTACTTTTTTTTCTCCCCTTCTACATGAGTAGATTCGATTGTAAGGCAGCAGGCAAGAGCCTGTCTTATGCTCATATGTTTCCACAGCAACTCAGTTTCTGAGGCACTTGAAAAGTCATTCATATTATCAACATATTCTGACTAAGCCAACAGTGATTGCTGTGATCATGGATGGCAGTGCGAAAAGAACCGCCATGTTTACACCTGACATTTCTCAACATGGGAAGAATTGAGAAGAATTGTGCGTAAAGAAAGGAAAAAGAGGCAAGAGGTGAGGTCTGGAGGTTGAGCTGCCGCCTTGCCTGAAGAAGCTAAGCAGGGTCAACCCCGGTCTCACTTTGGAAGGGCGACAAATGCCGCTGATGGAGTGTCGGACTGGACAGAGCTTCGTGAAGGAATGCAGAGGAGTGTAGACTGTGGAGGTATCAGCTGACAAGAAATGGATAACCTCTTGTTACCCCATCTGAGGCTTGATATGCAGTTGCCTGTGGAAGCCTGGAAAGGTTAAATGCACTATGAAGTGAAACATCTTGAGAAACGGGAGGATTCTATGAGTTTCTCTCATAGAACATTGTAAAAACCCCAAATCTTATGACAATAGGGTATAATCTAATATTTTGTAAAAACTCTTAGATAACAGTAACCTATGTATTTTTCACTTTCTGAAGTGTATTTTGCTATGATGTTTTTTCCTGAATAAATTTGGATCGTACAGTAACTGAGTTTGCTGTTCACAACACTCATGGCCTCTGAAGAAACTGTCTAACCTTCTCGGCTAATGTACTATTCCATATATAGCAAGACTCGCTGATGGACAAATATTCTTGAAGGTCACTGCATGTCTATTAAGTTCCTAGACAACCACAGCAAACTCCAGACAGAAGGTTGTTGAACTTTCTGAGAAGACGTACACCCAGCAATTCACATGGAACATTTTTACACACCTTAGAGATGCTTTCTGATTAAGGCATAAGGAGACTAACATGTTCAGTATCTGTGAGAGTTTAAATGGCTGAGAAATTTCCCTTTCGGTTCAGGAATGACTGGCTCAAGCACAGTAATTTTCAACTACAGTGCTGCAGCACATTGGTGTGCCGCGAATGGTCCGCAGGTGTGCCGCGGGAGTTTGGGGGACGGTCATTTATTAGTAGTGCCATTGGGGGATGCGAGTCTCCTGCTGGCAGAGCAGGGTGCCTTGTCAATTGTCAAAAAAACTGATGCTGTGCCTTGACAATTTTACTGCCTTGTCAGTGTGACGTGAGATGAAACAGTTGGAAAATCGCTTTGCTAAGGGATGTCAGTCACTTCATGGCTCTCTCTCTCTCATCCATACCAACTGTAAAGTCAACCGTTATGGGTCTGTTCACACATCATCACTCAGTTACTGCAGCATCAAGTGGTGACTTCCATGTGTGAATGATCCCTAACCAAGCAAAGCATTGTAGACAGAATTTCCATATCACCTCCCCATGCTTTTCACTGGAATTAGTTCATACACGATCTAGTGTTGAATAATGATGTGGGGTACATGCATATGTGATCCAACCTAATGTTGCACATTCTGTGGCAGCAAGGAGAAGCAGCAGGGACTTCCATCTACTTCCTTGGATTAAACTGAAATGAAGCACTTCAGTCTGTCTGAACATTGTCTCGGAAATGGCAAATCATATTGGGGTGAGATGGGGTTCCATACAGATCCATTAATGGGCACCAATTCCTAATGGAAAAACTAATGCGAAAAGCCTACCTTTGGAGTATAGAATTGTAATTTAAAATAAAGTCTAAATTTCCCAAGTGATTTGACCACTATTCCACAGAAGCAAATCGGAATCTGTTCCATTTTTAATAACCAGTGCTTCCCAATGAAATAAAAAAAAAAACCTCACCAGGCATTGCCTATTAAAAAATAAATAGAATCAAAATTGTCATCGTTTCTTCACACTGTTATTTGAAGAGAAAACTGTATAATTCATAGGGATAATACTATGTTTAATGTCCTAACATTTCAACATTTTCTTGCATTTATTATGAGTTTAACAGATTGCTTTTGCTTATCACTACTCTGTATGCATTAGAACTTTCACTTGTAACTTTTGCTAAAGTATTTTAATTAAAATGGGGACTGTTTACATTTGTTTACGGCACATTAATATTCCAGCATGCATAAAATTTTTACTAAATAATATTAAATAATTAAGAAGTAATACATTATGTATTGGTCCTGAAGAGTTTCCTACAATAGTGTAAAGCAGTGTGCGGCACTGTTATTGCAAAGTCAAGTTGACGGCAGCAAACGCACCCAGCAAATGTAAAAATTGCTACGGAACTCAAAAGGCAATAGTTTAAAACTAAAGGTACGTCTTTGAACGCCTCCAAGATCAATAAGAATCGGCTGTATGACCAGAAGAATGAGAGTAGAAATCAAAGCTGCACCTGTAAGGCACCTGGTTTCCCGTCAGCATTTTATTTCTGAAAGTTGTGAGCTTCATTAGGTGTTCAAAGAAAAGTCCCAGATTACTATACATTTGAGAAGCGATAATCCATACACACACAACATTTCAGAAATACAAGGCTGATGAACAATAGCAACATGTTTACTGGTGGCATTACACTTCATGACCGTTACATTTTTTTTTCTCACCTCAATTGATCACCAACCTGAAGGGTCCAGAAGACTCTGGAGAGCAATGGAAGGGCTGCTTCTGTAGACTGACCTCTTTAACAGCACCCAGCCCCTGGCCTGGTTCCATCTGCAGTTCCTTCCATCCGTTGTCCCTGGAGAGAGGAGCCTGGAGCCCTGGAGGACATTTCCAGGTCCAAGGGAACTGTAAGACTCTGTAAAGCAATGGAGGGGCAGCTTCAGTAGGCTAGCATGAGCCATCCTATGAGTTATCTGAAGTTCCATCTGCGCCACCCCCACCCCCCCCGATGGAGGAGCCGGAAACCCTGAACAGGATAGAAATATAATCAGTAAATAAAATATGTTCTGCTAAGGTCTAGGAGTCCTGAAACACCGTGGTGGTGGAGCAATAGAAGCACCTCTCCTCTACCATGCCGAAAGCTTCCAGTAGAAGAGCTAGTGCAGCACAGCAGTGGCGTAGCAGGGCCGGGGGGATGCAGTGCCCCTGGGGGACAGCTGCAGCCTTCTCTCAAAGAAGAGCCGCGGCAGGCGTTTTGTGCTCTGCGACTGCTTTTTTGCAGCCGGAGGGCTGCGATTGCAGCCGTGGAGCAGTTTTGCACTGTTTTTGGCACTTTATACTGGCCCTCCCGCCCACCCCGGGTCTTGGAAATCTTGAAATGAAGTCTTTCGGGAGTGCAGGGGGCGGGGTGATGGTGCGTTTCATGTCATTGCTCCACCATCCGGGCAGGATGGCAACGCTACTGCAGCTCAGTGGCGAACGATGCAATTCTGTACGCACTTTCCTTGGAGTAAGCCCCATTGGACACAATGGGACTTCTGAGTAAACATGCATCGGATCGTGCTGTAAGATACTGAGCTATGAAACTGACCTGTTTCAAATCTCACCTATGCATGAACTCCCTAGGTAGCCTTAGTCATGCCACTCCCTTACAGCCTTAGCATCCCTGCTGCAACATGGGGATGATGATGATGATAACTACTTACCTTACAGAGCTGTTATAAAAGGACAAGTGCACTACATAAATGTTAAGTGCAATAATGTTATATAGTTTACTATATAAATATTATTAGCCGCAATATCATTGGGCTCATAATAACGTATTGGTCTGAGTATAAGACTCACTTTTTTCTCCTAATTTAAGTTTTTAAACTAGGGGTGCGTCTTATAATCAGGCTGTTGCAATTTAATGCCAGTGATTTAATTAATTTTTTTTAATAGCACCAAACTTTAAGGGTGCGTCTTATACTCGGGACAATACGGTTATATATTAGGACTAATCATATTAGCCCTTCATATCATTGGAGTATGTAGCAATGTGGTACTATTACACCTGAACCAGCAGGTGGCAGTAAGTCTAGATTGTGGTAGGGGGCAAGGTTCTTTCTCTAAGTGAAGACATGAAGCTAGAGAGACTAGCTGGAGGATCTATTCCATCCTCTCTAACATCCATCCTCTCCAAGGAAACGTTTCCCTTAAACAAAGTTATCTTTGACTTTTGAACACAAGAAGCCTCATGCAAAGCTGCCTGGACCTTCCTGCGTAATGCACCTTTTGGTGGTTAAACTCTGCCAACACATATAAGTACCCATGCATGAAGTCCTGGTTCACATGATCTCCCCCCCCCCCCGTTTTTGAGGGAGACGAGTTGTACAAACCAGGCCTCCATGTGATTGAGTACTCCAAGGAGGGTCAAATTCACAGTGTAGGTTATCTGCTCAATGGATGGTTTACAGTGAGGTTGTATCTCTGTATCAAGGTCACAACTATGTGCTGCTAGAAGAACAAACTTATTTTAAGCAAGTGCTAAAAAAATTGCATCATCATTAAGGAGGAAAAGTCTTTATTTGGGGAAAATGGGCTTGATAAGGCACACACACTCTTAAATGTTATTAATTGACATTGATAGCGTCCTGGCAAGCTTTGGCCATTGGAAACCAATTATTCATTCCCATCTCATGAAAAATACAGTTCATAGTTTAGAAATAACAAAATTTGGTACTGCTGCTTGCACCATTTTAGAGACGCCATTAGAGCTGAAATAATTGCCCAACACTCCAGAGATACCTCACTCAATTATAATTTGCTACACATTTCTAATGGGCGACGATAGCTCAGACTCTCTAAAGAAAAATAGGAAGGCTTGGAGTAGGAGCTTAACAAAGTGATTCAGCCAAACCAATTAAAACAAATGCTACTGACCATTCAGCAAATGCAAGATTAGAATGAATACAATTCAAAATGATCCATAGGGCTCATTGAATGCTTCAGCAGAAAACCAAATTACCCATCTGTCTGTTGGGGATGCTTTGTATTGCATATTCATTTTGTACATGTGCTGTGGTCTTGTGAAATTATTTCTCCAGTTTGGAAAGAAGTCTCAAAACAATTTTTGCTTTTCTATCTGGTAATAAGATTTCAAATGTAAACACTTCATATTATACTGTCGGACCTTTTTATCCACGGTTTTTCCATCCACGGATTTGACTCAATACGGGTGGCAAAACTGTGGGAGTCCGACCGTGCCACATTACCTCTTTTTTCAGCGTTGTTGGGGGCCTATCAGCCGCTTCCTGCCTCCTGTGTGCATCCAAACTGCTGAAAAAGGAAAAAATGCAACCAGGAATCTGTGGGGGGCCTGCCAGCCGATTCCCAGCTTGTTTAAACTGCTGGAAAAAAAAAAAGAAAAAATGCAATCGGGAGTCTCTGCCACCATCTACAGGTTGCTTCTGGTAGTGTTTTTTTTTCAGTCGGTTTAAACAAATTCAGGAGGAGGGAAGCGCCGAAGATGCTGGAAAAGAGGTAATGTGGCACCGCTCCCCACCCCGGTTTTTCTATAACACTATTTTTTTTTTATTCACTGGGGTAAATACCCCAGTGAATAAAAAAATATTCAAATACCCCAGTGGATAAAAAGATCCAACTGTATTAACCTGTTGTATAGCCCCTGTCCAAGAAGCACAGAGATTGGATTCTCAAGGATGTTACAAAATTTCAGGTATCAAACACATAGAAAGCTTGAGGCACACCATCAGTTACGGCATGGAACTTGCAATTTGCAGACCTGGCAGTGAGGATAAAAAATTATGAAAAAGAAGCAAATTAGAAGTACTGTATTTATTTTGAGTCCATTGCCAGAGAATGTTGACTGCCCTCCCTCAAGATATCAGTGTTGTCTTCCCTTCTCTGTTTAATCAAATAAGAATCTCCAATTCTTAAGCATGGGAGTTTCCCAATCATAGAGACAACCCAGAATAAATGTTAGAATTTTATTCTATATGCCAAGCCATATTCTTAGACTGGTGATTAATCTCGAACTGTAAAATTAGGTTTCTGATTGAGCTACTGGCTACAAGATCGCAATGTATAGAAGATATGAGGCTGCCTGAAGGATGTGTTTACAATTGGTAGTCTCTACTCAAATTCCAGGTTGATTCATGTTCATAAATTACTAATAGCCCAATCCTACTGAAACCCTCGCACAGTGAAGCATCAGCGCTGGCACAGCCTCCGCTGCATCCTGCGGGGGAGTTTTGGTTGCTGGAGGTCTCCTCAGGGTAAAGAGACATTTGTCCCCTTGCCCTGGGGTAAATCCCAGCAGCTGCTATGGGTCAACTCAGACCTATGCCAACTATATCGCTGGCCCAAGTCCATGTTGACCCATGCAGGTGGATAAAGCCCAGGAAGGGGGTTTGGATTTGACAGGCTCTGCCGCCACCCCCCGGGACCGATCTGCCGACGCCATCCCATCTCCTCCCTGTTCCGCCCACCCCTTGCCTTATTCCACCCCTTCCCTGCCTTGCTCCCAACCCCTGCACAGCCTTACCTGCTCCAATGGAAAGGTCTGGTCCACCCTCACGTGGACCCGGCATAATGTGCCCATGGGACTGGGGCATTAGTTAGCAATGTCTAGATGCCAGTGGGAAACATTTTGAGCACTTCGTCTAATTCATTAACTAATTAACTGAACTGTCAAACACCTGCTTCTGTGTACACCCTATGCAATATATGTGTGCATCATAGTATATGATGTGGCCCACACTGTATCCTATCCAGTGAAGGAGGCAGCTGGGTCGAGGGTCTAATTGGTGTAAGCTAGCAGGAATTTTCTTGCTTACCCTGGGTAAACCCCCAGCCGCCGTAATGGGGCTACTCTGTTCTCTGCCAGCTCTTTAGCTGGCGTAGAACCGAGCAGCCCAATGTCAGGGCTCGAGGCCCGGGAGGAAGGATAGAAACGGCGACAGATGAAGAAGCCGGTACCACCCCAGGTGTGAGGGAGATCTGGCTGCAACATCGGTCACCACAGGCGCAGCGGGGGGAAGAACCCTACACTGAGTCCCCCATGGTGCTCCGCTGCCCCCTGATGACATGTTGGACACTACCACCTCCACCGGTACTGAGGTAACCATGAGTCAGTAGGCCCAAGTGAGCTTGGCATTCAGCCAGTACCCCACCTGGCTAATCCCTGATGCCTCTCTTGCCTCCATCCTAGTCACTATTCCAACTTCCCTGGGGAAGGTCTTACTACAAGTGCAATCCTAAAAGAAAAACATTTTAGTATGGACACAGTTTGGGTGAAAGGCCATGAAGTCCACTGTCACTTATCCGCATGAGACTTGGCCAACGCCTGATGGGTGGCACCAAACATGAATACCACCGTATAAGTTGTATGAGCTCTTGCCTCTTGCCCCTGCATTTAATATCAAACGTGGCAATTCCTCAGAAGCATCTCTTAGCTCTGGTTATCATGCAGTATAAAACGTTGCCACAATAAACGCTCTGAGAGTGCATTGGGGGGCAATTTGACCTTGGATACATTCCAGAGCAGGCCTCTGAACCTGGTACTGAAATTGCTCCCCCCCCCCAAACAAGCAGTCCCCTTACTTGCCACTCCCCACTCTTGTTAAGCAGGCTTTTGGTTCAAAAACAAGAAAATAATGTTAAATGCATGAGCCATTTGTAGTTTCTGGAATTATCATTATAAAATGCTTTGAAGCAATAAGACTCTTTACTATCAGATGACACTGCACTAATGCACGGCGGGTGATTTGTCTGCGTGTGGCTTCCCTTCTAAAACAACATTTTCACATTACAAACCTGGGAAGACATCTCATTAGGATTCATTTTGATACAAACGAACCTGTTTTGCATAAAGAGGGGAAATGAATGAGTAAGACGAGGTCATTACTGATTTCACATGAATTGCCAATCTTTCAATGTAACAAAATGGCATTTTGTGTGTGTGTGTGTGTGTGTGTGTGTGTGTGTGTGTGTGTCCTGTGTTCTTTTGTCATTACGAATGAGTCCATCTTCATACTTATGATTGTAGAGTAGCTTGAAGACAGCAAAGCACACAATTTTGGATGAAGGTCTCCATTAATTTCAGTAAAACCGAGCATAGCAAGATTGTGGCAGAAAATTGATTTACGACAAGGTAAGTCGTCATCTGAAATTCATCAAGAACAAAAAACAGAATGCTGCATGGATGTCACGAGTCTTTCTTTCTGCCAGGATCCAAGCAAGATCTTCCTTTTTCATCAGGCTTTTGATTGAAGTCCTATCCTGTAGCTCTCTGCGGGTGTTCATTTAAACTATTTGAGATTGTGAAGATCTTTCTCCTTGTTTTAATTATTTCATCCCTTGTTTTGTTAACCACTTTGAACAATGAAAAGGCGCTATTAAAATATTTCAATAAAGAATGGGTTCTGTCCAGCCTTATGCTATACAGGTTGAGTACCCCTTATCCGGACTGTTTTGGATGGGAAGTTGTTTGGATGCATAAATATAATGAGATATCTTGTGAATGGAACCCAAAATCTAAACAAGAAATTCATTTATGTCTCATATATATTTTATACAAACAGCCTGAAGGTAACTTTATACAATATTTTAAATTATTTTGTGCCCCAGCCTTGCACTATGCCAGCTAGGTGCTGGAAAAAGTGTTTTTGTGGTGTGTTTTTTAAAGTCCTAGATTTCAGAATAGTCTGGATTTAGGATGTCCGGATAAGGGGTAATCAACCTGTACACATGCATGCATGCTCAGAGCCAGCCCAAGACTTCCTGGTGCCAAATGCTGCCCCCCTTTTACCTAGTGATACATCAGCCTCTCCTCCACACTTCCTCTTCCGCTCTGTTCCTCCTCTTCCTTTTTCCAATCCAGGAAACGGGAGGCGGAGCAGGAGCAGTAGGTAGATAGAGATGGGCACTCCAGGCCAATTTGCAGCCTGCTTCAGTTGGCCTCATGGATGGGCTGGCCCTGTACGTACGTACGTACGCACGTACGTACGCACACTTTAGCTGTCATGCTAAGATCTACATTTGTTCCAGCAACAAAAATAACACTTGCATTACATATTGTTACATGCTCGCACTCCCACTTCCCCCAAGTGGTGGGAAGTTCCAGGGGCCGCAGTGCTTCATGGGTTCTGGCTTCCTTGGGAGAAGAAATCATTGGAGACTAATGGTGTCTTTATAGTATTTATTTCCAAATATTATGGAACAGACAGCACACTCCTGCAAGCAGCATCGAGCCATATCCCTCCCTGGCAGCCTTGGGGGCTAAGGTGCTCTGGTTGCTGGCTTGCACTCCCCAGTTTCTCCATTCTAGTCTGCTGCCTCTCGCAGAGACCAAAAATCTGAGTCTGCATCAATATACACTCATACTAGCACATACTGGCTACCCACTGGCATCGCTAGAGGTGGGGCGGAAAGCTAAGTTCTTCAGTTTTCCGCCCCACCGTTACTCTCCTGTATGAGGCGCCCCGCCCCCTCGTCCGTAGGAGCCCATCAGCAGAGAGAAAGCAATGTGCAGGGACTCTCCTCCATGTTGCTTTCTCTCCGCTGACAGGCTCCTATGACAAGGGGGCGGGGCGCCTTGTACTGGAGAGTAATGGTGGGGCGGAAAGCTGCAGAACTTAGCTTTCCACCCCACCTTGAGCGACGCCAGTGTGGCTACCAGAGAAAGAAGTTGGAGGAAGGAAAGGAGGAAGGAATCACCTTACTTATCAGCTCCTCCTCCCCAAGTAGAGGTTATGTGACAGCCTTGCAAGTAGGACTGAAATTGCCCAGCCAGGACCATGGGAGAGTTGTTAAGCACCATTAACTAGCCTTCTGGCTTATTAGCTAAACAAAAGCACTGGCTGGCCCACATTCCTGATTCAAACTTGTCACAATATCCTTCAGGCAGTTTTAAACATACACAGAGAAAATGGATTTATTCAGGTGTCTGATGTATACGTTTCACTTAGTAATATCTTTTTTTTAAAAAATGCTTCCCATGTTTAACGATATTCAGCTTTAAGTGCCTTGGCAAACAGTGACACTTTGCTAAAAATCAGAGCTCTTGCAACTGTAATTAAAAGTCTGAAACATGATTGCGGTGGTGCATTTTTCTTTGATGAAATGTTCAGTGGGAATCAATATACTCATTATGACTGTTCATTACTCTGGGCCTCTAATTTGCCCTGAGCTTCACATTGTGCTGAACAGACCCTTCTATTTCCCTTGCAAGGTCAGCTTCCTTGTCATCAGCCACACGGGTATCAGGTAGCGACTGGAAAGAGCTGTCTCTGTACTTCATGCTGTGTCTTTTATTTATTGTAAGAACCCCAAACCGCTAGGCACCGTACAATGATTTTAAAAGCATCAGTGCAAGTGGAACTAAGCAAAAGACTTCTCAAAGTAGCCTGGAAGAGTAACTCAGGGCGCAATCCAAACCTACTTAGGCCACCATTGTAACCAGCGGCCCAGCGAAAACGGGAGGCCCCAGAACAGAAAGGCGATTCAAATCCCCTTCAAAAGGGGACTTCAAAGGGGATTTGAATCCCCTTTCTGTTTTGGGGCTTCCCGTTTTCGCTGGGCCGCTGGTTACAACGGTGGCCTAAGTAGGTTTGGATTGCGCCCTCAGTGATACAGGAGAAGGGTTAAGGGAGAAGGATCTCAATACATCTAGACAGTTGCCCTCTTTGGTTATACAACTGGGCCTGCTATACCCAAGCACACTGGCATCGCTGGAGGTGGGGCGAAAAGCTAAGTTCCACACTGCTCTGACCCTCCATTACGCACAGGCACGAAGCGGCCCCGCCCCCTCGCCTTCGGAGCCATTCAGTGGGGCGAAGGCTGCACGTTGCCTTCATCCCACTGAATGGATCCGAAGGCGAGGGGGCGGGGCCGTCTCATGCCAGTGCGTAATGGAGGGTCAGAGCGGTGCGGAACTTAGCATTCCGCCCCACCTCCAGCGACACCACTGCAGAGGCGTTCTAACATGGGGGGAGCTGGTGTGCTCCACCCCAAGCGCCGAGTGGGCGCGGGGGCGCGGGAGCCGGGCTCGGGGCTGCGCAGAGCAGAGCGGCAGCGGAGCCCAGCTGGCGCGCCCCCGCGCCGTGTCCCCGGCCTCGGGAGGCTCCGCTCCGGAGGCCGGGGATAAGCCCTCCAAAGCGACCGCCCAGTTCAGCAGTCGAGGGCTTTCTGAGAGGGATGAACGCGACGCCGGCTTTTATAGGGTCTGCGCATGCGCAAAACCTTTCTGAGGGCAAACGGGCAGCCCGTTTGCCCTCAGAAAGGTTCTGCACATGCGCAGACCCTATAAAAGCCGGTGTCGCGTTCATCCCTCTCAGAAAGCCCTCGACCGCCGAACTGGGCGGTCGCTTTGGAGGGCTTGTCCTCGGTCTCCAGAGCGGAGCCTCCGGAAGCTGGGGACGCAGCGAGTGGGCGCTCAGCCCCAAGCCCGGCTGCTTGTGGGGGCGCTCCAACCCCGCCCCCCCAGGCGCCGGGAGGGCTGGGAACGCCACTGCGCCACTGCCCAAGTAGAAGGGGGAATGGGAGCACACCAGCCCCACCCCGATCAAGCTTCTGTGGCCATGTTTCTGCTGTCATCCAGTTCAACATTTATCCAAAAAGGGTAGAACCATAGCTGGAGTTCTTTCTCCTGTGCAATTCTGAGCCAGGGTGAGGAAATGCAATCGAGAGTCTGTGAACAGAGCACACAAGAACCACCAGCTTCCTACAGAATTATGGTTTCATTTAAGATTGGTTTATGCAAACAGCAGCACCATTTTCTCTATACCAGTGGTTCCGAAACCTTTTAGCACCACTGGACCCACTTTTTAATATGGCACTTTATCGGAACCCACCTAGCTTTACAAGACTTTAAAAAGGTGATCTAGAAAGGAATAATTTATTTATCTAATTAATATAATAATATACAGTATTTATATACCACCTTCCTTGGTCATTGGATTTCTCCTCCAATTTTAATCCAAGGCGGTGTACATGGGCAGGCTGTTCTAACCCCCCTTGGGGGGGGGGGTTACAATATATAAATGTCCAATCTTTCATGAACGGCTACATTCCAGGTGGTATCCTTTTGCAGCCTGGCTTTTTTCTGCTGGCTGGCGCCTCCCACACAGCTGGGAGCTCTTATCTCTTATTTACAAGTAATATTTTATTTATTTTTGCAAAAAAAAAAATATCTATCCATTTCTCATAATGAGGCAGCCCTAATGAATAGCCTCAAGGCTTAGTTATGTGACCCAGCCTTCACCTGTCCCCACTACCTGTATTGACAGACTTTGAAAAAAAAAACACCAGAAAAAAGACACAAACAGCGCAATCCTTTGTAACCTTGCACTGGTGTAACAGCAGATGCACCGGTGTAAGTGCAATTACACTGGCATAAGTGCATCTACCGGTGCAAGGTTACACAGGATTGCACTGTCAAACATTTATCTCCCTATATTTAAATAAGCTTGCAAACTGCAGGAACTCAGCTCTTTGTAGGGCAATTAGCAGCTATCTGATTTTTGAATAGCCTCAATGCTTGAGGCAATTGGTTATATGATCTTTCCATCACCTGTGTTTTCATTGGAATACGGCCCGCCAAGTGGATCCCACACTTTTTCCTGACCCACAGTTTGAGAAATGCTGCTCTATACTATTGCATGCCAAGAGTCACAATTGCATGGAGGATCTTCAGAGCAAACCAGTTTCTTTCATACAGACAGCTGTTTCTAGGACTATGTTGGGTTTGAGAAATATCACAAACATGGCTGAGCCTGGGACCATCCCTGTGGAAACAGCTGCTTCATCCTGAACTGACCTGTTCCAAGCAGTGGCCAAATTCTTTAACCTGGAGTTCTGGTCTCTCAGCTCCCTGAGTTCCCCTGGCAAAATGACATCATTAGTCCAAGTAGCTTGACTGGCAAGGGTCTGGTCTCCTAGGCTGAAGGGCATTGTAGTTATTTTTCCTTTTGCAAGAAGGTACCCATAAAGGGGGGGCTTTGGGAGTTTCTTTTCATTTTCTTCTATGGGGATATGTTGCAAGTTTAGGATAAGAATGAAGGGCATGTCAAAAGACTGTATGCAGTCTCAGGGGCTGCTGGTTGGCCTTCTTGGATTTATTCTTTATACACATTCGACAATTTCTGGATTTTTAAAATATATTCTATAGGGTATTGTTCTTACCAGTCCTTTATGCTTCTGAAATATCCTTCTCTTTCCACAGCCTCCTCAATTCCCATGTTGTCCATTGCTTTTTTTCTCCTGCAGATGCATTGATTTTTGTTTAATGCTACCTGTATTTAGGGGGAGCTATCCATCATACCGCTAGGTAGCCATTAAGCGGGCACGCAAGTGAATTTTGCTGATCTGTGTTGTTCCATAAAAATAGGCTGTAAAATAGTCAAGGAATATAGCATGAAAAGGAATTGTCCTGAAAGTATGTGGACCGATTTGCCAGAGAATGGCATTACATATGCACTGGGAAAAAACAAACCAAACCAAACCAAACAAAATGACATTCTTTCAAGGCATTCTGGGAAATATAAAACTTCCTTTGATTTGCAAGTGATCAACCTACAGGCTTCCCAAACATAACCGTGTTAAAGGGGTATAGCAAGCATATTTTTTTTATATCAGATCAAGAGTCCCGAATGGTGTAGTCCAGTTATAGTATCATACATCTTGCAAACTCTATTCTCTTGTGAGTTTAGGTAATAATAGAAGCACATTTTCTTTGGGTTTACCTGCCAGGGATTCAATACATAATTCAGCAAATATGGGATTTCTTCCTCAGGTTGTAGAGATTTCAGAAGGAATTACCCACTTCTTATTTGATCTATAAACTAAATGCAAATATGTCGATAGCTGGATTCTGCTTTTCCCATCTATCATCAGAATGACAAAGCTTCCATTGCATCTGAACCGATCTTCCAAATGTCGTAACCAAGAGCAACAGCTGCAAGTCGTTTCCTCTATTACTTGTCAAACCAGAAACATATTGTTGTCTATTTTATTTATAGACAGTGTGAATTTGCAGCATCTATGGGTGATACAAGGAGACTTACAAATAATGTAGATTGATGAATGCAAAAGATGCATAGCATCCTTAATGTCTCCATTTATATTGTACATCAAAGGGTACAAAAAGTTTATCGACTCAGACTAGCGGCGTTCTTGCTAAAACTCTCTTATTAAAATGCAAATTTTGACCTTCCACCTAGTATTAACCAGAGGCTTGTCTCCCCTGAAACCTTGTGGGTGAGATATATTTTGGAAGTGAAGGCTGATTATCTTAACAGATTTCATATGTTTATTTTATTTTATTTTTCTCCTAATCATGTGGCATTTTAAGGTACTTCAGAGCAATGGAACAGAGAAGCCGCTTTGGAACTGAACCCATTTCAAGAAAGGACATTTAAATTTATGAGGGAGAAGTCTAATGAGAACAGAGCAATTCCAGTTCTCAACTCAAGGAATGTTTTATTGCTGAGCAAATCCAAAAGAAAGACCGTAAGGTGACAACTTTTAAATCACAAATCCTATGGCAATTTAAATGTTGGACTGAATTCTAACATGCATGTCCATCATGGGATGACCACAACATCCAAGAAGAACTCACATGTGCGATCAAACATTTTCAACAGAGCTGTCATATACTACTACTTTTTTTCCGATTACAAGCATTTTCAACTACCATAGTTCACAGATTCAGCTGTGAGCGCTGAGGCACTGAGAAACAGTTATGAGAATTTTTACATCAAAAGATTTTCACTTTCCATTAAAATTCCTCAAATAGTTCCCTGAGGAAAAACTCCCCAATTTCCTTTGGATTTCACTTGAGGTGAATTTCTACGGCAACTGATAGATATGAGACAGACAGACAGACAGAGATCTATTACCATAATTCTCTGTGTGGTCCTGCAGTGCAAGGGCAGACCTTCACTGGTGCGGGTGGTGCGGGCCGCACTGGGTGATGTGCGGAGCTGAAGGGTGATGTGCGGAACAGCCGCGGAACCGCTATGGCTGTTGTGTCAGGCTACTCGCGGCAAACACGGCTGCCAAAGCGGTGCCAGCTGCCACACACATCACCCTTAAACCTCTGCTAGGACTTTCCTGCCTTGCAACCAAAGTAGCTGGTGCCGCCAAAGTGGTACCCTGCCCACCGCGAGGTGGAAAAGCCGTGCAAAGGGGGTTCACAAGCCTGCAGGCTACTGTAGCCTGCAGGCTTGTGAGCTCCATTGGAAGGCTTTCCCGCGCGGACGGCACTTACTTACCTTTGCTTCTTGCTTTCGCTCACAATTGACTCCATTTTAAATGCTGCAGCTGGCTACTCATCAAATGCAGCATTCAAACTGGCACCAATTGCAAGACAGGAAAGCCCTAGCAACAAGGCACCCCATTGCTAGGGCTTTTCCGCCTCGCAATCGGTGCTGATTTGAACACTGCATTTGGCGAGTAGCTGGCCACAGAATTCAGAATGGAGCCTCTTTGGGTTGAAACAACCCAGAAGTAATTGGCAGTAATGTGATGACATCATTGCATCACCACCAATTACTTCTGTGTCTGCACACTGGGGGCACGATGTGGAAGATCCCACACTAGGCGATGCATGGGCACGGTCTGTCCCTGCTACAGTGCAATCTTATACATGTTTGCTCAGAAGTACATCTCACAGTGTTGAATGGGACTTACTTCCAGGCAAGTGTGTGTAGGATTGCATCCCTAGTAAAGTATAATCTTATGTAACGAATAGATCTCTTCGTCTAAACTTTTAGTTAATGAGTTGTTTTGAATTTTCACCCATTGAACTCAGGCGACTTTGTCAGAAAAAAAGAGCACTGCATTTTAATTTGAAGTTCATTTATTCTAAATTATATGTTGCAATTTTTTTTGCTCTCTTTTGCTCCTTTTTTCTACATCTCAAAAAATAAACAGGCACAATTAATACCCTGTTTCTGACATATGTTGGCAATCTAAGTAGATAGTTTAATATGAAGGAGGGGGAAAAATAAAGAATCAAATGTTGGCAGCAAAGTCCTAAAGTAGTTAAAGCTCTCTTTGTTCTATGGAGAGTTTTGGGAAATAGCCAAAAGCTTTGAATGTTGGAAAAAAAATACCCATTTTACATGTACTGTATCCAGCTTTTGGCATCGTACAGATGACCAATTCCAAGAGAATCAGAATTTCTTTTGTATATATGAAAACCCAACAAGACTATGAGCATTGGGGCTGAACAGTCTTAAGATGTTTTCTCTCATCAGGGGATTGTTACCAGGACTCCAACTATCGCCATTTACTAGAGGCAGTCCCCGTTGAAGTCCCTGTCTCTAGTAAGTCATTGCCCCCTCTTTTGTGAGAGATTCTGACAGCCCAATCCTGTCTAGGACCGCCGCAGCATACAAAAGCATGTTGCACTGGATCCTATCTAGGATTGGGCCAGTGCCAGCCAGCGCAGGTGGAGGCCTTCTCAGGGTAAAGGAACATTCATTGAGCAGCCCAGCCGCTCCAATGAGTCTCCTTGGATGTGCCCCAGCAAAATGGCCGGCACAGATCTGGAGACCCATGTAATGCTGGCCAGGCTGGGAAGGGAGATAGGATTTGGCGGAGCATGCTGCCAATGATTCTTCCCCCCTTCCTGGGCCCAGCCACCCCATCCCCCTCCCATTCTGCCCTCACAAGCCCCCCCCCACCCACAGACCTTACCTGAATCCAGCGGTGGCATGGGTCTGGGGTAGAGTGATCAGCTTACTCTCCGGGTGCCTGCCTTACAGCATGTTTGCAGCACCCAGCGCTGTCCCTGTCCTGTCCTTCAAACATTTCTTAGTATGGATTAATAGTTACCTACCAATCTCTAGAAACTGAAATTTGAGGGGGTGGGAGCAGGGGAAATGCATCTTGATGCTAACACACAAGCATATAAATGGGTGAACATAGGCACAAAAATGCCAGGGCATGGCTTCCCTTCCATCTCCCCATAACCACCAATCAATACAGCAACCATTACTGAAACTGTTGGGTTACAACTATTTTACGATAAATACAACCAGGTCCATTGTGAGATTAGTCTGTTGAACAGAGACTGCTGTATAAAGAAGTTCACGTCTTACCTTGTTGTCATCATTACAACAACCCTGTAAGGTAAGTATTACTATCCCCATGTGTAGTGCCATTACAGAAGACATTTCTATTTCAAGGAGTCAGTGGTGTGGTCACTGTACAGTTGTGGCCTAGAACAGGGGTTCTCAACCAGTGGTACTTCAGCCGACTGCTGGTGGTACGTGGACTGCTGGACCACCGGAACCCCGCTCCGACGTAGTGCTTTTGGCGGCTTGTTTTTGCTCCCAAGAAGTTCCTGCCTTTGGCCGAGCTTCTCGGGAATGCTAAGAAGGGCCCTCCCACCTGCCCAGAGCCTCCTACCTGCATTTTCTGGCCTCCGAAAACCTGAAAGTAACTGACGATGAGGTTGTGCTCGGCCAGGAAGGGGTTGAGAACCCCTGGCCTAGAACAATATCGCTGACCGATTGACTAGTGATTGCTAAGTCATATTACTTGTCACTATTTGCTGCCTGTATTTTCCCTACATTTATGTATGCCACCTGTTGCTTATTCATTAGCTAGATTCCACAACCTAGAGAAAGGGGGAAGGAGACTAGACAGCCGGCCTCTCCTAGGAAAGTAGATAAGGGGATCTGGGAACAGAATTAGTTTATGCCTTTTCTAGTATAAGAAAAACTCCTTAAAAGCCTTGATGAATCTTGCTGTCAACCAAGATGATTTGGAATTGGCCAATGGGGGGTTGTCTGTCACTGCCGAAGAGACTCCCAGTGACTGAAGGGACGTAAGATATTGCTTTGCTTCATTTACTATCTGTGCTGTAGCATCTAATAAACCATTAAGAATCCAATACCTCATCTCAGTGTGCATTCTTGCTTCACCCAAATCCAGAAAGAACTCTTGCCCATGGCAAGCTACCATGTATCAGACGAGGAGCTGAGACTGAAAGGGAGTGACTTGCCTAAGGCCACCCCCATGAGAAATCATAGCAGAAGTGAGATTCAGATCGGGGAAGTTCTGATTTGTCAGTTCAGTCTCTTTGCCACTATACTACACTAGTTTGCTAGGATCAGGACTAATGTGTCACAGTGCAACTTTGGAATAGTGCCATGATGGTGAGTAATGTCAGACGCACTGGCATAATAGTACGACGTACTTGCACCACCACAGTAATCGGTTCTGCAACAGTGTGTCAAATATCTCACGCCAAAGGAAATGAAGCAGAGATTACACTAGCCAGTCATCATCATTGCAACATACAATGTCACCTTGTGCAGCTCCACTCTGTTTTACCTTCCATTCTCCCCACCCCAACCACAAAAGGGGATTTCAAGGGCCACACAATATCAACATATTGCTGGATCAATGGGGCAAGAGTAAGCAGAGAAGAACATAGGAGCAGGACCTGGAATGAGACTACAAGTTGACAGGAGGACAGGCGAATCAACCAGTATGGTGAGAGGAGAGCCGGTAGGCAAGGAGGCAGACCAGAAACAGGCAGATGGGCACACGTGGACCACGGTAGGAAGCAAAGCAAGGGCAGAGTCTGGTTGTAACCCAGGCCTACCCTGGATGCATGCATTTATAGCCTTGGCTTGATCAGGAAATACAGTGTACTGCCTGGAAAGAGGGGGTGGGCCAATAGTTCAGCACGAATGCACAAACCAGGTAGCTCCTGCTTCAATGACCAGCTGATCTTACACATACACACTCCTAGCTTGTGACAACCATTGTACTTGTTGTTCTTGCCTTCTAGTCCCAGATATTTGTGAACTACAAGCCCTGTGCAGATAAACAGACTACACATACAGTGAAGGATGCACAACAGGAATGGCAAAGCTCACCCTATGCACCAGAAATGTGTTCAAATGCCCACCTGCAACATGCGTACTCAATGGTCTGTGCCGATGGGAACCTTGAGAGAAGCAAGGCTCCTGCCAGCATGGTGCACTACCTGCACACATAGGCACATTGCACATGTGCATATGAACACAGGTATAGCAAGGGGCAAAGCCCACCCCTCCCACCATAGGTGCATTCACTGTATGTGCAGAGGCAAGTCCTGTTTGTCTGAACAGGACTACATAAACGACAGTAAGCTGATCAAAGCTACTACGGTTCCAAACCCAGCAACATATGAAGTATTCCAAATGCACTTGCCAATGCCAATATGAATCAGATGTCACTTATCGCTGGCTGGGTATCATAAGCTATTTATTTCTTAATTGTATGTGATTTTTGTTTTGGATTCTTTTCCAAAATCGATTCCAGATTGGCCTCCTTATTGGCACCATTATTTTCCAAATCATGCGCTATTTTAATTAAGCAACCATTTGGTTGAGGATGATATTTTTTTGTAAAAGAGAGAGAGAGAGAGAGAGAGAGAGGAGGTCCCGCTTCATACCGTTTCATTCATTTTTGCAGCGAAATTTCATACTGTGCACAATTGCTTTTGGACGTGAGTGTTTCAGCTGTCATTCAAACTTTATGAGCCAAGTCAGCAACTAATTTTTAAAATGGGGCATATTTTGAACTGCGCAAGGACTCTGGAGCCAACAATATTGGCTCCACCATCTGACTCACTGCCACCTGGGCAGAGACAGAGACAACTGACGCATTATCTCCACCTCCTAGTGTAAACGGCAACAGAGTCTTTGGCGGAGCCCTCCTGGCATCATGGCTGCTCATTCCCATTTGCTTGTCCCTTGCCTTGCATGGGGATCAGCAGTTGAGGTACATGAAAAGGGGAGGGCTCTGCCAAAGCGTTGTTTACTGTTTGTACTGCAGGGGAGCATGAACCTGGACATACCAGGTTCAGTCCCTGGAATCTCCAGGAAAGGCTGAGAAAGCCTTCTGTCAGAAACTCAGGAGAGCTGCTACAAGTCATTGTAGGCAATACTGACCAAGATGGACCAATGGCAGCAGTAACACACACACACACACACACACACACACACACACACACACACTTTTTCAAGTCATAGAGTTCGATGGGATCTTCAAGACCCTCCAGTCAAACTCCTGCTTGAGGCAGGCCAATCCCCTCTAGGGCATCTCCAAAAGAGATCCATCAAGATTCTGCTTGAAGACCTCCAAGCAAAGGAGAACCTACCACTTCCCTCGGTCATTGGTTCCATTCTGAAAGCACTCCTACCATTAAATCAACTTTCTTGAAATGTAAGGCACAGGTTTCACTACGCATGCCATTAGCTTCCCCATACGACTGAGAATCCCAGCATTTCATGGTCACTTTCCCCCCAAAGTTCTACTCCAAGTCTATGCATCAGTGTACCGTGTGATCAGTCACTGGGGAAGCCACTCAACATCTTAAAAGTAGAAAAGACCCATTACTAGAGATCTGTGACACAACTCAAGCTACGATGCATCGTTTAGATGGTTCCAAAGTAAAGCATTTGTCAGAGCCAGGAAAAGCAATAACAACATGGATCTATGAAATACGACTTCCATGCCAGTGACAGGAGGTGATTCAGCTAGCTGGCTGGCACTAAAGATTGTTTACCAGGTTCCGGACTCCTAATTGGGTTGTCGAGCTGGCTCAGTAGCAGCTGGTCTTTAATTAGTTGAAAAATTATTACCACTAAAAGTTGCCACAAAAAAAGAAAGAGAAAAATATAATTAAAAGGTTACAATCCATATGGTGAGACACTTATCTCCGCTTGTCAGTAGCTCTTGCTTTCATTTTCTCTCCTTGCTTACCGTTAACAACAGTCCAAAGTGGCTATTTACGATTTCATTTTTTCCCCTCTCTAATTTCTGCCAGAAAAAATATGTAACAACCCCTAGCGGGCTCCAAAATGTTAAATGCTCTGAGAGACCAAAGCTCAAATAGACTAATTTTCCCTTTGACTATGAAATTTGCTATGTTGCTAGTTTTCTCAGTATTGAGTAGAATGATTGATGAATCACCCTTGTCAGCACACCAAGTATAAAATTTTATAATGGAGCATCATAATCCCTTTTATGGGGGGGGGGGGGAGTGCTCCCTATAAGGGAAAAAAAATGGATATACCCTGTATATATATATATACAGTGGATATACCCTAGATATTTCTATGGGTGAAAATAGCATTGTGGGTGAGCTAGACTAAAAAAAAAAAGGAAATAAAGTCATGATTTATTTTACATACATTTCTAATTAAAGTCAAAGGAGAAATCAAATGACACGAAAGGCAGTATATAAATACTGGAATTATTATTATTATCCCCCCCCCCCCCATCTTGCAATTTAACAAAATCAAATCCCAATGAAAGAAATTACAACCATTAGAGCAACGTAAGGATGGACAATCACTCTGTGGATCACCCTGAAATTGATCAGACCTTTTCAAGTGCCTTCCATGAGATTTCATCCTCAGCACCCCAGGTCTCCAGTGCAAAACAGAAAGCTCTGCACATCGGTGGGGTCACTCACTGCTACCCTCCGCCAAGATAAGGATTTTTGCCTTGGGAGAAGACTGGTAGGACGGGTTGCAAGATGGGGGGGGCTTGCTTGTTGTGGGCTATGCACACCTCACAGTCATTGAAACAGGAGTGCTTACATATTTGAGCACTCTTGCTCACTCCAGCCCTATGAACATACATGTCAACAGACACAGCTGACATGACCTGAGTCAAACCACTCTGGACCTCAACACCCTCAGCAGCATTGAAAGCTCCCTTTCTTTCTCGGTGCACTTTGCAATTCTCTCCTGTGATAGTCCAACTAGATGTGCGCCTAATCGGGTATTATGACCCTATGGGGTTTCTTTATTTTTTCCTAAATAATGAGGGCTTATTAATTATTATTATTATTATTGATTCATTAACAGTAATATTAATACTAATATAATACTAATACTAACAGATGCCAGACAAGGACATCACCAGCACCCCCACCACCTACAAGAGATACTGTGGCACAAAGAGCAAAAGCAAAGCACTGCTAGAAATCCCAGCCCCCAAGGCTCGTCCCCTTATGCCCCTCACTCAAATACACATAGCCAAGAACTATATTGTGACCACAGCAGAGCATGGTAGAAAAGGGCAGCCATGAGAAAATTTATTTATTAATTTACATTATTTTTACCCCACCTTTCTCCACGAAGGGACCCAAGGCGGCTTACAACAAAAAAGGAAATACAATACAACAAATACAGTACAAAAGTCACATTTTAAAACAGTAAAAAAACAGGTAACGAAATTAATACAACAACATCTAAAAATTAATTTAAAAAAGATCATCAAACAAGTGAACACACAAGTCTCTTCATGATGACAAGGGCTTGAGATCCTGTAGGCGAGTTTCTCCACTGGAAGGAACCCGTTTACCAGGGGAGGGACTGGGATGAGCTTCAAGGGGCACCTCAACAGCACTCAGATAAGGCCAGGTGCTCTTAGCTCACTGCACAAAGGTACAGGCTGGGTGAGACAGGGTTGAGCCCAGGCAGGGGTAATGCACTCACATTTTGCATGATGGGTCAGAAACACCCATGGCAAGGACAAAAGACAACAGGGAGGCTAGTATTGAAGAGACCACTCCACAAAGCTGCTCACTAACCACCCAGCCACAGCAGGAGACAAGCAACGAGTCTCCCATGTGGGGCATTTTACAACTTCCATCACTGTAAAAAGGCACACCTGGCTGGGACCAGTGGCATCAACCCCCCCCCCCCAGCGGGAGGTCGGCCGGCTCGGTGAGTCATCCCCACCACACTCCACTGCAGCATCAAACCCCCCACTGCTGCATCACACACACACACACACACACACACACACACACACACACACACACACACACACACACGGCCCGCTCAGCAAGCTGCATCTTCCTTGGCAGCTCGGTTGCGTCTAACAAGGTCAGGCAAGGCCAAAAGCAGCGCATGTGCACAACGCTGCTTGAAGCCTTGCCCTCAGAAGGGCCGAACGAAGACCCAATCGCGTCTTTGTTCATCCCTTCCAAGGGCAAGGCTTCAAGTAGCATTGTGCGCATGCCGCTTTCAGCCTTGCATGGCCTTGTTAGAAGCGGCCGAGCTGCCAAAGACGACATGGCTCGCCGAGCGGGCCTCGGGCACCGGGAGGGGATGATGTGGCAGGAGGGTGACACGCCGTAAGTCTAGGCGCGTCACCCTCCTGGCGCGCCCCGCCCCCTGCCACGCCCTAGCGACACGCCACTGGCTAGGACTCTGTAGCACATGGACCAATCAGAGGGAGTACTACATGAACCAATCATCAGGCTTGCATCTGACACAGAGCACCTCCTGCAGTGGCACACCCAGCTAGCCACAGTGAAATACACCCCCATGTCCTTTGCATCATCGCTGGCACCTTCCGGTATGGTTGCCTGTATGCTGCCTCCCGTCCCCCTCCCTCATTGATCATGGCAGCAGAAAACAGGGAACTCACAACCACAGAGGAGTGTCTACCCACCAAGGGAGCCAAAGGAGTCATAGGACATCACAGACCCTGAGAGCCAGGAGGCTCCTCCCCCCACACAATCGCACCCTGAGGCCAAAAGTATTGGGGGGGCAGAGACATGAGACACATGCAGCAGATGAGAATTCTGAGAAGACAAGGAGTTAACCAGTTTGCCATACATGTTGTGAGTGTGCCTTTTGAGCATCAAGTGTCCTTTCACCATGGTTTCCATCACCAAAGTTCCCCTTACTGTGCTCTACATATGGACAATGAGAGGGCAGAGAGGTATAACCCTGTGCCACTCACCATCTGAGCTGTAGTCTCCCTGGCAGGGCTTATATACTGGGGTTGGTGTGTTGCGATTGGCTGCAATGAGTAGTCTGTATCCTATTGCTCTGTTGTAAGAAATTAGGCAGGGCAAGAAAGTGGTAGCAGATGCAATTTTCTGGCGGCTCTCTCTTTCCCATTGCTCCCTATGGATTTCCTTCTTCCTATGCCAACTCTGTCATCAGTGGAGTGTTGCGCTGGCATTGAGGGAGTGTCCGTTGTCTGAAGGGGGGTTAGGATATGGTGGTGTACAACTCTTCCTCATTCGACCCATGTCTCCCCCACATTACGTCCCATCTCCTCCCCATTTTAGCCTCTTCGTTGGCAGAGTTGGTGCATCGTCTGAGTACGCCCATGTGGTGTTTTTCCAAAGTTGCACCATCTGGGGCACATTTGTTGGGGGTGGGTGGACTTCTGCACCAGCAGGACCATCATTGCACTGGTGTATGTGGACATATGCTGGCGTATCGGAAAGACAGGATTGGGCTGTTAGTGTCCTTACCCTATTCAACAAACAGTACGGAAACCAGAAGTCTCTATGTGGTTCATTTTTCATGCACATTAATTATGTGAAATTAGAGCCACAGAGAGTGGGCTATTAAGTGCTGATTAGACCATAATATCAAGAACTCTGCCAGTGCTGGTAATGATGTACCTAATTTTACTTCCAAAGGGAACAGAGTTCATTACAATTTTAATTTGTTTCCCTACAGTTCAATTATAACATGCTTAATGTGCTACACATTAACCTTCAGGGGCCTGAACACAATTGTAGACCCAACCAAAATTACCTTGCTGGGTTCATTTATACAAACAAAACAGGCACAACTGGATCCAAACTGTTGCTTTCTGCCTTACCCATCAGTGGCTTGATGGTTAAAACCTCCAATGCCTCCTAAGTCTGAAAGCACATAGCGAAACAAAGGACAAGTTCTCACTGAAGTGCTAAGCCTGTGTCTGGGCTGTGCCTTTTCAAATGGTAGCTGGGGTCTCATACAATGGAATGCTCCCCCATACAAAGCATTCTACAAGGGGGGAAAGTGGCATGACAGAGAGAAGGCTAAGCTACAGCCCTTCCCCCACTCATCATGTGGGGTTTTAATATGGAGAGGTTTTTTTAATGGAAAAGTAATTCAATCTTGTGAGCCTCCACCTTCAGTGTAAAGTGGTACAGACATAGTTCAAAGTAGACAAGGGGTTCTCAACCGGTGGTACGCGTACTGTACCACTAGTGGTATGCAGACTCTACAACTGTACCACTAGTGGCATGCAGGAGGTGGTACGTGGGCCCCTGGCCGCCAAGATGGCAGCTGTGCTGGAGCCCTGGTAATGGAGTCACAAGCTCTGCAGAGCCAGTAGAGCTCGAGCGCAGAGTTTTCCAGGACTGGAAAAAGTCCTCCCACCCACCTTTGTTTGCAGGCCTCGGGCAAAGCCGAAAACCTGGAAGTGGCGATGATGTAATTGCCACTTACTTCCAGTGGTACTTGGCACGGCGGTGGCCACAGAGGTGGCACGCCATGTCGAAGGGGTTGAGAACCCCTGAAATAGATCAAGGTTTGCAAAATCTAAGGGACAACTAAGCAGCCAATAGGATGAGCCATCCTCACAGGATGCTGCCCTATGCAGAGTCAAACCATTGGTCCACCTAGCTCAGTATTGTCAACAGTGACTGGCAGCAACTCTCCAGGATTCCAGACAAGGGTCTTTCCCAGTCCTACCTGGAGACACCAGGGATTGAACCTGGACCCTTCTGCATACCAAGCAGCTGCTCTAAGTGACATCCCTCTCCAGCAAGGAGGCAGCTACCTGGATAGGCTTTTGCTGGAAATGACAAAGTTACGGAGCAATCCTGCACAAGTATGTGCGGCTGGCCTAAATGCCCAGCCGCTTCATCCTGCATGGGTTGCGGCTCGTGCCGTTATGGCCCAGACTCATCTTAGCAGGTTCGTCCCCTTCTCCTGGTGTGAGCTGCAGAGGCCCCAATGGGCCTCCTCGGGGATGCCGTGTAAGGCTGGGCCTGGAAAGGGCATAGGATATGCGCAACTCAGCACCGATATCTCTGCCCCTCCCAGCCCGGGCTGGCCAATGACCCCCTCCCTCACCACCCCTGTTCACCCTCACCCACCCCTGCACCGACCGACGATGAGTTGGTCTGGCTGCTGAGTGAGCAGCACCAGCCTCCACGCCGGCACCACTTACTCGCAAGGAGCTGAAAATGTGCTTTATGGCACATTTGCAACTCCTTAGGCCAACTGAGCACTCGCTCTGCCAGCCTAATTCTACGCTGGATCTGACTGCCCATCAGAACATTGCACCAGGACAGAGAGTGGGGCTCCAATACCAGACCAATTTAAGAGATTTAGGAACCAAAGTTGCGTCACTTCGTACTTCACCATGCAAGACCCACACAGTACAGATGTGACTACAAAAAAGTTGGGGGGAGAGGACATATGAGGGGCAGAGTTGCTATCCAGGTTCAAATCCCCGCTCAGCCACGAAGCTTCCTGGGTGACCTTGGGCCAGTCACTATCTCTCAGCCTCACCTACCTCACAGGGTTGTTGTGAGGATAAAAAGGAGGGGAGGAAATACGTACACCACTCTGAGCTCCTTGGAGGAAGGGCAGTATAAAAATGAGAAAAATAAAATAAAATAAATAAATATTGATTGGATTTTTCCCCATTTATTCTTGGTGGAATTCCGCACAGGAAAAAAAGAGTACACTAAGCATTAAGTATAAGTAATTAGCAGTGCATAGCTTCATGAGGCAAACTGGCCATCTCCAACGCCACACACAAGCATCAGGGAAATGAGAAAAAGTCACTGTGCAAAAGCCTCCTTGACACTCACTCACTGAGTACATGGATTTGGAAGAAAAGAAAAGCATCCCCCTCCCAATAACCAGGACATCATCTGTATCCAGGCAACACCAGGCGGGCCCGGAAGGTCATGAAGAAATGCAACAATTATATCTCACTACAATAATGTGAAGAGTTCACACAAAGACTGGAACTTATCCATGATAGTCTTCTTGAGTTATTTGCTCTGAAAACATCTCTTTGCAATGTACCTGCTCTCTGCTGGTGACAAAGCGTGATGGTGATGGATCTGATGAACAAGGGCTGCGTAGGCTTCTGGACCTTACACGGCTACGTATCATTGCATGCAGTGTTGTATAAAGGCCATAAGGTTTGCTGAAATTGCTACGACATCGTGGTCCAGCCTGTCCTATCTTGAGCTTCAGCCTCTGCCTAGTCAATTCCTTTTTGGCTCTGTTTCTCCTTCATCTTGATACTGACTGTTGGTTCTTCCCACATCCATTTTTAAGCAGCACAGATCTTAAGACTTTATGTCAATGTCACTTTCGCCTGGAGGTAAAATGCATGTCAATTTCATGCCAGTTTTACTCAGACAAAAACCTCAAAACTTTAGAAAAACCTGGTATCTTTGAAGGGAAACTGACATGAAACTGACATATCTAACCATTGTAAAGCAACTTCAACCTTAGAACAGGTTTCCAAAAGACCCATGTTGACATTATGGAATGCCAGACATAGCCCTAAATACAATAAATATTAGACTCCTGGCAATCATCTTCTAAGTTATCACTCTTCCAACATTATTTTTTAGAAGAGCTGGGAAAGATTTACCTTCAGGAACAAAAACAAAAGTCAACAGTTCTGCTACTGAAATATTGAACAGTTACCCACAAACCAAAGAACGTTGGTGGATAAAGGCCATGAAATACAATACAGTTGTTTAGGAAAATCTGGGCCCTTTGTCTTCTTCAAGGCTTGTCTGTGATTGACATTTGTCTGAACTGAAAAAGTTGGAGATTAAATATTTAGGTCACAATCCAACACAGCACCTCAGGCCACTGAGGCTGTTAAGTGCTACAGTTTAAGAAATCATTGGCTCCTTGTTTTCAAAAAGCCTGAAAAGGTGGAAACAAGGAAAGGTTTGGGGAGAATTAGTACATCCATGGGTGCCCTGATCCCATTTCTGACCCCTCCCACAGGAGCCTATGCAGTTCTAAAATCTATGCACTTAGCACTGCATGCCATTTGACCTCCTGGTATGGTCTGGCCCTATGGGGATCCATGCATAGGTGCTGAACCTGCAATGACTGCATTGTGGCCACAGAATTCATTCATTTATCTCCTAATAAGTGCGTGGCAGATTCCAGTCCATGTTTTAAACTCCCACTAAGGACACAATCCCGACTAAGCTTCCGGTGGCAGAGCAAGCACTACGGCAGCAGCAACTACTTGGGAGTAAGGGAGGCCGACCTCCCTCACTCCGTCACCGGAATGCCCGGGTGGCCACCGGAGGAGGTAAGTCCGGAACTGGCGGGCGTGGGGGCGGTTTGGCGGGTGAGGGAGGGGGCCATTGGCCTAGCCGGTCTGGGAGGGAGCAGGGGATGGCATCCGCCATATCACCGTCCCCACTGGGCTGGCTAGACCGTTACATGGCCTCCTCTACTTCCGCCAGCTATTTAGCTAGCGGAAATCCGAGGAGGCCTATTGAGCTGGCCCCGGTTTACACCCGGGGAAGGGGACAAGCGTCCCCTTCCCCGAATAGACCTCTGGTCCGCCGGTCGACGGGCAGCCTGGGCACAGGATTCGGCGGGTGACCCTGGGCCTCCAACCGTATCCTTACACAGAATTGCGCTGTAATATTAAGCAAATAAATAATAAAGACCTGAATTAACCATTCTGAAAATGTTTTTCTAACAATATGTACAAAATGTATAAATGTAAAAGACAAGACTACTCAAAACTTAACATGATTCGTTTTTAATTTGCACATATTGGAGATAAGGATAGGGGAGAAAACAACCTATTCAGACATAGAATGGAACAATCTCAATTTACTGAGATTAGTTTGATACAAAATTGTTTTGTCGTTTTGGGTGAGTTAATTCTGAGCTTTACAAGAAAGAGAGGATTATAGTCTGTGTCACCAAAGCACAACTTGAACAGGAAAAGAAAAAAAAAACCAGAAGATATTAACATATGCATCACTTATTACCAAGAAAGTAATGATTTGAAATAAAAATAAGGCAATTCAGTTGCAAACCGGAAATTTGAATAGTTAACAGCAGTAGCTCCCAGACTGGTGGCTCACAAAATTCAGTATTGTGTCATGGCTTTAGAGAGTGAAGACAGTGGCCTGGATCCAAATCACCACATGACTAGCTCTGCACAACCAAGTGAGCATTTGATTTGTTTTTCTTAGTTGCAGCTCCTGATGCTACACGACAAACTTCTACAGTAAGTGAGGGGAAATTTGTGATATGGCACAGGAGACAGTTGGCATAAAGCCAACAATTACACTAGGACTGTTTAAATCCTTGGGCGCACCTAAAATAGATTATTTTTTTAATCCCAGCCAGCATCCGCTAAAGATTCTGAGAATCTTTATGTGGAGGGCTTCAATGGCTAGGAAGTGGGGCTAGTTCACACTTTGTTCTTAAGCAGCAACTCCAGTTATCGCACCTGGCAAATCCCACAATTCCCTTTGTACATAGCTTTCGCACACGCACACGCACACCAGAAAGAGCCAAGAAGATCCTGACATGTGTTCAAGACAGCCAGTCCCACTAATCTAACCCCATTAATAATCTCCAACTTTTCATGTAATGTGCAAAACACAGCAATCGATAATTGCCGAATTCACTCACCTTAAGAGGGTGAGTGAATTAGGCAATTATTGATCGATAAGTTCCAAGATGCAGACATCTAAACCATAATTATCCATCCTTTTACAACAGTTTTCCCTGGAGAGAACATACAATTTAAACAGAAAATACTACTTACTCTCTAAAATCTATTTTGTGTTGCATAATATATGATACAAACTTAACAACATTTAAAAAAAAAGAAAGAAAAGATTTATAGTCCCATTCTGAAAGCTCAGGGCAGGTAATAAACGCCAAAGTCAGTAAAATAGAATAAAGCTTCATCTAATTCAATGAAAACACCATCCGTTACAACTCAGAGAAGTAGTATAAAACACTTTTCTCTTTCACTTCTTAGGCATTATTAATATTAGTATTTATTATTTATTGAGTGTCTACTACAGTAACTAGGTATGATACAAAAAAACACACACCCTGAAATTAGCATAGCAGAGATTAAACATCAATTTACTATATATGACAAAAATTATGGTCTGGTTCACACACTATCTTCTAAATGAGACAGCGCATATACTGAAGAATATGTACCAGCCCAGCGAGAGGAGGCGTTTTTTTTCTTGAGCAGCCAAAGAGGAAAGAGCAAACAGGGCTGACAGCTTTCTTCCCTTGTCTCTATCACAACTGCTTTCCTTCCCCTTCCAACCTCATCAGTGATCACATATACTGTCCATGGCCAACCACAGCCAGAGAGCACCATGCCAGCTTTATGCCTTGTCTTTGTTCCACCACTTAAAAAAAAAATGTTTTCTCCGTGGAAGGTGCTGTTGGACAGTTGCTTGAATGATTTGAATCCATCTGACTTATTAATACTGTAGTAACTTTTAAGGGCAAGCTAGGTTTCTCTGCCTTTCCCCTGTAAAGTCTAGCACAGCGGTCCTCAAACCTACCATCGCCATGATCCACCTTGTCCTCTGGCTTCTGGCTCATGACCTACCTTTGGAAGCTGCTCCTGCGTTGGGCCTGGGACAGCCTCCAAAGGCCTCCGCAGGACTCAGAAGGCCTCCAGACGCAACTAGAAGTGACCTGGAAGTCACTTCTGGAGGCATTCCGAGACCCGCAGAGGCCTCTGGAGGCCATCCCGGTCCAGACGCAACATGGGAGTGGATTCCGAAGGTAGGTCGCGAGCTGGTAGCAGGCTCCACTTGCAGACGGAGGACTTCAACTGGACTCAAGGTCAGGTGGGAGGACCCAACTGCATGACCCACTGTGCATCGGGCCATGACCAACCTAGTGGGTCACGACCCACCATTTGGAAAGAGCTGGTCTAGCACATAAAAGACATGATGTGATGTCAGTGTGTTTCAAACATCCCCACCAGAGCAAGTGGCAGCCAATGAAGCAGGGTAAAGGTGGGAGATCTGGTAACAGGTTACTGGGATCCATGGGATCAAAGAAAGCGGAGAGAGATTACCAATTCTATTCTGCTGGACAGGTTTTGAGTGCCAAGTCCATCTAAGCAGCAAAGGCAGAGCTCCACAATTCAAAGTTCCGGGGGGGGGGGGGGGAATGCAGCAAAAAGGTGCTCCTTTGAGCTAGAAAGGTAGCTCCTCCAAGGGCAAGAGCAGCTACCTGAGCAAGAGGACTCGCAGCAAGAGGCTTCCTGACTGCAAGATAGCATTGCCAAGTCAGAAAATGTGGAGGCTCTCAGCATTTTTGCCACCAAAATGGAGGGAGGGGGTCTCTATGAGGAAGAGAACTTCAAAAAGCACAGCATGGACACTTCCAGAGGGGTTAGACTTGACCAAAATGCTCAGTGTGGACATCTCCAAGGGATAGAGACGTGACCTAAAATGGAGGAGGGTTCTACTGAGAAGAAACCTCAAAGTGCTGCGTGGACATCTCTACTGGGGAGATGACAAAGTTTTGCTTCCAGAGCAGGGGCAGTTATAAGAGTTTGCACAAAGGAAACAAAACCATTTCTGGGTGGACAAAAGAGATTTGGAGCTTCTCTTTGGGTATGCAGCATAGGTTTCCTTTCCTTCCAGGAGCACACAAAAGGCTTGGTTGCTCTCCAATCAAGTTCCTGAGGGACAAAAGGCTTAGCAGGGTGTGTGGTGCACCCAGGCTCTGGTAGTTGATTGGCAGAGGCTTCTTGACGTAAGAATCTGAAAATTCCTATGGCCCTTAATTAATGGGTCCTTAATAACCCTTAGTGTGACCTTTCCTAAGAATGCAGCATGGCATCACCCCCTTCCACAGTGAAGTCCTGCATAGCTCCCAGGAATGCCAGACAGAAACCAAAATGGAGTTAGGTTAGACTGCACACATGTTGGGAAAAAGAGGTTGTTTATACCGTAACACAGCATTTCTCAAACTGTGGGTCAGGACCCACTTGGTGGGTCACGACCCAATTTCTGGTGGGTCCTGCAGAGCCTCCAGTGAAAACACAGGTGATGGAAACATCAGATACGTAATTGCCTCAAGCCCCAAGGCTATTCAAAAATCAGAGAGCTGCTAATTGCCCTGCAAAGAGCTGAGCTCCTACAGTTTGCAACCTTGTGTAAATATAGGGAGATAAATGTTTGAGTGTTTTTTATGTGGTGTTTTTTTCCCCCAAGTCCGTCAATGACAGGTAGTGGGGGCAGATGAAGGCTGGGGTCACATAACTAAGCCCCTCAAGCCGTGAAGCTATTCATTAGGGCTGCCTCATTACAAGTAATAGATTAATGTTTTATTTGTTTGTTTGTTGCAAATAAAATAGCTTGTAAATAAATAAAATATTATTTCTTTATAAGTCTCATAAAGCTAGGTGGGTCCTGATAGTGTGTCATTTTAAAAAGTGGGTCCTGGTGCTAAAACGTTTGGGAAACACTGCTGTAACATCATGCATGTTTGTTAAAACCCATAAGACCCCAATGAGTGCTTTGAGCAACGCCTGAAAGAAAATAGTTTTTTTAAAGAGGGCTTCCCCCAATTTTTCTGGAATTTTTTTGTGGAAACTATTTTTAAAACAATTTTCAGAGTTCTAGGGTCACCCCACTGACCCCCCCCCCAGAAGAGCAAAGATCACTGATTTTAGGGAAAATGAGGTGCAGGAATTGGTTGCAGGGTGAAATTAGAAATGAAACTTTGGCTTTTTTTTTCATGGCCAGGACCCTGGCTTTTGAATCCACTTTGTTTGGAGCACCTCAGGTGCAGGGGATCAGCTGTACACAGCTGTAAGCAGGAGCAAAACCAGGCATTGTTCAAAGCACTCATTGGGGTTATATGGGTAACAGAATAGACCTATGCAGCCATTTTCATCATATTGCATCATTTCCTATACTTTGTGAGTGGATTTCTGGCTTTTTTTTCTCATGGCCAGGGCCCTGGCTTTTGAATCCACTTTGTTTCTAACACCTCAGGTGCAGGTGATCAGTTTTACAGAGCTGTAAGTAGAAGCAACACAAGGCATTGCTCAAACAACTCATTGGTCCTTAGCGGGTAATCTAATGTTGTTCCTGTAAGTTGGCTGTTTCTGGGTTTTTTTTTCTATTCCCCCCTCAGGCTGAGCCTAGCAGGGGGTGAAGGTTGGGGTACTAAGAATTCTGTCTCCAGCCTCAAACTGACTGTTTGCAGGGATCTGCCAGGTGGCTGTGTTATACTGATTTTCAGCAGGATTTTTGCAGGCAGCTCAATGTAGATGTTTATTTCTAGGGTTTTTTTTTCTTTCCCCCCTATCAGGACAGGGTTAAAAACTGGGCTACTCAGAATTATGTCTCCAGCCTCAACTGAGTGATTTCAAGAACCTGGAAGGTACCTGTCATTATATACTGATTTTTAGCTGGATTGTTGCAGGGAGCTCAGTTTAGCTGTTTATTTCTGGGGGGGGGTCTTTCCCCCCCAGGCTGAGCCCACCCTGGTGACATAGTATTTTTCCAGTAATAAGTGCATTCAAGGGTCAGGAACTAGCCTTCAGCTATGTGGGGGTGGGTGGAATAACAGCCTTTGTTATAAGGCTGGCTGTATAACAAAAGACGTTTGCTTTGCTGAGTGGTTATTTAATGTTTAAATATCCCATCAAAAACGATCTTTGCAAGACGATCTTGCAAAAACGAACTCTCAAGAGCCATAAAAACAAAACTCTTGCACTCAGGAACTTGTAACTTGGGGTGCACTGCGCTGAAACATGGCCCTACACAACCCTAAAGCACAGAATTTGTGCGCACAACACAACTATGTTTTTTGAGCGTTTTTGTGCTGAACTCACAACTAAAGCTGCAGCATTTCATGGATTTGAAGGGTCATAGAAAAAAACCCTGGCAGGCAGGGACTTGTAACTTGGAGTACACTTTGGTGAGACATACCCCTAAAGAACCCTAAAGCACAGAAGCTGTGTGCACAACACAACTATGTGTTTGTTTGAGATCTTGTGTTGTCAGGTCTATGCTTTACATAGGAATGAATGGACAAATTTGTTATGCCTTAAACTCCAATGAGTGGTGAATGCAACGCCTCCGCTACAGGTATATGAAACACCTGGGAATTTTTTTTGCAGGTGGTTCTCTCTCTTTGAGGGTCCCTTAAACATGTGGAACACACTGACATTTGGGAATTCTGGGAAAATTGGACCTTGGGGCCAAATACGTTTTAACTAGATATTGCAGGGGAGGAAGAAGCAGCGCTGCTGTTTTGTCACAACCTCCTTGTTTTTATAACATCTGTTTCTTCTCTAGTAGATATACAACTGTAGGACCAACAACACATGACTTTAAACCTGTTATTGGGCCCAGTGTGCTCGCATTCTGAAACAAGAGTGTGTGTGTGTGTGTGTGGGGGGGGGGGGACCAGCCTCAATCAAGACAGTGGCATGGAGGGGCTTTAATCTCTTTGTCTGTGCCATGGCTCAGATATGGCTGGTGCTCTGGCTGGCCCTCCAATCCCATTGGCACCTGGAGCACATAGGGTATACAGCAAGGGTTAGGGCATTGTTCCACCTAAGCTGCGTGACTGTGCAGCTCAGCTAAACTGGAAGTTAGTGATGATGTATGAAATCATTGCCAAATGCTGCAAGACATCATGTATGACATCACTGCCCTGCCGCGCAGCAAGCAAAAGGGTCCATGCATCAGCACAGACCCCTTACAGGGAATATTAGTGAAGGGTTGAAACCCCTCCCCCCCACGCCATGGACTCAATCTGAATTCCTCTCCCAGAATATAGCTCCTGTTTAAGCAAGAAAAAACAAGCACATCAGATCCAATAGCACAACTACCATAACATGTACAGCAAGTCCCCATTTAAAGTTGTTGATAGGTTCTTGGAAACTGAAACTTTAAGTGAAACGACTTATTTCAATTAGCCTTCGGTAACGTTGGTTTTATTATATCTAAACAGGAGTTTACAGCATATTTCTGGTCATAGAAACATCACCAAACTTTAAATAAAAACCCTTCTAAAATTAAACATTGAAATAAATGTGAGCTTTCCAAGCCAGAGAAAACCCAGGCAGACATGGGGAGAACGTTCAAATGCCACACCGACAGTGTTTTTTCTCAACAACTTTAAAACGAAATGACTTATAACAAAACGACTATAAGTGAGGACTTGCTGTAGTTTGGTCCCGGTTTTTGTAACTCAACAACCTGATAGTAAATACTGTACAAATAAGCAGAAGCAAGGAACGTTTTGTGCTGTTCTATCTTAAACCAGAACTATATTCTAGGAGCCATTTTAAACACTTTAAAAATATCCAGAGAAGTAGAAGCTACCACCCTGCCCCCCCCATGCAACTCTATCATACTATGCAGATTTTGTTTATAAATGCCAGCTTTCATTTTTCACACTGAATTAAGTTATTCACTGCTAACAAGCATGAAAAGCAAGTGAGATTTCACAACCGTGATTGTAAAACTATTGGGCTTATCAAAAATTAAATAAAAGCAATTTTTTAAAAAGGACCATTGATTCTACCTGCTGAGACGTGAGGCAAGAGGGAAACACCCCCCCCCCCACACACACACAATGGCTGCAATCCAAAGCTCTGTGGGACTCTAGCATACACACAGAGATTCTCACAAGAACAGGATGCTCCATTTACTTAGATATTGAGGAATTTGTTTCATGTTGTGTATGGACGCAAGCTTTCTCCAGCACTGAAGAGAATGAGGCGTTTTCATGCAGAGCTTTGTGTGCTTCCACCACAGCTGCTGGAGAAAAACAGCAAACGTCCTTCTAGCTCATAGGTGGGTGCACGGGTGCCACTTAGTGGCACGCCGAGACTTTTGAAGTGGCACGCACTGCTGTTCCTGTTCGAGCCGAGCGCTGAAGTCCCTCTCTCTTTCTCAACCCCAGCGCGCCTTTCCAAGCCTGTGGCACTAGAGGAGGTCTCTGCACCCCGCTGCGCCTTATTTTTCCTGCGCTGTCACTGTGCTTTAAATATTTTCATCACCTTTTATTTATTTATTTATTTAAAGTGGCACGCTCAAGATTATCTACATAAAATGTGGTACATGGCGTGCCACGGGTTGGCCAACACTGTTCTAGCTGAAAACAAGGTTTTACACAACAGACATTGTACAACTGCCGAGTTTTTTTAAACCGACATACCAGAACGCTTAGCTATAGCCAATTCAGAGCAGTTTCTACCATTGTGGAAAGAGGCTGTGCAAACCCAGCCACCCCCCCCCCCCACACACACAGAGTTAACTTCAAAAGCAGTTGCAAAGAGAGTGGATGCAAGTTATTTCACATTCCCATTTTTGTCATCGCATCCACAAGGAAGCTGCACAGATAGCAGAAGATAATTTATCACGATAACATCCCAAAGTATGCAGAGTTAGGATTTAAAGAGCTATCGCTTATGAAAGCGGGAAGCTTGGGGACGTGCTTTGCAATCTAAGCAGCTTCGAGCCTATAGGAGGTCCCAAAGTACAAGTCCTTTTAAGTCTCGTTAATATTGTGCTAAGTAGGGCCAAGTCTCAAGCAGAAAGAAGCCCATCGCATCACTCCCCGAGCTCATCAAAAGAGCACCGTCACATTTCTGTGCTTTACCGCCACCATTTTATGACAGCATAGGTGGACTGCAATGTGATAGGAATCTTTGCAAGATTTTTATTTAAAATTAATTTTAGTCATTTGACCAACTGTCCACTTGGGTTAATTTTCACAAGAAAATGAAACGCCACAGTTGGGCCGCTGCTCCGGCGACTGCATTGGCAGCCGATTCATTTCGAGGCCCAATTCAAAGTGCTGGTTTTGACCTACAATAAAAAATCCTATACAGCCTGGGACCAGGGTACCTTAGGGAATCGCCTACTCCCATACAGTCCAGCTTGTCCCATAGGTCATCTGGCAAGGCCCTGCTAAGAGTGTCATCACCATCCAAGGTAAAATGGATGGCGACGAGAAACAGGGCCTTTTCTGTCATGGCACCGCACCTCTGGAACATGCTTCCAGAGGATCTTCAATCAGCCCCCTCTGTGGAACAGTTCTGGTTCAATGTTTTTTTTAATTCGTTTTTATAAATCGATATGTATTTTGATATATTATAAATAGTCACTGCCTAGCGCCACATATTAAGGATGCAGCATACGTGAAATGTCTCAGAGGTGCTCACTAGTCAGCTCTATCTTGTCCCTGGTCATGCCCCGTCATCCATACAGGTACACCTCATCCCGCAATGAGGCACAGCAGCTTCGACCCACCACAATTCATGCTGCAAGTAGTCACTGCAGCCCCTGCACTTAACACTCGCACAGAAAACAATGGAGCAGATATGAACATCAGTTACATTTAGACATAAGACGCCCATGTCATTGCTGCCAAACTTCTTCAGCTTCTTCTCTGCAGTGATATTTATTAATTTACTATACATAGTGGTGCAGTTTGGACTTCCTGTTGAACTTGATGGATGGGCCAATGTAACGTTTTATTTTACAGCCTCCCAGCAGCAGAAAATTATATATAAATAGTATAAACCCTCTTTACAAAATACAGTGACTTTATACACTACATTCAAGACTTTTGGTAAAATTACTATATTACACTAAAGCAAATGCTGTGTGGTTTGTGTCTGCAGCAGGAGGAGATTGTGTCCTGTGATGGCAAGCACAGAATGTACCTCTTCGGATTGTGTATGTGTTTGAGAGTGAGTGAGTAAGGGGTTGCTACATTTTTGGATGCTATCTATTGTAAAACAATCCAACACCCTGCAAGTAGAAAATTAGCACAGAAGCCGGTGGGTTGGAGAAAATCCTTTTCCCCAATGCACTTGTTTTCTACTTACAGGAAGTTATGTTCGTGTTTTTAAACATAGGGCACCATTCGAAACATGGTGCCTGGCTTCTGCACTCTGAAGTGCCCCCTTCAGGATTCACCATCTTATTCTACTGCATGTGTAGACTGATGTTTTTGATGTTGTAGCATACAATGGCTCAATATATTACATCAATTACTTTTGATAGTGCTACTAAAGGCCCCGAGTAAACATTTTGTATTATAGTTGGATTCAGATTTTGGTGTGCTCATGCACGCCTGTGGTCAAGTTTGCAATTTATGACAATGATCTAGAGCAGCGGTTCTCAAACTGGTGGGTTGTGATTTAATTTCGTAATTACCAAAAAGTTCGTAATTACTTTTCTGGAGCACATCTAGGCAAGAACTGGGGTGACTGAATCATACCTACAGTATATTGCAAGAGTCATCACTGCACTAAAGTCCACGAAAGTCCAGGGATTGATAGACAGCATCCGATTTTCTTTGAGATGAACATTTACAAATAAATATATTTGTACTCTCTACCATGTACATGGAGAAAACACGTTTCGGTTCCTAGAACAGTCACATCATTGATGTACAAGTCTGAAGAATTGTTGCTAAGTTTCTTCATGGAAAGCTCTGTGCTTCTGCAGGACAGCGCTGAGTTCCTGAATAACGTCTGCTGGAAGCTGATTATCAGATTCCAGATGAGTCTGATGAGCTTTCTCATCACTTTTTTTGGGTGATTTGGATTCCTTGAAGGGTCTTTGGTGCAAGCCATCATCATCATCATCATCATCTTGCCCCGTGTCATCCAAACAGATCAAGCTTCGATGCTTTTTCACACGGTTCCAGGCTTTTTCCTCCTTGCGTTCCAAGCACTGCGCCACCAGTGCTAGTTTTTGCTTTAAACCCTTCTTGTCTTCTATGACGTCACTTTCAGATTCCACTTTTGAATTCTAAATAAAGAGGAAGAGAAATGAAAAGGTATAATACAGTTCTGAACAATTACACTGTGTAACACAAACATTGTTTGCTTATTTCTCAATGTTTCTTATACAATTCAGAGGCGCTGATTCCAACAGTACTCTCGGATTTTTTGTATCGTCAAAACCTTTTTTAGATTATCTTAAATTTTGTCCTGGTATTGAAACACTGTCATCCGTCTTTACGCCAAGATAAACATGGCCACAAGAAAAGATTTTAAGCTCTCTCCGAGTAGTGTAAATTGTGGCTGAACCATTGATACTAGGCAAAAAAATAAAAAAATAGCAGCATGTTTGAAATCCTTGTAACAAAATTAATAAAGGTACAGTACATCAAAAAATTAAGCTAAACACAAAATTGTTCGAATTTTGTTACAGTGTTATCTCTACTACTTATTAGTTTTAAAGAAAACGTAGTCTAGGGCTGTTATGTGTACAAGAGTTCTAAGATTAAGTTGTATTGCTCACACAAGCAAGGGATTCCTAACTTCAATGTTGGGGTGAATTCTATATAAATGTTCTCACGGTATCCCCCCATTCTACACTTCTAATGCAAATGAAATCATCAATATTATATTCCACAGTGTCGACAAACCTACATAGTCTACATAAAAAAAGACATAGGTCCTGCTCTCTCAGTTTGTTCAGAGACTGAACATACATGTTCAGAGACTGAACACATAAGCAGCGCAATCCTGTGTAACCTTGCACTGGTGTAACAGTAGATGCACCAGTGTAAGTGCACTTATGCCAGTGTAAGTGCATTTACACTGGTGCATCTGCTGTTACAGCGGTGCAAGGTTACACAGGACTGCGCTGAAAGGCAGATAGGGAAGGGGCATTTGAATATGTCAAAAATGAAAAGCTGTGTTATTAACAAGTTTAAACATAGCACCGGAAGAAGCCAGAAGGACTTCAAGTGGTAAAGAGTAGGAAGAAGTAAGGAAGAAACAGTGCTGTTGGGGAAATGGAAGATTTGGGGTACATGGAGAAGAAAAGTACAAGATAACTAAAGACAGTGAAGTAATAAGAACAGCAGATAAATGAGAGCAAAAGAACAAAGATATTTAAAAGTCAATAGAAGTTCATGCGATTGTCATCATTAGCATTCATCATGTATGAAAAGTTTCTTCTGTATTCCCAAATCGACAACTCAACAAAATGAATCATACCCACAAAGACAAAACATCTGTTGTGTTCCCATATGGTTTTAAGTGATTTCTAGTCAAATGGATGGGTGTTAGAGCTATAAATGTTCTCTTCCCCCCTCCTCACCTGGAAATAGAATTAAACAGCTATACTCCAAAGACACAACTGTACTCCTTATGGGACCTCAAAGTTCATCTTGGATAACACATATGTTGGAGACAACTCTCACTAGAGATCCTCATATTCTTCTGGAATATGAGCAGGCCTTTGTTGCTATGGTTCCAACCAATTTCTTCTTCAAGTCAACGTTATAATGGAAGTATATGACTGCTAAGTTCCAGATGAGGCCTAATTTACTACTACAAAGTATTTACTACAGTTCTAGGATATATATTTCAAATTCTGTCTTGCCCTTTGGGGAATAAGTAGCGATATGGAACAGAACACATGTGAAATTGTTCTTTGATGGATTTATTAAAGCCTTTGAAGTATAATGATTTTCATTTAATTCTACTGTGTGGCTTTTTTCCATAGATAAGCCTTTGGTTTAATAAAAAATAATAATTTGACAAAAAATAAACAATTATTTATGAGTTACTCTGCAGTTAAACAAATCTCTCAAAATATTTCATAAGCTGAAAATATCAACTTTTTATTACAGCATAAATTCCAAAAACTAATAAACAGAGCTCATTGCATACAGAATTGTTTTAGAGAGTGTATATTGTATTTTGTTATCTTAGGTCTATGGATGCCATTCATTTTATTTTTTAAGTGTTAAATATCTGTCTCTCATATTGATTTGAAGGATGCGTGTGGAGCTAAATAGCTACTGTTTCAATTATCAATGGGGTATTCAAACAGGACACCACAACAATGAGCACCAAACAATGAGCAACTGACCTCTGGTGTGCTGACTTTAATTTTCGGAATGCTTCTCTCATGCTGGATGGGTATTAAAGGCAAGCCCCCAATTTTTGGATTTTTCGTTATTGATTGCTTTCTTGTTATTCCATCTGGGGGTCTGATATTATTGTGCTGTGGAAGACAACGTTTCTTACATATTACAGGCATTACATTACTATCACAAACTGCAAATGGCATAATTTACAACAGGGGTTCCCAACCTGTGGTACTAGTACCACCAGTGGTACTTTGGCCAACTGCTGGTGGTACTCGGACCGCTGGATCACCGGAACCCCACTCCAACACGACGCTTTTGGTGGTGCGTTTTTGCTCTCAAGAAGCTCCTGCCTTTGGCCAAGCCTCTTGGGAATGCTGAGAAGGGCCCGCCCACCTGCCCAGAGCCTCCTTCCTCCATTTTATGGCCTCTGAAAACCCAGAAGTAACTGGTGATGATGTCATCGCCAGTCACTTCCAGTGGTACTCAGAAGGCGAGTGGCACTGGAGGTGGTACTCGGCCGGGACGGGATTGGAAACCCCCGATTTACAACATTAAAATGACAGATCTATATGCTAAGATGAAGTCATAGAACACAGTCCTTATTTTTAGGGATGAAAACAGCAATAAGCTAAACTTCTAGAACTATTTAAGCCTGCAAGCCAATTGTTCTGTTTCAGCTATGTAGCCTACATTCTGTAAAGCACAATTTATAAAAACCCGTAATTGCAAATGTAGAGAATTTGTCTAGAAGTACACAAGAACTAGATTTAACCATGTGATAAAATGCATTTCACCCCACAGATGAATATTTTTGTTGGCAGTCAGTCTGCATTCCAGTTACAGAGCAATTCTATTCCCTGACTTATGCTGACGCAGTGGTGCTGCACCAGCCTAGGGTGTCAAACATGCTGTAAGGCACATTTGCGGCACCCAGCGAGTAGGTGGTGCCAGTGCCGAAGCCTGTGCTGCCCATCTGCCGAGCAGCAGAAGACCTGTGCCATGGAGTGGGTAAGTGCTGCTCCGAGCGGCGCAGGGCCTGGAGGAGGGTGGCGAGAGAGCGTAACGGGGAGGGGGGATGGACGGATCAGGGCTGGGAGGGGGAGGGACTGGTGTCCGTGTCAGATGCCATATCCTATCTTCCCTCCCAGGCCACGAACCCTGACATGGGCTGCTCGATTGTCAGCTAAAGAGCTGGTAGAAAACCGAGTAGCCCCATTGCGGTGGCTGGGGGTTTACCCAGGGTAAGCAGGCAAATGCTTACCGCAAGTAGACCTCCAGGCCATCCCTTTCCCAGATAAGATTCAGGCAGCCTGTGCTGAAGCGCTTACGCCGGGGGAGGATAACATTGGGCTGTTAGTCTATAAAACACCAAACACTAAGGTAAGGTTCAGATGACGAGAGAGTGAGAGCCTTTTCACATGCCTTGAAAATGGAAAATGGGTACAGTCTAAATAAAAGCTCAACAGCAAGGAGAAAGGCTTTGTGGGAGAAAAACCTGGATGGTTTACATGGGGCTGTATTCAAATGTATTGCTCCGCTTATGACAATGCCTTTCATGATTGGAAAGCGAGACTTGCTCACAATAAGGGATCTTGCCCAAGCAGAAGTGGGCCTTGAATGAGTGAAACAGATGACATTACCATGAACACGGTGGTACATTTGAAAACGAAGAAGTCAGTCTGGATTCTATCCAGAGACAGTCAGACTAGACACCCAAGCCTGCGTTCAAGGAAAAGCCATCACCCAAAAAAAACAAAACAAACAAACAAAAAAACACCACAGGGCTTGCTTTTATTTTACCACCCAGGGAATATGCAACGTGTAAGGGGAAGAGGAATTTTAGTTTTCAACTTTGCTCAAAGCTTGAAAAATAATGACCTTTCCTTCATTATCCTTTAATTTTAATGACATGATAGTAATACTGCACTTGACACTTGTATAGTGCTTTTTAAAGTGTGCCAAACTGTGATGTATCCCTCATGTTTCCCCCTATTTTTCTGGGTATTTCTGAACACTTAAATGCCCAGAAGCTCCTGTGCAGGTTCACCAGTCTAAAAAGCTGCGTGGACATCCTTTGCAAGCAGCCATGGTCCAACACTCCATTATTTAGCGCCACCGGCATTTTTGTGACACTAGACTGGTGGAGCGCTTGCTCCGCCAGTCTTTGCTTGCGCTGGAAGAAACACACTGGCTTGATGCCAGCTGTAGGAACATAAGAATCAAGGTAATGGGCATGGGGACCCCAGCCAACCGTGGATAAGAGGATCTGCGGATCATGGATCCACAGATACGCCACCCCGTACATTACATATACATTAAAATGCAAATTTATTTTCATCAGCCCAGAGCATTTTATCATGAAGAAATGAAAATACTACCTGTGCAATGAAAATGCTGCTCAACCATTCCAGCTGAGAATCCTGTCCGTCACAACATAAATGCCTATAAGGTATACATTAACACTGAGTTCAGTTCCTGTACTTAAGGAAGCACACATGCAATGACCATCAGTTCGCAGTTATTTCACTAGTAGCATAATTGTGTGTATTTTTTAAATTGAAAATCACTCATTATCAAGGGAAAATTACATTAATAGTCAAGTGTACAAAGCAGACATGGATTTCATCTGGCCATACACTACTTAGCATGGTTTGTAGGTAAGGTAGGTTTCAGTTCTGTTAGAGTCAATCAAGAAATGAGTTTCATTATCTCTAAGTTTTGCAATTATTTCAGAGAAAAACATAACGGCCAGTGCACTGAATATTGGAAGCGGCCTTGTACTGCTGTAAGACCATTGGTCCTTCTGGCTCAGTGCGGTATTTTCAACCCTGGCAATGGCTTTCTAGTATTTTCAGACTAGGCTCTTTCCCAGTCCTACCTCCTGCAGAAGCCAGGGATTGAACCTGAAACATCTGCATGCAAAGCATGTGTTCTCCTACTGAGCTATTTCCCCTCCAACAGAACTATGACTCCCCGGCAGGGTGCAAGTGATGTGCTGGAACCCGGGAGACCAGAGCTCGAATTTTTACTCAGTCATGACGTTCATTCTCTCCCAGTGTAACTTACTGCACCAATTTGTTGGTATAAAAACTTGAGCAGCATCTTGAAGGGTAGACTTGTGGGAGTCCCGAGTTAAGAAAAAGAAGCAAGCATATCAAAAAGATATTAAATACATACATGTTGGCCAATTTGCTTGCATCCTACTTTTCGGTACAAAAGGCATTCAAGATGCATTCTACATTGTATTGTTGTGGGAAATGTGTGGTTGACAGTCACTTACCAGTGGTGCTTTGCCGCATACAGTGTTAGACCCCAACTGCAAAAAATAAAGTCAAATTAAAACACTTATTTTATATAAAGTAAAATACAAGGAACAGTACACTCAGGACTGTAATGATAAAGTATAACTAGTATACAATACTTTATACTAGTATAAAAGTAAACCAAGAAATGAATCATTACTTCATTTTTCACCACTAGAAGTTAGAGACTTAACCATGTCATTCATGCCTTGGTTATTTTTGGGCTAGCCTATTCTAATGTAGTCATTACAAGGGCATGTTGGTGTCCTTGGAAGACATTTTGGAAACCAGGCCTCCCCAATCTTCAGATCGCTTCAAAACGGTGATCTTCAGGCACTTCTGGGTTTCACAAAGATTGGGGAGGCCTGCAGAGGGTCGCACAGGCCTCCCTGAAGCTCCCCCAAGCCCCCGGTAAGTGCCACAACGGCCATTTCAGGGGCGGTTTCGGCGGCAGCGATCCCCCGGATTGCCGCCGCTGCTGGCTCCGCCCCCACAAACACTCGCGGGGAGAACTTTGAGAAACGGTGGTGTAGAATATTGTTGCTCACCTTATATAAACTCTATATAAGCAAGTCGAAACTCTTATATAAACACCTAATTTAGTACAATTAAAGTGTCTGCGAATTTGTTTGCATAATTGAAGGGGGCCATTAAACCATTAAAAGCCATATGTGATGTGGTTTCTGAATTTCATACATTTCCTACCATGCTTGCCTGGGCTTACACTCTAGTGAGAAGGCCCTGCAATGGTTCCATCTTATGCGGGGGCTAAAAACCAGCCTTTGGCACTGCAGCCCTAATACTCTGGAATGCCCTCTTTGTAGGCAGCTTAAAACTAATATTTTCCAACAGATTTTTTTTTCATTTTTACAACTGAATTGTAGTTGCTTCTGGTTTGGGTATGCTGGTTTTAGTTGGCTTTGAAGGTGTATGAATGTTCAAATTCAGTTTTTGGTACATCACTTTGAAATTGACAAAAATCAGTACAGTATAATTTTTAAAAAATAAAATAAGCAAAGCTGCTTTAAAACATGGTTTCCCATTGTGGCTTGGTGCTAACTATGGTTAGCAAAAGTACCAGTTTTGATGCAACAATAACCACAGTAAATTACAAGCTTGAAAGGGAGGAGGGCAACAACCACACTAGAGAGAGACGACTGCCCACGATTAGGCAATGCAACATCTGCACCAAGTCAAAGTATTTTGACTCTGAGAAGGACAATTTTCCACTCCGGATCGGAGTCAAACACCCAAAGTGACCAGAACAGTGTTTTATTGCTTTTTATACTGAATATCTGCCTATCACCAGAATTTAGGTCAGTTGTTATGAGACAATTTGAGCAAACCACCAATACGGTCCCCAAGAGATGGCACACTAAGATTAGAAACGACCTGTCAATAAAGTAATTTCTTAACACAGAAGCATTAAAACAGAGCAAAGGGCTCTTTTTGGCAAGAGAACAACTAATATTATGGGGCATGCAATTTAACACAGAGCAAAGGATGGACACAAATTGGCTTCCTCATTTTCTTTGGGTGTTAAAAATTTTATGTTCCTGTCTCATCAAAAAAGCAACCGACACATTATTTTCTCTCTCTTCTTCCTTACTTTGTCGGTGGCTTCAATTTCTTCTTCACTCCAAGATAAAGTTTCAGGGATTCGACAGGCAGCACTTTCTCAGGCTTGTTGCTCTGTTAAATTCAGAAATTACTAAATTAACTGATTAGAACTGTATAAACCAGGAATGCCGTAGAAAAGTATCTAGTTCTGCTTAGCTTTTGAGTGTTCCTTCATGTCATTTCATTACAGACCACTTGATCTAAAATCATTTTCTCTATTAGCATTAAAATAAGAGTACAACACGGGAAGCTGCAGAGAATGAGGCATACACTAGGATTGCCAGGGAACACAAAACTTCCATTCAAAGTAATAAGTGGTGCGTGTACCAAATACGGTAAAACAGCTGCTGCTGTGAACTTACTGTGTTCTGGTCAGATGTGCCTCTCCTCCATAGGTGAAGTGAGGGAAAACTGAGGCTGTTGGTTCTATACCTACCGGCTTGTAACTGCACTGTCATGACCCTACTTACCTCATCTGCCATATTCCAGAAGCAGTTTTGCTGCCTTTTAAGATCGTTTGTGCATTTCCCACTAGGTGGGTCACAGCCCAATGCTGGGTCGCCAGTTGGCCCCACACGCCCTCCCACGCCTCCGTTTGGCTCCAAACTGGAACCAAACGAAACCAACTGGAGGCCACTTCCAGGTCGCAACTCACTTTCTGCAGCGGCTGCCCCTGTCACATGAGGCCCAGGACAGCCTCTGGAGGCCTTTGCAGGCTTTGGAAGGCCTTCGGAAGCAACTTCCGGGTCACTTCAAGTTTCGCAGATGTGGCTTCTGGTCACATCAGGAGGTGTTTCTGAGGCCTCTGGACTTCGACTCTGGAGGCCGTCCTGGTGGGTCATGACGGGGGAGCAGCTGCAGAAGGTGATTCGTAGTGGTGGGGACTTTGAGAACCACTACTTTAAACAAGTAGACAAGAGAGGGTGGCAAACCTTGCTCCTGAAAAAGCACTAGAACATCTGGTAAGCATTACTGTCTTTTTGATGAGGAAGACGGAGGAGGAAGGAAGGCTTTTCACCACAGGAAAAAAAAAACACAGCAACAGAGACTGCTGCTTTAATATACATTTGTATGCACCCATAGGAAGTTCAAAGCCAATATTTTCTCAAAGGCAAACTCTAATTGTGGTGAAATAACCAAAAGAGGGTTCTGCCTGTACCGACCATTTTCTAAGGATATGGGAAGCAAAATCTGAAATATAAACCAGGACAGAGCTTTCTTTTTGGACATGGGTTGTACACAATGAGGAGTTAGGACAGATGATCACAAAAGCAGCATGCCCTAACTTCACCGTGCTCAGTGGCTTAGCACTTAAGAGACTAAAGTTCAGGATGGCACGTGTGCAATATCACATGCCTGTAGGCCAAGGTAGCTCACTTAAGATTTCTCTCGTTCCTTGGTAGCTTGTGGCTAATTTGCCTTACAATGTTTCAAAACTATTCCTAACCCAATTTCGCAGCAGCAGTAAAAGCACCCATTCATGCAAAAGAAATGTACTTATTAATCTAGGTATGCCCAAATGAACAAGTTTTAAAATGATAACTTCAGAGTGCAACACAGAATTTTCAGGCAATTAACGTAATATTGTGCACAATGAAATAAATGTAATATCTATGCTGACATCTGTTTTAGATGACTTGCAACCGACACATTTGAAACAAGCAATTAATTACAAGGGAAAAAAATGAACATGAAAGAAAAGGGGAAGAGACACAAGCCTAGATGGAAAGCAACTGGAAATGTGAGGGTGTGCACTTGTGGCCATAACTTCTTAGGGCAGAATCACATTTTACAGGTCTCCCCCCCCCCCCAAGAGAACTCACTGTTGTAACCCTTCTCCCTCCATAATGTTTAGTTCAACTTTCTGTCATCTTACCACCAAAATCAGCAATACTCCACGTTCCAGTGATTTGGAACAAAAGCAAGGAAATGTGCAATAAATGTAATGACATCAGACCATAGGTAAGTTGAATCAGATGCTACAAAGGGAGAAGTTAAATTGACACAGGTCATGCTCTTTGTAACATGACGTTGCCCTTAAAATAAATGATATGAAAGTCATAGATTCTTCAGAGGAAATTTTCTGTTTTAAATGCATTTCTTTTATTCTTTTACCACTACTAAAATGCCTTTCCAGAGTCTCCCTTTTGCACATGTACCAGGTCACCATAAAAGGCGAAACCTTAGGCAACAACTGATGAACAGGAACAGTTTAATGGTAAGAAATGCAAAGTTTAAGGCAACTTATTAAAGTAACCCAGCAATAAACACTTGCCAAAGTGCTAATTAGGACTTCAATCATGCGCACAGTTACATATACATAAGTTTTAAAGGTGCCAATTTATACTCACAAATGTGCCAGTTTTAGACTTTAGTACTAAATAATTAGATGCCATTTTTGACACCCAGAGGTCACGCCAATTAAGGGACATAGTTTAAGGTTCTTTGACAAACAAATTGCAGCAAAGTATGTGTTGGCAGTGTAATGGCATTAAGCAGAGTTACAAAAGGCTGATTTTGTTTCTTTGAAAAGTTACACATTGAAAATTCACTTTCTTTTTGTAGCTTTTTATGAAAAGCACATACTTAAGATATTTTAGTGAAAAGTTGCATTTTAGATTGCTGCAAAATACAGCTTCGTTGGCAGATTTATGGAGGAATATTGTATTTTTTCTTAATAAAAATGTACCCTCAAAACACATTGCAAACACCAACACTTGCACCTGCCTAAATCTGCTTCTACATCATTTTTAAAGGTGTTTCTGATTCTCCTTCCTGTTCATTTGAAATGATGTTCAATACATTTGTTTTTCTAAAAAATAATTAAACAGATCTATGTAAGTGTCCCATCTAATTTGGGTGCCCTTGAGGTAGCAGTTCATAGTCTAGAGCAGGGGTTAATCCCCCCCGCCCTGACGTACCACTTACCGTGCCGCAGACCTCCCCGTGTACCACCAGAAGTAACTGGTGATGATGCCATCATCATTTACTTCTGGGTAGGAGATCCGGTTTGAGACAGCAACCGCAACTCTGTGAACGCCGGTAAGAGGCTCAGGGAGGTGGGAAGGCTTTTTCAAGCTTTTTTTCCATGGCTTTTTTCAACCCACCAAGCTTCCTACCGGCATTTGCAGAATCGCAATCTCCATGACAAACACCGGAGCATCTCCATGTTGACCGGAGCGGTCGCGTACCACCAGCTGAAGTACCACTTCTGGTCTACTGTTCTTCTCAACCACAGAATGCGTAAGGGTGTGAACAAAGTTGGTGCCGGGGCTGGCCAGCTCAGACACTGGGCAAGGGTCCCTGGGTACCCAACCAGCCACTCCCAGAAGCCTCTCAATGCAATAATGCCACTGCTGCCTTCTCCTGTCCTCCTCATCTACGTTTGCTTTATTTGCAATGATGAAAATTCATGCGTTGATGTACCGTTCAGGGAGGAGCATCCAGAGATTGCTCTAATCTCCCCTTCCCATCCATCCATTTCAGATAAGGAGGCAGCAGTGTTCTCTGGATGTTACTCTGTCAGCATCCAGGAAGTGCTGAGGGAGGAGCACCCAAAGTGCTTTATGCACACACAGGAGCACCAATGGGGGTCCAGCCCAGGGCTTTGCCTGAGAGTGTCAGTCTGGTGTCAGCAGTAGATTTGAAATGTGATTGGCAGGAAATAGGTGGCCTCTGGATTGGTTAGGACATGTATGAATACAAGGGCAAAGATATATGAATATCTCCTTGCCTAGTCAACACAGCAGTTCCTCCTATCTGATGCCCTCCAGTCCAACCCATGATTGGACATGATTCTGCTCCAGCACCTGACAGTGGATAGGAGAACACCAGTCTAGACCTTGGATCACACATTTCATTCTTCGGAATCATTCCTCAATTTACATGTCAGAGTCATGCTAGCCTATACCACACAGAGAAACGCTATATGCATTACAGCTGGGGGGGGGGGGGGAGAAGAGGTATTTCGGAATGTGGCTTGCACTCAGCCTCAACCAACCATGCATTCATTCACCAGCATTCATCATATCTGCACAGAGGTTGAGTGATGGAAAGGAAAAGCTCGCACTGTTCTTCCATTATGCAGCTTCAGCAGCCACCTCCAGAAATGTCTGAACTGAGGTCATTCCGAACCCGTGCCAATAGCACAGGGTTCGTCTTTGGCTGGCCTCGCCAGTAACGCAGAGGGGGTAGCCATTCAAGTCCCCTTATCTAGATTGCTGGCCAGCGAGGGGGCAGGGCCTCCCTGGTCGTCCCGTAGTCCTCGTGGGCTTAAGGCACTACCAGCCTAGAGTTCTCAGTGGGCTTTATCTGCCTGGCGTCACGTGTTTGAGGCAGCCCGACTGAGCCTAATAAATTTTTCTGCTCAGTGGCATCGACCTTTACATGATGGCTCCCAAGCTGCTGTTTTGTTGATTTTTTTTTTAAAAAAGGGAACCTGAAAACTTTTTTCTATTGGTTTTAACAATTTGATGCTGCCTGCTATTTTTCCAGGGTTTTTTGGGGGGAACCATCAATCCTATAAAAGTTAAGCAAAAACAATTCCCACTGTAATCAGTGGGGCTTACTTTGATGACGCAAACCTATTCCCCCACAGTGGCGGCGCTGAGGGCTCAGCGCCACCACTGGGTGTCGCAAACATGACGACCAGAGAGTAGGCGGCATCAGGGCCTGAGGCACCACTCCGCTGCTGAGCCCAGCACCGTGTGCCACAGAGAAGATACGTTTTGCACTGGGCGGCACGGGAGTGTAACGGATCAGGGGAGGTTGGAGAGGGGGGCGGATCAGCCCTGGGAGGGGGCGGGATCAGCACACTCATTGGACGGCATATTCTATTCCTGACTCCCAGGCCTCCAGCCCCGACGCAGGGCTATTCAGGCCAGCGCTGCCAAATCAGGTGGTGCTGACCCAAGTAGCCCCATAGTGGAGGCTGGGGCATTACTCAGGGTAAGGGGAAGCATGTCCCCTTACTCCGAGAAGACCCCCAGCCTGCTACTCTCCAGCACTGGATACAGCGTGTGCCTAGCGCCCACACTTGCACCGTTGATGGATAGGAATGTGCTGCTAGGTGTGTGTTCCAGCCATAGGGTGTCAACAGGTCAGTTATTAAAATTTCAATAAAATGTTTATATAAACATGATGCATAAACAAGCAGATTTACTAGCATTTATGTTTACCTGTCTAAAATATTTAGTTAACTTCAATAGATTAAGTCTATTGACTTCACTTGAATGTGTTAATTCGCCTTGATCAAAATACCATGACGGATCGCTATGGACCTACTGTATTTCTTCAATTCTAAGACGCATGTTTTTTCCCAATTAAGCATTTCAAAAAATGGGGTGCGTCTTAGAATCGAAGGTCTCCAAAAGGCACCCCAAAATGCTATCTTCTTACTTACTGGGGCTTGGGGGAGCTTCAGGGAGACCTGCTCGACCATCTGCAGGCCTCTCCGATCTTCATTTTGGCAAAAAATGGTAATTTTCAGCCATTTCTGGTTTTCGCGAAAACCAGAAATGGCCAAAAATCGCTGTTTTTCGCCAAACTGAAGATCAGGGAGGCCTGCAGAGGGTCGTGCAGGCCTCCCTGAAGCTCCCCCAAGCCCAGGTAATGAAGGAAATGGCACTTTCTGATGGGGCCAGAAATGCTATGCAAAGGCAGTGCACTCAGTCGTCCTCAGCTGCAGGAGACATGCTGGGGAGAGTTGGTGCTGAGTGGGTAGATTCAATGAAGGGAGGTGAATCTTACAATCGATGGATTTTTTTTCCCCTGCTGGTGGTACTGAAAGTAAAGGTGCGCCTTAGAATCGATGGCACCTTAGACTCGAAGAAATACGGTATATGGTTCCTGGTGGCACACTTTCCAATTCTCCTAATGCCACTTGCAGTTGTAGATCTTTAAAACTGTGCAAAAAGGTCTCTATTCCTTAGTTTCGTAGCTTTCCTATATACGCAACTATATCTTCTTGATGTGAAACACTTTCCCCGTTCCTTTAGCATTGCAATTTTCTCAGATGAGGTCCTTTCCAGTCTCATGCCTGAGTTCGTTTAGGCTCGTCTACAGTGTTATGTGCAGTAAAGAATAAAGTAATAATTCTGTGTAGCCTGAATAGAAACAGTCTCTATTCAAGCTCTAGCAAATAAGTGAGGTGCCTATTAAAAGTATTGGCAATAGACTCTACTACATTCACTAGTCAAGTGTGTTTGAATTAAATGTTACATTAAAGTACATTGTTGCACAAAACAGAATAAACTCGCTTTGAAATTTTCACTTTACTTATTCTACTGCCACAAACCAAGCTGTTTTCCCACTTTCAAACATATAGGCAAACAGAACAAAAAGCACCCAATTTCACTTGTCAAATCCTGTGAAAAAGAGGAAGCCTAAGCATAATTGCTCATGATTTAAACAGGGCTCCAAGTAGGCAGTTATACCTTCATATCCTTGTAAAGAAGAAGATTTCCTTCTCGCAAAACAAAATAACGCTCTTGAAACCTATTTCCCGACAGTAATTTTGATGGCTCTTCTTTGTATCTCAGATAGCTGGCTTTTACACTGCCTTTTGTATTCTTCTCTGTCAAGATGATAAAAAAGAGCACTTGGTTCATAGTACTGTTTTTGTAAAAAATAATAAACGCAGGAGTACTGAATTATATTTTTTTAACATTAATCTGCATAAACAGAACACAAAATAATAATTTGACTGTTCCCATTTTATCTTGAATGTTTTGGCCTTGTGTAGACATTATGCTCAACCAGGATTTATTTTCCTCAACCACAATCAATCATCGCACCTGACTGCCTAAACCACAATTAAGAATTGGTTACAAACCAAGATGTGAAACCATGGCTAAGCATGAAGTCTGGATCAAACCAAGCTGTATTCCCACTTTCAAACATATAGGCAAACAGAACAAAAAGCACCCAATGTCACTTAACTACAGCTAAGAAAGTTTCTCCTCCTCTCCAACCTCTTTGCTTAAAAGGCAACAAGCAGAGCTTCCAGGCATTTATTTATTCATTCAATTTATATCCTGCCTTTCTCCCCAAAAGGCATCTACCTCTGGGGTCTCAGCGTGAACACGGAAGTCCCCCAATACCACTGGGGGGGACACTCCAATGCAACGTCCAATGCAACCCAGTCAGCTCAGGTAGGGAGACTGTTGGGCAGCAAGGCAGACGGTATACCAACAGAATCCCAATTCTGTCCCGTCCTCCTGATGTGACATACAGACACTCAAACCTGGTAGATTGCCGGACAGGGCTCCTGGCAAGGGAGGTTGCAATTCCCGATAATCGTTGCAACCTCCACTCCCTGTCCTGGCATTTGTGGCTGCTGCACTACTCGGAACCCTGGTGGACAAAGATGGGAAAGACTCACTCCTCCCACCTCATCCAACCAGGTCTCTGTAATACATGCCAGATCAGAATCCCTATCTAGGATTAAGTCCCGGATGAGGCAAGTTTTATTATTCACTGATCTGTAATTCAAGAGCAGCAGTTTCAGACCCGAGGAACCACTACCAAGGTCACCAGTCGTCAGAGAACTGGTGCACGGGCTGTACCTCAGTGATCGACCACATTCATTGCATACGGAAGGTCCAGGTCCAATCCCCAAAATCGCTGTCTGAAATCTGGGACAGTCAACGTTAGACAGCATTGAGCTAGATGGGCCAATGACCCAACTTTATATAAGGCAGCTACTTTTTACCCTATGAACTTTCTATTCCCCTAGGATTTTTAAAACGACTGCTGTTAATCCGGCTGCATCAGCTGTTTTTGCTTGTTCCATTTTTGTTGTGATTTTTATTGCTGTATATTGCCTTCATCTCAATTTTTTCTTGAGTCACTCTGGAAGCACTGATGTGTTGCAAAGGGGGGGCTGGGGATATTCAATAAATAAATACAAATTAAAACAGATACACTGATGTGAACTGCTCTCTTGGCCAGTTTGCTTTCAAGCAAAACTCAAGGTGCTGGTGTTGACTTTTGAAGTCCAACATGACTTAGGGCTGCGATAATTTAAGAAATGCCTTCTCATATATACCTCCCTCATGAATTGAGATCAGCAGAAGAAATGCTAGTCAGAGGGTCATCACATGAGGGACTTTCTAACGACAGAAATAGGACTTTTTCAGTGATGGTACCTGGATTGTGGAAATGCCTCTCCAGACAGGACCACAAGACTTGATTCATCAAGACACTCCAGTTTAAAGGCACACTTGCTTCATTTGGCCTTCACATAAGGTTTAATTCTGATGTTTTTTCTTAAGATGTTATTCTAAACTGCTGCTTTTATGCGGTATGTCGAATTGAATTATTATCTCTTGCTGTAAACTATCTGGAGCATCTTTAAGTGGATCCATGGATAAATATATTTTACTAAAATTAGTCTACAACTGTAATATTAATACATATATGGTTGCACTAGAATACATCTGGGCTCCTGTATCTATCTGCATTCACCCACACCCACAGAGAGCAGAACACAGTTTGCTTTCAGAAGTGAATAGCAGCTAAGTGCTTCTGAAACTATGCCAGCTCTCCTTATAACAAATTGACAGTGAAATCACATTTGATTTACTTCCATTATTTCCATTTTAGATTCCAGTTTTAAGCTGTATCAGTGGTAATAGATGGAGAAAGAATGCTGGAATCAGGGGGTCTATTGTGACCGATTCAGAAGGCATTTGCTCAAATTGAGGAAAAGGAATGGTACAATTAAGTGCCCAAAAATCTATCAGCGTCTACACCCACACAAGATGTTCCAGGTTGCTCTGATAAATGACTTAAGAGATGGGACCCATGGCTCAAAAATTTGAATGACCAGTGGTCTCCCCCAAAAATCAAGAGTATGGCCATGATTCAGCCAAAGCTAAGCATTTGATTTCAATGAAAGGAAGTTAATTATACACTGTATTTCTCTTTTCAACTTTGCAATTTGTGAAAAAAACAACACCACAATTTTAGCCCCATTAACTTCTTTTCATGGGAGAAGGAGATGCATACAATAATGTACACTTTAGGATATTCTAAAGCCAGCCATGAAACTTCCCATAGATGCTGCCCTGCATCCTTTGCAGATTATCTACTCTGCAGGACCCTCAGGGTGTGCACACTCATACATATGTACCTTAACTGTAGCATTGGCCAGGGCAATATACAGCTGGATTAAAAATCTCTTGCTTCATTTATTCAGGAAAATTTGGTCCCCCCCCCCCATAAGATCTAGGCATATTTCCTTACTAAATGCATTTATATGGTGTTAAGCAAAGGCACAATTCAATATTTTAAGAAATCTTCTGTAAAAGAAGATTTTACAGGCAGGGGGTCTGGCTCAGTTGATAGAGCGGCCACCTCATATACCTGAAGATGGCAGTTTGAGAGCTGTTGATGATACGCTGCTGACAAGCTGCAGAAGCCTCGGTGGGAGAGAGAATTCTGCAGCTGGCACACTGAGCGGGAGGCAGTGTTGCTGTCAAGTCGATGTGTGGGAGGCGAATGCCAGAGAGAGGACAGACCGTGAAGGAAACCACCTGGAATGAGTGTTCTATGCAAGATTAGAACATTTGTAATATGTAAAAATTGCTTCAATTTAGATAGCCTGCCTATGTAAACTGCCTTGAATTAAAGTCAGAGGAGAAATCTGGTGACCAGAGAAAGGCGGTATATAAATACTGGTGGTATTAATAATAATAATAATTTATTATTATTATTAGTTCTGCAGTTAATCCATCGATATTGGGATATTTTGGGGCAGGGCGAATGGCTACTGGTTCAGGGGTTTTCCACACCGTCCGTTCTATACCTCAGGTATCATAGGAACTCTTCTGAAATTTGAGAGCCCAGCCAGGATAAACAAATGAATGTTTGTTTGTCATGACATGCAGCATTGCTTTCATTAAAAAAAAAATCTCTACATACCATTGTACAGTTTTACTGTGTCTGCTGTCAGAAATTTCTTTATCACAAGACATGCGCTGCCAGGGTTAGGCAAAGAACTCCAATGAAGAATTTGTTCTAGAACATTCTCAGTATAATGTAGAGGACGCTCTGCAGGGGAAGGGAAACACATATAGTTTCTTCTCCATTGTTTGAACTATGATAAGAAGGAATTATTTATCAATTGTGAATCTTGCTATATGAAAAAAGAGTCTAACTCTATATTGTTGTCAAACAAACATAAATAATCACATCTAATTAGATCTATTCAAAGACAATTAAGACAGTTAGCTGCCTGGATATAAGATGTATTAACTGCTTTTTGACTGAAAAAGTACCTAAGTAGTGAAAAAAATCAAACAAAGCAATGTATGATAATAGTAAAACCAAGTAAAAACATTCCACCTTCAAAGTATTGCATGGACCATCTACAGTAGGGAAGATCATGGAGCCAGAACCTTGGATTAATAACGGACACAGAATTTGTGCACTCAAAAAAAATGAGTACAGGGTTTCTCAATCTATGGATTGTGACGCAGGTGGTGGGTTGCAAAACAGTGGGAGGTGGGTCGCCAGTTGGGCCCTCCTGCCTGCCCTTGCCTCCATTTGACTCCAAATTGGAGCCAAACGGGAGCAACCGAATGCTACTTCTGGGGCCCGACCTACCTTAGGCAATAGCTCCCACACAGCTCCAGCCTCGAAAGGCCTCTAGAAGTGAACCGGAGGTCACCTCTGGTTTCACCGATGCGACCTCTAGTCGCTTCAGGAGGCCTTTCTGAGGACTCCGGAGGTCATCCCAGGCTGGAGTGACACGGGAGCGGCTGCAGGCAGTGGGTCGCGACCCACCACCAGAGGACAGAGGTGGGGCATGGCCATGCCGGATTTGGGAACCACTGAATTAGAGGAAGTGAATGGGGGTTGGGGAAATATGACCTCCCTGCCAACATATCTTAACAACCTAGATCTCTAACCACCAAGAGATTTTGGGACCATTGCAACAGCACACTTTGCATCTCTCTTTGACTGCTCTTTTGTAGATCGACAAATCACCACATTTAAAGACAAAATCAACGTGTCAGAAATTAATCAGTCTTCAGGCCATGCCACACTTGCTACCCCCAAAGGCAACCTTGCGACAAGTTCTCCACCCTTGAGCTATATGCCATGTATACAAGCAACGCATACCACCACATGGAATAACCTCACCTCACAGCCTTGGTGGGAACCACTCGTAACAGAATGGCAGCACTTCAGACAATAATACCTTGCAAGACGTTACAGTGTGGGGGTAGACAACTAAATGTAGGAATGTGGAAACGGCAATCAGCATGGCAAACGTGAGTGTCCTCTAGCTCCTGGTTAAACAAAGACACTCCCAGCAGTTTTGCTGAACTGGGCTTAAAAACAGTTTTCCTCCAAAGGCTGTCATAAGGGTTTGCTGAGAATTAATTCCCACACAAAGGTAACAGTCTAGCTTCAGTTCCACCTTAAAGCAAAAACTGAAGAGAAAAAGGCAGCAAAACAAAGCACACCCGCCAATCAAGCATGTGCTCCCAGAGCAAACACCTACTGCTTTATTTATAGTTACATTGAAGACCATCTGTCATAATGGATTATATGGTACATAAATCATCCTATTGAAATGCATTAGTTATTTTACTGGCAACACACCTCATTTGCAAACTATCCATCATATAGAAATTACTAAAAAAAAAATTATATACTACAGATTCCATTTTTATAACAAGCTCCCTGTATAAGGCCAGATGCTTTTTACCAATTATTTCTGTCGTTCTATATGTAAATAATTTAGCAATCTTTAATATTTCAGTTCCAATATTTGAGACATCTAGCTGTCAAACTTACATGTCCCATTATTCTGCTCCCAAGGTCATTATGTGTTTGCCAGTAAACAGCAAGAGAGCTATTTGTTCCAATCCAACAACAAACATAAGAAAATTGTATTGCTGAACATGTAAGATTTTAATATACTTGTCTTATTGGAATTTCATTCTGGACTGTTAAATGAATTCCAATTTTAACTGAGTTTTTTTTTAAAGGAAAATAGATATTTAACTTGCTTCAAAGGAGACCTTAGCGAACTGAAATTCATAAGATCTGGAAGGTCATCTCACTGGGTTCAAGTTTTCACCAAGGTGGCTAATTTCTTTGTATAGGGTGTATCATGATTGAGAGCCCAATCCTATGTATGTCTACTCAGAAGTCCAATTATAGTCAATGGGGCTTACTCTCAGGGTAAGTGTGCATAGAATTGCAGCCTGAATGTTTCTCTGTACAGAAACCTAGCATGTTCAGGAGAAAGATTCTAGCGATTCTTTCCACCAACATGCCAGTTTTCTAGGTACAGGTGCTTATTTGGATAAGCATTCAATCATGAGAGCTCCCAATGAGATCACTTCCACAGTCTGAAGTGGACAACCCAGAGTTGTGGGTTTAAGACAATCTGAGTGGGAAGTTCTCTTATGTGACCTGCCATCTCCTGGCAGCAACATACAAGAAAACCTTCTCAGTATTATTTATTTTTATTTTTCACATTTTTATACCGCCCTTCCTCCAAGGAGCTCAGAGTGGTGTACATATTTCCTCCCCGCCTTTTGTCCTCACAACAACCCTGTGAGGTAGGTGGGGTTGAGAGAAAGTGACTGGCCCAAGGTCACCCAGGAAGCTTCATGGCTGAGCGGGGATTTGAACCTGGATCTTCCAGGTCTAAGTCCGACTCCCAAACCACTACACCATCCTGGTGTACCAGTAGTGGTCCCTAGCTCGTGGAACTCCCTGCTATGTGTCCCCTGTACATCTGTCCTCCTCCCTTATATTGTTTTGTCATAGAATAAAAACCTAGCTTTTCCAACAAGACTTTCTTAGGCTTTCCTGATTTATTTTAGCCCCTCTGATTATTTTCCTTGCTGCTTTGTTGGATTGTTTTGCAGCTTGTTGGATTCTATTTTGCAGTTCTATTGATTGTTTTAATGATTTTTTTTAATGTAAGGCATTCCGGACCCCTAGAGGAAGAAAGGCATTTCTAAAACAAACAATAAAACCAAACCAAAAGAGTTAACCACATCAGTGAGAGCTAGACAAAAGATGCCAATTCATCATGTGATATGAAACATCTACCCATTACCTCTTTCTCAAATGGTTCTGTTAATGAACTTGATGGAAGTTTGTCCTTTCCCTTCTAAAACAGGTTCTCTCTCTCTCTCTTTCCTGCCCGTCTCCTTCTGTTAAGCAACCTATTCCTCTCTTTCTGTGTGTTCTCTCTACTGGTATGTTCTACTGAATTTAAATGATACAGATTCCTTAGGGAAATGATGCCAGTTGGCCCATTCGTTCTCTCCAATATGCCTGGAACAGCTTGAAGAATCTCAGAACCTTTTGTCTCTCTGAATACTTGGGTGTAAAGGAAAGACACTGCAATTTTAGATTTGTCCTGAGACTAGAATATGAAGGACAATGAACAGAAAATAGCCTTCTCACTTGAGCCGCTTGATGCCCATGGTGCTTCACTACACAGAAAAAACACGTTTTAAAGAGCCCCAACCTCAGCCACTAATACCATTGCACAGAGGAGGGATGAAGTCAGCCAATGAAATTTGGTGGCCTTGATAGCAGCCTCTTTAGCCTGAAGCTGTTGCTTTACAATACCAGATTGGTCAATAATAAATCCATCGTCATCATCATCCTCCAGGAGTTAGACCTGGTCTCTCCTAGCTTTGTCCACCAGGTGTCAAGGTGCTGCAGCAACCAAGGCTTCAGAGAAGGGTATACTTACAGCGCTTTAGAAATAAAGTTTAATAATAATAATAATAATAATAATAATAATAATAATAATAATAATAATAATAATAATAATAAAGGGGCGGTGGAATTCCAGCAGGTGCCAAGTTTTGAGTGACTCTTCCTGAAGCTGAATAGCCGAGACCGATTGAGAGTCTGTTGGTTTATCACAAAACCTGCTGCTCAGCAGTCTTCCTGTCAGAGCTGACCTCACTGGTCTCGGAGGTGCTCTTGGAGTCACTCAGAAACCTGGTGCTGGGTGACTTCAACGTGCACCCCTAGACCCCCAGGACTGGTGTGGCTCAGGTTTTCAAAGTCCCCATGGGTGTGTCTCAAGTGATATCTGCTTCTATGCACCAGGCAGGTCACACATAGGATTGTTTAGTGCTAAGCAATGTCCCCCTTGCAGCTGCTTGTTCTGTGTTGGTGGATTCTTTTCAGCTTGCTCAATGTGAGGACATGGGACAGGATCTTTGGAAGCATGCAGTTGTCATGATCCACACTCAACTCTTTCCCATCCTGGCTGGTAAAGGCAGTCAAAGGGGACACGGCTGAATAGGCAAGGAGGGTAATTCCCACCCTGCCTTATTAAGTTGGCAGTGGTCCAGTCTCTTAAAAATACACCCTCTCTTGACGCTAATATCGGCCACTGTCAAATTAGCCATTCTTGGGCAAGGTGGTAAAACATGTACTAGTAAATGCAACTCCAGTGCAATGTAAATTTGAATTCTTTTCAGTTTGGCTTCTGGCCAAGTTTTGGGAGGGAAACAGACTTGGTTGCCTTGGTGAATGACCCACACTGGGAACTGGACACAAGGAGTGTGCCCCGTTGGTTCTGCTGAACTTTGAACCTCCCAAAGGCCTTCACCATTAATCATGATATTGTTCTGGACCACTTCATTGGGGTAGGGACACCATTTTACCTTCTGGAATCAGCGTGGGGGGCTGGTTTCAGAAAGTGATGTTGCGGGACTCCCGACTGGTACCTTAACTATTGGCCTATCTCAGGGTTCTATTCCATCCTCCTGTGTTTTTAATATTTACATAAAGCTGCTGGGAAAGTTCTTCCAGAGATTTGGGGTGGGTGTCATCAATATGCAGATGACACCCAGCTCTATCTCTCATTTTCATCTTTAACAGAGGAAGCTGTAAAAGTCCTAAAGTGGTAGCTGCAGCTATCTGTATTATTACTGCAAAGAACTGAGACCAGAGAATTGCATTATAAACCTGTTCTGAATAGACAAGGTTTGCAGTTTATGGTGATCCTGGACACAGCCTTGCACCTGAATGCTCAGGTGTTGGCTGAGACCAGGATTACCTTCAACTGACTTTGGGTGGTACACCAGCTTCATCCTTTCTTGACTCAATGAGACCTGGCTACACTTAACCATGTGCTGTGATACTGGAATGGGATTACTGTAATGCAGTGTATCTACATGGGGCTGCCTATGAAGACCATTCAGAAACATCAATAAGTACAGAATATAGCTGCTAAGCTGCTGACTGGTTCAAAGAGTTGTGACTCTGTCGCACCCCCCATTGTATCATGTGCATTGGCTTCCTGCAGTGACGTAGACTTTAGTCTACTTGGACTTGAGTCGAACTCAAGTCGTGTCAATGACCCGACTCGGACTTGACTTGGCGATTGTAAAAGACTCGAAAGACTCAACTCAAGATTTGGAGCCTTTCACACCAAGTCGAATTTTATGCAGGTTTAAACCCATTTACCCCATTAAATAGATAGAGACTCGCAACTCGTAACCAAAAACTCGAGACTTGGGGGCAAAGACTTGACTTGAGACTTGGAGTCAGAGACACGATCCACATCCCTGGCTTCCTATATGTTTCCAAGCACAATTCAAAGTGCCAGTGATGATCTATAAATTCCTTTATGGCGGCTTCCGGTTGGGAGGAATGGCTGGCTGACAGCTCTGTCGGTTGCTCTACACCGACAGACCACGTCTGATGGACTTAATTGCTCTACCCCTGGATTAAAAGGGTGTGCGATGAGATAAACCACATATCTTCGGATCGCTCCCATTACTTTCTCGGAGAGCGTAGGCTTTTCGAGTTTGTTTTGGTTTGAGCGTGGAAGAGAGGATCAACAACGAGCTCAAAAAATCAGCCGGAATGTAAGCCAAGCCCCCTCCTGCTTATACTTTTGCTTTGCTTCTGCAAGTGGCGAGGAACTGCAGTAAGAATTGAAGAAATAAGCTAAGATAACGAGTTAATTTAAGAACAGAAGATTTGTTGTGAAAAGGATATAATTTGGAAGGAAGATAATATACTACAGTGAAAATATTAAGCGAAAATACTAAGTAACTTGTTGGTACTTACGGAAGATTGAAGTAGTGAAGAAACACTTTGGGGAGATATCTATAAACTGTTTTAATGAGAGAAAGAGACTTGTTTTGCTTTTGAATTGTTTGTTTTGAATTCCTGTGGTTTGGAACTGTACAAAGACGGACAAACAATTTCCTTCCGGGCAGAAGGTCATCATGAAGGATTGAAAAAAGATTGAAAAATATTATGTTGGTTGGTATTTGCCGCCTGCACACATTTTAAGAAGTTGAGTCTTTGTTTTTGGTTTCAAAGAGAAGGAAAAGAAGTTGAACTGAGTAAGTGAAAGAGTGCCATTTGGTGAAAATTAGAAATATGGCTACAAGAAGAAGAGGGAATACATTAGAAAAAAAATCACCTACAAAATCGCCTGGAACAGAAAGACCAGCGGAAACACTGGAAGAATGCTTTAAAAGATGGGAAAATAAATTCGATGCAAAATTGGGAACTTTGCAAGAAGAATTTCAAAAGATGAAGGTGGAGCTGAAACAAGAAATACACCAGCTTGATGTAGCCGTGAAAGAAATAAAAGGTGATCTGCAAGAGATAAATATTAAGATGAAAACCCAGGAAGATAAAGTGATGCATTTTGAAATGGAGAGCTGCAAGATTCAAGATATGTTGGCGCTGGCTGAACAAGAGAGAAAACAGAGCTTTCTACGGTTTCGTGCAATTCCAGAACAACAAGCAGAAGATACAAGAGATAGAATGGTACACATTCTGTCAGAATTTCTACAAATAGAACGAGATGAATTGGATCTGGAATTGGATAAGGCATATAGAATTAATACAAGATATGCAGCAGCAAAGAAAGTGCCAAGAGATATCTTGGTGCATTTTGTGAGGCAACGAACAAGAGATAAAGTTCTACAGCAACATGCTAAATCAAGACTCAAGGTAGAAGAAGCGCACATCATTGTGCTAAAGGAGATTCCGTTGAGAATTTTGCAGAAAAGGAAAAGTTATGCATTCCTGGTGGAGGTGCTGAAGAAACAGAAGATTGTCTTTAGGTGGGGAAAATTAGAAGGCGTGACTCTTAAACTGCATGGAAAAACCTATAGATTGGATACAATTCAGAAAGCAAAAGAGTTCGTGAGAAGATTCAAGGATGGAAGAGAAGAAGAAGAAGATGAAGGGATGGACAGTGCAATGGCAAGCTGTGAATAATAAAGATGGATTACAAATTTTTATCATGGAATATTAATGGAGCTAATGCTCCACAAAAAAGAAAAAGAGTATTCCATTATTTGAAAAAACTTAATCAAGATGTGATATGCCTTCAAGAAACCCACATAAAAAAGGGAGATACAAAATTTTTGATTCAGAAAAATTTGGGAGAAGAATTTTTTTCAACCAATATTAAGAAGAAGAATGGGGTGGTTTTATATGTTAAAAAATATTTGAAGCCAGAATTAATATTTGCAGATGACAAAGGAAGAGGGGTGGCAGTGGAAGTAACACTAGATGGGATAAAAACGTTACTATTGGGGGTGTATACACCACATCAACAAAAAGGGGATTTTTTTAGATATTTGATGGATTTGTTGGCAAATTATTCTTATAGTAGTTTTTGCTTGTTGGGTGACTGGAATGGAGTTGTCTCCCCGCTGAGTGATAAAGGCTCCGAAAAAGAAATAAAACACAATCAAGGGAAATTACCTAAAAGTTTTTTTGAAATGGTGGAGACTTTAGGGGTCTTGGACATATGGAGACAGAAAAATGGGAGCTCTAAGGAGTTCACACATTATTCAGAGAGACATGGATCAAGTTCAAGAATTGATATGTTTTGGGTGTCAAAGGATATAGCTGTGAGAACTTCCAAAGCAGAGATTTTAACAAAATCTATTTCAGATCATAATCCGATATCGCTGGCTATAAGGAAGAAAATTAAAACTTATAGATGGAGACTGAATGAACTGTTATTACAGAAAGAAGAGATAATAGAAGGAGCTAAGAGTAAACTAAAAGACTTTTTTGAGTTAAATATGAATAAAGGAACAGAAGTAAGAATGGTTTGGGATGCAAGTAAAGCATTTATAAGAGGATATTTTATACAAAAAAATGCAGAATGGACTAAAAAGAGACAAACTAAGTTTCAAAAGATTGAAGAAGAGATGAAGAAGAAAGAACAAGAGTTGAGGAGGACACCTGGTGACAAAAACGTTTTACAACAAATTAAAATTTTACAGAGTCAACTATCCCTGATGATAACAAAAGAAATAGAAATTAAAATGAAGTATGCGAAACAAAGGTATTTTGAACATGCTAATAAACCAGGAAAATTTTTAGCTTATAAACTGAGGAAAGAAAGGGAGAAAAGAATTATTTCTAAGTTACAAGAGACAGATAAAATATGTACAGAAGAAGATATACAAAAATTAATTGTAAATTATTATACAAATTTATATAAAAGACAGAAGGTAGAACCAGCAAAAATAAAGGAATATTTGGTAAAGCAAAATTTACCAAAAGTCTTGGAAGATCAGAAATTAATTTTAAATGAAAGGATCATGCCTAGAGAAGTGGCAGATGCGATAAAGAGAGTTAAACTGAATAAGGCACCAGGTCCAGATGGTTTGACTGGGAGATTTTATAAATGTTTAGAAGATGTAATAAGTATCCCATTACAACAGACAATGAATGATATCTTACAAAATGGAAAAATGCCAGATTCATGGAAAGAGGCGAACATAACTTTGATACCAAAAGAAGGACAAGATGCAAGTAGTATAAAGAATTATAGACCTATATCTTTGCTTAACAATGACTATAAGATATTTACATCAATCTTAGCGGAGAGAATGAAGAAGATGTTGCAAAAATTCATACATGAAGATCAATGTGGTTTTCTACCAAAAAGACATTTGAGGGAGAATGTAAGAATTGTTGTGGATATGTTGGAATATTTTGACAAACATATAGACAAGCAATTAGCATTAATATTTATAGATGCTGAAAAAGCTTTTGATAATTTGAACTGGTCTTTTTTATTAGAAGTTTTACAAGAAATGGACTTCGGGGAAAACTTCAATAAATGGATAAATTCAATTTATGTGACACAAACTGCAAGAGTATTAGTGAATGGTGAGCTGACTAAGACATTTGAAATTCAAAAAGGTACGCAACAAGGATGTCCGTTATCACCATTGCTGTTTATATTGGTGTTAGAAGTTTTGAATAGAAATATTAGACAAGATGAAAGAATATATGGTGTGAAGATTAAGAAAGAAACATTCAAGTTAAGAGCCTTTGCAGATGACTTGGTACTAATGCTGGAAAATCCGTTAAAAGATATAGAGTTGTTGATGAGTAAATTAAAAGAATTTGGATCACTTGCAGGATTTAAAGTTAATAAACAGAAGACAAAAATAGTGACTAAAAATATGAAGATTCAAGATCAACTGAAACTGATGAATAAAACAGGATTTAAGGTGGAAAAAAAAGTTAAATATCTTGGAATTGTATTGACGAGTATGAATTGTACATTATTTCAAAATAATTATGTTAAAGTATGGAATGAAATTAAGAAAGATCTGTTACGATGGGAAAGATTGAAATTGTCCTTACTAGGAAGGATATCGGTGATTAAGATGAATGTATTGCCAAAAATGATGTTCTTATTTCAAACGATACCAGTGATTATATCTGATGCACCATTTAAAGAATGGCAGAAAGACATTTCTAAATTTATTTGGCAAGGGAAAAAACCAAGGGTGAAATATAAGATTCTTCAAGATGCAAAAGAGAGAGGAGGATTAGGACTACCAGATTTGAAAGTATATTATGCAGCATGTTGTTTTGTGTGGTTGAAAGAGTGGGTGTATTTACAAAATAGAAGATTATTGGAGTTAGAAGGCTCTGACTTGAGATTTGGTTGGCATGGGTATTTGTGGTATGATAAAGTAAAAGCAAATTTAGAATTTAAAAATCATTATGCTAGACATGCATTATGGAGAATTTGGAATAGATATAAAATGAGATTTTATGAGAAAGTACCATTATGGGTTGCACCATATGAAGCACACTTTGGTGGAAGTAGCGTGCCAAAAGAGAAAGGACTACTGTACAGAAATTTATTAATTTTTTCACAAGGAGACTGTATAATGAAGTCAAGAGAAAAACTAATGGAAGAAGACTTTAATTGTCAATGGTTTGTATATGCTCAAATTTTGGAGAGATTTAAAGTGGATAAGAAGGCATATGGATTTCTAGAAGAAGAATCAATATTGGAGGCACAATTAAAATCTGAAGACCAGATAATTTCAAAAATGTATAAATTGCTTTTGAAGTTTGAAACAGAAGAAGAACAGGTTAAAGAATGTACGATTCATTGGGCGAAAAATGTAGGTCATGTTATTTTAATGGACCAATGGGAACAACTATGGTTAAAACAGTTGAAATTTACGTTAAATGTTAATATTAAAGAAAATATGTATAAAATGATATATAGATGGTATATAACCCCAAGCAAATTAGCAAAAATGTATGAGAAGGTGACGAATAGATGTTGGAAATGTAAAATGCAAGAAGGAACTTTTTACCATATGTGGTGGACATGCCCTCAAGCAAAGAAGTATTGGACTCAGATTCACAAACACATTGAGTTGATTTTAAAGATTAAGATCCAAATGAAACCGGAAACATTTTTGTTGGGTATGTGGGAGGATCATGTAGGCGAAAAATTTCAAACTTTGTTTTTATATATGACAGCTGCGGCAAGAATTTTATATGCACAATATTGGAAGAATTCGGAGATACCTTCGCTGGAAGATTGGTGGCTGAAAGTTTTGGACTATGCTGAAATGGATAAACTTACAATTTTAATTAAGGAAAAGTCAGTTAACTTTTTCGTGAATAATTGGAAACCATTTATTGACTTTTTAAGAGAGAGAGAGAGGAATGATGTGATGATATGCGGATTTAATGAATAGAATGTGGGGGTTGTTTTGGCTTAGTTGGAAATTGTATGTAGAAAATAGTGAATAGTATGCTAGTAGGATGTATTGCTTCGCGCTTGCTATAACTTTATGAAATATGTATTGTTTTTTTATGTTTTAATATATCAATAAAATATAAATATATATATAAAAAAATATAAATTCCTTTATGGCTTAGATATCTGAATGACCTGCATGCATCTGCCTCTCCTGTGAGAACATCTGGGGGGGGGGGCTGTCTCCTGTGGGTTCAGCTTCCAAGAGAAATGCAGTTGGTGGTTACCCATGACAGAGCCTTCTTGTCACCTGGTATCTGGAATGCACTCCCAATTCAGAATTGGGAATTCTCTCCAACTGAATTAAGAATGGATCCTTCCTTGTTGGCATTTCAGCAAGAGAGTAAACATTTATTATTTGCACTGACCTTCAGTAACTTGTCTCATTCCTGCTGCTCTTTTTTTTTAATTATTATTACTGTATGGTTGTTTTTACTGTTTAATTTTAGTTTTTGATTACTTATTTACTTAATAGTTTTGTACCCCACTTTTCTTCCTAAAGGACACCCAAAGTGGCTTACAGCGCCATAAAAATGACATTGAAAACTGTAATTTACAATATAAACATTAAAATATCCTTTAAATGTCACAAATAAAACACAAACTAGCTTTTATTGTTTGTTTATATTGTGCTTTTAATTTGTAAGACATCTTAAGCTTCTCTTCCAGAATTAGAAAGTTGGGGTATTAAATCTATAACATAAATAAATCATATTAGCAATATAAGTCACAAAATAAGAGTACAGTCAAGGTTGCTTCTCTCCTGATGCATCTCTGTGATGCGTCTCCAATGTAGCTCTCAACATTAGATTTAATATCTATTTTAATTGAAGTGTTTCATAGATAGACTTTTGAAACTGACTGGGCTTTCTATAAAAAGAAAAAGACACACAGAAAACAAGGCAAAAATACAACAGACACAAAACTCATAGGAAAAATAGCGAAGTCACTAACCTAGCTCTCCATTTTCAATCACTTCAAAGGTAGCCCACAGGTCATCTTTTTGGGGTGTGATGTTTTTTAATCCCAAGATGTCATTAGTCAATTCTTCTGCTTCCATTATTGGCGATACCTGTTTTGAAAATTATAACAGTTTAGAAACTATTCAACAGACAGGTCATGAGATTCTAACTTGCGCTGAAGTGTTATGGTCTTCTCACAGCACAATCTAAAGTGTGCGACACACTGCACACATCTGGCTGCGTCGCGTCCCGGAGTAGCTGATGTGCTGATTCAGATTCACCCAATGCGTTGCTCCCATCCCGCCCCCCACAACACCGAACTCGGCCTCTCATTGGCCGAAGGTCGTTCTGGTGCATTCCAACATGAATAAATTGAGCTTCGGCCTCTGAGACAACCCAGCAGCTAAGGTATGTCACTTGGGAACCTCCTCTGAGGTGATGCTCCCACCAGGGGATGAGGCCACCGCCCCTGTGGACATCACAGGGACTTACTTCCCAGTACAAATACATAGGATTGTGGCCCCAGTCATTGAAGGAAAAACTGCCCAATGTCTTTTGTAAGGGCAACTACAAAAAATGCCAGCTTCATTGGCATGTGAACCCATTCATTCTTGATCAAATTCACAGCCAACCCATCATTAACTATGCAACAAGAGATTGAAAAGGACTCCTATTGCTTTAGAACAACACAGAGGGATACCACTGAATGCATTTTCCCCATGTCTTCTCCTCCAAAAGCTTAATTTGACATTTCTAAAAGTCTGAAAGGTACAAAAATTATGTAACAAAATGTTAAGTGGATGGACATATTTCTTTGAAATATTAGATATCGCTGATTGTCACATTTATAAAAGAGTTTTGTGGGTCTTGCTGACCCATTACATGCTGTCTAAAATTATAATTAAATCTGTCCTCTAGAGGATGTGTTAGCTATTTTCTCTAGCTATATCTCCTCCCCCTCTATATTTTCTACTTACTCTCTCTATTCTTTGCTTATCAAATCTCCTACTTCTGAGATCAGCTAAAACTCTACAAAGGGCAGTTTGACCCGAAAAGGATTTGTTGTTTGTTCTAGCTAGAACGAATAGGCAGAACATACAAGAGTTATATACTCTTCTTTAAATGAGTCATCAGATGCAGAACCATCATGCTCTATACTAGCGGTTCTCAAACTTCTCCCAGCGAGTTGGGGAGAACCGCGAGTCCCTGTGGGGGCTGGTCAGCAGTGGTGCTCCCGGGATCGTGTCACTGCTAGGGGAAAAAGGGTTATTTTTAACTTACTGAGGGTCGCACTGGCCCTCCGGAGGGTGCGGGCTCCCTCTGCGGGCTTCCTCATACTTCAGTTCGGTTCTCTATGGCAATTGCAATCCACTTCCGGTTTTGTCTTAAGGGGCTGGCGGCCGCTTCTGGTTCTCCTGGTGGGTCGCGACGCACCAGTTTGAGAACCACTGTTCTATACACATGAATAATGCCACTAAATTATAAAACAATTCCCTTGGCCAAATAGGAGCTGCAACCATCCTATTAGAATACCTGCCGTGACACCTGACTGGATGCAATTATAGCACTCCAGGCTCACTCCTAAGCCTAACTGGACATAATTAGAAGTTTTTTGCCTCTATTTTCTAATTGGGTACAGTCAGATTAGTAACTTAATTATGCTTGATAAGCTCTATTATGCTTAATATATACATATGCTATATTTGATGTAAGATGACCGTCCTAGACAATTAGGGAGTTGTATTCGCAATGTCCTTTGAAGAGACCATGAGGAGTCAACTAATACTATCCGAGGGTCACGGATGGCAAGGAAGACTTCTGGATGGCTTACCAATTACACTGAATAGGGAATCTTTGTAAACCCTCTTGATATAACTTGCCCAACAAGTTACAGTATACGATGTACATGTGAGTTAGTTATCGCAAATGGAAAGCAAGGACCGCTACTAAGCCCCTCTCTGCTTTGTTAATTTTTCTCCCACCATCTTAGCCCCCAGTTGCATATGAAAAACTGAATCAATTCGAAATAGGATCCACTGCTTTTTTTAGAAGTGCTATCAGAACCAAGACTGGAAAACTTAGTTACAGAGAGCCATAAGTTTAGGTTTTTCAGCATGAAAGCAAAGACCCTTCAGCTCAAATGATGCCATGAAGACAGACATTTAAGTGACCTTGTACCGTTAAGTAAACTCAGCAATCACTGGACAATTGTTAATTTCTGTGTGCAGTGAGAGGGGGAAAAAAAACACTTGCAATACAGATATTGCCTCCGTTTTAAAAATGGCACAGCCTTCTGTTAAAGTCACATGAATACTGGATAATGTGCCTCAATCCAGCCAGGCCCACACACATATGGAAGGAGGCTTCTGCCTGCAGATTCCGATTTAAACATGAATTGCACGTGCATATGATTGCTGTACAATACATAAAGCTTGGAACACACCACCTGTGTCGGGGTGTATAGCGTGAGTAGCTGACATGTCATAACGCAACGCACCCTGTTTACACCAAAGAAAGTCGCATGGAGAAAGGTAAGACGTCCTACCCCACCCCCTGCTCTCTTGTAGCCAATCAGACTCGAGTCTGATTGGTCAGCGCACCGCTCCGCATTCAGCCCCCACAGCACCAAACGCGGCCTCTCATTGGTTGAATGCAGCCAAAGTTAAATTTTTCCAACTTTGCTCACAACACAGTTCTCCTGCGTTGTGGTGTGAGCTTGTAAAAATCAAGGCACACTGCTCTATGCAACGCAACGCAGCTGGTGTGTCCCCGGCATGCAGTGCCCATCAGACTACTGACAGTAGTTTGGAGGAATGGGGCCTGGATTTGTTCCTTGTTCCAAACAAGCTGTGGCAAGAAATGCAGAAATATTTTGCGGGTTTATTTTTCCCCAAAGCTTTTTGTTTGCACTCTTTCAGTGCTTGGGAACAAGTTTCTCAACCCTAATCTTCAAGTCTAGAAAGAGACTGCAGGCAACTTTATCTCTGCCAGGCCTTAGGAAGAAGCTGTTCAAATGCAAATAGGGGCCACTATCTTTCCCAAGGGCAACCCAAGAGCCTCCATGTAGGGAAAATCCTAGCCAGAAAATTCTGCTTTAAAAATGAATAGGAGGTTCCAAGAACCAGGATGGTGTAGTGGTTTGGGAGTCGGACTTAGACCTGGAAGATCCAGGTTCAAATCCCCGCTCAGCCACGAAGCTTCCTGGGTGACCTTGGGTCAGTCACTATTTCTCAGCCCCACCGACCTCACAGGGTTGTTGTGAGGACAAAAAGGAGGGGAGGAAATATGTACACCACTCTGAGCTCCTTGGAGGAAGGTCGGTATAAAAATGTGATAAATAAATATAAATAAGAAGAGAAGAAAGTGGAGTTAACAAAAAGGGGAATTGCATTCAGTAAAAGTCTTGTCTTGTTGTTAGTTTGTTTTTTGGCTTAGACTATGTGGTCTGTTCCCTTTGTGTGGGAAATCTAGCCCTTTGTCTTGAGTTACTATGGAGACATGGGGCAGACCAAACTTCAAAACCTGCAGATGATTTCGGACAAGAAACTTGCTGTAACCAAAATAAATTTGGCCTACTTCTTGAAATATACGGGTATGTATACGCTGAGGAATAGAGTAAATTATATTCCAATTTGATTTATTATTTTACTCATGAACTTATATCTACCTATTTTATTGTAGGTGGAAGTAATGTATGTATAGTAGTTTAATAAATGTCCATCTTGGTTTAATAGATAATCTTGCTTGTATGATTCTTTGATTTGGCTACTGGTTAACAAGCCACACATTTACAATGCTACCCGATAGTTAAAGACAAGGGAGATTAAAACCCTTCTGTGTCCTAGAGGTTTAGCACAGAGAACATCAGGTTGTGATAGATATTCAGTCTACAGTGACAAGGGAAGATTATCCTAGGGAAGGAATTCTAAAAAGGACAAAGGGGAATTTCTGGTTTCCCTTGAGGTTTTAAACATGCATTTATTTTATACTTCCCCTGCTGATAGTAGTGACTCCTACCTTCATTTAGAATAAAGTGACAGGATTAGAATGAAGGACGAAGGAAAATCCTACTTGTTGAGAGCTCTAGAAAATTGTTCATCTGTCTGAACTTTCCCTCACCAACCAGACTGGGTGCATACAATCCATTCTGCCACACACAATTCATGCTATCAATCACCAATACTAGACTAGAGCAGCAAACATGTGACATCAGGAATAGGATTAGGGATTATGCGCTGAAGTATACATATGTACAGAAGTTCACCTTCCATGCATGCTTTATGGCTGGATCAAGCCCACATACAAATTTCAACAATGATTAAAAAACCCAAAAGGGAAAAAAAATATTAATGGACAATACCCAAGCAAGAATAGATAACTAAATGCTTAGAATTATGGAAATAACTTCCATAAAATGTTAATTTTAAATTCAATGCACAATCCTTACATTTAAAAACAATTTTTCTGAACTGTTTAAAATGTATAGAAAACTTTTTTTCCCAAAAACCTAAGAGATGAGCATACCAACCCTTATAATAACGCTGCAATCTGGCTCCTTTTTTTCCACATAAACTTCGATTAGCAAGTCTCCAGCCTGCGAAACCTAGGAACAAAGTAGTTTACAAATATTGAGAGAATAATCGGTCCTTTGCCACTTCAATTTCCACTCCTCCTGCATTCCAATCTCCATAAACGGCATTCACACTCCCCCCCCCCCATACCAACTGCCATCAGGTCCCATTCATGCATGGAAAGCTACTTTCATGCAACAAGTGTGCACATGCGCCTTGCCACATACAGAGAATAGACTGGAGCACACTGATATTTTTTTGATGGCAGGAAAAGCAAAAACTGTAATTATTGTACCAATGGTTGGGGGTCCTGGTCAGTCATACCTTGGTTAGAGTCCTAACCTTCCTTTATGCTCTGAAATTCAAGAGGAACATGAGGAGTAATGCCCCTTAGGCCTAGTTCTCACCTGGGTGGTTGATCTGTGTCTGGGGTGTACCACTTCAGAACACAGGAGGAAATTCACAAAACTGAACGTTTCTACATACAAACCAGGCCTTTCATAAAGAAAACTGAAATGTCAAGGGAAAGGCCAAGTTCGAAGCTTGCTCCCCTGTCAGGTCAGATGTCCGAGTGCAGTGATTTCATTTGGAAGTACAAGCATCCACTCATGTAACCTCCCCGCATCTCGTAGTCTGAAGTTACACAACTTGGATGCAGATTTATCACCTCAATGAGAATGAGGCCACCCTGAACAAGCATAATGCAAGGTCAAGCAAGACATCCTTGTTTTATCTTAGCAGCTTTGGGGGGTGGGGGTGGGGCAGAATCAACCATTTTCCTTTCAGAGAAACAAACACCTCTGAAACAAATTGACAATCCCTAGTGTAGAGATATTGTTCGACATTTCAGAAAAAGGTGTCTGTGTCACATAAAAATGTTAAAAGCCCTAGAAACCCTCAAGACATCTGTGCAGCTTCTATTTTATATCCCAAGGAAATATCTAAGCTATGAAAAGCCCACAATTAAAACTGCAGGCAGGCAGGCAGGCAGGCAGGCAAACAGTTGGGTATTTTAATGTGTAGTTAGGTGATGAGCACAAGTGTGGCAAGCCCATCTTGAAGCATTGTCTCCCATACATAAATAGACAAATCTACATTGATAACTAGAAAGTAAATAGGAATTTACAGAAAGCATTCTTATACATAAATCTGCTTGAGTAAAATGGGGTCCTCAACATTATCAAGGCAGTTCCACAAAAGGGAGAAATGTGAAAATTTGGCATAGTCTAACTGTTAGACTCTAATATATATGTTTATATATTTGACATAACAGAAGGAGGAAGTAGCCTCATCACCAGGTAGACAAGGAGCTGTGTAAGGAATTGACTAGGTTGGGTACTGGCCAAGAGTCTATGGCTACCAAAAGGTTTACCAGACCGGGCCTACCCTTGACCACTACTGGTGACACAGGTAGTGGCCAATGTACCACTGAGGTACTACTTCAGGGCCCAATAAACGTTTGTGCCCCAGGGCTTCTTGCATCCTGAGACAGAATTTAATCAGTGAGTAAACTAAGCTACTACACAAGTAACAGGATGGAAGAGTATGGAATTTTCTTCACATACTGCAACAAACTCAGATTGATAGAAGTAGATATTTTCCTAAGTAGGAACGTAAATTTGACAACAAATCACACGTTACAAAATGTGTGTGTGTGTGTGTGTGTGTGTGTGTGTGTGTGTGTGTGTGTGTGTGTGTTGAAGTTGCCTAATCTGAGATTGTTAACTGTTGCAAACCTCAATTCCAGTGGAATCAAGGACAACACTTACACTTTTAAGAACATAATATCACTAGTAAATATGTACTATGTAAATATCATGAAAGAACAAACAAGTTTGGGAAAATATTTTGAGAAACTCTCTGAAGAAACACTTTATTTTCTGTGACTAAAGCACACAGTGTCACTATGTCCACATAATGGACAAATTAGGACTTGTAGAGGCCTTGGAGAACTGAAACTAATGAAATCATTTGTGGGGGAAAAACCATTACAAAGCAACTTTGAAGAAAGCTTCTTAATTATACTGGCAAAGATTCAGAAAAAAAGTCCATTTCCTGGTTTTAAAAAAATTGCTTTTTAGATTATATTACTGAAGAAAATGTTGGAGGAAAGAATGAAGTTAACATCTGATTTCCACTGGGCGTATGTAAACAATTGCACAATGGGGGGAAAAAAACCTGCTGTAATATGGCAGCAAATAAAAACAGCTGGCAAAGTGTTTGGTGGACAGAAAAAAATAATGAAGACTGGGTATCGTAGTACCAACTGGAACTAAAAACAAGATCATCGTACAACATGAGATGTATGACCGAGTTGCAAAAGCAGTTTGCGATAAGTTAGAAGCTAGTTGTAAAAATAATGCTATTTATAATAGAAAGATAATTTGACAACCCCCACCTCAACCAACATGTTTGCTTCATTCCTGCACTACCAACTGCTTTTCACTGCTATAGAAACAGATGCTGTATAAAAGCACTGCAAAATCAATATACTATTTTACCTTCCAAAAGGTTATTGGTGAGAAGATTGCCCCATGCAGAGCCCACAAACCATAAGAGTTGCATGAATTGTGGGAGCTTGCATAAAGCAGCTGGAACTATGGCTCCATCTAGGGGACGCTATCCATCTTTCTATTTTCAGTTTAGAGCATGCACAATCCAGAAAACTACCTCTTTATAGACCTGAAAGTCAGCAGCCTTTGTACTAGCGCCAAGCCAAAGGACCTGTTTTCATGGAATCTTCCATCCTTTGCCGAAAGTGGTCCCTTTTTGTTGATCCTTTGAGCTATGTATAGGCTTACCAGATCGTCGACCGGGACGGAGCGATCTCCCCTTAAGGGGGCGGGGTGTAGGGGGGCCATAACTTAAGGGGAGATCGCTCCGTCCCGGTCGACGATCTGGTAAGCCTAGCTACGTACAAAAAGGAGCAGACATGTTCACCCCCTTTCAAGTGGCAACTGTCATGCTCAACGGGGGTGAACACGTTTGCTCCTTTTCGCACGTAGCTCAAAGGATCAACAAAAAGGGACTACTTTTGGCAAAGGATGGAAGAGTCAGTGAAAACAGGTCCTTTGGCTTGGCTCTAGTACAAAGGCTGCTGACTTTCAGGTCTAAAAAGAGGTACAGTAGTTTTCTGGATAGCGCATGTAGTATCTGCAGCAGAAGCCACGTACTGCCCTTTTCTTGGCAAGAGATAGAGGCATGTGGCAGTGGCATTGTTGAAGAAGGCGCTCCACAGCATGATCCATCCCTGTTCGCAAAACCATTATTGCTTACTTGAGTATCCTTCCATTTGGTAATAAAGCTGTTCTCAATATCCATCTGCTTCACCTGGTCTGCATGTACCTGTTGAAAAAGAAATAATTTAACAATACATGACTACTGTTGTCCACATTTCTTTATAACCCTTTGCGTTATTCACATAAATAAGAAAAGAAAAAGTTAATTGCTTCACTGCAAGACATGCATGCAAGATATTGCATGACACTGTGAAAACAGACATTGGCCCAGCGTACACATAGAACAGAACTGGATAATGGAATCCTGGGGTGACAGAGTGGATTGTACCACTTTGTATTTCAGGTGGGGGAGTCTATTTTTGAATGGTCCCTCACACGAAAATAGCACAACAAGTAAAGAACTAGCACAGCTGGGAGAACGGTTCCAGCCCAGCTGCTCCATGCTATGGTAGCTTTCGACTTGCAGAACATTGTGTGTAGCCTTTACCTACAGTGTGAATTAGTAGAATCAATTCTATCACTTCAGAACTCTACAACCATTCTGCTGCATGCGTAGACTGGTCAGCACTCGGACTGCCAAGTGTTGCTGCCAATGAAATGAGCTCACTTTCCAAATGTACACAGTCTCTCCTAATTCCATCTTTTTATTTACAATATTTTTACCCCGCCTTTCTCCCCGAAGAGACCCAAGGCGGCTTACAACATGAAAAAGAATACAATACAAAAAATAATCACTTTTTAAAACAATAAAAAACAGTTAACGAAAACTAATAAAAACTGCATCTAAAAATCGATAAAAGGGATCACTATTACAATTAAAATAAGAGCATAAGAACAGCAGCACCCCACCTGTACCAGGAGCATGTTAAAAAAGGCAGGGACTCAGAAGGCTTCTTTAAACAAGAAAGTTTTTAGGCCTTGGTTCCTTAGCTGACAGCCCTGAGATTCAAACAGGACTTCACCCTGGAGGGGGTGAGGCATGGCTCCCTCTAATCAGGATTATGCAAAGGGTCATTGATCAGAGCGGGTGTAGCACTGTGTGTTACCTTACATAAGAACATATGAAGAGCCCTGCTGGATCAGGCCAAAGGCCCATCTAGTCCAGCTTCCTGTATCTGACAGTGGCCCCACCAGATGCCTCAGGAAGCACACAAGACAACCTTCCTCTAAGGTCTTCCAAATTCAGTCTCTCCAGCTTGGCAAAATCTTGTTTGGAAGCACAAGTCTTCCGGAATAATACATTAAGCTTAACTGCCTGGTGACCAGGCCACCTGGACAGTCTTTTCAGACTCCTTCCCCAGTTTGTCTTTTCCACCAATGACCTAAGCATGGCTGAAGCACCCACACCTTGCCATACCTTTTGTTCTTTCAGAAACCTCTCCAGTCGGAGTGCAATAAAGCCTCTGCACTCTCCTCGAAGGACATAGCTTAACTCAATCAAGTGCCAGAAACTCCTGGCTGCACACCCAGGAGATGTTCCAGAAACATTCACCCAAGAATGCCTTTGTATTCTTTGTCCAAAGCCTTATACCTACGCTGCTCTGGGAGCACAATTTTGGCATTTTCTTTTGGCACCATGTACGCTGCCCATTTTGGTGTCTCTCCCTCCTATAGAGACTTCCACTCTGTCCGTCTTTGTGAGGTTTTACCCACTTGGAAAGCCTCTAGCCTCAATAGCTGCTCTCACCGCTGGAGCAGCTACTTTTCCTGTCCACCAAGGGGCACCCTCTTTGGTGTGTTCAGCAGACCAAGAATAGGAAATTTCTCTTCTTCTAACCCTTGTAACAACTCTCCATCCCTTCTAAAACCCAGCCACACTGCATTCACAGGGCAAGGCAGTTTGTACGTTCTTCCACTCTATGAGTATTCACTTCAGCTGCAATTGCTTTTTCATGCTTTGGGCACAATATGATGTAGGGATTCTCCTGCATCAAAATCTATGGGAGTTGCTCAAGTGAATGGCAGTGCTGTTGCACAACTCACTTTCATTTTAACCTTTTTTTGTACAGGAGAATTTCCCATGCATTGTGCTCATAATCATTGTTTTATGGTGATGTTACATTTTAGTGCTTCTACGAGAACATTAATATTGCCAGCAAGGCCACTTCACTGATAGAATTAAGGTGCAGACTGAAATTTGTTTATTCTCCCAGGCATTTTAAATTAAACTGCAGGTATTTTAGCTGTTGCTTTTGGTACACTTATCACTGGTGATGCTTTTATTATTGCTTTATATTTTCTGGGAGTTATATATCACTTTGGGTGCCTTTCAGAAAAAAAGGCGACAAACAAATGTTGTATATAATAGACGTCTAGTACAAGGATGGCCTGAAAGGCAGATTCAAACAAAATAAATACATAAAGTCTTGCATTAAAGCATTAGAAGGATAAGCATCCTCCTGTCATAACCAATCGGATTGAGGACTTCTTAATGTTAGCAACTTTTGAAATATGGCTTATAGACGACAACTACAAATGGATATATTTGTGGATATTTGGAAGCCATTTTAGATACACTGTTTATGGACAGTGAATTTATTGTCAATGAATTAACAGCGCAGTCCGACTTAACTTTTTTGCGGGTTTAACCATCGGCCCAGCAAGAATGGGAGGCCCCAGAACGGAAAAGGGATTCAAATCCCCTTTGATTTCCTCTTTTGGAGGGGATTTGAATCCCTTTTCCGTTCTGGGGCCTCCCGTTCTCGCTGGGCCGATGGTTACACCGGCAAAAAGGTCAAGTCGGATTGCGCTCCCAAGACCTCCTGCTGACGATGCTGCCTCAGGATGACCCAGGAGAAATTGCTCCATTCTCCCCTGAAACAGGTCATCAAACCCAATGGTTTTCAATTTCTGTGGCCTTGAACTTCCTCACCCATGCCGACGTCCAACTGCTGTGGCTCCTGGCTCTGATGTTCTCAAAGGTGGTGGCAGCAGCTGTGACAAACTGGGAGCACTGTGGGCTAGTGTTCTGTGCCAAGCGCTCCTGCTGCTGTCGCTACCAACTTAGTTTGTAAGTTCCTTGGAGGTAGAGATCTGCCTATTTTCTGGGCTTATGAACCTCATGGCATATAAAGTGCTAAGTACTGTAGATGGACAGGCTAACAAAATAAATATATGAATACAGATCATCATGTACTGAGATGACTATCATGACATTTTCTAAACGCAGGGGTGGGGAACCTCCGGCCCGCGGGCTGTTTAAGGCCCCCGAGGCCAACCGGTCCACCCCCTCGAGAGATTGCCGGGAGGCCGCCCAAACGGCCCCCGGAGGCTCCGCGCGTCACCCACGAAGGCCGGGAGAGGAGCTCGGCGCCTCCTCCTCGGCTGCTGGCTCGGCCCCTTCTGACCAAGCCCTCGTCGGCGATTTCGCACATGCGTACAATGCCGATGAGGGCAAGAGCTCATCCGAGGAGGCCCATTGCAGCCTCCGAGCTTACACCGGGAGGAAGGGAACAAACGTCCCCTTCCCCCAAGGTAAGCCCAGGCTGCAGGCCGCAATGGGCCTAGGATGCAGTGGCCAGCCCTTTAGGCCGGCTGCCCCATGTTAGGCAGGATTGGGCTGTTAGATTTTTCCCATTGACCTAGAGACTCTAAAGTAAAATCTGGAGTCAGCACCATTCAAAAATTCGCAAACAAGACTGGCAAACATCACAACAGTCTACTAAAAGCACCACTGAATAAAGACAAAATATTGCCTGATATACATGAAATTTCCTCAATTTTTCAAAATGATATTAGTAGAGCAACCTGCAGTGTACTTACATCAAAGAGATGCACATAATTTATAATGAGGTCTTCAATTACATCGACTTCTTCACTAGTTTGGCCTTTTGTTTGAAACAGGCATGATGAAAAAGCCATTGCTAGATTGTGAGGATCCATCTGATTGATTTCTGAACACTTTTGTACCCTGTTGAAAATTAATAAATCCATTCAAAATGTTACTCTGAAGTATAAGGACTTATGTGACCATAGCACACACTCCCAATGGGACAGTTCCACTGAAAATAAGGCTTCCATTAAAATGAAATTATGTGTCTTGCTTTTTCCTAGCTCATTAACTTATGCTTTTCACGCTGCCTGCTTTTACACGAACAGATTGTTCTGTTTATTTCTAGCAGAATACAGAGAAGTGCTCCACCGGTATAAGAACCGCTTATGCTGAAATACTATTTCCGGGAGCATTCTCGAGGAAAAAACAATGGCGACAAGTTGCCTGCTGAAAATGCTATCAAGCACTTGAAGTGCTTCTGAAGCCGTCACTGCACACAGTTTTAAAACTAGATGAGAATGAGAGAGTTTTAAAATATATATATTTTTTAAAAAAATAAAAAATAAAAATTATGGTTTTTAAAAAATATCGAAGGAAGGAACATTTCCCCTGCCACCACCCCTGAAACTGTTGCAAGTTGTGGTACAGCAATAAAAAAAGTTTAAACAAACTTTAAAACCTAGTTGCCACAGTTAAACCTGCCGCAGCCCATGGTATGATGAAGTACAGGTGGGCCCCCATATCCACTGATTCGCTATCCATGGTTTCAGTTATCCACGGATCGTGGGGACCCCCCCAGGCTTTTACTTTTTTCCCAGTAAGCTTCATTTCTTCCTTAAAGAAACAGGAGAAGTATTACAGGCAAGTAGAACGAGATTAAGTACTAGAGAGGCTCTGCAAGGTTAACAGAAACTTGCCTGCAATGGAGGCTGCATCTCATTCTACTTGCCTGCAATGGAGGCTGCTTCTCTGTTTGTTTTAAGGAAGAAACAAAGCTTGCTGAAAGAAAAATAAGAGCTGGGGGGGCAAGCATGCCTGCCTGCAGGGGAGGCAGGGTGGGGGGGCCCTCAGGAAACCATGGAGGGGGTGTTCGCTCTTATCCACGGTTTCAAGTATCCACGGAGAGAACTGGAACATATCCCCAGCGGATATGGGGGCCCACCTGTACTTTTATATTTGGAAATACACACACACACACACACACACACACACACACACACCTGTCACTATCAGCATGCAAACAAGGAAACATTTTGGCAAGTGGGTATGTTTTCTCCCCTTAAACAAAGCTGTTTTAAGCAGTACAGTGCTTTTCTATCAGTCTGGAACCTGCAGCCAGTCTGTTTCATTAGATGCCTTGCATTTGACAGCAAATGTAGCTTATCCTCCCCCACCCATACAGTTCATGATTTTATAGACCTCTATCATATCCCCCCCCCCCCCCCGGCCTCCAATTTGTTGAACCACCTTTGAGACAAACATATTCCTGATTTGCGGCCAATTATAAAAAAAAAAATTGAGGGGTTTCACACATGCATGTTCATGTGATGACTAGAACATCAAGGGAAGACTTGCATTGTGAATAAGGCATAAAGGGTACACCTAGAAAACATTTTGCATGTACAATTGACTGCCTTTAACTGATGCTGTTTGTTTTTTTTTTAAATTGACTCTGCTGTACTTAGTTGCAATTTTGCTTTTTTCTTATTGCATTGAGGGGAGAAGCAGGAGATAAATATTTTTAAATACCGTAACTATCATCACCCAAACACACATTGCTTTTTCAAGGGAGCTGGCTCATACATTTGACTGCAAAGCACTTTGACTAACATCAGGTTCTACGTAAATGCTAGGTGTTCAGTCAGCGATGGCAGAGCATATTGTTTGCACACAGAGGGTCCCACATTTGCGCTCTGGTTTCCCCACTTAAAAAGGATCAAGTAGGTAATAAGAAAGACCGTTTGAGACCCTACAGAACTACAGCAAGTTAGAGTAGTTAGTTCTGGGCTATCTGGACCAATGGACTGACTCAATATAAGGCAGCTTCATAAATATTTTGTGGGAAGGGACCACAGCTTGATGGCAGCACACATGCTTTATGTGCAGAAGGTTCCAGGTTGAACCTCTAGCATTTCTAGTCTCAACCGGTGGTACATGTACCACTAGTGGTATGCGGACCGCTGGGAGATGGTACGTGGGCCCCTGGCCACCAAGATGGCCGCACCATACCAGAGCCCTGGAAATGGCGGCATGAGCTCTGCAGAATCGACAGAGACCAAGCGCAACCCACACTTGTCTCCTTACCTCTGCTTTCAGGCCTTCAGCATCATCATCACTTACTTCCGGTGGTACTCGGCACGGCAGCAGCCATGGAGGGGTACGCCGAGCCAAAGGGGTTGAGAGCCCCTGAGTTAGACAATTAGGTATAAGGTAATGGGAAAGTCCTCTGCCCAAGAACTGGAGTACTGTTTCCAATCAGAGCAGAGAGCACTAGGCTAGACGGTCTGACTCCATCAAGGCAGTTTCATATGCTCACATCTCTAGCCGTGGCGGTTAAGAATATCTCTGATGTATTCATCTAAACCCTTACAGCTATGGAAAAGTTGAAAAAGAAGAAGAATCTGACAGAAAATGTCCTATCAGAGAGTGTTCTTTCTGTAGGTTTGCCGGCACACTGACCTGTAAAGGTGTTCCATTAAAGCTGCCAGAGTTGCCCTATTGATTGGCGGAAGCGTTCGAATAAAAGTACTGTACTTTCTCACTCTCTCGTTCTCATCCAGTGTATCTGATGGAAGAAGAGGGAGGGGGGAATTAAATTACCCAGCATTACCTAGAACGCAATCCAAAAGGGAAAGCTATTGATTTGGCAGCTCATCAGTGTCTAGTCATTTAAAACAACTATTCAACCAGTCAGCCTCCACTTTACAGACACAATGTGGACAGTTTTCTTTCACAATGCAGACCGTCGCTGCGATGTGTTTGAAGGGAAACAATTTTGGATACAAAGAAGATATGCTTTGCAACTCCTGTATTCCAGTATCACTTGCGATGGGCCCCAGCTAGTAGTAAAGGTATTCCTTGATATTTCAGTCCAGTCGTGTCCGACTCTAGGGTACGGTGCTCATCCCCGTTTCTGGCCGAACCAGCGTTGTCCGAAGGTGCTTCCGTGGTCATGTGGCTGGTATGACTCAACGCCGAGATGCACGGAACTCTTTCACCTTCCCGCTTAGGTGGTACCTATTAATCTACTTGCAATTTCTTGCTTTCGAACTGCTAAATTGACAGGAGCTGGGGACGAAGACGGTAGCTCACTCCGTCACGCGGCACGGCACCACTATCATAAAAGTCAGATTCTTCTATTCACTCACAGATGCACTTAAATGAGCATGGCTGATTAAAATCCAAACAGACAAGGCAAATAGGTGGAAAGGAAAACTGAGACTCCTGCGGCTCATACCCGGTTAACTGGGAGGTCACGGTAATCGATTAGAATACGTCCCTCTTGAAATACTGCATTAACAACTGAAATGAACAGTTTCCATTTCAGATGTTCTTTTTCCTTTCTCAGCCGCACAGTATTTATTTCCTATTCTTCCTTCAACAACCAGTTATTTCAAGATGCGATCTGTTCAGGAGAACACTGGTGAATGAATTCTTTCATCTGGTGAGAGATCCAACTTTCTCCAGAGCCTGGAGAAAAGCAAGGGCTCTTTCCCAAATTTATGCTGACTTGGGAGATGTTCGGGAAGCAGTAAGACACATCATTGCTTTCCAAGCGCCTCTAAGGCTCTGTGCGACAAGCCTCCATTCAGATGATGGGGAGCTTGCTTACATGGCTGGGTTGGGTCTTGGAGACCACCCGAAGCTCCCTGTGATCTCACAAGTATGTGCACTGGAGACAAGATACTTCCACCCAGAGATTTTACTTCTAGGGACCCTGAGAAGAAACTCAAACCCTGAAGAATGAAATACTACAAATTGATACTAACAAAATTGTCACATGGCATCCACCAATAGTCAAACACAAGGACAAAATAGGGATAATGATTTAACATAAGAACAGCCCCGCTTGATCAGGCCAAGGGCCCATCTAGTCCAGCTTCCTGCATCTCACAGTGGCCCATGAGACACCTCTGGGAGCACGCAAGACAATATGATACCTGTATCTTGTTGCCACTCTCTTGTACCTGGCATTCGGGTATAGGCTACCTCTGAAACCCAGAGGTCGTCTATAGTCATTTACCAGGGAGATGGATCAGGGACAGGGACTTTCCTTGGTAAACAAGGACTGCTAAAGTATATACTGGCTACATTACAGAACTGCATTCACAGTTCCCCTTGTTCTGGTACATGGGAAACTGTGGATGCATAGCTTTTGTGATGGACTTCTGGGAATTGATTTTTATATACCAAGTATATAGACAAACAAACATTGCCTGTATAACTTTAAGGCAATTGTGCAGTGTATTACCTAGTGCAGAGATCCAAAATGGATAAAGTTCTTTGGTAAGAAGTGCGTCATCTATTTCAGACAGAAAACATTTCAGCGTATCAGTAACATCTTCCAGCTGATTTGTTCCAGCTCTCAGCTTAACGCTTCTTGCATCTTTTTTGAAAGACTCGAGAAGTTCGCTTACGTGAGACAGATCCCCGCCCTTCAGGTAGATATGTTTGCTACCCAGACCTTTAACAAAGAATCACAAATCATTCGTTTTAATTTAAATAACTTAAATGGTCAAATCTTTGTACATCTACAGTATATCTGCTTTGAACCAATGGAAGCAAATTCAGTTCCACAGCAGCACGATGACTGAAACTGTTTTAGGGACGCAAGAGGCAGCAACTCAAAAGGACCCGTGTATGGAAATTTAGCTTCACATGTTGTTAAGGTAAAGGTGACCCCTGACAATTAAGTCCAGTCGTGTCCAACTCTAGGGTTTGGTTCTCATCTCCATTTCAAAGCCGAAGAGCCAGCGTTGTCCGAAGATGCCTCCATGGTCATGTGGCCGGCATGACTCTCCTTGCCGCAGCGCATAGCATGCAGCTGGAACACGGAGCGCTGTTTACCTTCCTGCAAGCGGTACCTATTTATCTACTCGTTGACATGCTTTGGAACTGCTAGGTTGGCAGGAGCTGGCCAAGCAACGAGCGCTCACCCCGTCGCAGGAATCGAACTGCCGACCTTTCGATCAACAGCTTATGGTTCAGCGGTTTAACCCGCTGCGCCACCCGCTGGCCTTGTTGTTAGGGCTCTGCAATTCCAGCTTGGTCAGAGAATTTTTTTTACTTTTGGGTTATTCCTGTATCAACATGTCTGCCACAGAATTCTAGCACAGTGTCCCTTAGGCATTCCTTTCTAGCCTTATTCATGACCTGCTCCCACACAACTAAAAGAACACTTTTAAAATTACCAAACCACTTGAGTGGGAGCTAATCACATGGGTCTTTCCCCACAGCAATGACATTTCTCTCCCATATGGCTGCAGGATCATATTGTTTCTATTGTGAGTGGATTGCTCAGGGATGAGCAATACCCATATGGCTGGGGGAAAACCTTTAAGTGCAGAGGATTCTGGGACATGTTCTAGGCCACAAGCCCAATTCTTCCAGAGCACTGGCAATGCTCGTTAAGTCTCACCACTGTCCATGAGACCTGAGAGGACATGTTAGAACACATCCAACTCTCACCTGTGATTATGTGCTTCAGGGCCCAATCCTATCCAACTTCCCAACACTGATGTAGCCATGCCAATGGGGCATGCGCTGCATCCTGCGGGGGGGGGGGGTGCAGTCACGGAGGCCTCCTCAAGGTAAGGGAATGTTTGTTGCCTTACCTTGGGGCTGCACTGCAGTTGCATCGGTGCTGGAAAGTTGGTTAGGATTGGTCCCTCAGGGAAATATCAATAGGGGCTGGCAAATTGTATTTCAGGGAAGGCTGTCAACCGTAACTAATCTTCTTACTAAGGAACTCCAGATAGGCTCTGATAAACCACGGAATTCATTGTTTGAAAACCAATGCCTTACAAGTTCTTGTCTTTACAATGTGGTTGGATTTTTTTCATCCAAGTAGGAACGGACATTGTCATTTTGCCACACATCTTGGGCTAGATCTTAACAGCGAATCATATCTTGCATTTAACAAAAATAAAACATTTCAAAAAGCTCTTCATGGTTCCAAAAAGCTTCAGTTTTCATTTCCCAATCAGTTTTCCTCCTAATGAGATACATTCACTTGATATCTTGACATGTATATTAAAATATATATATACTGCCACAAACACAACTTAATGTCAACAGAGAAAACATCCAAGTACGGTCTTTGCAGATAGCAGCTCAAGCCAGAATAATGTAATCTGATATAGATGCTTCTTAAGTACTCTATCCGGATGCATCTCCGATTTTCAGGAACTTGAACAAATGCTTCGTTCCACTTACCATACTGCGTAACAAATGCAATACAGCTGTTCACTATAATAGGGACGTCGTTTTTGCTGAGCTGCTGATCTTCCAACACGTTGCCATCTGTACTTGCTGCTTTTTCAATTGCGCTATGCCAGACTGTGAAATCCAACTTTGTGTGGCCATGGATGTATAATGTTCTGCAAAGTTTTGAGGGAAAATATTTTGAAAAGAGCAATATGAGGAAGAGCAGAGAAAACGGTTTCTGCTTCAGTGAAAACAGTGCACCCGATCTCATACAAATGTACGAATACAAGCCAGCTCAACCATCTTGCAATAACCCAAGGGTGAGAGATTGCATTTTTAAAGCAATGGGGCCTTTCTGAAGGCTGCATTCGATTCAAGTCTAAATATTTCTCCGCAGAACCGAGCTCCGAAAGAAGTATTTTCTTTAAGTATGACACGGAAGCCAACTGGCAATGGTAATTGGCTGGCCTCTCATCATCAAGAAATCTCCTTCCCACCTCCACATTTCTGAAGTTCTTTTTTTTCCCCATGAGAGTGAAAGACAAGCATGTGAAAGACAAGCATCCTTGATGTAAGGCAGGGACGGGGAACCTTTTCCCTGGTGAGGGCCGTTTTAAATATTAGAAATTTGCTTGAGGGCCGGCTGTAAGGCCGGGTGCCATTTTTATTTATTTAATTAATTTTTGCCCCGCCCCCCCCCCATCGGCCTCCGGAGGCTCCACGCTCACTGTCCGAAGCCGCCGCCGGGTCCTCGCGTCACCTCCGATGTACCATGCCGATGAGGGCAAGAGCTTGGCCTCATTGGCGTGGTACGCATGTGCGAACTGGCCAGCGGCCTGGTGAGAAGGGGTCGAGGCGGCAGCCGGGGAGGACATGCAAAGGCCCTTTCCCAGCCTCCGGAGGTGACGCGCGGACCTGGCGGAGCCTCCAGGGGCCGGTTGGGCGGCCTCCCGGCAATCTCTCCAGGGGCCAAACTGGATGGCCTCGGGGGCCTGATCTGGCCCTGGGGCCGGAGGTTCCCCACCGCTGATGTAAGGGATGGCCCATAACTGTGTAAGACACAGCTTCCTCTCATAAATAATTAACAATAGTAAAGAGTAGACTGTCAAATTCAAAACAGCTCTACGAAGGAAGCCTGCACAGAATTCCACCGCAGTACATTGAAATACGTAGGATCTCTAGCCCTGTCCACATCTACAGAATGGCTGGGCGCACACCGCACCACTGCTGCCCTGCACCATAGCGTCACTCCCTGTCTCCATTTGGGCACAGCATCCCTGAGGAGCAGTTTCTGCCCATGACGTAGACGGGCACTCAACAGGTGCCATCCTCATGGGACAGAACAAGGGCAGGCTTGCCAGTGTGCTCCTAGGCATACGTTAAGTGTGGATCATGTCTATATGTACTTACAGAACACTTGAATAGTGTTCAGTAAGTACATATAGACATTATAAAGTCGCTCTGTTCTTGTGGTTTTCAGATGTCTCCCCACAAAGAAGCATAAGCTGTTAATGTGACAGGCTCAGGTCTCTCACCCTCCCCGAGACCAGTTTCTTGCTTTTTACTTGGACGATAAAGTGCAGTGATTATTCCAAATCAACCAATAACCTCTATTGGCATAGTCAACATACGACATACAATCAGCAAACAACCAACCAACAAAACAATAGTGGGCAATAGTCACTCCACAAACAAATATCAGATGACTTAATTAAACAAAACATACCTAAATATATACATAAGTAAACTTTAAGGCTGTGTTTGATTTTTAAGGCTAGGCTTCCTTAATAACAAATGCCAAAATGGGAAACGTTCAGAGTTTAGGACAGGGGTGGGTAACCTATTTGCGTTGGGGGGGGGGGCATTTTCCCATAGGGAAAACTTGCTGCGGGCCAGCTGATAGGCAGGCCGATTTTTTGGGGGGCCCCCCCACAAATTTACCCCCTCCGCGCAAATTTACCTCCCTCCCACCCACCGCTCGCTCGCTCCCTCCCTCCCACCCACCCGGCAAGCGCCCAACCCCATCGCTCTCCTCCTTACCCTGCCTTCTCTTCAGCCGCCGCCGCCAGCGGCCGCGCGCGCTCACCTCACCCGGCTCCTTTTCAAACCTTCCTAGCTGTTAGAGACATGCGGGTGGGTGGGTGGGAGGGAGACCGAGCGGTGGGTGGGTGGGAGGCTGTTCTGCGCATGTCTCTAACAGCCGGAAGGGTCTGAAAAGTCGGGGGAGGTGAACGCGGCCTCCGGAGCATCCGGTCCAAGCCCGCGTGGGCCGGACCGAATGGAATCGGGTCCAGGCTCGCGCGGGCCGGGCCGGATCCGGACCGCGGGCCGCCAGTTCCCCACCCTTGGTTTAGGAGATAGATATTATTTGGCTCCGTTGGATTACCATCAAAAGATAGGTAGCAATCTGCCTAACCAAATTCTGTTGTTGTGAGGCTAATAATACCCGAATCCTATGATAATTATAAAGACAAACACGCAGTCAAAACACATACTGTCACCCATGTTGCATTATGTCTCACAATACCTGACAAAGCCTAAAGGAAACATTAGAGCCAAAGGCAAAGAAAGGAGCATTCTTAAAAATACTTCTTAATAACCTCTACCAAACGTTTTTCCATTGCAGGAAGAGCATGTGAAAAAGGCCGGATGGATGCATGCTCAAGTCCCTCATTAACCACAGAAGTATCTTAACTACAGAGTTTTTAAAGTAGTGCAGTTGAACGTTGACACTATGGCAACAATGATATCCACTCTAAAAACGTGGGCAACCAGGGCTTGGGATGCGATCAGTTTTAAATTATTTATAAATATCTTGCATCAGGCTTTATTCACAACATGCTTCCAGCATAACTAGGTCAGCTGCACAATGCCTCAAGCTGCTTTCAAAAATCTCAGGAAGATCAGTGGCGGGTGTCAGAGGTTGCCACACAATCGTCTCTCTCTACTTCAACTCCACTCCCCACTCTTAAAGATTCCCCTCAGAATTCCACTCAGCCAAATCAGGCCATTCAGAAATCATTTCTCTGCATAACAAGCCAAGAGTGTCAGACCTCTGTGTTTTAGCATTTTTTTCCAAACACATGTCACTCTGGTAAAAACAAAGGGGGGGAGGGGAAATGGGCAAACTAGCACTTCTCTGGAATTAAAAAAAAAAACCAACGCCACTCCTTCGGATGCACCAAATCATCGTTGCCCAAAACCAGTTTACAGCTCAGGGAACAATACAGCGTGAGAAACCAAACCGTCAGGCTGGCTGGCCATGCACTGGACCCGAGGAGAGCTTCACAGAAGCAATTTAGACTCCCAAGCGAGCCACCGGAAGCAATACAATTTTTGCAAGCATTTCCGGATAGGCTACCCAAAAACACTACTGAAGCATTCGGGGAGGAGATTTTCTGTGATTTTTTTGATGAGCCTCGGGAATCTGTGTGGCTCATCCAGAGCAGATAGATGACAAACAATGAAGGGAGGCAGATGGAGGTAGCAGCAGCGACGCAAATCACTCGCAAGGAGGGGGGGCTGAGGCAGGGGGTGACCAAGAGGCAGCGGAGGAAGGGGGAGGTGAGCGGTCACATGCCTTTTTTTTAAAAAAAGCCTCCCTCTTAAAAAAAAAGCGTGAGTGTGTGCGATATCACTTCTGGGGGAATCACATAGAGTAGGGCCCCAGGTACCACAGTGGCTAGCCACGTCACTGACACCACGATATTATACACCAAATCCTCCACATAAGATCAGAAGGCAACGCATGTCCCCCTTCCCACACATTTCAGAGAAGACAAGGAGGGATGGCAGCATGTTTCAACTGCAGTGAATATGAAACCTAGAAGAATTGTGGGTGTTTTATGCTTTACATGCTTGAATCAATAGTTTGGAGAATTAAACCTCTGAGAATATATCTCCAAGCAACTCGGTCTGTAAAAAGATATGCAATTTCCCACACGTTCAGAAGCCTTTTTCCAATGGACAGGGGCCAAGCTTAGTTTCTTACATACTGAAAAATGCAACAGTAGCCACCAACATAGTTCCTTACCTTCCTTTCTCAACCAGAAGCAGAACATCTATTTTTTCTCCATTTTGGGTTATGCTGCTGATTGCTAAAAAAGCAAAACAAAGAGCAGAACAACCACCGTATAATAGCCGAAGAAGACTAAAGATACACAGATTTTACAAAGTGCAATAAATTATAAAAATTATAGTAGCTGAAACTGGACATTTGGCTTTAATAGCTAGTAGTTTCTGGGCAAGAATTAAATAAAACCTGGTGTTTCCAAGCATCCATGGAGCTTCTGCAGCCTTAGCGACCCATTTCCAGGTCGTGCGAAGACTCTTCCCACCTTCCAATCTTGTCCCAGCATGCACCCTGGGACAAGGCGGGGGGGGGGGAGAGCGTTCTTGCGACCCAGAAGTGAATCGCTAAGGCAGCAGAAGCTCCTTGGACGCTTGGAAACGCCGTAGTCTGGCTTTTAAAAAGATAAAACGGCACTTTTAACAGGGTTGTAAAGTGAACATTCACGGGACCGAGACCCGCAGTGTAACAAATCTGCAGGTTCCAAACCCGCGAATAAAAAGGTTTCACTGTATATTGAAAACAGGCAGGGACAGCAAACGTGCAGCTCAGCAGACTGAGACAACAATGTTTTGTGGGAAGAAATGTTTCATTTGTCATGCCCCTACCAGCTGCTGTAATTTGTACATTACTGGAGCAATGTAGAAAGAAGGCACAGGAGATGGATTTCCAGGCCACTGCAGTAACTATGAATCACTCCTCAGTTGCTGGACAAAATCAAGAAAGCATTTGCTTCAGGTAAAGAAACACACCTTCAAACACACAGCACACCTTTGTATCCTGACATTTAGGCCAAAGAGGTTTTCAAAGTTCTATGCAACAGCTCTAAAATACAGGATGTCAACAAGTCTTACTTAACTCTTGGAGCTTCCTCAAATATATTGAATCTTCTTGAGAGTTTTCCAGGTCTCGGCAAAAATGCAGGCTTGATTTCTCTATAGCAAACCAGCCTTTTTTCCAGTTGTCAAGGTTATGGCAATCTTTGTAATACAGCTGGCCAATCACTTCATAGTCTCTCTCCAGCAGACATTTGGCTATTATGGGTACAAAGTGCTATTCAAAAAACAAGAAAAACACACACGAAGAAATGGACTAAAATGATTACTTAAAAAAAAAAAAAAACCTTAATGCAATATGACCTTTTGAGTTTTGCTAAGTAAACCAAGATTGTGCAGAGAAGTTTTTTTAAGTTCTAGATTTTAATGATTTTGTATTCCTGAGTTTTGATTTAGGTTTTATTGCACAGATGCTTCAGAAGCAACTGTGGGAAGAGATATTTTCCATTAAGAGAACATGGAAATTTGCTTTTTTTTCCCCCAGGATCCAAATCCCCCTGTGTTTAAAACAAAAACCCTGGTTTCTCACAAGATCCTAAGATAGCTTTGCCACTTTACACAATGGCTCTAGGCTTAGCTTGAAAAGATAATTAGCAACATTACCTTGGCAATTGCCCGGGTCCATTTTCTTTGAGAATGTGCAGTTTCAGCACCAAAAAGAAAAACACGTTCTGGCAGTAAGTAGATTTCAAAGGTAAATAAAGCTCTAAAACCACCAAGGACAAGAAGAGTTAAAAAGCTTATCCTTAATGAAATTAACAATGAAGCAACACACAATTAAATTCTGTCTTGGAATTACCTGCATTTGATTGCTATTTGGATCACACTTATAAAACAAAAAGCAAGGTATAGAAGAGTAATGTCAACTAAATTGTTTTACCTATATTTACTTATCTTTTTTTTCTTAACACAATATGAACAGGCAGTGCTATCTTACGCGTGCCTACTCAGAAGTAAGCCCCTCTGAGCGCAATGGAACTTCCTCTTACGTAAGTGGGGATTACAGCCTAAACGTGTGTGCGCTTGGTAGTCTAACAAGCTGGGGAACAAAATGAACCAAGGTACGCAAATTTAAAAATATATCAAGAAGAAAAAGCACAGGTAAACTGAATGTGGAGTTTGAGGTAGGAATGCAACATTCAGTAGATTGGTTAGTCTAATTGTCGTGCTGTCTGTCTACTGCAAATTGGAAGAAAGACCTGCATCTCCTTAAACCCAACAGGGAAAAGCTGAGATCTAATTCTGGCCTAATCTTAGCACCTTTTCATCCTGAATGAAAAGTCCAGTGTCTTCAGTTCAGCCACCCTGTCCACAGCATGGATTCTCCTGTCCTGTCCCACCGCACCTCCCCAAAGGACAGAAACAGTCCTGATTTACGGGTACACAAGGACACCATAGTTTTAGTACTCTACTTCCGACATCCAAAAAGAGCAGGATGGGGCTATCGCAATTGCCAGTCCTGACTTCAAATGGACAGGAGAGACATCTAGAACAGCACAGTAGCAGCAGATGGGGGAAGGTGGGGCAGCAGCTATTAAGGGACAGATGACATAGAAGGGAAAAGGAACAGTACAGTGCATAGAGCAGGGGAAAGAACTCCAGGTCGTCCCATTGCAAAGTCGTTGGTATATTTATATAGTGCTTATTTAAGCACTATTGTTGTTGTTGTTCAGTCGTTAAGTCGTGTCCGACCCTTCGTGATCCCATGAACCATATCCCGCCAGGCCTTCCTGTCCTCCACTATCTTCCTGAGTTTGCTCATTTTCATGTTCGTTGCATCGGAGATGCCGTCTAACCATCTCATCCTTTGCCTTCCCCTTCTCCTTTTGCCTTCAATTTTTCCCAGCATCAGAGTCTTCTCCAGAGAGTCCTCTCTTCGCATTAGGTGGCCAAAATATTTGAGCTTCAGCCTCAGTACCTGTCCTTCCAGGGAACAGTCAGGGTTGATTTCATTTAGGATTGACTGATTTGATCTCCTAGCAGTCCAAGGGACTCTCAGGAGTCTTCTCCAGCACCACAGTTCAAAAGCATCTATTCTTCGGCGCTCAGCCTTCCTTATGGTCCAACTCTCGCAACCATACATTGCTACTGGGAACACCATCACCCTGACTATACAAACTTTTGTTGGCATGGTGATATCTCTGCTTTTTATTATGCTATCTAAATTTGCCATAGCTTTCCTTCCAAGGAGTAAGCGTCTTTTAATTTCATGGCTGCTGTCTCCGTCTACAGTAGAGAGTATCAAGTAGTATTATTTTTCAATGTTCACAAGAAGTGGTGCTGAAAGAAGAACGATTCAAAACCCCAAACTGACCATGTTTTGGGAGCTAAATTACTAAACAAATATTCTTTAAGATTGTTTAATACTTTGCATAAACCAGAACTTACCCCATGTGCAAGAAGACATTCGCCTTATGAACAGCAAGGCAGATGACTTCGCTGATGTCAATCATCCCGTTCGGAGAGGTTGTCTTCCTGTTTTCATAGTAGCTCACAAAGCCACTTTCCAGAGCACACCATCTTTTATTACACTCTGTGTTTAAGACGTTCAGGGAGGGGAAAAAAGATGTAGGAGTTTGAAGATTTTTTTTTTTTAAGGAGTGAGCAGCAAGTGGCAAACACTCTTAAATTACTGAGATACTCAGAATCAACAATGTAAATATTTCATTCTCCTTTACTAAGAGTCTGCAGCCCACAAAAAGGTAGCTTTTTTTTTTTCTTTCAAAAGCCTGAGTTGGGTTTCTTTACTCAGAGCACTCCTAAAAGCTGAATTAAATAAATGTGCTGGCAGTTTAAAAAAATGGAGCACCATTGAATGCAGATAAGTGTTCCATTGACTCTAAGAAACTATGGCTCCAAACCAGCAACTCAGGTATACCTGTAAGAGTTTGAATGCACACATCAGCCCAGTATGTACACACAAGCGTCAAAACGATGCAAAAATAAGGTTGCAGAGTCATGAGGTGGTAGAAGCTACTGCAATTGAAATGCAGTTCTGAGTGCAGGTGAAGGACCACATTTTTGGAATGGTTGCCTACAGAGCAAGATGTGTGTGTACACACACAAACACACACACAAACACACACACAGAAAGACAGAGGAAAAATGGTGCACCAACATAGCTTGGACATCAGCACAACTCCACACAGACACCCAATTGGAACCTCTACCTCACTATGGCAATGGAGTAAGGCAAAGCAGGTAAGCAAAGGTAGGCAGGGAATTTCATGCTGCAATGTATTGATATTCTATCTACCTTGCATGTCTGCCATCTACTTCTGACCCTCCAGGATTATCAAATGTGTCCGTCAACTGTACTACCTAACCATCCCTTCCTTTGGCAACACTTTCGGGTTGGTGCATCTGTTTATTTTCTTTCGGGAAATGCAAAGGACTCCAACATTGCTACTGCTGGCTAAACACTCCCCAGAATCCCGTTTGTTCATTAGGACTGCACCATTGCTACAGGGGTACATCCCCCTCCCCCTGCAGTAGAGGGAAAGATAATGTTCCAAGCCACCATGTTCTTGCCCCTAACAAGGAACCACTGCATGTACAGTCTGGTGGCACCACGCCTGCCATGACCATTGTGAGTCTAGCTGCTGCTTGGCAAGGTTGCAGACCTACTTCTTCCAGTCAAGCCCTTGTGGCTTTGCACACTCCATGGCAGACAGTGAACCAACTGGTGCAGCCAGACCTCATTGGCACCTGTTACTTAGCTCTCTGTTGGAGAACTTGCAATGGCACAACAGACCTACTGGGAGGAGATGGTTTCCACTTGTACGTTTGTCATTCACACGCTCCTCAGTGATCATGAGCCCTCTTGTTCTCTGCTGCCACAGTATATGGTCGGCAGTAGCAGGGGACAGGAGAGCCAGCATACCAACAGCCATGACAGCAGGTACCAGCAATGAAGCAAAGGGCATAAGGTGTGGCTAGCTGGGTGGGCCACTGCAATAGGTGCACTGGGTCACATGGCAGCCTAGTGATTGGCCCATGCAGTGCACCCTCCGATAGGTTCATGTGCTACAGCATCCCAGCCAAGTATCCCTAACTTCCAATAAAGCAGGTTGTTAAATGCCAGGTGAGACAGGCTTTTTCCAGTCTCCTGCTGTGGCTGGGTGGTTAGAGAGCAGCTTTGTGGAGTAGCTGGTGTGGGTTCTAGAACTGCTTCCCTCTCTTCTTTTTCTCTCTGCCATGGGAGTTTCTGGCCAGTCAGAGTGAGACTGGAAAAGGATGAGAGCCTTGCCGGTGAGGTGAACCCCCTCTTGCCTAGCTCCCGGCCTCTGACTTTGCTCAGTGAACTACCAGAATTGTGCTTTGCTCGAGTGTTGAGGCAAAGCTGTTGCCCGAGTGCCATCCTCCTGACTTGTTCCAGTCTCTCCCCTGTCATAAGGGCTCTGTCCAGCTAGTGAACATCACTACACAACTTGAACCTTTGACATGGAGACACTTGTGTGTTTCACATGGCTGCCCCCTTCTTCCTCCTAACACAACCTCAAAGAGATTTTTTGTGTGTTTGTTTTTTTAAAAAAGCTTTTAACTTGGAATATTGTATTTGGCAATTTCAGGTTTACAGAAAACATAAAGACATGGACAAAAGTAACAAAACAAAAACCCTCTGAACTTAGAAGAATTGAAAGCTGCAGGAAAAAAAAGGTATCCTGACAGAAGTTGATTGCAAAATGAACAGTTGAATCATAGCATGCAATAGCTAAAAGGCACTGGTCTTTTTCCCTCTCGCAAACGTTGGAAATAGAGGCCAAGACAGAGTCAATCTATTTTACACTGGTAGAAGTGATGCTAGAAATCCCACTACATGTCATGAGGCTAAGGAAAACAATCTATAGCTTTCAAAAAAAAAATTTTTAGAAAACATGAAATGATCAACCTTTCCAGAAGGGATATGTGGAAACAGACTTGTAACAAAACAAATTCAATAAGTGCTATATTAATTTTAAAATGGACCATTATTTTCCTAGTGAAAAACCACAATACCATCACCAAGAGGTACTGGTCTATTCTACTGAAACAGTTATCTATTATTTCTCCTACCAGCTCACTTCTCCCCAACCTCTCCCTCTTCTCAGCTCCAACTCCCTCCTTTCCAGCCTGGAAGACTTGGTCTCTGTTGCTGCAGAGTGACCCCCTCTGCATAATCCCACACACTTCTTGGTAACAAGGGAAATGTGATCAAAATCCGCAGCACTTACAGTCAAAAACATTCACACAGCACCGCTTTGACCTGAAATTTCAAGGGTCAAAACAATCTAAAGTCAAAAACAAGGTCCAAGCATGGTATTTGTTCTTTTAAGTGCTTGCTTTCAATACATATAAAAATACATATGTATTTTAAGAAACACTCTAAACAAAAATGCATAGCTTCACTGTTTGTGTTCAATGGTTCCATCACAATTCGGTAATGAATTTCTCATGGCAACACAAACCTCTTTAAAACACAAGTTTACCAGCATTTATCAATGCTGAGCATGCATGCCACTTGGATTATATGTGCGTTACAATGAAACAATACATCCATTCCATAAATACCTAGTATTACTGGCAGTACAATAGGTACATTTCTCTACTTCAGTGGCGAGGTGTATAGAAAAACAACTTTAAAAAAACCTTGAGCACCTGCGAGCTTTACTTTGCTTGCCACTGCAATCAATCCTCATTCTTCTGTTATACAAGTGACTCCAAATGTCAGCCCTTCCAACTAAAATATCCAAACTTTTAAACCACATGCCTTATGTTAAAAGATTTGCGGGGAATCTGAAAAGCAGTAAGGTATTCATTTGATCATGTTAAACTCACTTATCTTCATTGAAGACAAGCACATGTTGAGTTGTTATAAAAATACTTGCCTGGTCTATGCAAATTCTAATGGTTTGCAATTCTAATCACACACACACACACACACACACACACACCTACCTACCTGAGCCAGACTTTTATCAGAAATGCCACAGCCTAATGCCACAGCTGGTATGTCATGTGCATACTAAATAATTTTAGGCATTCATCATTCGGGTTTGTAAAATTGTTCTTTGATGTTCTGCCCTAGAATGGTGGCAGTACAGGTGGGCCTCCATATCCGCTGGGGATATGTTCCAGGCCCCTCCGTGGATACTTGAAACTGTGGATAAGAGCGAACACCCCCTCCATGGTTTCCTGAGGGCCCCCCACCCTGCCTCCCCTGCAGGCAGGCATGCTTGCCCCCCCCCCCAGCTCTTATTTTTCTTTCAGCAAGCTTTGTTTCTTCCTTAAAACAAACAGAGAAGCAGCCTCCATTGCAGGCAAGTAGAACGAGACTAAGTCTTAAAGAGGTTCTGCAAGGTTTTTGTTAACCTTGCAGAGCCTCTCTAGTACTTAGTCTCGTTCTACTTTCCTGTAATAACTTCTCCTGTTTCTTTAAGGAAGAAACAAAGCTTACTGGGAAAAAAAGTAAAAGCCTGGGGGGTCCCCACGATCCGTGGATAACTGAAACCGTGGATAGCGAATCAGTGGATATGGGGGCCCACCTGTACTTTAAAACTCTTTCTGCCAATTCTCAACAGCTGCTTTAACTAATCATTTTCTAAAGATCCCCCTCTTGAAACCAATATTGCATTTTAAACTGAGAAATGCACGGAATATTATTTCAGTTGCCAATCTCCGTTGTCAGGTGTTCACCAGAAGAGGACGAAGCCCTCTCCTCCTCTCAAAATGCTGAAATAATGTTGCATGAGCTCACAGGATCAAGGACCAATTCTTAGATTACTGTGGAACCTGCTGGATGTTAGCAATGGATTTTCTCTATTTAATAGGGCTTAGAACCTGTTTGACCCATGTATGTTCTCAATATCCGCCTGTAAATATCTGAGAGCCAGAACAGTGTACTGGTTCTGGAGTTGGACTTAGACTTGGAAGATCCAGGTTCAAATCCCCGCTCAGCCATGAAGCTTCTTGGGTGATCTTGGGCCAGTCACTATCTTCTTGGGTGATCTTGGGCCAGTCACTATCTCTCAGCCTCACCTACCTCACAGGGTTGTGAGGACAACAGGAGGGGAGGAACTATATATACCACCACCCTGAGCTCCTTGGAGCAGCAGCGTCACTGCGGGGGGGGGGGGGCAGAGCTCCAAGTTCCATCGGGCTCTGAGCCTCTGTTACACGACTGGAGAAAGCGGCCCCGTCCCCTCGCCTTTGGAGCCATTCCGGCCGACGAAAGCACTTGCTTTTGTCGGCCGGAATGGCTCCAAAGGCGAGGGGGCAGGGCCGCTATCTCCCGTCGTGTAACGGAGGCTCAGAGCCCGGCAGAACTTGGAGCTCCGCCCCCCCCCTGCAGTGACGCTGCTGCCTTGGAGGAAGGGAGGTATAAAAATGTGAAAAATAAATAAAAATAATAAACAGGAGGTCTTCATACCATGTTACAGATTTTGAAACTGTTTCAAAAAGAGGTTGCATGTGGTAGGTGGGGGGGGATCTGCTCAAGAAACACAAGTCAAAACTCCCTTGGGGATGCAAAACTAGTTGTCTAATCTAATTCTTTAAAACCAAGACTTAAAAAGGGCACAATCTCACTTAGTGTCCTGGCACAACTGGCACTTAGCTTTACAACACCAAGCAAACAAAATAAGCGCCACATAAAATTACATTATGTTCTCAGAAAAAAATGTACCTACACAGTATATCCTTATTTTCCTTTCAAGTACCATAAAATGTTTTTAAGGGAAATGTATGGTAAATACAATACTATAGAATTTAAGAGATGTCTGCCTTTATTCCAGTAAACCAAAGCACATCCTTAATACTTTCCAGAAAGCAAACTTGAATATGAACTGCAATGACTATCAAAAGACTTTTGCGGCTTTTTAAAAAACAAATTCAAAAACATACAGATTTATTCTGTTTCTGTGTAACTTTATTGGATAGCTTCAACCCAACAGTTAAGTTAGAATTTGTTAGGGTATTTAAAGAGAAAAGTACAGTACTTATTGCTAAGTTACTCTCTCTCTCTCTCTCTCTCTCTCTCTCTCTTTCCAGTCTCCCTCTATGAACTTGTGACCAGAACATTTTAATTGCAGGGAAAATGTCCTTCTCTGGTCTCTGTCTACATACACATGTGTTTATCCTCCTATAACTTTTAAAACTCTAAAATACAATGATTAAGGGCAGTAATCCGATCAACACTACACAAAAACCATCAAGCATAGGGGGGGGAGGGTAACTTAAATACCTTCTTTTAATTTTCTGTCAGTAAACAGCTTTGTAGCATTGAAGGAAACTTTATATAAATAGTCACAAAGGAATGTAGAGGATGAAGAATCTTGATAAGAAACATTGTCTGAATGTGCATCGTAATTTGGAAACTCTGTAAAGGTATTGAAAAAAATATTATAGTAGATGTCCCTTGTGCATAATAATACTGACTTGAGTCTACCAAGACAAAAGGCGGACTTAAATGGAAAAATAATAAATATCACATTAAAACTGACAAGCATGACTAATGTGCATCACAGTCTGGCATTTGAGAGTCACTTCATACAGTGCACACCTAAAAATGTAAATTGTCAACATGACAAATGCATATCCAACAGGTCTACTTGCAATGGAGTTGTGACAGTGTAAAATTCCCTGTTGAATGCATACTCGCTAGCAAACCCTAGTTTGGCTATGTACTGAGCTGAATTGGCCATACAGGAATAATTCTAACTTTCCTTTTCTTATTCCATGTTTTATATAGAATAATAAAGTGTTTTAACATTTCCGTCTTTTAATTCTAGTTCTAACATTTTATTCTGCCTCCCTTTTAGGGAAGAAAACACAAGATGGTAAAAAAAATCAAATATCAATATATACAATAATACTGATTATAAATATGAAATGTGAAGCTTTGAAATAAGAAAAATACAGCAAACACTAAACACAATTACATACAATATGAAAAGGGACTCTGCTTGTTGAAAACATCTTTTAATGCAACCAGGGCCAATATACAGCTCTTAATGTGCTTCTGTGGAACAAAAAGCTCTACAGAGGATTGCTAGATTTGCAGACTTAATTTTTTTAGCAACATGCTTCTAGCTCTTATGGTCACAAAGGTAGGTTTGAAAATGTCTCGGTAAAGATTGGCGATGGGGGCCTGAGGGCCAAATAAGTCCCCATGCAGGCATAATGCTTAGCCACTGTTTGTTTTCCTTAATCATAGTTAAGTTTTATCTAAAGTAAACCATTGGGTTACAAAATGATAGGAACTGAGAATATGAAACCATGGTTTCAACAAGGCTTGAAAACCACCGTTAACAATGGATTTTCTCCATTTAATAGGGCTTAGAACCTGTTTGACCCATGTATGTTCTCAATATCCGCCTGTAAATATCTGAGAGCCAGAACAGTGTACTGGTTCTGGAGTTGGACTTAGACTTGGAAGATCCAGGTTCAAATCCCCGCTCAGCCATGAAGCTGAGTTGAGTTATGCACCCTGATTTCAGAGACATCACACAAACAAGAGATCTGTCCCATTAAGGATTGGCCATGGTGGCAATTACTACTTTAGTCTAAGGAAGTAGTAATACGGATGAATAGTTTTGTTCATCATTATGATTCATTGCATTTTATCAGAGACAATGAGATTACTAAGCATCATTAAATTGATAAGTTAGCTGCAACTAACTTAAGTCTCACTTATTTCAATGAGGTTCAGTCATGATCAATGTTCTTTAAGTGCAACCCCCATCATATCGGTTTGGATGATCCAGAAGTACCCCTCAATCTGTCCTTCCAGATAAGAGAGAGAGTTGCAAGACAAAACGCCAAACTCAAGAAAATCCAGAGCCATTTTCTACAATCAGCTGCACAGTGTTCATGGTTTTTACAAGTTTACACAATGAAATCATAGCATTCAATTTACATCAAAGAGTCTCAAGAAAACATTTTGATTTATGCTACCATACTCACTCCATTTTATCATCATTTGATCATCTTAATTAGTATTAAAGTAAAATACATTATGCAAATCCAATACACAGCTATATAATTAAAAGTTATCGATACAGCTCCATACCTGAAAACTTATTGTGGTGGAGGAACTCCATCTGCAGTCGTTGTCCTGCTTTCTTGGCTAATAGGTACGGAGTGCTGTGTACGGGATCTCCGGTAGCGCACATCACATCTGCTCCACTGAACAACAACGTCATTGTTTCCAACACGTCTGGCTTAACTACTGCAGTACACAGGGCCTGAACATAAAGATGAAAAGCATGAGCTACAAGCAGAACACCAAACAGAAAGGAAGCCCAATCCTATCCAGCGCCGGAGCTGCGAGGCCGGGCGGCCCGCGCTGTATCTAGCACTGGGAAGGAGCAGGCTGGTGGTCTCATCGGGGTAAGGAGACATTTGACCCCTTACCCCGGGTAAAGCGCCAGCCACGGCAATGGGGCTACTCAGATCTGCACGAACCTAATAGCTGGCGCAGAACCGAGAAGCTCTGTGCAGGCAGAAAAAGGCCTGTTCCAAACACGTTTGCGACATCCTAGGCCACGTTTGTGACATTACAGCACGTTTGCGACATCCTAGGCCAGCGCAGAACATAGTACACGAGCCTAGCACGAGAATAGGATTGCACTGTCAGTTTAACGAGCAGCCTGTTTGCTCTCTGCTCACTCTAACTTTCCTGTAGATAGTTAGTGGGTCGAGATCCATGCAGCAACATCAGAGCCACATTTCAGAGACATCATAAGGTTATTAAATCACAATGTACTAGAATTATTGATGAAGTGGTAAGACCAAGCCAAGTCACATTACTAAAGACAGCATGCCAGTACAGAAGTTATTCTACAAATATCCTACCTCTGTTCAAGTGATGAACAAGGTGCATTGAAATTGGGGGGGGGGGGGAAGAGGTGAGAGACCATAGGGTCATGGCAACCTTAGAGATCCAATTAATAATGTCCCTACAGAGGTTCCACTGAACGTATACTGTAGTCAGAGGTGGGGCATGCCACTCTGATTCCACCCACCTACTCCCCATATCCCCAGATGGTGTCCCCTGTCATCAGAACTGGGCTTCTGACTTCCATGGATGCTGGGGCATGCTTCCATTTCATGCTAAAATATTTCCAAAGGTGTTTTTTGTTTTGAAAAGAATATATGTTTTGGGGTTCAACATAGGCTGCTCTCTTCCTTGGTGTTATTTGATTATCATTTTTTTTCACCATAAAGTTGACAGACGAACTAGTGCAGATGTGAAAAAGCAGAAGGGTGGGCGTATTTCTGTCGCATAAGGGATAGTGCAGTACAGGAATGGGACTGCTGTTTTTGGTAGTGAAGATCTGGTACAGACAGCGGAGATTATAGTAATACTCCCTACCCTATGAGAAAAAACTGGGTGATTCACAGCTTATCTCAAGGATGGTTATCTATACCAGCATACTTCCAACATATCACTGGTTTGAGTTACTTCTCTCTGAACTGGTAACATCAGCTATCTCTACATTACCCCGTCCCGTCCCTCCAACCACCATATAGACAGATGTGTATGACAGAGGGAAAGAACAGAGGGAGAGGATGACTGAGAGCGATATGCAAATTTTCATGGCTTGCTACAATGGACAACGAAACAATTCTTATGGGATTTCCAGCCATGTATAATTCTTAACTGAAGAAATAAAGGAAATGTTGATCTGAAACTTGCCTGTAGAAATTCTTCTTCAAACGTCTCTGCCACTGTGTATGCAGGCGTCCCGAAAAAGATTATCCGGAGCAGGCAGGCAATAAACTTTAAATCTCCCGCTTGACGTTTCTTCCCGGCACTTCGGGATTTCCTCAGAAGCAACAATGAGAACGAACCAGTAACAATACTGGTAGATGATTACAGTTCTGTGGGGCAAAGCACTGACTTAAAAAGAAAACAAACGTTAAAATGCGCGGGTTGACCAGGAATAACCTTTCTTGAGCGCTTACCGATGTTAGCCTAGCGCAGCGCTGTTTATAAGATTTATTCAGAAATGGGAGCCAAATCCGATTCACGAATTTCAGCTCTTGTTGACGGTTCAGGAGGGCACCAGATTTTTGAGAAATTGAGATGGCTTCCAGATTCTGACGTTGTCTGATGTGGGTTTCATGAAAGAGAGAGCGGGTACTGTTAAAGTCAATACTATGTCCGGTAGCTGCCGTGTGTGCAGCTAGCGCAGATTTTTCTTCTTGCATATTTTTGACAGCCCGTTCATGCTCCTGTACTCTTGTTTTAATACATCTCCCCGTCTGTCCTATGTATGCACGATGACAGCTGCCACATGGGATCTCATATACCCCTGGATTTGACAGTTCTGGCTGCTTGTCCTTAGGATTGCCCAGTAGCTGCTCAATCTTAGTTGTAGGCAAAAATATGGTTTTAACATCATGCTGTCTAAAAATGTAAGCAATTTTATCTGTGATGCCCCTTAGATAGGGTAGAGCTAACAATTTATGTTCCTTATTTTTTGCTTCTTCCTGTTCTTTCTCCTTATTTTTATTATTAATTTCCTCTATTGTGGGAATATGTTTAGCTTTTTCCAATTGTTTTTGGAAACAAACTGAGGCAATTTGGGAAAGTTTTACCCTATCTAAGGGGCATCACAGATAACATTGCTTACATTTTCAAGCGGAAACTGTTATAACCAGCAACGATCTTGGAGTAAGAAGTTAAAACGGGTAATGCGGTCATAATATCAGGTGAAAAACAAAAATAGCGAACCAGCCGATTTGAAACAATAACAATTTTATCTGGGTAGGCTGAAACAGTATACCACAGGCAAACAGAAATTCTTTAAAATCATAACCTGGAACGTTGAGGACCCGACGTGGAGGATGTTACACTTTGGAGGATGTTACACTGTAACATCCTCCAAAGTTCTTTGGAAGCCCCCAGAAGATGTGTTGAGATTCCAACACGAAACGTCGGGTCCTCAACGTTCCAGGTTATGATTTTAAAGAATTTCTGTTTGCCTGTGGTATACTGTTTCAGCCTCCCCAGATAAAATTGTTATTGTTTCAAATCAGCTGGTTCGCTATTTTTGTTTTTCACCTGATATTATGACCGCATTACCCGTTTTAACTTCTTACTCCAAGATTGCTTACATTTTTAGACAGCATGATGTTAAAACCATATTTTTGCCTACAACTAAGATGCTGTAGAAAAATCTGCGCTAGCTGCACACGCGGCAGCTACCGGACATAGTATTGACTTTAACAGTACCCGCTCTCTCTTTCATGAAACCCACATCAGACAACGTCAGAATCTGGAAGCCATCTCAATTTCTCAAAAATCTGGTGCCCTCCGTCAACAAGAGCTGAAATTCGTGAATCGGATTTGGCTCCCATTTCTGAATAAATCTTATAAACAAGCGCTGCGCTAGGCTAACATCGGTAAGCGCTCAAGAGAGGTTATTCCCGGTCAACCCGGAAACCGCAGCTTCCGCTCTTAATGAGCCAATTTAGCAGTTTCCCGCGCATTTTAACGTTTGTTTTCTTTTTAAGTCAGTGCTTTGCCCCACAGAACTGTAACCATCTACCAGTATTGTTACTGGTTCGTTCTCATTGTTGCTTCTGAGGAAATCCCGAAGTGCCGGGAAGAAACGTCAAGCGGGAGATTTAAAGTTTATTGCCTGCCTGCTCTGGATAATCTTTTTCGGGACGCCTGCATACACAGTGGCAGAGACGTTTGAAGAAGAATTTCTACAGGCAAGTTTCAGATCAACATTTCCTTTATTTCTTCAGTTAAGAATTATACATGGCTGGAAATCCCATAAGAATTGTTTCATTGTCCACTCGAGAGGATGACTATTTAACCCCAATGTTTGGTGTCCAACTGCAAATTCCTTGCACATGTAGTGTTCTACTCTTATCAACCTCACACACACACACACAAAAAAAACAGCTTCTAAAAGAAGCAACACACACATCCACCAAACCCAACACTTCTGCTGGCTTTACCTTATTTAACTCTTCCTTCATTTTGTAAAGCAGAGCAGTTTTTCTGAACTTTCCTTCTTTGTACTTTTGTGTTATAAAAGTTAGCCTCCTGTCCGTTGGGGCATCCATTCGCAATTCCTCGTCTGGATGAAGATTTCCTTCCCAAAAGCTGTTTGCCCTCTTATTCCCTATCACAATAAAAAGCTGCAGAGGGAAGAATACACACTTAGCACAAACACATTTTACTTGCCCAATAAAATAAAAGCCCTCACTTAAACAGCTGAAGCCCTTAAGAATCACTAAATGGCATGAAACTTGGCAGGGAGTCTCCACTGAGATGACTGATGCATCTCGCCCTTCTTCCATCCTTGCTCCATCCTGTTCTTTCCTACCTCAATAAGTTCATTGCTCCAAATGCTGGCATCCATTTTGAGGCTTCGGACTTTTGAATCGCGGGGTCCTAATGATCTGTGTTGCCCTAGATGAAGATATGAAAATGCAGCACATTTTAGAGTTAAAATAAGAGAACAGAAACGGAAGTGTCTGTCGATGCAATCAGTCAGTGCAAAGACATTAGCTTAAATACGAGCCAACAGGGCATAAATATGTAAGAAATAAAAGGGTTTGACAAGGCTCAGACGTCAGAGAGTTTCCATGTAAAATGTTCTATAACCGTGCCTGTCAATTTGGGGTACAGATGAGATGGGTTGGTAATGGGGCAATTACAGCGAGTCACACAGAGGAGGGGCCATAGCTCAGTGGGAGAGCACTAGCTTTGTCATCAGAAAATCCCAGGTTCAATCCCTGGCATCTGAAGTCCTGGAATGATGCAACCACTCAGTGTTAGTAGACAATACTGAGCTAGATGGACTAATGGTCTGATTTGGTACACGGTAGCTTCATTATAAGAAAGGTGACAACCTCTCAGATTTTAAGCCCCAACGAGGTAAAGAGTCAGTAACTTCCATCATTAAAATAATACTTAGTACAGCACTTTCTGGGTGTGCAAAGTGCTTTGCATGTATTGTTTTGACATAATCCTTGCAACAGCCCTGTATATATATTTTGGGGGCTCCCCCCCCCAATAGCCAATTCCACTCTACCCAGTACCACGAAAGAAGCTGGATCAAAAGCAAAACAGTTCCCAAAGGAGAGGGCTGTTTTAGTAGATGGAGCCATACAAAAAACTTCCACTTGGTGGCAGCAGGGAAGCTAACAGGAGAAGAAGGGGAGCTAAGCAAGTTGCTTTTACTCATCATCCTTTCCAACTCAAGACATACGTTACTGCTGGACCATAACATGGTCTACTTTGTGTACCAAGGGACAGAGTTGAAGGGAAGAAACTGGGGTCAGGTGAAGGAGCAGGCGTGGCGTGCTTTTGCACTGGAGAAAAAAGCTGGGAGGGGGACACGACTCAAGGTTCATCTCAGGCATAGGAAGGGCATGGACTGGGTCTGTGTGCATTCACTTTAATTTGGATTAAACCGATTTCACTGCCATGTGACAAACCCTCAAATGTTAAACCACTTACAAAAAATGAGAGGAGGGTGGAAAACACATGGAGAATTGGAAAGGTAAACATTAAGGCTTTACATATTTGATACCCCTTTGGGAATAAGACCCCCCAAAGCAGGGAAGTCAAACATTTGCAAAGTTAAATTTGCAGTAGTTTAGAAACACACTATTTCAGTGGTTCCCAAACTGGGAGGCGCGACTCCCAGGGGAGCCGCGGAAACCAGTCAGGGGAGCTGCGGAGTGCCACGGAATCCTCTCGGAAAACAGTGGAATGCCAATTGGCAGGCATCAGGGAGCCGCAGGTCAAAAATTTTTGGGAAACACTGCACTATGGTTAAGACATGCCATGCCTTTTTACTGGAACGCTAACCCTCAACGCATTTTAATTACCTGCACACTTCTTGCAAATGACAACGCAGAGATTGATGGATGCCCAGTCAGGATCAGGGGCTTTGCAGTCGGCACAGGTCCTGTTTGCTTCATTTAACCAGATCTTCTCTGCGACTTCATAATCCGAGAGAGTTTCTGCTATGGACTGTTGCAGTGCTTCAATCCACTCCTGCTTTTCTTTCTCAGATTCTGCTGTAAAACTGAAACCCATTGACATACTGAAAGACCCTCATTTTAAACCCAAAGTAAATAAGGTCTATTTCCTCTGTTGCGCAGCAGTCTAAACTACTCGGCAGCATAAAGATAATCACATGAGGATGGACCAGGCAATTTGAGGGTCCAGCATCAGGACAGGCTACGGACCAAACACATCAAACTTGTTTTCTTGCCTACTCGATTTAACCCTGCCCAATTACACTCTCCCAATGTAGATATCTTTTCCAGGCTCTGCTACTGATACACAGAATACAACGTAGCAGGAAAACAGCACAATTTTAACTCACTTGGTGACTCACACTATTCTCTTCCAACAGAAAAAAAAAATTTCTCTAACTGTAGCTGCTTTTCGAAGAGCCAGACAATCGAAGTGGACAATTGTACCTCTGGTTTCTTGACAGAAGGAGGCAGAATCCAAACAGGAGCTACAGCATGGAAGGAAGGGTTTAATCCTCTCCAGCTATGCTATTTTCCACTTTTCCCTTGAAGATACTATTAGCCCAAGGATGAAACACACATATGCAGATGAATTTTTCTCTAATGGGGGCAAATAGCCATTTTGGAAAGCCATGGTTTTCTGCAGGAAATAGCAGAGGGGTGGGAGGATTGAATTATTATTTTTTTTGTCCCAGTCTGGATAGTAATCCCTCTACAGGTGTTATTTGCACAAATTGAAAAATAGACTGGAGGTGCAATCACGCATCTTTGTCGCCTTGCTACTCTGACCCCTTAAGTACTGTACATGAAAACTTGTTTGGCAGCTCACAATAGCCATGTATCTTATTGCAGCAAATGCCCGTGTTGCTCTGCAACTGAGCCACGACAGGCTCCAGTTACCACTCAAGCCAATAAGATGACAAGTTAAAAAAAGAGAGAATTTGACCACAAGGTGGAACACTGGAGGTCAGTCACAGCAAAAGCGCGCAGATTCCTTGTCCAGTTGCAATGCCTACCTTATAAATGTGTGTATAGCCCATTCGTCTGCGTCTCTGCACAGCTTCAGGTGCATTTGCATGAGGGAAATGAGGGGGAGGATTGCAGATCTTCCCCCACCCACCAATTCTCACCTGCATTCATCTTACCTCATCAAAATACCGATTTGGGAATAGGAATTTACCCTCAACTTCAGAGACAATACTAATCATGCTATACAGACACCACCATTACTGTCCCCAAAATTGTTTCCACAATTATTTCTCTCTCTGAAATTTGAAAACAGATGCTCAAAGGTCTTACATAAAGCTTCTATATGGTGTAATTATTTCAAAAGATTGTTTTGCTGTCCGGTCTACTTGTCTCACATTCGCCACATTCATGGGGATTACAGTAATGCCATATCCAGTTTTAAAATCCTGCATGGAGGGGAGAAAAGATCACAAAAGCTTTATTAATGAATGACGTATACCCAAATCTCTTTCTAAATAGTGATTTTCAGGTATTGGTCTACTGAAAGTGAAATAAAGAGAACAGTTAGAGCATTGTGTGTGTTAAATATTACTCAACACAAACATTTTGTGAATTGCAATGCAATATTCTCCAAGAACAATGAAGAGCAATTCAGTGCATTTCTCTGTCTAGCACGTTTCTTATGTGTTCAAAGTGCTCCAGAAAATACCGGTACATCATCTTAGGACTCCAACTGTAATATGGGCCAATAACATAACTAGTACGAAGGTAGAGCAGGGAGGCTAAAGCCGGGAGACCTTTTCATTTGTCTAAGGCCATCCAATGAAGTTGATGACTGAGCTGCGATTTGAACCATCATCTTACCATTATGCTTTTAAGAGCGCATGCAAGCTCCTTCTAATTCTTTTAAAGCACAGCCAACCTAATTATAGTGCAATCCTATGCATGTCTACACATCCCACCGACTTCAATAGGACCTACTCCCAGGTAAGTGTGTCTCAGATTGCAGTCGTAGAGTTCTCAAACTGCACAGTTTCGTAAGAGATTGTTCTAGTTCACAGAGTTTTATCAAAATCCTCAAAATCCCATCCTATAGGAAGGTGACACTAACTTGTGTTCTCTCTTAGACATCCCTAAAGGTACAAATTCCAGGGTCCACACTGCAGGGCAGAACACAAGGGTTGAGACCACACACCGCAGAGGCCCAGTTCCAGGAAAGACTACTATGTTCAGACCACCGAGGAACACTTTCACAGGTTTCTTCTTCTTCCTTTGTTATTTCTCCCCTAGCCACAAGTCATCACATTCCACTTCACGGCGAGCATTTCAGGATGTGGAGGCCTGGCAAACTCTGCCTTCAAAGAGTCAAAGCCCCATGCTGAGTAATGCATTTCCTCTCTCTGGTTTTCACAAGTCTACATTACAACTCACAGTTTTCTATAAGATAGCCCACTATCTACGGTGGCCATTAGATTCTGGTGCAGAAGGGTTATTTGATCAGGATGTCCCAATTAAACAGAATGGTGAAAATTTGAATGGGAGGTTTTTCTGCAGCACAGCTCACACATTTAACCAAGACACACTTACTAGTTCTCAATTACAAGCTCAAACAATAAGCTTTTCCGTGAACACAATGTTGATGGAGATATTTGCTACTCAAGTCATAACAGAACGTCTCTGAAACTTTGTTCCGACATACAGATGAGAGCAAAACAGTAATTATATTTACTTCAAAAATTGTATGGAATTGTTACCTGAATGTTTCAAGATTTGTGTCTGCCCCCCCCCCCCAGTATTGAAGAAAGAAGAGAGAAGACAGGGGGCACCATGGGCAAGAGGGAGATCTGCATCCCATTGGGAATGCCTGACCAAACACAGACTATCCTCTTGCAAACATCCCGCATGATCTCACATAAGCAATGAACAGGAGGGGGTAACAGCAGAACTAGAAGCCACACTGCAAGAGGAACAACATACTGGCTCTACTGAACAATCCCCCATTTTCACAATGAGAGTGTAATTGTCTCCCAGCTGGGTTTCTGTAGTACAGGAACCAAGCACCATAATAATTAAATGGAGCTTATTTGGAATTTCACACACTGGTGGCTAATGGAGTCCAGCAACTGTGATAACATTATGTCTCCATCTCTGTTCCTTTTTTTATTCAGATGTCTGAAAAAGTCAATATCAATGACTGGCATTTGCTTAGCAGCCAGCAATAATGAAAAGATTACAGAATCAAAGACCCATGAAGAGAGACATTCCGTCCAGCCTTGTCACTTTAACAAAGCCCGAGATACGCACCCCCCTAAGTGTTTTGACTGGTTGTTTAGATTAGAACAAATCTCAATTATGAGCAAGATTTCTTAGGGTATATCCATAATCGACGAAGGGAGGAGTCAAAACTTGACCCTCTTGCAGAATTTATTGATACAAGGCTGCAACAGATAGAATTACTTGAGCTACATAAAGCCTTTTCATTCTTCCACTCCCATTTCTCATCCTTAAGAGTAGAAAAAAAACTAATGTGCCATGGAAATACTGCATCAATAGCAGCACCTACAAATGGTGCTCATGAAGTTTTTCAGTTTTCCACTTTGGGCAGCACAGCCCTACATCCCAAAAAAGCTTCCCATAAGTTTACAGGATCATCTTGAGAACGCTATTCTTGGAACCATTACAAAAATAGGTTTCTATAGTAAAACTCCATTGTGGATACTACCATATGAAGCATACTTTGGTGGGGTGTACCATAGAGAGAGAAAGTGGGCTATAGTATAGAAAATTAATACACTTCTCGCAAGAGGAATATACGGTGAAGACAAGAGAAGAAATATTGGAAGGATTAAATTGTCAATGGTTTGTATATGCACAAATATTGGAGAGATAAAAGGGTATCTGGATTTGTGGATGGAGATTCGATATCGGAATTACATTTAAGATCAGATAACTTCAAAAAATGTATAAATTGTTATTGAAACTTGAGACAGAGGATGAACAGGTTAAAGAATGTATGATTCAATGGGCCAAAAATGTAGGTCATGAAATTTTTATGGAACAAATGGGAAAAGTTATGGTCAAAACAACTGAAATTTACATTAAATGTTATTAGGGAACATATTTATACGGTGATATACACAGGTGGTATATGACCAAGTAAACTGGCAAAAATGTATAGAAACATGTCAAATAGATGCTGGAAACGTAAAAAAAAAACCCAGGAAGGATAGTTTTACCATATGTGGCGGACATGTAAGAAAGCCAAAAAGTACTGGATGCAGATACGGTATACAGATGCAGCTGATTTTAAAAGTTACATTGTAATTGAAACCTGAAACCTTTTTGTTGGGTACGATGGACAAACACTTGCATAAAAAAAATTGTAATCTTATTTTCTTACATGACGAGTGCAACGAGAATACTTTACGTGCAATACTGGAAAAACCCCGCCATCACCATATGACAGAAATCTGGTGGCCCAAACATGGGATTGGTGGTTCTGGCATCCAGGAGGTAATTCTGATTACTCAGTTATATGTAGTTATATGTAGCTGAACATAGTCAGATTTTGATACGTCTTTGAGTTAGTTTCAAGTTGTATGAGCACTTGCACATCACTCGTGTTATCTTACTTGTCTCATTTCATTGCCCTGCCAGCTTTGGCATGAAGTCATGTGATCTGCCTGTACGCAGAGAGCAAGAAGCTTTAGTCATGAGACTCCTTTTCTGCATTAACACATTATAGAGGGGGACACCGGTATCCACAGGGGATACGTTCCAGCCCCCACCGTGGATACCTGAAACCGCGGAAATGGGCAAACACCCATTTCAGTGGTTTTCAGGGGCCCCCGACCCCCCCACGGGCCTGCGCGACCCCCCGCACCCTCCACAACCCCCCCCCAAGCACTTACTTTTAACAGAGAAAGCTCCGTTTTTTTTCTTCAAAAGCCGAACCTTAGTTGCAGCCCTTCTTATCAACAAGTCTTGTACCAACAAGTTTGTATGCATGTTGCTTTGAGATTTGTTTTTAGTTTAAAACCAACTAATATGTTTAAAGAAAATAATGGGTTTTTTTTAGAAGTTTCTCTCTGCCTTTAGCACTCTGAACAGCGCTAAATTTGAAATTCTCCTCGGATATCAAGATCTATTATCAAACTTCAGGATGGAAGCAGAATGTTGTTTAAGTTTGCACTTTTCGAAAAATGCTGAAATATACTATTGGATTTTTTTTCTTATCGGGTTAAATAGTCATCAGTATATCAGCTTGACCTATTCTTGTTTCAATGCTATGATGACTCTAGATGGATGTCTTAATGCTACCATCAAATAATTTAAACACACACGCACCAAGGTAATAGCTCCAGAATAGATGTCAATGTCAGTGCTGTCAATGCTCAGTGTACTTGTCCAATCATCAGTCAATAGTACATACCATCCCCTTCAGGAGAAATAAAGAACAGAGCACTAGAGCACTCTACTGGCACCTAAATTTTAATTCAGTGAAAGAAAGATGAGGGTTCTTACCAATTTAAGAAATCCTAGCTGATTAACTGCATGAGTTTTACAACACAATCCCATACATTTTTACTCAGAAGTATGTCCCTCTGTGTTCAATGGGACTTACTCCCAGGTGTGTGTATAGGCTTGCAGCCGGGCAGCCCAATCCTATCCTAAGCCGGTGTAGGATAACTGCACCAGTCTAGGACCGTCTCAAAAGCTGCCATAAGGCACAGAGGACTACGTCAGACCCTGCAGGCCAAATCAATGCTATGATTAGTCTAGATCAGTGGTGGCCAACCTTTCAACATGAATGCTGGCCCTTTAAATGGTTGCATAGGGGAAGGCATTTCAGCAGGTGCAGCTGCTTTAGCAGCACCATCAGCACTTACAGCTGCCAAGATTCTGTCTTCTACACAACTCTTAAGAACGCAGTAGCCCTAATGGTGGAAGGTTGGCCACCCCTGGTCTAGATGGATGCCTTAATGCTACCATAAAATTATTATTTTTTAAACACACACACACACACACACACCCCATGGTAATAGCTGAACATAGTTAGATTTTGATACATCTTTGGGGTTAGTTTCAAGTTGCATGAGCACTTGCACATTGTTATCTTACTTGTCTCGTTTCATTGTCCTGCTTGCTGCCCGTGTGGTGCAGGGAGGGGGGAGGGCATCCTGGGGGCATTTCGGGGCAGGGGTGGGAGGATCTGGCCCAGAAATGGGTGGAATCAGAAGCAGTGGCATACACAGTATCCTATCCCCCTCCCAGGCCCGTTTCTCCCAACACAAAATGGCAGGCGCAGATCCAAGGAGACCTGTTTGGGAGGCTGGGACTTTACTGGGGTAAGGGAACTTTTTGTTCCCTTACCTCAAGGAGACGTTCAACCCCGCCTACTCTGCACAGGATCCAGCACAGGATCCAGCATAGCTGGATCTCTGAGCAGAGCGTAGGATAGGATTGTGCCCTAAATCTGCATACGTTAGCATATGAGTAAACAATATTTTGGTAGCCAAAAGCACCTTTTGGTTACAGATGGGGCACATGTAGCAGCATTACCATCCTTCTCTCTGGCATACGGTGGGGAAATGTGGCTTACAGCTTACATTTTTATTAAAAAAAATATATTTTAGCACTACAACTCCTTGTTTAAATGGAGGAGCCTTTTACTAGTTGATCAAAACAGCTTTTCAAAATAATTTAAAGTAATTCATTAATTTGTTGAACAAACATTTATTTGAACATAGTAACTATGTTAAAGACTGTAACATCAAGACTGTGGCCTGATTCTGTGGCAGAGCAGCTTCCTCAGAATATCACAGCGCAATCCAACCCAACTTACACCACCGGTGTAACCAGAGGTACAACGAAAACAGGAGGTCCCAGAATAGAAAAGGGATTCAAATCCCCCCTCCAAAAGGGGGGTTCAAAGAGGATTTGAATCCCCTTTCCGTTTTGGGGTCTCCCGTTCTGAGGAAGACTGATTCTTCCTCAGAATATCAGTCTTTGTTTTGACAAAACAACAGGTTGCTACTCCTTAACGCTGCAAAGCAAAGCAGTGTCCAGTGACATCTCAGGAGCCAGGGCACTTGTTAAAGAAGGTTTTCAGTGGTAGGGAGGGGTTCTCAGTTCCCTGAATAGTTCTTCCCCCATTTATGGCAGAAACAGAATTAAATCATACAGACCAGTAAAAACTGAAGAACAAATATTGCCAAGGGAGAAAATCATGTACAGTATTTTACTGTGTGTAATTTATGCATGTTGCAGAATTCAGCTCAGCTTGCTATAGAATGTTACACACACACACACACACACACACACACACACACACACACACACACACAGTACACACATACGTACATACAAAATATCCCCCAATACACACAAACATTCCAAAATCAAGTTCTTTCATAAATGCAGCATTCCCATTTTCATTCTGAACATGCTCAATAACGTAAAACTCTGGAAATATTATGTGGCACATTTATTTGAAATTCTAACGAGACAAAACGTGTTAAAACGCTTATGAAGAAGTCGTCAAGATATATCTACCTGATCATTTTTGCAGAGCCACACATTATTCCCTTGCAGCAAAGTAAAGATTTTGGCTTTGTACCCCTTCAGTTCCAGATAGCTACTTTTCTCAGAAAGAGCAGCAGAAGAAGAAGATCGCGCTTGGGAGATCTCAGGGCGAGACTGCAGAGCGCTGAGGATTGTATGAATCCAGTCATTTCTTTCATCTCAAAAAGAAACAAAAAATTACCCCATACAATTAATTGTACATTGATGTAACCAACTATCATCTGGATTACTATTTAAGTTGACGCTTTGTTTATGATTTTGCTTTAACATTGCCATCGTAACCTTTGGGAACACCGCTGAAAAGCAGGTTACAAATTTAGAAATAACAGCAAGAAAAACAAACTTGAAACGTGAAACATGTAAAACCAACGTAGTGATATCCCCAATCCTGAAGACACGATATGATACACAATTTATTCTGCAATGCTATATTTCACTAAGCTGCACTGAGCAGAGCCAATGCCCACGAAAACAACTGCTCAGTGAAGCAGTCTGCTTGTATGATGGTATAGTGGAAGGAAGGACTCACAGATGAGTACAGCCCCTCTTTCCTGTACAGAAAAGCTACATCTTTTTTTTAACAGATGACAAAGCCTTCCACAAATCCCATTTGTCCAATGCTACATTGTTCGTGTACACCACATCTTCTCAGGGCTGACTGCAGCAAGGTCAACATCACGTCTCATCCACTGCCTCTATAAAGCCATTAAACAAGAGCGTTTGAAGCCGACTGAACTACATAAATTTAACTCCAAATCCTTTGCTTTAAACCAACTAAAGAGGTATCAAAGGAAATTCACTCTTTCCAAAAGAAAAACAACCTGGATTACACATGGAAGGTGCCTCCACCCACTTTCCAAGGATTCCCCACTTCTCCGCCATCGCTGTGCCACATGCCACACCATTCCTGTGGTGCCCCCCCCCCCATCTTGCAAGAGCAGCTTTTAAGGGATGGAGTACTTGGAAGATCCCTTGCACAAATTTCCCCTCCCCACTCATGAAGCTTTAGATCTCTCCCAAGGATTCTATGACAAGTTGATCCCACTTGCAATTTCCATGAATGAATTGACATTCAAATAGCTCATGTGGTTCCTGCAATGGTTCCTGCACTGCCCTGAACATATTGCCCTTGCTGATACACCTTTGAGATGAATAGTTTGTCAGGCTCCATGGGTCTCTAACTGGAGACAGTCAGCAAGGCTCAGGCACTTTACTCTCTACACTACCAGGACATCTCTCAGACAGAGGAAACTACTGATCACTGCTACATTGCAATGCCTACCCACCCCCTGCCTCAAAATTGCTGCCAGAATTGGTACCATTCTTGATCTGCCTGGGTAACACGAGTTGTCAATATAATGCTTGCTCCAGGCCCAGGCTCATCAGTCTCAGCAGCTCATCAAAACACCATCTTGCCTTGCCTCCTTCAGTATTTTACCCCAGTCTGGTCCTGACTATGCGTTCTGCCCCTGGACCTTCATTGTCTACTTGATACCTCTGTCACCTCTAGCACCTTTGACCATCATCTGTCTGCATTGCAATGGGAAATCCTACCCCCACCCCGTAACAGCCTAGCTTGAAGCCAGACACTTTCAAAATAGTTTCCCCTGTTAATATTCCGATCATCTGATTTCCCTCCCCCATAAATAATTCAAGTTGTACAGTTATCCTACGTATCGATTCCGCGTCACATCGCCTAAAAGGTTAATGTGAACAGAGCAGAAATTACTCTGCCCTTCGCTATACTGGGCTTATGCCCCGCATTCAATACCTTAAACCTTGCTGGAAACACTGGAGAAATGACAATATATTGCCTCTCTCTCTGTACATGTTAAGTCACAAGAAAATCCAAGCCAGATTTCATTCGATCTTCACACCCAACCCATCAATTTCACATTGCTCTTTGTCAGTTTTATATGGAGGAGTGACTCACAGCAGATGGCTGAAAGCACAGCTTTTAAGTGGTGTTAATAAGTGCTAAGGAAGGTCTCAAAAAAGCTCAGTTTTATAGAATCTCACAAAAAATGCTACTTATTTTTTCTATGCTACACAGTCCCATGCCACAAGTTTTGCAAATTGTTAGCTCCAGTTTTTGGTCCCATTTGTTTTCTCAGATAATCATGCTGATTAGACTCACAGGCCAAATAATCCATTCAGGTTAGAATAAATCTATGACATTGTAATGTATGGCAATACAATTGATCTTTCAGTTGTGGGGTTTTTTTGTTTTTTTTTTAGAAATGCAATTTCACAGCCTCATGGAGTCCGGATACAGTCAGACCAAATCCATGGGTCCCGGATCCGCGGATGGAAAGGGTTCACTGCATTATGTTTTCAAAAAACCAAACAATAGCATTTAGGATTATTATATATATAGGATTATTATATTGGTATTTACTTTGGGTCCATTCAGACCTTCAGATACACATGCCTTGAGGCAGGTCCACTAGCGTGATCCTGCGTCTTTCCCCACCTACCACATCCAGACAAACCTGCATTTTCCCTCAACACACAAAACTCAATATGTACTGATCATGGACTTCAGCAGGCTCTGGCTAGAAAGAACAGCTATATTTAGACAGTGCTTCTCGAACATGCTATTCCAGGAGCTCACCAGTAAATTTTTCATTCTGTTTGAACCTGCTTACAAGTCATAATCCTTGACCTGGAAGAGAAACCTACTTAGCTCCTTATGAAATATCACCTGTAACATCTGCTACTAGCAATGGGAGCCACTGATGAGACTCTTACAATCATTTGGAATCACTGAACTGAAAAATAATGGAACAGTTGTGGCTAGCAATGGCCCTTAAAACATCTATCTTACCTTCCTTTTCAGCTCTGAAGATGAATATCCTGTGTGCTGTAACAACTTCAAATTTGTTGTCCCCATGGACTCTGACTGCAGACATAGCAGAGAGGAGGATTATTCCCTTAGAGTACACTTCCTGTATCAAATGCAACAGAAATAGTCTATCAAGGCATAGTTAATCTTACTTTGAAGTACCCAGTTTAGTACATGACAAGTATCAACCCTAATGGCACGTTGTGCTTTTGAAACTAATGCTCACCTTGCAAAGAGAAGATTCTCAATTGCATGGGCAAGCCTACGCAATGCACAGTTTGCACATAGATAGAAACTCTGCATACAGTTGAGTGAACATATATTGGTTAAAGTAGGGTTTCCCATCACAATCTCTCCCACAAACTCCCTCCCATTGGTTTACTCATCATAGTTTGAATGTCTGAACTACTAATTATATACAGCAGAAAAGCTAAGACACTGCTAGAAGAACTGCAATAAAAAATAATTGTACTTTGAGATGAAGACATTTGTAGAGCTGTACACACAGATCTGGGTTTAGCCAGCTGAGGCAAAAGAGAGAGAGCGCGCATGCAAAACTCCGTTCAAACGCTTTCTTATCACTGTTATAATGCTATCTTTCCGGGGGGGGGGGGCACTGATTGCCATATGACGCATCATTCCTGTGTATGTTATCAAACTGGACTAGTTAAGATTCCAAAATTCCTGGGTACCTTTCCTTCTTGAAATCATGTGCTGGTGTCTACAGGCATCTACTGGCTGGATTTGGTATTGTAGCTGCATTACTGTCTCAAGAAATATCCAGCATTGGTTATGTGTCATGCTGCTAGCATGGTCTCCCTATTCCCATTTCCCCAATCTCCACTATTTAGGAACCTTTTTCAAATCAAAACTAAATGCATACTTTCAAAGTTTTCTACCTTATTGGCTTGACAACTAGAGAATTATTCCAACCAGTCCTTAAAGGAAACTAATAGGGTTTAATTTGCTGCTTGCAAATTGCTGAGAATGTTAACAGTCTCACAGCTCAATCCTGAGGATTGTGATGGCGACGGAACGAGCGTTCCGTTGCTGGCAGCAGTCGCAAACGTGCAGGAAAGCACATTTGCGACTACTCTGGAGCAAGGGAGACCGGCGCAGAGGCCGGCCTCTCTTGCTCCGTCACTGGAGCGCCCGTCGGACAAGGTGAGTCAGGATCCAGCGGGCACGGGGGCAGTTCGGCGGGCGAGGGAGGGGGGCCAATTTTAATGGTGGATGGTTTTAATGAGGTTTTTAATTATGTATTAGTTTTGTTATATGTTTGTTGTACACCGCTTTGAATTTTAGAAAAGCAGTATAAGAATCTTCTTTTTAAAAAAAAACTGTGTTTGTGCCAAGGTACGTTATTTGCTGTCCATAGGGCTTTGAAAACTTAAGCCACCATGCTAGACGCATCTATCTATGCCTGGAGCAGGGAACCAGATGGAGCATCAACACCTTTCCACCCTGCCAATTCATGGGCAGCAACATCCTCCAAGAGACAAAATATAGATGCACCAGGATTCCATACCATACTACGATGTGCTCTAAGAGTAGGCTTACCATATCCAAAGGGGGATAGAGTGCCTACACCCTTAAAGGCTTAAGCCATTTTTAGACAAGGAAAGTTGGGCAGGAGCGGCTTGTTGCACCCTTCCATGATGAGCTGCACCTGCCCAACTTCCCTCTTCTAAAAATGGCTTAAGCCTTTAAGGGTGTAGGCACCCTGTCCCCCTTCAGATATGGTAAGCCTATCTAAGAGGGGTGTTCTTCAAAACAGAAGCTTCAGTGGCTACAGAACGTAGCCAATGGCTGGTTCTTTGATATGGCTAGGTAGGAACATATTCTGCCAACCTTGTGACAACTATACTGTACTGGTTGCCAGTTATATGTACATCCTATTTAAGATGCTGATGTTCAGCTTTAAAGCACTTCACATCCTAGGACCTAGGGACTGAATACCTCAAGGGACAGCCTCTCTCTATGACCTTTGGATAATAAGTTGGGACGAAAAGTGGGAATCCTGCTACAAAGCACTTCAGACTGGAATGTTATTTCATGGTGTTTGTAGTTATTTTAATGCCAAACATGTTTCTAGCTATGCAGTTATAAACTAACATTGTCAGGAATTAATAATCACTTCACATTTGTATACCATTATCTGAGTGTGCAAAGTGCGTCACACGAATTATCACGATGTAAGGTCAATAAGTATTATTGCAGCCGAGAGGGAATTATCTGTCTAGTGGCACCTAGTGAGTTCATGGCAGAGGCAAGATTTGAACGGGGGGATTCCTGATTTGCAGCTCAGTCTCTTAGGGCCCAATCATATCCAACTTTTCAATGCTGATCCAGCCGCAATGTAGCCCCTTACTTTGAGAAGGCCTCAGTGACTGCTCCTCCACTGCAGGGTGTAGCACATGCTGTTGGCACAGCTACATCAGCACTAGGAAATTGGATAGGACTGGGCCGTTAGACAGTAAACTACGCCAACTCTCAATTCTAAACAAATGTGCTTTATTTTCAGTGTAAGTCTGAGGAACTATAACAACTAAGGTTACTATAGCACAACTGCATTGTGTGAGACTCTTCCCTAAAACCTACGCACAACTGCTGCACCTCAGGTATATGCCAATAAGTCCATGATAGTTACGTAGATATTATAAAACCACTATAAACTCACCTTGTCGTTATTGTAATAGGAAATGCTGTCTCCGTCAAATTTTACCCAGCGTTTTTGAAACATGTGCTTTCTGCACGCAAAGAAAGAACGTCAAGGTTATCTTAAAAACAACCAACAAAGCTTTAGATGCTACCACGTTTACTACACTACTTGCGCCACCCATTTACATTTCAGTCCACTCGCCTTTCACAAGACAGATTAACCACCAGATCCAGCCACCCACTATTTATACACTATGAAGTCCTATTCAGCAGCTATTATACACTTGTCTCAGAGACGACATACCCTTGAGGAGACAGCTTGTCCAGCCACCCTTCTTTAACGTTCTTTGTCGATGGTCCATAGAAGCAGGCATAGGGCGTTATGGAGTCTTTGGGACTTGTCATTGGATCACTACCCAAATAAGTCTTATCTTTAGGAGAAAGTTCCAAATTCCCACTTCTGGGCTCTCTGGAGATCCTTGATGTTTTAGGTTTTCCTCTTTTGACATACTGAGAACATTCTTTCACTGTAGAGTATTCAGATTCACTGACAAAGTTGTCCAACGATACGGTCTTATCCTCTTGCGAGACCAATTCTACATCAGAGTTGTTACATTCTTTATTACTATGATTTGGAGTACTGAAAACAAATATAAACAATGTTAAATTATCTTGTTCTTTATACAGAGCATTACAATTTAATTGAAACAATTGGCACACAAAACATCCTGTACATATGCCACAATCACCCAAAGGCTGTATGACCAAATACTGTACAGTCCACCATCATTTTTGAAGATTAAAATCATACAGCACAACACTATACAAAACAATTTACCAACTACTAGTACATTCAGATCATGTAAAATCCAACCACCTTATTGCATAATGTTGAACAATGAGATACTAAAAGGGTCCACAGTGTTAGAGGAAAGTTGCTCTAACTTAAGGTTATTTATATTCAATAACTATAGAACACACCACCAGTTAGCTAACGTCAGACCACTAGCATTACAGAAATAAGTACCATTACTCTGGGAAAATTTTGCCTCGATTTTAGCTGCTCCATATAATGCAACCACTGTAGTACTATTAGTTAAGGGAAATGTATCAAAGGTTTTAACCAAAGAAAGTTATGACTAAACACCACTGAAATCAATGAGACAAGCTAGTCATAACTAACTTTCTTTGGATACAATTCAATGTCAGTAATCCAATGGGGCAGAGAAACCACAAGCCAGCTCCTCCTCACGACACTCATAGCTAGGCTTACCATAGTCCCGGAATCGAGCGCCACCGCAGCCTGCAAAAGAGACGAGCCTCTCCCAGAAGCGCACCGCAGCGGGCCAATGCAAGCCGCGGCTTCCAGCACTTCTGGTAAACGAGGTGACCACGTTGGCCCGCCGCGGTGCACTTCTGGGAGAGGCTCGTCTTTTATGCAGGCCGCGGCAGCACTCGATTCCGGGACTATGGTAAGCCTACTCATAGCTAAAGCAAAGCCCCCATACAGAACTACCATCCATCAACTCATCCTCTCTAAACAAAAGAATTTCTAGAGACAAGCTGAAAGTTCTCTCTTTAGATTTGGGGGCTGGAAGGGTGAAAGAGGGTCAAAACTGCCTTACTACAATTTCTTTACTGCCACCGCTTGTTTTGCTGTGGCAGGAGCCTCTTTCTACTATTTGCTCCCTCTACACCAAAAACACTATGCCATAATAGGGCGCCATTGTGAGACTTCTAGGTGAAAAATGGCTGCCATATTGCTCCCTTTTCACTACTACCCAAATCATCAAAATGCCCTCCTCAAAATTTCATTTTCCTGAAAACTTGGTGTGGCAAAATTGGGAGAGCCATTTCAATTCATCCCTGTAGTTAATGTACTGTAACATAAAAGCCCAGTTTAGACACTGAACTAGGAACTAGAAACGTCCTGGTTCAAAACTCACTTTGACCATGAACTCATTAGGTAGCCTAGGGAGGCCACTCTTTCCATCTCCCCCACCACCGCAATATGAAAATAATCTTGATCTATTTTATAAAGGTTCTTGTAAGGGTTACTGAAATAATATACAGTACGTACAGAATTAAAAGGTGTTTTATAAATGCTGAATATTTTCCTTCTTTCCTGCGTTTTTTTTTTTAAAGAGTAAAAGCAGCCCAGCCAGTTGAAAAGTTACTTGTCCCCAGACGCAATACTAGTCAATACTTACAGCTGCTCCTAAGAATAAATATTCTAACATTGGTCCCACTGAGTTCAATGGAAATTACTTTCTAGTAAGTGTGCTCAGGAGGACTGCGGCTTTATACCAAGAAGCAAAAAGAAGACAGCCAAAGATATTAGTCTTAGCAATGGAAATATATCAGTCTGAAATATACAAGCTAGCAGAGTTCCTCAGAGCTGACCTTACTGCTGCACAATTTCCATCTGACCATTTTGCTATGAAAGATGCGTGTCCTGGGCCATCTTATCCCCACTTCACTACACACACTTTTTAAAAGCATGAACAAGGAAAAAGTAATACTGGAAACAGCCCTAATCCTCATTTGAATACATGAAGTTGTCTTATACCAAATCAAGACATGAATCTAACTCAGTGTACAGTCTTTTCTAAGAGGAAACTAACTGCCAAAGTCTTAGACACAGGTCTCCCCAACTTTGGCCATCTGAGATCCTTCTACCTAGAGAGTCTACAGATGCCACATAGGACCTTCTGCATGCAAACCATGGGGTCTATCCCTGAACTATGGCTACTACACCACCTACTTCGTGACAACGAGGCAGTACCAGAAGGATTCAGGTTTAGGATTCAGGTTTCTTAATCTCACACACACATACTCCACTTAAAAAAAAAAAAAGCTTCTAGGCTCATCAATTTTCTCCGCATTTAATGCTATGCCCAAGCTCATCCCAGCATCAGTGGGCAAGAGATGGTACCTCCTTTACTTTTGTCAGTTACAGACTCCCATATCTATATACCCTAACCCTGCATTTGCCAAACTGTGCGCTGCGGCGTCCAGTGGGCGCTGCGGTGAACTCAAAGAGGCGCCGCGGGATAGTTTAATCGTGGCATGGGATATTTAAAGGGGTACCATGAAAAAATTACAGTTGGCCCAGGGGTGCCATGAAAAAGAGAATGTTTGGGAACTACCGGTACTGCCCTAACCCAAAGTAAATGAGATACCACCTATGTGCAACAGATTTACTTGTCCAACAGTGTGATCCTATGCAAGACCAGTCACAAGTAAGCCCAACTGAGTTCAATGGGACTCACTCCCAAGTCAGCGTGTGTATAGGATTGTAGCCTAAGAGTGCCATGTAGTGTCCTGTCCATGTAGTGACCTGAGCCCAATCCTTTGTCATATACCTTCATATACCAGCAATCTACGACTCTGAAAAATAGTATACTGGTAGGCAATGGGCTGATATTCTGGTGAACTTGACACCAGCAGCATGGAGCACCTAAAGAGGCGAGAGCTTTGCCTATGGCCAGCATCCTCTGTGAAATCAGGCTTTAGTTTCAGTGGTGGAAAAAAAAAAAAAGCTGAAGTTTCCAGAGGGGAACTCTAAAAGAAGAGATAGTAGGAGAGGCATAAGGCTCAATATATATATATATATATATATATGCATGCATGCATGCATGCATGCATGCATGCATGCGCAGACACACTTTGAAGAGACATGTTTCCAACTGGATGCATCTTTTTTCCAAAAAACAAGTCAGCCATAGGAGCCCCAATCCTGATCACAAACCGGGGGGGGGGGGGGAGAAGAGAGCCAACTCTCCCTCATTTCCTACTGAAAATAACCCTCCCCAAGCTCCTGAATAGATTACTTGCAACAAATAGCCATTTCAGGGGTAAAGCTTAGCTTGAGAGGCAATTTTCAGCAAAACATGCAGGGAAAGAGCTTACTGCCCTCTGTGCTGTGATCCCAGACAGGGCTGTTCCTCCCTCCACTGCTACTGCTGTTGCAAGACACAGTTTCCAGTTGGAAGTACACCTCTTAAATGCATGTCTGCTCACACATCTAGTTGGAGTCTAATATGCCATTTTGGATATACTGTAATGTAGAGCTTCTGCAGAAAACTCACATTGGCAAACATGATTCACTGAAATAATCTATGCAGTTTGCAATCAAGATACAGTTCAAGTAATGCTCTGAAATCCTGGCTTTGAGGCACACATTCTAATTGTGATATTTAAACTCAGGCAATAGACGTCAGAGACAATTACAGCAATTTTAATTCAATACCGTGCTTTGCTAGGAAGGATATCCTCTTCAGCGTTCCTCCCATCTTGATACTCTTGGGTGCCTGAAAATTCTTTGCCACAAGTGTCCTACAAAGAGAGTTCCCAATATTGGAAAGATAATCATCAATTTGGAGACTACAATACTTTAGAATTGCTGTCACAATCTTTAGGTTGCTTCTACCCATCAATCTCATCTGGTGTGCATACATATGTGGAGTTCCCTGGTTGTAAACATAACCAACGACAATTCTTGTACAAAAGAGTGTACAAAAGGCTGAAATCCTATACACACTTACCTGGGAGTAAGTCTCACTGAGCTCCCTAGGGCTCACTAGAGCGGACATACATAGGAATGTGCTGTAAAGTTTCTGTTCTACCCAATGTAACGTAACTAGAGGCGTTTGAAAACGGTGTTATTTTACTCAAAAGTAAGCCCATTGTGTTCAGTAAGACTTAGGCTGTAATCCTCTTGTCTTCAACAACAAAAACACTTCTAAACATAACTTAAGTAGATCACAGTCCAGTCCTAACCAACTTTCCAGCACCGATGCAACCACAATGCAGCCCCAAGGTAAGGAAATAAACACTCCCTTACCTTGAGGAGGCCTCCCTGACTGCCCCTCCACCACAGAATGCAGTGCGTACCCCATTGGCACAGCTGCATCAGCGCTGGAAAGTTGGTTAGGACTGGGCTGTCAGTCTGGCCTATGAAATGTCAAGTTCAAACCCAATGAAGATATAATGCTGCTTCCATGAAAACCACAATTGGGTTTTTACCAACTGGAATCCAGTCTCAGGTACACATGACTGCCATCCAATCCAAACTCTCATGTCAGAGAGAAGGGTTCTAGAGTAGCTGATTGCTGGACATGCTGGTTATCCATGTGTGGGGAATCCAATCGTGCGAGCTTTTTACTTGCAGTCGGAAGCATTCCAGTTCAGAACCAGATTTACTGCTTGCAAGAACTAGATCTAATCAAAGGGCATCCAGAACTGAACTTTTATTCTTCAAGACTCTGAGCTGTTCATAGCAGAGACTAACACAAGTCATTCGGCAGTGGAAGTGGAACATCTGCTCCTGGTGGTCCCCCCCCCCACATGAAGTCATAAGGCTGTACTGTACACCCACTCTACAAAAGAGAGGGTTTAACCACAAAAGGAAATGCAGAAAAGAAACTATGCTCCATGTGGCCTCATAGCAGCCCACTTAAACTCACAGTGGCTATTAAACTCACCGTTCTGTTCCCCATTCCTTACTCACAGTGGTTTTGACCGTTTTCCAACCAGTACTCCTGAAAACAGACTATCCAGCTCCCACTGGGAAGATGGGTGGGGGTGCCGGAAGAGCTATAGGATGTTGTTATCCCCTTTGTTGCCAAAGTGAAGTGAAGCTGCAACTGGGTGGAAATGTGCAGTTGTCCAGGAAACATGAAACCACAAGGGTCCCGTCAAAGACGTAGAAGCCCTATCAGCCCAATATTCTACTTATGAAGTGGACTTTCACAAGCAGTTTGCAAGATGGCACCGGAGAGGGAGGGGCCGGTGGGGGGCTGTGGTTTCAAAGGAAAAACAGGTTTAACGCACCCTACGTGGCAAACCCTATCCAAAATTTCTCCTAGCCTGAATATGTAAATTGGTCATTTTATAGGGCTGCATCTTAAGCAAGAGAGCTTTTTAAAATCCCTTTAAGCAGTTTGTTCCCTACACATTGTCTTATTGCTAAGGGATGACTTTCCTTTTGGTTGAAAATCACAGTCCAACATCTCTAACATTCAATCTTATTTTTCAGTACAGACAAATGCCTTAAGTTTCAGTTGATTTACCTTCCTCTTCTAGTTCCCCAGTGCCTCATTAACACATTTCTCCAGGCATCTCTCCTATAAAACTGAAACCTTCAGCTCACCATGTCTTGCCCAATATCCTTCTTCAATCTTACGTCTAGCCACACAGAATTGATAGGAACAGTACTTTTAGTGGTCTGCAAAGTCATCTGCGTTTTTCCCAATCACTAATCCTGAAAATGAAACTTGCATAATCCTGTGGTCGCACATGATCTGGAATGTTTACAGCTCAATAAGAATACACTTTCTCTTAACGTTTAAGAAAGCACTAGGAAAACAGACAAAGTATATACTATGCAGACTAAAACGAACGTTGGGGGATGGAGTTCACTGCTGTGATGCTTGGACATAACCATATTCATTTCTCCACAGTATGATGTCTGAAAAGGACTATGATATTTTGCATTTTTATTTATGCATTTATTAGACAAAAATAATTATTATTACAGTGTACTGTGTGTATGCATGTATCCCCCCAACAATGCTACACAGTGGACCCCTGCTTTATGATATTAATCTATTCCAGAGATCCCATCGTATTGCGAAAATATCGTAATGCAGTGCTTCTCAAACTGTGGGTCGTGACCCACCAGTAGGTTGTGAGCTGATTTCTGGTGGGTTGCAAGCCCAGAGCAGTGTTTAGTTTTTCTGAATACACGTCCCAGCATGCTTAGAAGCATACTGCATTCCAATTTCCTCTGTTATTGCACTCTAAGACTTGTAGTTCTCTTTCTTTCTCTTCTTACCATTCTGTTCTTCCTGAAGTACCACAATCCCGTGATGCCCTTTCATCAGCAGGAGTGTGCATGCACATGCGCAGTTGAACCTGGCAGAGGAAATCCTGTGATTTCCTCTGCCTTTGCACCCTAGGACATGTAGTTCTTTCAGTTCTTGAGCCAGCGGCCATCAAGCTCATTGTTGTGGGAGCTTCTTAAAGGGGCCACCGCCACCAATGGAGAGAACAACTGACTGGCTGGGCCGCCGCCACTGGTATTGCGGGGAGTAAGCATTCAGGAAAGGCAGGGGATCAGCTAGACCTATGGAGGCCGAGGTCCCGCCCACCAAGCACAGGTGCAGCGCCTCCAGGGAGCAGGCCAAGCCGTGACCTGGACTAGGCACTGTTGCCGCCTCCCCCCTTCTGCTTCTATTATTGTCAAGACATTGCTGGATCTGAGCTCCCAGTGGCTGGCAACAACTTGGGCCTTCAAGAGGAAGGGCTGGGAGGGCCGATTCCACAAGAGGAAGTCAGTGCTCTTTAAACCTTCTCTCTCCCCCACGCGCTTCGGATGCTGAAGCCGAGATGCTGGCTGGTGGAAGGGAAGGAGATGGCGACTGGAGAGCGAGTACCTTTAAACCTTTTTCTTTCTCTGCAGTAAGAAGTGATGCGGCTTTTGAAGCTACCCACAAATTTCCCTCCCTCCCTTGGAGTCTACTGAAGCTGCTGCATGGCAAGAGGTACTCTGTGTATGCTCAAAAGTACATTCATTTCCCATAGATGAGCTTCCACCCGGGGGACGAAACACATGACGCTGATGAAGTATCTTTCCCCAAATACACACAGCCAAAATGTTACCAACTTTGCTATTGGTTGAGACACTACCCAAAACGCTTGCACCAGCATCAGTATTTGCATCACTGATTGGCTTATCTATCATCCATGTGGTCCTGTTGGCGGCAATCGTAAACCCATCGTGAACTGCATATTTATCATGCAGTGAACCTTATTTTATTATGGAGAGTCCATCATAAAGTGATTTGATCGCATGCTTAACCAAACATAAAATGAGGGCTCACTGTGTTTGCATATATGGAAGGACGGACATACGGATGGACGTGTGTGTGTAGTTAGAGAGAGAGTGAACCCTCTATCCCACGGATTTGAGCCAACATAGGCAGAGCCAACATAGGCAGTGCCAAGCCATACTGGAGGGTCTCAAATGACCTCCTGGATGCGACCGGAACGGCCCTCCAGTCGCTTCTGGGAGGTGTTCAGAAGAGGCCTCAGAAATCTTCCTGGAGGCATCCTGAAGGCACCTCTGGTTCTTAAGTGCCTTTAGGGCGCCTCCAGGAGGCCTTCTGAGATGCTTGGAAGCTGTGCACAGCCTCCCCGTGCCTCAGAACACCTCTGGACACGACCGGAAGACACTTCCAGAGGTCCTCTGAGAAGCCCCACCACAGATTTGGGAAAGGGAAACGACCAGCTTAGAATGGAGATAAGCAGTCTAACCGATATTCTACGGCAGTGTTTCTCAAACTTTGGGTCGGGACCCACTTGGTGGATCGCAACCTGATTTTTGGTGGGTCCCAGGTGATGGAAAGATCAGATAATTGCCACAAGCCCTGAGGCTATTCAAAAATCAGATAGCTGCTACATGCCCTTCAAAGAGCTGAGCTCCTGCAGTTTGCAAGATAGCTGCAAATTACGCTGCAAGCAGCCAAGCTCTTTACTTGTAAATAAATAGATATAAATAAAAAATGAATAAATATAAATATATTTATTTCTAGATGATATTTTTTTAAGTCTTAAAAAGCTAGGTGGGTCCCAATAGAGACTCATTTTAAAGTTGATCCCAGTGCTAAAATGTTTGAGAACCACTGTTCTATGGGATTTCCACTCAGATTACAATAACCTTGGCATCTGTGAAATGGACAATTTGTTTCCAACCCTGTCCCCATTTTTGAAATTCTTCTCCACCCCTAGTCAAAACACAGGTTTGATTAAAGGAATCATTCTTTTCTGGACCAACCTGATATTTTCAGTGGATTTCTAGAAGCCGATTCACACTTAATCAGAACTATTTGAATGCAAGCAATTGCAAGTAAAAACTTTATGTGCTAAAGTGAAGCAGGTCTATTTATATCCATTCCAAGAGGGGTAGATGTGTTGCAGCAAAGCACAAGGAAGATCTTGTGGCATCATAAAGACCAATCAATTTCAACGTAATTTTTTGGGGATTAGAGCCCATTTTGCAAATATGTGAAGGTTTATACAATACAGAGGGAGAGAATACTTCATGTATCCATAAAAGCTTAAGCTAAAAAAAAAAAATCGTTGGTCTTTAAGGTGCCACAAGGTGCCAGTTTATCATTTAAATCACGACAAGTTTTGCTGTTACCCTTTCCCCCCCATCTCCATGGGAAGCCTTTGTATGCTTCCTAGTAAGAGTAATTATTTATAATTTATATAGCACCATCCACATATATGCTGCTTTTCAGCCGCAGAGAAGACAAACCTGCCCTGATCATCATTATATGCACTACAGTCTTGAACAGGAGCGCTCCTCTTAGAGACGGAATACACTCAATATTTGTTCACAGGTCCCACTTGTAATTACTTATAAGTCACCTATGCTTACTTAAGTGTAAGAACAATGGGTCTTTAGGAGCAGAATACCAAACATACTATACCCACAGCAGTCCTTGCAACATACAATCCTTCCCTTCCTCACTGCTAATCAAACCCATCACAACGAGCTTTCTGGGAGACCACAACTTACAGCATCTTCTGAGCAGCCATAAAGAAAAGTTTCACCATATGGAGATATCAGAGGAGGCTTTTCTTTAGCAGGAACTCCTTTAAACAAAAATAAAGTTGGGTTCAGACATGTTCATATATCACAGCTTTAACCAAGAAGGAGCGACTGGCAGGCAAACAGCTGACTGACCCATTGAATTTGAGTTGCCATCAAGGGTTATGAAACGTCTGCCTGCAACTGGCTCATTCACACATGCAAGTCACCGCTTGATGCTGAGAGTCAACAAGGTGACAAACATGCATGTACGGTATTCAACAAGAGATTTCAGATTAGCAGTAGAAATGGTTTGTTCAGATTTCTCTTATTTCTATTAATTTTTATTTCTATTTAAATCTCATTAAAAGGTAAAGGTATCCCCTGACAATTAAGTCCAGTCGTGTCCGACTCTAGGGTGTGGTGCTCATCTCCATTTCAAAGCTGATGAGCCAGCGTTGTCCGAAGACGCCCCCGTGGTCATGTGGCCGGCATGACTCTCATTGCCGCAGCGCGTAGCATGCAGCTGGAACACGGAGCGCTGTTTACCTTCCCGCAAGCGGTACCTATTTATCTACTCACATTGACATGCTTTGGAACTGCTAGGTTGGCAGGAGCTGGCCAAGCAACGAGCGCTCACCCCGTCGCGGGAATCGAACTGCCGACCTTTCGATCGACAGCTTATGGTTCAGCGGTTTAACCCGCTGCGCCACCCGCTGGCCTTTTAAATCTCATACTTTCACCCAAAACAGCATCAAGGCACCTAACAAATATAAAACCATGTAAAAACAGTAACATAAAACTATCACATAAATCCAAAACAAAGACATCACAGCTGCAGCAGAACAGGCAATACGAGCAAAGACCTGATGATACAGATGTGTTTTTAACAGCCTCTTGGTGGTTGAAAGAGAAGGAAACTCCCTTATTTCATGCACAAGGGAGTTTCACATTGGGAGGGCACCATAGAGAAGGCCCTGTCTCAAGTGCACACCAACCATCTTTAATGATAATTTCATTACTTTGCATTGACTTCACTGGAGCATGCTTCCCAATAAGCCTCAGGGTTACAGTCTAACTTAATCAGAACTTTTGCAAAGGCTTATGTTCAAATTTCTGATTTCTGGTGGGTCCCGGTGATGGAAAGATAACCCTGAGGCTATTCAAAAATCCGATAGCTGCTAATTGCTCTTCAAACAGCAGAGCTCCTGCAGTTTGCAAGCTTCTGTAAATATAGAGAGATAAATGTTTGAGCGTCTTTTTTCTGGTGGGTTTTTTTTTCCCCAAGTCGGTCAATGAGAGGTAGTGGGGGCAGGTGAAGGTTGGGTCACATAAATAAGCCTCAAGGCTATTCATTAGGGTTGCCTCATTACGAGAAACGGATTGAGTTTTTTGCAAATAAATAAATAAACTATTACTTGTAAATAAATACATATATTATTTCTTTCTAGATCACCTTTTTTTTTAAGTCTCATAAAACTAGGTGTGTCCTGATAGGATGTCATTTTAAAAAGTGGGTCCCGGTGCTAAAAGGTTTGGGAACCACTGTGATGCAAGTGGTACAAACGTACGGAGTTATTTTCTCCATGGACAAACTGCCTTGCTTTTTCAATTCTCTCTGGGCCATTAACCTCAAATAGTTCACTTCTACTGCTCTACATTCACCAAAGCCAGCACACATTTACTCATGGTTCTTATGCACAATGTATCCTTTCCCACAATGAAAGGGTGACCCACAGGGCCATGCTGTGAAAGCCGTCAGGGGCCACAAGGTTCTCTAAAAGCCACAGCACCACTGACCTCCAACTCATATGTTCCCAGCTGTCAGACCACAGCTTGTACCAGTTGACCGAGGACTGCAAGGATGTGCGATGTTGCCATATGAGCGTGACAGAACTCAAAGAGTGAAAAAATTATGCTCAAAAGGTAGAGAGCCTTTGGTTCCATTACATCGTTTTCTCTCCCCCCCCCCCATCACAAAGTCATATGGATGGAAATTTATTCCTTGCAGAATACTGAATGTTTCTAGTCATTACTAGTCATTATATTTAGATTGTGAGCCCTTTTGGGACAGGGAGCCATTTAATCATTTGATTTTGTCTGTAAATCGCTTTGTGAACTTTTGGTTGAAAAGCAGTATAAAAATATTAATAATAATAAATACTACTAACCCCAGACAAAAAGTTTTCAAATTGAAGAAAAAAAATTACAAAAATCAAAAGGATGACCAAAACACCAAGTAATACTTCAAAGTAGTCTCATGCTTTCCAGGATGCAAAAGGGGAGAGTGAAAGAGCCGTTTCATGGCTTTTCTATGCCTCAAGATGACAGCGGGGCTATTTTGCAGAACACAAGATGTGCCTGAACATGTGCAAATATGTCTTAAGTAGATGCCAGCAAAAGTTCACGCCAAGGGGTTGAGCAACCCTGTTTATCCATCTTCACAGACGCAGGCTGAACACTATGAACTTCTTCTTAATCCTTCTCCCCTCAGGGAAAATGTCAGTTATTCAATTAAACACCATCCTAGCCGATCGCTTTTGAAACCAAGGAGCGCTTCAAAAACAGTTCCCAGTACGGCACAGGACTTTGCTGTTGAAAAAGGCGGGGAGCCATGCAAACCCCCTCCCCTACATTGTGAAACAGCCTCCTCAGAGGGGCCCACTAGTTCTCATCTGTTACCATGCTTCATCGGCTGGTGAAAACTTACAAAAATTTAAAAAGCATTGCCAAGTTGATGTGACTACTGTTATGTGTGTGAGCGCTTTAATGTCTATACCGGGGTGGCCAACCTTTCAACATGAATGCTCCTGGCCCTTTAATGGGTGTATCAGTGAGGGCATTTCAGCAGGTGCAGCTGCTTTAGCAGCCCCATCAGCAATTGCAGCTGCCAAGATTCTGTCTTCTACACAACTCTTAAAAAACGCAGAGGCCCCAGTGGTGGAAGGTTGGCCACCCCTGGTCTATACTGACTTTTAATAATGCATTGTTCTATTGCTGCTCTGGTTTGTCACATTTTAGCATCATTTTCAGGGAGGCAGAATGATGGTCACCACCTACCTCTGTCTCCACCACCCCTCCTTCCAAACTTGTGGGATTTGTAAAAGAGGAGGAAGTAGAGCACACCACTGTGCTTCCACTTCTCCTCTTCTCAGTGCCCTGCCTCCCAGAGGTGGGCTGACCAGATCCATACTGGGACAGAGTGCTAGACCTTTAGGAGAAGGAATGTGGGCAGGTGTAGCTTGTTAAACCTTGTGTTCAATGGGTCTTGCTTCCGAGTAGACATCCCTAGGATTGTGCTCTAAGGCAGAATCCCTCAACCTTTGGGGGTCCACGTACCCCCTACACAGGCCCCCAAGGTCCACATAGCCCTGGACCCCCCCAAAAGTGCAACCCCCCCAAAAGTATTTTTTTTCCCAAGCTACGGCGCAGCCGGGCGGTTTCTCCCGCTTGCGCCGTAACCCGGAGGGTAAATCTACAGCCCTGCCGAATTGTGTTGCAGCGCGGGCAGGAGAACCCACCTGGCCACGCCACAGCCCGGGAAAAACGACAAAATTGTCCCGTTGGAGGTTCACTTACCTTGTCTCCCGGCCGCCTCCATGTTGAATCTCGTAAAAATCTCGCGAGATTCAAGATGGCGGCGGCCAAATCTCGTAAGGGCATATGAGGCATGAGACTGCCTCATATTTCACGAGATTTTACAAGATTGAACATGGAGGCGGCCGGGAGACAAGATAAATGAAGCTAATGGGGCAATTTTGTCATTTTTCCGCTCCCCCTTATCAGCTGCTGATCGCAGCAGCTGATAATGGGAAGCATCCCGCATAACCCCAACCTGCGGTCTTCGTACCCCTGGGGGTACGCGTACCACAGGGTGAGAGCCTCTGCTCTAAGGGTTTAACTCTATCACTCTGTGTTTTCTAAACAAGTAATTCAATATCAACATTGTTGGTTTGTTTTTAAATCACACCTTCTGATTATTTGGCATAATTTGCAACAATTAGTAAGCATATTTATATACGGTACCTCGTTTCAACAAAGTTCACAAAGCGGGTTACACAGCAAAATAAAAAAAATTGCCACAATTAGTCACAAGGTTCAAATTCACCTTTTTGTGAAATAAGCCTCTCCGAAGAAAGGATAGTTAAACCATTCATGTTCCTTCTTTGCTGTAGGGACCTGGAAAGATTCCAAAAGAAGAGAAATATTACATTAGAAGAATGCACATCCTTACTCCTTTAGACTGTCAGACTTGAAACTTCTAGGTTCACACACACACACCTTTTAAAAAGCTGCTATGTTCATTCACAAAACCTTGAAAAAACCACTCTGCTGCACTTTCCACTCTACATCATAAGTAATAGTTTGTGATGCTACCTACTATAGCACCTAATCTGTAGTCAGTATAGATTGCATGAGCTAGGGGTGGAAATCACTACCGGGGATATTCTGTTTTCCAAAGTGAATCATCACATATTTGCAGCTACTCACAAGTATCCAGAGCAAAACATCAGGTTTACAAATTGTTATCACAAAGCCATGCAAAAAGTGGTTGCTTGCAGAAGAATTACTAGTAAGCCACCTCTCCAAAACGGCAAGCTGCACAATAGTCCCCACCTTGAAAAACGCCCAGTGCCAAAGCACAATAGCAAGCCAGTCAGCACTAATTATTCCTAATTATTCAGTTCTATTCAGATCAGGGTTTCTCAACCAGTGGTACTAGTACCACCAGTGGTACTTCGGCCGACTGCTGGTGATACTTGGACCGCTGGGATTTTGTGAATTAGCACTCCTTAGCTCAGCACCATGCACAACTGCAAGCTGACTGTGTAAACTTATGCTAGGATACGAACTAGCCATTTGGAAACTCCTATTCTTGCAAAAAGTTACACATTCAATTTTTGCACATAAATGTCCCAAACGTGTGGTGTCAATTTTCAGGAGGAAAAAATAATAATAAAGTGAAGGTTTCACACATCCTTGGTAATAGTGCATTAAAAGTGGAACGCCACATGTTGTATATGGTCAGGGAAAGTTTCCATCATAATTCTCAAATAATATATTCCAATATAAAAGTGGGGTGGGGGGGGGAGAAATGAGTTCCTTGAAGACAGGTAGAATAAAAATTGTGATGAAAAAACGTACATAATATCAGGCTTCTTCTCCAGAAACATTCAGACACACAGAAGCAGACTTCCCAGAAATTTCTTCACATGAAAGAGAGGCTGTGGATAAATACAGCCCCCAAACAGCATGTACTACCACAACTTCAGATCCAACAGGTTAGAAACTTAGGTTTCCCTTTTCTTTATGTGGTCACTAAGATTACGCGATTGCATGCATTTCTGGTACTGCTACAACCGTTTTAACAAATTACTGAAATTCACATCTGTACCATCTTTGCCATGCTAAAAATACTACAACGCTTATGGGAGAAAAAAGTATCTTCTCTTCAAAAATTGAGCTGGATAAACTCAACAAATGCAACACACCAATAGAATAATTAATTCTAAATAATATAATAATCCCCTAGTAACTCGTAGGGAGCAATGGGAAAATGCATGGGTGTTCTGTATAGCTGTAAGTGGACAGCACTGTCTGCCTCCGTCCCCTTCTCCAGCCCCAAATGTAGCAGGAAAAGATATGATGCTATGATCTTATCTTTCCAATGCAGAACTTATTTCATGTTTTAAATAAGTTTTTAAAATCCTTTAAATAAGAATTTATTTAGTTTTTCAAACATTTAAACGTGCAATATTATCTGCAGGCAGTTCTATGGGACACATGGTATCTAGGTGCGACAGTTGGCCCAGGAAAAAGTGCGAGAGGTTAATGTATGCAGAATGACCTTTGCTGCGACTTGAAGAGTGTTCTATGGGGGTATTTTTTTGACTGGAAACTTAAAAACAGCCTCCACTAACCTGCAATATTACTAACAACAAACAATATTGCATGATTGTCATAAATGACTCTCTTAACAACAGGCTCCCCAATGGGCAATATGAGCAAAGTGGACTGTATCAGACTGTATTGCAATGCCAATTTGAAAACAGTAAAACTAAAACATAAAAAATAGGACCTGAATTGGAATGAGCATAAACCCTCGTCTTTGCTGATACCCGGGGGGGGGGGGGGGGGGAGAGAGAGAGAGAGAGAGAGAAGAGTTATGCTCAAAAATCCGGAATTTCTCAATTGTATACTATGAGTAGTGCTCACTTCTGCCCCGAGGGAAAAAATAGCTTCAAAAACAGGAACTCCTGTCTTTGCCTCTCATTCCTGGAAAGGAGGGTAGGGAGAAAGACTTCCAAAGAATCTGGGTATCTAATCATTAGAAATCGATAGTATGTCTATGAAGAATCATCCAGTGATTCTTAACCTTCTTTGGGTCGCAGATCCTTTTGAGAATCTGATGAAAGCGATGAAGCCCACCCCAGACAGATGTGCATAAACACAATATGCACCTGGTTCATGGGCCCCCTGAGGTCCATTCATGGACCCCAGGCTAATAAGAACCCCTGCTATAACCAAAAGGTACACTCCTCCTTACCCACCAGAGCTGTGCTTTGGCTGTCCAGACTTCTCTTGAGGAGGAGAAGCAACAACAGGACCATTTCTGCTAACCTATGTACTCTGCACCTTGATGCTTCCTATTATCCTTTAATCAGCTTCTAAAACAAAGTAAATTTTAGAGAGAAATATCACATGCCCTCTTCTGAGCCTCCAGAGCACTCATCTTTCAGTTGCCGGAAGTAAGGGTGTGGGTACAAACCCTAAGCGTTCCCCAATCCACCCCACCTAAGGGGAAAAAGGCTTCTTATACAGTGGACGCTCCATATTCACAGATTTCATCATCCGCGGATAGCAAGAGGTACCTCTGGAGGCCGCTTCCGGGTCACGCCAGGCCCACAATGCACTCCATTGGCCTCTGCGGACCCCAGGACACCTTGCTGAAGTGACCAGAAGTTACTTCGGGTTTCAAGTCTGCAACTTCCGGTTGCTTCCCTAAGGCGTCCCGAGGTCCATGGAGGCCAATGAAGTGTGTCGTGGGCCTGGCGTGACCCGGAAGCGGCCTCTGAAGGCACCTCTCGCTCAATTCGGTAATTGCGATGCGACTTCACCATCCACAGATTTTGGTATCTGCGAGGGTCCCAGAACCAATAACCCGCAGATACTGTGGGCCCACCGTATTGAGATATGTTTCCATTAAAAAACAAACAAACAAACGAGGGCTCGCTTTTAGAATCAAACAGTTCTGGTCATTTATGGGGAAAAAAAATCAGCGATGGCTGAACTTTGCCCCAGCCTGACCACAAAAGCAGAAGAGCTTTAAGAGCTTCTGTTGGTTATGAGGAAGTAACTGATTTTCCTATTCACTTTTTTGAAAGCCCCAGGCTGGCTATGGCCCTAATAAAGAAGAGGTCCGTACAAGGCTGCACCCAGTACTAGAATCATTTCTTGTGCTTGCTTTTGTGGAAATCACTTTTTGGGATTTTGTGTCACTATTTATTTATTAAAAAGAGAGGGCTTTTTTGTGTGCTTAAAAAATGTTTATGAACAAATTGATCCTCGCAAGACAGTTTACATGCCAAAAACATTTTTCTTTTTACGGCACATTGGCCTCTATGGTCTTCACCTCTTGTGATGTCAGTTCCAGGAGACTCTTCTGGGTTCTGCGGCTCTGTTTTTAGGGCAACTGTCTGTAGTAAGGCTCTGCTGATGGAGGAAGAGGGACGGGTAATTCATTACTACAGACAGTTGCCCTAAAACCAGAGCCGCAGAACCAGGAAGAGTTTTTCAGTGATTTTCAACCGCTGTGCTCCAAATTCCCATGGCACACCTATGGACCTTTCGTGGCACACCAGCTGAAAATTGCTGGTCTACATCAATGAAAGTGCATTGCAACACCACTGCAAAAGCCTACAAGAAAAAAACTCAAGAACCAGGCAGATAATTAGTAATGGTTCAAGGTAAAAATGAAGCATAGCAGCATCATTGCACAGCTCTTACAATACAGTATCATTAGCGCCAGAAGAGGGAGCCTGCCCCAACAGTTTTCTCAAGCCCTTGATGGCTTCTGAGGAACTGACAAGAGCTCACTGGTCTGGACAGTGGGCCCTCATTATCCGCGGATTAGCCATCCACGAATTTGATTATCCATGGATGGCCATCCGCAGCGGTGGGATCCCACTAGGGGCGGGGGGCAGCACCACAGTACCTTAATTAACAGCCGTGCAGGCCCACCGCCGGCTTCTCGTCTCTTGTGCCACTTTTTTATCTTGTAAAATGCCTGTTAAAAGGAAAAACACACAACCGGAAGCGATTTCTGGTTGCGCATACAACCAGAAGTTGCGTCCAATCGCATTCCCCCCTCCTTTTTGCAGACATTTTACAAGATAAAAAGCAGCACAAAAGACAAGAAGCCGTTGGTGGGCCTGCACGCCTGTTAAGGTACTGTGGCGCTGCCCCCACCTCCCCATAGAAGACTTGAGCATCCGCAGATTTTGCATTCCACAGGGGTTCCCGTGGTGGAACCCCCGTGGATACAAAGGGCCCGTTGCATATAAAACACAACACCCATAAAAGAACATTCCAAACACCTGAAAGAAAGTGTGCAGTAGAGGCACATAAATTAACCTAGATCAAAAGCTTTCTTGAAAAGACACCTTTCATCTGCTCAGTTAATGTCCCATATTCCAGCAAGAAATGAAGGTTCTGAGCATGCTCAGGATCATCACTTCAACCTCCAGAGCCAGTGGATCAGCAGGCTCGTCTACAAGGCAGTGAGCCAGGCTACATCCTCTGCCGGTTGCTTTCTCCCCTTGCAACAGTAAGCCAGGGTTGCTTATGGAGGGGCAAGTCTAAATATGCTACCTAGGTTACTGCGAGCACTTCTTGCTTGCAAATACTCATAAAACCTTACAAGAGTTTTCAAGTACACACAAGAAATACATGCAAACCCCCAGATGGTTTGTGGGCCAAGTACAGAAATGTTCACATATCCCTACTGAGGAAAGTGTACACATTGGTAACTCCAATAAAGTGCAAATTTCTGAGCAGTGTTCATATTTTTTTAGACTATGAGCCCTTTGGGGACCAGGAGCGATTTCCCTTCACTGCCACCCCCATTTCTTTTCCTATGCAAACTGCCTTGTTAACTTTTTTGTTGAAAAGCAATACGTAAAAAAAAACCACAATTCGCATATCCTTCACCCTTTCCCAACTTGATCCCAAGACCATCCAATAGGAGTCATTTTCCTGCTATTTAACAATTTCCCAGGCTTCCCCTAAACACCCTTTCTGCTTTGACACGATATTAGGTATACCTAGCATATATAATGTTTGCATTCATCAGCAGATTCATATTGAAAAGAAAATGTGTATTTTATGCTGGCATCTTGTAACAAGCTCAACATAATCATTAGGTTATTAGAATAGTCAGAAAAGCCCGTAAACTGTAATTTCATAAATTACCCGAGTATACAGAAACTTCAGGACAGCTCTGCATCTACCTGACCAATTTGTCTTTTGCACCTGTAGGCAACAAAATCAACAAGGTATTCATAGATGTTAGAGATCACAATGGAACGAAGAAATAAGAAGAGGCCCTTAATATACGACAAAAATGCCGTTCCAGCTGTGCACAAAATGTGCTTTGAAAGAGAAATCAATATCCTGCATCAAGGAAACCTACATTCTATGCCCCCCCCCAAAAAAAGCTGAATGCTGTGACCTGAATAAATCATGCAAATTTTCTGAATTGTACGAGTTTGTATAACACTTCTTGCTTCTATTATGGAACTATGCTGGGTGCTGAAGCCCCAACACTGGTCATTGAAAATTTTGTTCAGAAGCCTCCTCTGATTTCTGAGGTTTTGCCAAGCATTCCTCCCACACTTCAAAGTACAGTATAAGGTTGCAATCCTATTCAGTACATACGTTCCTGGGAGTAAGCCCCATGGAACACAATGGGACTTACTTATGAGCAAGAGACCCTATACTGCACGGTAACATATACTGCACCATCAACTATGCTTTACAGATCAACATAAAGTCCTCTTCTTCTGGGGAATTTATAATCGAAATTTTGCAAGATGCCGCAACAGAGACAAGAGTAAAAGGAGAAAGATATGTGCTAATGTAACCTGACATACTTAGGTTTATATTAGATAAACCTATAAGCCACAACCCCAAAAAATAATTAAAGTATGAGGCTGAGGACCCACCATTGACACCCAGTAAGAGTCTATATAATGACTGGCAGCTCTCCAGAGTTTCAGGAGTGGCAGGAGTTGAATATGGGACCTTGCATGCCATGCAGAGAGCATGTGCTCCACCACTAAGCTATGGTCTCATCCTCAAACAGGAAAACAGATAAGGGGAAACAAGGTCACTCTCAAAATATGAAGACTACTCTGTACGCCAGATTTAAAATTAAGTTTCAATGATAACAATGTTATTTTTTTAAGGAAGATCTGTGCAGCACATTTTAAATCAAGTGAGAAAAATGGGGCTCTCTGTAGGATTCACCCAGTTGGCAATGCCAGTATGCCCTTTCATATCTCCCAAAGTTCTATTACATGCATACTTCTATATCAGTTCTGAAAATTGCCTCCAGCTTTTTGAAAAGCAGGGAAAGGTCTGAAAAAAAAATCCTGTCCCTAGGCCATGGGTAAGGGGGAATAATAATGTGTAAGCCAATCTTTTTAAACTCAGACATGAAAGAATAAGTGATAAGTGCACTACACAAGGGCACTGTGCTTTTCCCCAAAAACATTCCAAGCACCGACAGACAAGCAACAGTGTTAACAACAAAGACCTTGGCTTCAAAATCAGCAGTTTGCCTGCAAGAAGAAATCTTCGTGTTTGTGAATCACACTGAACAAAAGAGCAATAAGGCAAAGGGTGACCACAGCTCTGTGGTTCATGCGTCACAATTATATTGACCACAAAGCTTAAATCAAAACTTCTAAGAAAGTATTTTAAGGCGGAACTGCACATTACAGAGAGCTAAAAAACGATAGCCCTAAATCCAGTCCTTCTGCCTTGACCTCCAAAATTCTAGTTCAACCTGTTCCATGGCCCAAAATTCTTACTATGTATATTTCCTCACTCTACATCGTGGGTTCCCTCTGGAAGGGGTGGAACAACACACGTCACAACGACATCAGGACTCAACATGAGCCTGCCACTTTCAGCAGCAGCCCTGTTGTTTCTTGTAACGTGTAGTTCCACCGGTCAAAATAGCATTGTGCAGAGGACTGAGACGTTTACAACCAAAGAGGCTACTTTAGCACCAATGTTACTTATGCACAACCAAGGAGGCTACTTTAGCACCAACGTTATAACTTATTTATGCACATGTCTCTCCAGAATGAGTGCTGGTCAGACCAATTTTGGACGTTACACAAAGCACTGGGAGAGTAGGCAGAAAAACAGCCCGACTGCTTTTCACTCTTCCTGTGTAACATACAACACTTCTCACTTTGTATCTCCCCAGCACATTACCTAAAGACACATCTAATGAAGCAACACTGCATTTACCGCTTAGGTGACAAAAAACCTAAGGTTTCCTGTACTTTAACTGTTATATTATACGGGTAGCCAGGATGGTGTAGTGGTTTGGGAGTCGGACTTAGACCTGGAAGATCCAGGTTCAAATCCCCGCTCAGCCACAAAGCTTCCTGGGTGACCTTGGGCCAGTCACTATCTCTCAGCCCCACCTACCTCACAGGGTTGTTGTGAGGACAAAAAGGAGGGGAGGAAATATGTACACCACTCTGAGCTCCTTGGAGGAAGGGCGGTATAAAAATGCGAAAAATAAAAATAAAAAATAAAATAAAAAATTATATAGAAGAGGGAAGGGCAGGCCGGGAATGAAAGGAGCCATGTAGAATGAGAAAAATGGCACATGCTGAAACTCCGTCTTCTACACACGCACAAATCAAAGGAGTTACAGGCTTTTCCAGCACGTTCAGGGGCTTCCATCCTCACTACTACTTTAACTAACGTGTGATCATGCCATAGCACTAGCAGATTAGAGCATATGAACCATGAAGCTCCTCGTTCAAATCTTTCCTCTGCCAGGAGCTCAATGGTTGGCTTGAGGGCTAGGCAAATCACTATTGTAGCCTCTGCCCCCTTCCCCCTCACAATATAGGGCTATCTGCAATATGGGGCTAACAGTGCTGACAAGCCTTACAGGGTTGGGTGAATCTCTGAAGTGACATAATATGACATGCCCCGAACACTAAAAAAAAAAAAGGCATATATAATATACAGCAGCAGTTCTCAAACTGGTGGGTCGTGACCAACAGGAGAACCAGATGCTTCCCCTGCCCCCTTAAGGGGCGGGGAAAGCATGGTGGTGGCAGCGGTAATCCCTGGGATCACCGTTGCCGCTATCCCCGCCCCCGCAAGCACTCAATGTTCTCCCCGCCTTGCGTGGAGAACTTAGAGAAACAGTGATATATAGTATTTATTATTAAAATTTACCTTGTTGAAGAAGCAGGTATCTCTGGAACAGGACGATGTCTAAGCATGAAAGACCGGGTTGGTCTAGGAGTTATTTTCGTAGGACTTGGAAGACAACGGTTGTACAAATCATTTTCCACCATTTCACCTTTAAACTCAAAGAACGGAGAGACTGGTGGACTGTCCGATAAATTCTGCAGTCCCAAAACCATCAGATGCTCAACCTCGTCAAACTTCATTTCAGATGAAGAGAAAGCAGAGGAAGGAGAAGACATTTCTTCAGGAGCATAATCTAGTTGTAAGTGAATGGCTGTTGGTTGTCCTTTTTCAAGAGAATTATCTACACAAGATATCTTTCCGGGCATCACATTTCCCGTCACAGGAGTATCAGCTGTTGAGCAGTTCATGTTCTGACAAGATGAAGAGTCCAAATCTGAAGATGTGTTGTCTTTGACTTCCAGTGACTCACAGTCTGCTAGTCCATGATTTTCTTCATATGTGCAATTATTGCCAAAATCCGTACTTGCCCATTCTCTGGATGTCCAGCTAGTGATTCCAGCCTCATTTGAATTTAGAATGCGCATGTCGGAACTGTGGCAAAGTGTCAGGAAACAGCTATTTCCTAACTCTTCAGTGTCTCCAGTTTTCTGGCTTTCAACTGATGCAGATTTCTCTTGCCTTGTTGCAAACATGGTCTCCAGCTGCTTGAGAATTCTTCTGCGATGCCCAGTAGGAGATACTCCAATTTCCTGAAGCACGCAGTTGTTTATCCCCACACAGTCTTGCAAAGTGTTATAACCAAAGTCCTGGAAGTTAGGAAAGTATTGCCCCAAGTTGATGCCAACTAAGAATTCTTTCGTATCAACATCCCTGAATGACATACTGGCAGCTTCATTCCCTACTTCCTCTTTCAGAGCTCCAAAGAGGCATAATAGTGTACACACTTTTTCAGGATCAAGAAAACATTCTTCTTTAAGCCTCCTGGGTTGAAGGAAATGTCCTCCACAAGATGCAATAGCATATATAAATGCAACACTGCTTCAAATTGTAGGAGTGTTGGAGAAAAAGAGAGAGAGAGAGAGAGCATATGTATAAGAATGGTGTGTTATCCTCAAAGATCAACATTTTTTTATTAATATCAATATAGAACATCTCTTGAAGCCCTACCAATACATTAACTTTATATGCCAACAAAGGTTCTGAAATTGAAATACATTAACTACCTAAGTCAGTATCATCTTAAAATATACAAGTGTGAACCCTTTTATTTTTATGCTGGAAGTCCTGAAAATTAGATCTCTGACACGAGTTCGACCTCCTCTCAAGGGCCTGTAATATTTCTCAATACAATAAAATAAACACGAATGTGTAATCGGCCACTCGTCAGGTCACCTGTGGGGAGGAACCATCATCTCCAAGCAACCAGACGCTTTTGCAAACTGGAAGAGAACAGGTTCCAGGTGCCAGCAGCAGGGGAGTGGCAGCAGGAAACAGATTATCTTGTTGGCTGTGTGCTCCCTGAGGCATCTAGTGGGGCCACTGTGTGATATAGGAAGCTGGACTAGATGGGCCTTTGGCCTGATCCAGCAGGGCTCTTCTTCTTATATTCTTAGGGTTCTTTCATCCTTGGAGGCTATCTCCATATCCCATACCTATGCCACATCATTCGCACAGGCATGAGGAGTGCATATGTTTCCAAAATTTATTCACAAGGCTAGCATAACACCTTCTGCTATTTGAAAAGTAATAGACAGGAAGATGTATTACTTTTTTTTAAGCATATTCAAAAGGCCATGGGGGTGCATCTACGTTTTACCACTTCCGGTGGTAACAGCAAAACAAAATGAAAAAAGTTAACAAGAATCAAAAATATCAGCGTCATAACAACCAACTAGCAGTAAATGTGTAGCAGTAAGTTTACTAGCAATACATTTTTCATTTTATTTTGCTGTTACCACCGGAAGTGGTAAAACATAGATGCACCCCCATGGCCTTTTGAATATGCTTAAAAAAAGTAATCATCTTCCTGTCTATTACTTTTTCAAATAGCAGAGGGTGTTATGCCAGTCTTGAGAATAAATAATTATCTGTGCATTACTCCAAAATTCAGTGAAAACCAAAGAAAATCCGCATGACCATCTTTCCTTCAAACATGAATGGCAGTTTTCATTTTTAAAGATGAAAGTTCTTTCAAACTTAGAAGAGATATACCCTTTCCTTCAGGATCCTCAAAAAGGCACGCTGAAGGGATTTTCTCAAATCCACGTTCGCGTATGCAATCACTAATCTTCAGTTTAAAAAAAAAATCAGACTAAGCAAAGATAAAAAGAGAACAAAAATGTAAGAACTCTAGCAGGAATTGCTAGAACAGCCCCACGCCAATCTTATAGGAAATTTGCTGACATCAGGCAGGTGCAGTTGGATTAGACAAGGTACCACTAGAATAACCAGATTCTTGGCTGGCGAGGGCGCCCATGGTGTCTCTCTAAATGCTTCAGGGCACAGAGACAGAATGGTGTCGTTGCGCTTTCCAACCTGTTTCTCTGCCACTCCCCTTGCCAGTCATTCTTGATTGCCAGCCGTGGGGCAAAGCCAGGGGTCTTGTTAACCACAGATGAGGATGGAGAGTGAACGAACAGAGTCAATAACCATGTTAAACTGCACACTGGCAACCCTAGTGCCACTTCTTCCAAGTCAGGCCAATAATTCAAAATTGCATGCAACTGTGGCAAAGGGAGCAGATGGCCTTGTGAAAAGATTTGTCAGGTTCATTGCACTGGTGTTGGACACCGGGGGACAAATAACATGTTATGGCAACTGCCCAAGAGTTCAGACATGAGACTACAGTCAGCCTGCATCTTCCGCGCACTTCACCTGCACGAATTCAACTATACGTGCTCAGCAAACAAAAAAACCAGAGAAAAACAATTTACATAGTGCCAATTCTGCCCGCCATTCCACTTACTAAATACTGTACATGCCTGAAGTGAGACCGAGACCAGAGAAAGAATCTGTTGTTCCCTCGGTTCCTCTCAATTCCCGCCTGCCTTGCGTAATTGTTAAAGAGATAGGACACATTTTTTGGACGCACAGGGTTTTCCAGGTAAATTTTGAGTATACAGTGCGTGTTTTTAGCTTTACAGGCTGACTCTGGAACGTAGCCCTTACATAAGACGCGGGTCAACTGTACTTTAATCACATAGGAAGGGAGTTCAAGTCCGAGAACGGAAACGCCGCGGATACCAAGGGCCCACTGTACTAACCAGGGCTTGAAACTAACACTGGTTCAGATGTAACATTAGACCAGGGATGACCAACCTTCCACTTATTAGTGTTATTGTTAGGGTCTCAGCGTTCTTAAGAGTTGTGTAGAAGACAGAATCTTGGCAGCTGCCATTGCTAATGGTGCTGCTAAAGCAGTTGCACCTGCTGAAATGCCCTCACCTAGACAACCCTTAAAAGGCCAGCAGCATTCATGTCAAGAAGTTGGCTACCCCTGCATTAGACCATAAACTCTCTTCTCACACCCCTTCAGGAGAAACATACTGCCTTCAGGAGAAACATACAGGTGAAGATACTGCCTGGCCCCATCCACCAACCTTTATGCATTGAGATGAAAGTAAGAACAGGGTTTGTATGAGAGAAAACCCCCTCCACACAATCAGGAACCCTGTTCCAGATCATGGAGGGTCTATGCACGTAGCACTGTACACATGTACAAACCCAATTCTCATCTTCACCTCAAAGCACAAGTGTGGGGGGACGGGGCCGGCCAATGCAAGGAGGTCAACGGGCAGAGCCAGGTGGCACAATTCTGCTTCCCCTCCATGCATAGAGCAAACACACCAAGTTTGTGAGAACAGAGCTAGAGCCGTCACTGACAAGGAGGGGAAGAACTCAGAGAGTGAAGAGGCAAAAGAAGCAAGCAAGCAACTCACACAGCACTCTCAGTTTCTTAAGAGATGGAGAAATGCACCGTCAAAGTATCAATGGCTTTCGCATAGAAGCCTGTAAGGATCCCTGTTACGACAAAGCAGGTGCCCCGAGTGATGGAAACACAAAATGAACATCGGAATGATTTCACTGAAACCCATCAGCAAGATTAACCACTCCATTCTCAGCCACAGGACAAGGAATAGAGCACTTGACTCCCATCACAACACAAATGGCACAAGAAACATGGTATGCGTTTTTGCTAACTCAGTACAGAGGCAGGCAGATGACTTCTGATGCTTCCCTCGCCACCTCCATAAGAATGACCAACTTCCCTACGGTCTTATTGCTCATCTCTTTATTGCCTCTGGAAGGCAGACAGGCCCTGGCCTGCAGAAGAGAAGGTAGTAATTGAATCAACACATCAAAGCTTCTGGGAACCGAGCATGGGGAAAACAATAGTTTGGTCTATGCAGAATCTTGCTGGTACAATTTCAGTGCTGAACGTAGATTTGACTCTTCTCTTACTTCTCTCTGCGAATATCTCCTATTTCTAGCACGAAAGCGAGAATGCAGTGCAGCACCTTTTATCATAGTTCTTGAAGAACTGCAGAAGTACCATTTCCTGTCTAAAATACGGAGCTCTGCATCTTAAATTCACTAGAAATATATTGTCACTTAATCACTTAAATGAACCATAGCTCAGTGTTTGCGCTCAAACATTCCATGCAGAACTTCCCAGGTTTAATTCCTAGCATCTCCCGCCAGGTAGGTCTGAGAAAGACTCCTGTCTGTAACCTTGGAGAGCCACTGCCAGTCAGAGAGAGCACTGAGCTTTAGTGACCAATGAGCTGACTCAGAATAAGGCAGCTTCCTGTGTTCACTTGATTCAAAGGTCAAATGGTCATCACACCACAATGCTTCAGAAGGTTAGCATGCGTCATCCTAACCCTTTTGTGTAAATGCCATCTAAAAAGAGGATCTTTCTCAATGACAATGAGCTTTTACCTGACCTTGTACACACTTCAGCGGAAGGTGGGTACATCAGATTTTATTAAAATCCCAGTAAACCTTGTTTAGGAAAATAATGCCTGCATTGCTAAAATTTAAAGAAGGTAGGTAGGTAGTTTAAATATTTGAGGGCACAACAGCAGCTATGCTGTGTTAGAACGGAATTCAGTCCTCTGAAGCCTGGCCATAGTTTTGCACAGTACAGTGGGCCCTTGGCCATCCGTGGAGGGTTGGTTTTGGGGTCCCTCATGGATACTAAAATCACAGATGCTCAAGACCCTTTTTTAAAAGATAGCAATATTTACCTGGGGGTCAAGCACTGCAGACCTCTTTGCTGGCCCAGGCGCGCTCCCGGAAGCCACTCCAGGTCACGCCAAGGCGCACGACCCACTCCATTGGCCCTGGCACACCCCTGAATGCGTCATAGAAACGTTTGCCAAACAAATATGCAAGCCTTGATCATATTTTCAAGATACGGGAGAGCCCAATTATCAGGCGGGCCACCTTTTAGCAGCACTGCTTCTGCTGAGGCGTCACTTCACAGCTCAGCAGCTTAGAGGTGATTTGCAAAGTGACGCCTCGGCAGAAGCAGTGCTGTTGAAAGGGTGGCCAGCATGATAACAGGGCTCTCACAGTGCCTCAGCAGCGTCTTTCCTCTCCCTTTCTCGCCCCTCTTGGTCTGCCCCTTCCCCTGTGCCTTGCCTTCCGAGGTCTCCTTCTGTCTCTCCTTTCCAATGCCTCGGGGGAAGTGGTGCTGCTGAAAGGGCAGGCTGCAAGATAATTGGGTCCTCCCAGCGCCACCCTTTCAGCAGCAGCGCTTCTGCCAATGTGCCACTTCGCAGCTCAGAGCATCAAGCTCCACGGGTGGGTGGGTGGTGGGTGAATGCTCCAATATAAAGATAGTGACCTTCCTGCCTAAAGTATCTGAGGCTTCTTGCCATCAGTCCGGGAATCAGCGCCGCATTACTGGCCCGGTTCATGCTCTCCTGGCATGTACCCAGTACTCTATACACATGTGAACACGCGTATCTCCTGAACTCTTTACAAATAAAGGCTACCAGGTCACAGGATCCACAGCACAGGAAAGCTTATGAAGAAGGCTGTAATTGTAAGTCAGCAATGGGGAAGTAGTGACCTCAGAGTATCAACATTGGGTTGCATAATAGTCCATGTCTGTATTGTGCTACGTATGATCACATAAGTCATCGGTTTGTATTGCTATTTTATTTCTCAAGAGCACCTATATTTCCTGTTAGGGAAGAAGTCATAAAATAGATTATCTAATACACTTTTTTGTGTGCTAACTACTCCTGAATATATCCAAGAGCAAGCCTTTAAGCTTTGCTGTGGATCCTACCCTTTCTCACCAAAATCTCTCTCCCCACACCAGAAGACTGAAATGGCACAACGTGAAATGTATATTATTCAACATCCACCCGACATAATCCCCTGCTAAAGCACAGCAACTCAATGCTTTCCCAGACAGGAGAAAGCAGCCACGTTAAACCATTTAAAAAGAGAAACATCTACACTGTGGCATTCTTCAGGCATGCAACGACGGACACACACAAAGCCATCCCTGGTCAAGCACAAAAGACAGAGCCTTCGCACAGCAAAACCACACTTTAAAACGCACTGCTTTCAGCCCAGCCAATCTACACATCCAGTGTAGCGACATACACATATGTGAAACCAGCCCTGCGTAGGCACAGGTGCTAGAGTGACGAGGGTCAAAGGCCCTTGGCTCTGTCCTCCGTACGCATTCATTTAAGGACTCCTTAAAGTAAATGCATACAAGATAGCTCAGGAAACACGTTCCTCCACCCCTTGCGCACACACGTTGAGAACATCTGGTGCAATACAGAGAGAAGAACGGCTTTATCAGCTCCAGTGGCAGAGCTCAGTTCCATAAAGTCACACCCATGTAACTCAAGAGGCTTTCATTCCCTCGACACTGGCTTGAACATTGTTCATGGGCTCTAGTTGCCCAAGTTCAACTGGATGTGTCAGCGCCGATAATCAGTTACGTGAACATAGCTGCCTTTTCCTCTCAGACCCTCCCTAAGTAGAAACAGCTTACAAAATGAACAGAAATGTATTTCATAATTAATCAATAAGCCCCTACAAACCATCGTACAAGACAAGTGTGCTTTAGGGGGTTCCTCAAACTTTCAAAAATACATCTGCTGGGGTACAACGTTTTGCTCTCTTCCGTGAAATCCACATGAAACTACTCCCTGAAGAGGAAGAAACTAGCATCAGAGACAGCTCACCATGAATAAGCAGCAATTCATCTCAAGAGAGAAGTAGAGGCTGAATAATGATTGCTCAATTGCTGCAACAGCAGGGCTACATGTAGTAATTTACACCTTGGGCTGTCTTAAGCCAAAATCCCACACCTCTGCTCATGTACGGTTGTGCTGAATGTGGCAGAATTGCTTTCAAGTAAAATGCTTACAGGAATTACATTCTTTCCCCACCCAGCAGTGCTTAACATGTAGAAAAGGTGAACCTAGGCCTTAAAGGGAAATACACTCTGCACCTGCTCAGTGGCACTGTCATCTATTATTACAATCTGAGCTCTTGCACTGAATATAAGTGCTTAGCTGAATCAAATGAACCCTGGCACAAATTATTATTAAGCCCTGTTGAAAAGCCATCATTAACCAATAAGAGCAGGACAGTTTTAAGCTTTCCAGTACCTTGATGGTTTCCACAAACTTCCCAGAAGACTGAAGACAATGAACTTGCCTAAACTTGCCACGGTTTGCTGTTAAGCTGTGCTAACCAAATACAGTACCAAAAATAAGGGTTGCCAGCTTCTTTTACAAGCCCTACCCCTCCACCTTTATCAGCAGTTTATTAGACAGAAATCTACCAGGTGAAGCTTTTCCTGACAAAGATATAAAGGGACAGGAAGAGTTTCATCTCCTTAAAATCCTACATGTGGATGTGCTGTTAAAAGTACAGCTATAGCACCAGTTAAAAAAAAAACCCTTACCTGACAACCCTAAAACTATTTTTACAAAGTCCCCAATTCAAATCTTGCCTCATCAGCCATCATGGACTTTAGCTTACCTTAAGTAACCTCTCTTCTAGACTCAGTCTTCCATCTGCAAGATGGGGATAATACTGACTTACCTAGCCCTACAGGGCTGCTGTAAGGATTATTGGAAATAATGTTTATTAAGAGCGTCCACTACTCTAAAGTGTGTAGCTATACTCCAAGCATGACAAAAATAAGGTCAGCACTCCTTTATGTGAGCAAACTTGGGAGGAAAAAAAAAAAGCAATCCAGATTTTTAAGAAGCACGTTAAAATGTACCACAATCAATACTGGTTAATCCGTGGGTCATTTAACACCGACAGTTTTGCATTCCCAAGCCACAGATTTGACTTAACTCTTTAACCATGCTTTAAATGAGACCGTCTTTAATATCAGCTATAAACAAGCTGTCGGCTCCCATTAATGGTGCAGTAGGCTTTTTCTCACTTACGTAAAACATTTCAAAACTTCCGATAAAAGCTGGGTTCCTTTGTACCGAGGGGAAGGGTACTAGATTTCTATGAGTCACCACCTTTAACATCCGCGAAAGCTCCCTGGACATAGATGCAGGCCTTGAAGGGAGTCCATCAGATTTCAAGAAACCCCGAAAAAGGCAAAACACACTCAACTCACCCTTCCCCGTTTGGGGCAGCCCCGAACCACGCAGCAGCGCAGAGAACTTTACAAGATTGGCGTTTCAACGAGCGACTCTCTCCGCTTCCTCCCCGCCCCCGTTTGTAAACTTACCTCTAAAAAAAACTTTAAAGATGCAGATCGTGCAGGGAAAGTTCGTTCGTTCTCTCCCTTTCTCGCCTTAAGTTTCTCTTTCTTTTCCTTCCTCGTTCACACCTTTCTGATTCGCTCCTGCGCCGGGTCGCTGCTTGGCCTCGACCCCGTAAAGAGCGCCAGGAACGCCAGGAACCGGCAGCCCGCCGTATCTAACGCGAGGAAAAGGCGGAAGGGGCTACCTGAAGCGGCCAAATCGGAGCCAGCAAGACTGGAGTTTGCCTCTGCGCTTGGCGGCGCACAGGGCCCAAGCAAGCGTGGGCTGGGAGAGGCGCCTGCTCGCTTTGCAGCGTGCTGGGGAAAAGGGAGGAAACGCATTGACAAGCATCTGCAGCTAGGGCAAAGGGTGGCGGCCAAGCCCCTTGGAGGGCAATTGCTGAAGAGTTTTGCAAGCTAAACACGATTAAGAGTCTGCGTTTTTGTTTTTTTTTCCTGATCAGATTGCAGCTTTGTTACTGATCCGGCTTCTGTGCCTGTAACAGCAGACTGACGTGCAGTCGACTCGCAGAAACTCAACAGGCAAAGCTCTTCCTGGCATGAAGAAAAAAGTGTACCCAGGGCCCATGAGAAGGGAGGGTAAATTGTACCTGTGCCCAAGCTCAAAAAGAGGGCCCAGGAGCCAAAGGAGGGCCCCCATAAATTTCCTGGGATCTCAGCTGGCCTCACCGAGAGTGAAAGACGGTGGCCTGGCCAGGTCTACCAGGCGGATAGACCTGGGCGCCGCATCGGGAAGCCTGGTAGACCTGGGCTCCGGAGACCTTTCTGGCTATTGCTGTTCCTCCCCCTTTAAGAAGGGGTCCAAAAGAAACGTTGTACCCCCTGATAAAATTCTTCTCAGAGCAGAGGCCCCGAGTGTACCTGCTTGGTTTCTGCATGCCAGGTTGCAATCCTAACCATGCAATAATATTATGTATTATGCTAGCTGCATGTATTATGTATTATGTTCCAGCTGCATGCTACACGCTGCGGCAAGGAGAGTTATGCCGGCCACATGACCACGGAGGCGTCTTCGGACAACGCTGGCTTTTCGGCTTTGAAATGGAGATGAGCACCACACCCTAGAGTCGGACACGACTGGACTTAATTGTCAGGGGATACCTTTACCTTTTTATTATGCTAGACATCCTGACATACAGTCCTTGGTTTTTTCCCAGTACAGTACTGTAAAATACTGCAAATGGAGGAGGGGTTTTAACCCTTTGTGTCCCTCACAGCCCCAATTCAGATTGGCCCCCTTGCAGATGCTATTTGTCCTGGAAGGGAAACTCCCACTGGTGCAACTAAACTTTGGGTTGCCAACTTTTTGATGGGCCTTTGTGCATGGAGTATCTCGATATGCATACATTAGCAGATAATAGGCCCCCTGCAATAAGAGATGTGAACACTCATGGAAAGTGCACGTCTTAGGCCTACTTAATCGCAATTCATTGAAATGTCTCGAATACCCCTGGATACGAGGGGAGGGCTTTGGACATGTGGAGTCCGTGAGCATGCATATCTTTTATCGTGTGGGGCCAGTCAGACATTTGAAGTATCATCCATGCCGGCCTAGAGTTTAACAATATGATGTAAAAAGTTTCACCTAACAACATGATGTAAAACGTTTCACTTTCTGATTGGCACATAATCACATTGCTGTGAAAGGCACAGAAGCAAGCCAGGATGGTTTGGCCCAGACTAGGCATGTTTTAGCCCATGTTGTTTAGCCCTGCTGATTTGTTTGAGTTTTACAGGTTTTAAATTAGAACTGTTAGTGTTTAGTATATTACTGAAGAAGGCTACATGTCTTAACAGCTTTCAATCACCTAACCTTTGCCTTCCACTTATTAATATTGTATTAAGGTGTACTAAATGCAATAAGGGGGCCTAAATCATGTCACCAATGTGGCAGCTTCCTTTCCAAGCTAAATAACAGCTACGGGGGGGGGGGGGCATTTGTCAGGACTGGGGGGTGGGGGAAGGGAGAAAAGTTTTTCCCCCATCACTGTAATCCTCTGTCTCCAGCAACTCTTCTTTTCACCTGAAAAAGCAAATGTGCAAGGGCCAAATGACATGATTAACATCACATCTAGTTTGGCCCCACTTCCTGAGACCCCCTTACATATTGCTAAAAATAGTTTTCCATTTTATCCGCTTCCTTTGACGTAGTCTTCCCTGCGCTCATTTGTAAGGCTGTATAGTCCCACAGTGCAAGCCTAAGCAATGTCTACTCAGAAGTAAGCTATTGTATTCAATGGCACTTACTCCCAGGTAAATGTGTGTGTATGGAATTGCAGTCATATACTGTACTCCTGTTCATGCCAACAAGTTGAGGGAAACAGGAGAACACCCCACCCACCATTGTCCAGGTATTGGGAGGAAGATGAGAATGGAGCTTCTGTATATATACAGCTGTACACATGTAAAGACCTTTACCCCAATGAATAGAGGTTAGCAAGGGGGTCTAGTTGCCACTGTCCCTCTGTTGGAAATACCATATTGGTCTGAGTATAAGACTCACTTTTTTCTCCTAATTTAAGTTTTTAAACTAGGGGTGCGTCTTATAATTAGGCTGTTGCAATTTAATGCCAGTGATTTAATTAATTTTTTTAATAGCACCGAACTTTAAGGGTGCGTCTTATAATCAGGTGCGTCTTATACTCGGGACAATACGGTACATGTGGAGCCAAACATCAGTACAGAGTTCATGTATGTGTTTCAATTGGTGCTCCTCTTATATTTAGCAGGGGGATAGTAACTGCCCCCTTTCACCCCAGCACAGTGTCTTTTCTGGTGGCTGTTTGCTGGTGTTCTTCTGCATCTTGTTTAGATTGTGAGCCCTTTGGGGACAGGGAGCCATTTCATCATTTGATTTTGTCTGTAAACCGCTTTGTGAACTTTTTGTTGAAAAGCGGTATATAAATACTGTTAATAATAAATGCACAAATAGTTTTCTTGAAACAAAAACTAGAATTTTGTTGAATCCCCATAGCTGCAGCCCCTTTGTTCTTCAGAAGTTTGCCCCTGAAGGGTCCTAGTAAGAAGGAGGAGGAGGACGGCGACCAAGGAAGATACAGATACAGGGAAGACAAAAAGGAGGTAAAGACTGTAACACAATCTGAAAATTAGAATTAAAAAAGGTTGATATTCGATTTGCCTGCTGTGTTCTCCTTACCAGGAACTAGATACAAAACATTTTTAACTTCACAATGATGCTCGTTGTGCTTATTACAATGAAAAAATGCGACTCAAAAGCACATTCAGCAGAATTTACTGGCTGGAAAGGTGGTTGTGGAAGCAGTGGAAGGGAGACAGTCCACTATATTTTACATCTGGGTAACCACGAAAGAATTCACTTAGCCACCACTCAAGACTGAGCACGTGATTAAAATAAAAACAAAGACTGTCTGTGTTCTGTTGGTTAAAGATATACTAGAAAAACATAGTGGTCCTGTTTAGTACAATATCCTATTTAATAGTTCAAAATGACTCTAATGAGCTTCAGTATGTGAAATGGCAGTCTGTGAACTAGAAGTTCCCTGGAAGTTTAGGTTCATGGGCAGGTATCTCCTCCAATTCTGTCAGAGGTACAAATTCTAGAGCAGCTCTTCTCAAAGTGTGGGTCACAAACTACTTAAAGGGTCACAGCCTGATGCTTGGGGGGGTTGTTGGGAAGTTGGGCTCACTCACCCATGCCTCGCCTCTATTTGGCTCCAAATTGGAAACAAATGGAAGCAACTAGAAGCCATTTCTTGATGGCATCTCCAAAAGAAAAAACCAGGGACCAGGTATTGGAGGCAGACAATTGGAGTGCACACACGAATCATTTCCTAAGCCATTTTGTCACATGTCCACTTATTATTCCTGTGTTTTGTTTTTGGTAGCTTTCATAGCCCGAGATCACTACACAATGTTGCCAAGATACGGGATTAGACGCCATGAGGTAAAAATATAGACTTGTACTTTAATAATTTTCCAATGCCGTGGACGGATCTCCGTGTAGGCAGCCGCCCCAGGCACAAAAATATACCAAAATCCAAGGTTGTTGTTGACCCAACGTTTCGTTCCGACCTCGGAACCTCTTCTTGGGGTAAAATTCTGATGTAACTGTTCCTGGTTAGCCCCTTGTCCGAATAAATATCAAAAAAGATTCCTTCTTTCCCGCTCTTTTTTGATATTTATTCGGACAAGGGGCTAACCAGGAACAGTTACATCAGAATTTTACCCCAAGAAGAGGTTCCGAGGTCGGAACGAAACGTTGGGTCAACAACAACCTTGGATTTTGGTATATTTTTGTGCCTGGGGCGGCTGCCTACACGGAGATCCGTCCACGGCATTGGAAAATTATTAAAGTACAAGTCTATATTTTTACCTCATGGCGTCTAATCCCGTATCTTGGCAACATTGTGTAGTGATTCCTATGTTTTGTTTATTTCCGATTTTGGCACCAACTCATGTTTACTGGCTTCAGTATTGCTGTGCTTCTACTATACATACATTCCGATATATGTATTTGGTATTCACTTCATTACAGAACATTGAAGACTTTTTTATGACTTGGAGTCTCGCACAATACTTTCCATATGCGTTTCCCAATTTTAGAGAAATGAGAAAAGTCAGGTTATCAGATGCTACAAAACATCATTTCTTGCTCTGCCTGACTGAATGTTACAGCCTACTGTATATCCTCATGCTGCAGTAACACTGAGCCAAAAAGAATCTTACAAAAATCTGAAAGGAAATTGCATCCCATGAACCTGATGCAATTCTGATACTGCAAGATGGACTAGACAACTCTATTCTAAGAACTAACAGGCTGCTTGTGGTTTGCAAACATCAGCTGACAGCTTTGAACACTCTAGAGATTTTATTATCTGATATTGCCCTTTTCTTCAGAGTTTCTGTGTTAGCATCATGGGGAAGATTTTTTTTTCCAAGTACAAGTAAATACAATCACCCATTTATAAGGCGATTTGAAACAGCATTTCCAAGGCCCTTGCAAAGGCATTTCTTCAGCATTCAGCCAGTGTTCACATTTTACATGCTAAACAGACAAACCACAATTATGTTTGGCACGCTTGGCCTGCCTGAGCCTTGTCTCCAAATTCCTGAGCTTCATTTCCTTAACCTGTACCAGTTTGCAAATCAATCCTATATATTAGGACAATTTAAATGTCAACATAATATTGGGTTATAGACAAAGCGCTTTATTGTCCCAAAGTGTCTGTGTATCCTGAATATATACTGTATGTATAATCAAAACCACTTTCTTATTATGAGTTACATTCTGGACAAAGGAAGCGATGCCTCTTTTTTCTGGGAGAATTATTAGCAGGAGGAGATACAAGCCCCACCCACACCAAACAGAATGAAAATAGGGAGAAAATGTAGGGTAAAATCATTCTTACCACTTAGCGCAGTGGTTCCCAAACTGGGAGCCACGGAAACCAGCCAGGGGAGCTGCAGAGTGCCACGGAATCCTCTTGGAAAACAGTGCAATGCCAATTGGCAGGCATCGACATAATGTAATGGGGAGCCACGACCAATGGTCAAAGGAGCCGCAGATCAAAAAAGTTTGGGAAACACTGACTTAGCGAGATACTATGTGGTAAAATCATTTTTAACACTTTGTGGTGCTATTTTCACCCCAGAGTGAAAAAGCTCACCCTGGTAAATCTGATCTTCAGTGTCTTGTCTATTCAAGGCAAAGCTGCTTCTATGGCTAGGTATGGCTACTAATGTCCAAAGAGGTGAATGCAGTTTACACACTAAGAAGACATGGAGGCATGAGCCAAAAAGGAATTTACGTCTAAGTAATTATATATAGGATTTTTCTGCATGCTACTTTACCTGCAGAAACATAGGCTGAGGGAACATCCACACGAAAAGAAGCACCGGCACAGCACATGCTGCGCCAGTGCTTGCTGCTGCAAAAGTGCCGGAAAACGCATTGCGATGGCCTAGCAGTTGCCGAGGCCGGCGCGAAGGCCCATGCCGGCACATGCTACCAGAAGTAGCAGCGCGTGCCGAGGAAGGTATGATCCATGCTGAGCAGGGCAGGGGACAGAGGAGAGGGGGCGTAACTGGGCGGATCAGGCCTGGGAGGGGGACCAGATCGGCAGCGCTGGTGCGCACTGCATCCTATCCCCCCTCCCAGACCTGATCCACCGACACGGGGCAACGTGGATTTGTGCTAGCTATATAGCTCGCGCAGGACCGAGTTGCCCCATTGCGGCTGCTGGGGCTTACCCTACGGAGACCTCCAGCAGCCAAAATTCCGGCATAGGATGCTGCACAGCCTGTGCCATGCCGCTGCACTGGAATTTGTGCTGGATTGGGCTGTCAATCAGTTTGGGGGTTAAAATTTCATTAACAGAGTCGTCCATCACCTTCCTGAGGCAACGTATTTGCTCTTAAACCATTTTTGTTCAAATCAGGCATGACTTCTTTGTACTTCAGCTCTGCTCATTCCAAGGAAGGCCACTCCTTTTTGTCACCTAGTAACTTTTTCATCGTCAACAGAAACTCAATGTTTCATTGGCAAGTGCTTATTTTTCAATACAACCAATGCATAATATTTCTCCAGCTTAAGAATAAGTAGCCTGAGGAAAAGCAGTTTAAAATTGATTTTCATATAAAGAAAAAAAAATTGCACTATTAGTTTATGCACGAGCTTGAAATGGAAGCCACTGAAGTTGTCGTCGATAAACCAGATCAAATTCTGGAACAGATCTGGCACGAAAACCTAACATTAAGGGAGTCTCTGCACAAAAGTGACTGTCAGGACAAGGAGAAGATAGCAGAGTATATTCAAAAACTGACTCTTCAACTACCGGAGCTTGTCAGAGTCCTCAGCGGACAATTGGAGCACACTACTAAGATTCTTCAAAATACTTCCCAGCTGCTGAATACACTTCAGGATAAAGGTTGGTAACAGGTTTCGAGTCAAGGCAAGTCAGGCTGAATTTGTAAGCCAAGAATATGTGTTCACTACATAATAGTTCCTGTCCAACAATTCACATGTGAATTCATGCATCAGAATCCATATTTATGTTTAAATATTTACATTAAGGGTACCTGGTTTCTCATTTCCTATCTCTGAATCTTCTAATTATATGCAGCCAGGTTTCTCTTAAAATAATTCTGCAAAGAATGGAGAGCAGATACATTTTACTTAAGTATAGCATACTGTGTGAGCAAGCCTGCAGCCATAAAACATTAGGGACATAGACATGGACTTCATAAGTCAATGTTAAATATCAAAAATAAAAATTCAAGTAATCTTCCAACTTATTAAATTATTGTAGCATAAAATGTTCCTTTAAAACATTAAGTGTCAAATAGGTTGCCAACCTTTAGGCCAAATCTGACTCCTCTGCCTTTAAAAGCCTGTCACTCTGCAGACATTAGCAGGCAATGCTTTTCTCCATACTGTGAAAAAAGCTAACTCCCGAGATCAGCTTCTAAAGGCATAGGTGCAAGACAGGCCGTTTTTCCTGATGAGTTGGCAGCCCTAGCCGAAAGAGCTTATCAGTGATCCCTGTGATTTGGTACTCATTGCTAGAACACCAGAAGTCAAGTAAAATACGGTCTTCATGTTTTTTCCTTATTTCTTTGTATGCAACTAGCTAAAGACTTTTTTAATAATACAAAGAAACTGGAAAATGCAGGTAAGGGGCCTGTTCTTACCTCACAAACCTTTTCTGAAATATTTGAGTGAGTCATCAAGCATGGAGATAGCTTGTGATCTGGTGGCATTAAATACTGGACAAAGTCTTTAACTAAAGGCTCCTGAGAAAACTTAGCAATGATAAGATAAGAGGATCGTTCCTGTTATGGATTAGTAACTGGTTAAACAGGAGACGGGTAGGAGTAAACAGACAAATCACACAATGGCGAGAAACAAAATTTGTATTGCCCCAAAGATCTGAATTGGGATGGATGCTACTTACCGGTAAGTCTTTCATAAATGATTTGGGAGTCGGAGGGAGCAATAAGGTAGCTAAATTGGTAGATGACGTCAACTTATTCAGAGCCCAATCCTATGCATATCTACTCAGAAATATGTCTCATTATAGTCAATGGGGCTTGTTGATGTTGTTCAGTCGTTAAGTCGTGTCCGACCCTTCGTGATCCCATGAACCATATCCCGCCAGGCCTTCCTGTCCTCCACTATCTTCCTGAGTTCGCTCATTTTCATGTTCGTTGCATCGGTGATGCTGTCTAACCATCTCATCCTTTGCCTTCCCCTTCTCCTTTTGCCTTCAGTCTTTCCCAGCATCAGAGTCTTTTCCAGAGAGTCCTCTCTTCGCATTAGGTGGCCAAAATATTTGAGCTTCAGCCTCAGTACCTGTCCTTCCAGGGAACAGTCAGGGTTGATTTCATTTAGGATTGACTGATTTGATCTCCTAGCAGTCCAAGGGACTCTCAGTCAAGGGACTCTGGCTTACTCCCAGGTAAGGGTGGATAGGATTTTAGCCTCAGTGTAGTCAAAAGTCAAGAACTGAAGAGTTCTTTTTAGAGCTCTCCAATCTATAAGAGTTGCCAACAAAATGGCAAATGGGGTTCAATATGAAAAAAAAAAAGTTCAAAGAAACATGTGGCAGGGGAGGATCCCAGCTTCACATGTATGCTGATGGGATCTGCACTGAACCAGCTCAGAGATCTTAGTAGTCATATCATTTTAGTAAACAGTTCCCAGTTATAGTGGACAATTCACCGAAAACATCAGCAGAGGGAGGCAGCAGTGAAACAGGCAAATGCAGTCATAAGGATTGTTACAAAAAGGGATTAACAGTAAGATGGCAAGTGTTGTAGTGTCCATAAAGTACTTTGAAGAACAGTGAATTTCTCTAGAAATCTTTGTCTTTTTAACATATCGTTACACATTGGCACACTAAACTAAAGCTTTTGCCTATGAATTCCAGAGAGATTAACTGTCTGCTCTTCGAATGCCTTCATGTAATCTCACGCTCACGTATATTTACTCCCTTTCCCATAAGAACATAAGATGCTCTACTGAATCAGATCGACATCCTATTTTGATAATGGCCAACCAGATGGCTCTGGAAACTCAAAACCAGAGTATTAAAATTATCAATCTCAGATTCTCACGACTGGTCCAGATTTCTGAATTAAAAACATGCATTATCCCGGGATGTCCATCGTTTATTAAAAGTTTAAAATATTTAAAAGTCTTAATGTTTCAGCACTACTATCTGTGGCATCTCAGAAGGAGAAAAACAGCTACAACGAGTGTCCTTGGTCTAAAGGCCCAATCCTATCCAACCTTCCAGCGCCGGTGTAGACGTATCAACAGGACACACACTGCATTTTGCAGTGCAGGGGCAGTCATGGAGGCCTCTTCAAGGTGATGGAACATTTGTTCCCTTACCTCAGGGCTGCATTGCAGCTGCACCGGCGCTGGAAAGTTGGTTAGGATTGCGCTGTCAGTGTCAGATGTTGCTATTTAAGGGTTAATCACAGCTCCCTTGTATCTTAAAATTATGGTTATTTCCTGTTGTTTGCATCAATTTAGCTATGAGAGGGGATCACTGCTGGTAGTCCAGGCCATCATTGAAAGCGGCTAATGCTTTGTGAAAGGCGCACCCATTCACCATGTGAGTGTAGGGACCAGAATATTAGAACCATGTGAGTAACTAGAGTACAGAAGTACTCAGCTGCAGTAGAGATTTGTGGTTTATTTTCAGCTTGTCCTTTAACCTGAGAGCCAACCTTCACCAGCAACCCCCTTTCTCTTGTCCATTTGCTATCTGATCTGTGCCTAGTTTTTATCCCTTGCCTACCCCGTCCATTGTTTTAATTCCTATTAATAAAGTATCTTTATTGTTTTACCTGCCTGGTATAAGTTCACTCAGAAGGGGACAGGTTTGCCATGCCTCTTTTACCATCACGTTCCACTATTGTTTACTTCCTAAAGAGGGGACACCCCCCCCCTTTATATTTGACATTTGGGCTATCTGCTAACCTGGGAGTGAAGTTTCCCCTAGGTCAGAGGTTCCCAACCAGTGGTATGCAGACCACAGGCTAGTGGTACATGGGCTGCTGGCAGCCAAGATGGTGACCGCCTTCTCACCTGCATAATGCCGCACTAGTGCCTGAAAAGCAGCGGCTCGAGCTCTGCTGAGCCAGCAGAGCATGAGCACGCGGGCTTGTACCGCAGGGAATGGCCCTCCCGCCTGCTCTTGCATCTTACTTTGCATTTCTGCGCTCCAACACGACCACAAGCCCAGAAATAAGTGCCGATGATGTCATCGGACTTACTTCTGGTGGTACACAGCAAGCCAGAGGCCCGCAAAGGTGACCTCCTCCTGTCTAGGGATTTTAGCCTTGGTGGTGGAAGTGAAGAGATTACTATTAAATCCCAGCCTCCCCAATAGAAGGGCGAGCGGAGAGCAGGGAGTGAGGTGCCAGTCACTAACCACTATGCCCTGCATCCATTTTGTCCTCCATCCCAATCCTCCATATACCTCCCAACAAAATGTTGCAGTGTATCTCAAGTCTTTAAGAGGAGCATTTCTATTCAGTACTCCAACCAGCCTGTTTGGGCATCATAAGGGGAGGAGAGTTTCAGGAGGGGGATAAAGGGAAAAAGACACCTTTTTTTCTTTTGAGCTATGCTATATATAGCACTAGAGAATGAAGACTGGAGCCAGTTGCCAGCCCTGAACTTGAGAAATTAATGGAAGTTTGTATCCAAATAGTGGAAAAGGAAAAATGTGTCCTTTTTCTTTATCTTCTCTTTGATGCATGTATAGCACAGGGAGAATTATTTAACCTCACTGCACATATCCCCCTCAATAATCCTAGTCTCCGTCAAAGACATTTGCCATACGATACTAATTCCCCACCTCCCCTCCATTTTTCCTGCATTTTCTTTTTAAACACACACCCTGACTCAAGAGCCCTCAGCATTCCGTAGGTTCTGGAAGCTCAAAGCGCCATTTTGGTTTTTGTGTGTGTTTATTTTTTTATTTATTTTACAAATGTTATTATAAAATCTGGGTGCCAAGCCTAGGAACTCCACCAACTATAGTGAAACCCTGCCTTATTTTGGGGTGGCCCTGTTTCACTTCCAAACTGAGTCACTCAACCTATCAATTCACTGTTAAAAGGAATTCACTTCCTTTTCCACTCTCCAGAAACTTCCCCACTCTCAATACATAGCAATAAAGCACTCAGGTTCAGGGCCGGTAGCAGACCCCAAACTTGAGGCACAGAGGGGGAAAGATGCAGTCAGATGGGAAAGGAAAAAGGCGTGCACGCGCACACGCACGCACACACACACACACACACACACACACACCAAGGCAGATCCACAGTGCTGGAAGCTGGCTAGAGCCCTGAGCAGGGACACTCCTAGTAGACTCCTAGTAGAGGCTGGGGATACATTGCCAGCGCAATCCTAACCAACTTTCCAGTGCCGGTGTAGCCATGCCAACAGGGCGCACACTGCAGCAGTGCAGGGGCAGTCATGGAGGCCTCTTCAAGGTGAGGGAACATTTATTCCCTTACCTTGGGGTTGCACTGTGGCTGCACTGACACTGGAAAGTTGGTTAGGATTGCTCTGTGCAATATTTTGCAAAGCCCTGTCTGTAATCTTCCTAACTTAAATACATCCTTTTATGCCTGGGCTTCTGAGTAAAGAACGCACAGCTCCTCAGGAACAATTCAAGAAAGCCATAGAAGAAGCTTTCTTGTGAGAAAAGAATCCCAGTGGTGTGCTTTTTTGTCCTCGTGTGATCTGCATTAGTTCCTTTTCAGATTTTTCAGCGTAGTCAAGTGTGTCACATTTGCCAAGAAAATGCCTTTCAAGGCAGCTCCCCCCCTCCTCTTTGTATGTTCTTCTTTGTATAAGAAGAGATGCGGGGTCAGAAGAGAGTTTGCCATTGTATTGGAAAACTGGGTTATCAAGGTCAGAAAGGAAAGGGAGGCCCATAAGACATTCACAGGATTTGAACATAGAAAAAGTCCTTAGCTTGTTCACTTAATTCTGTAATGAGTTTCTAAATGTTTCTTTTAGAACACTGTTGGAAAACAGGATCTAAAACAGAACCCATGATAATTCATGGAGTAGCATCAATATAGGAACCTCAAATACACATGTGTCCAGGTGAACTTTGATTCCCATAACAGAGCATGTCTACTTAAGCCCAACCCACACTGCACGAAATCAGGCGCAGAGGGGAGCGAGCGTAGGTGCCTGGACGCTCACCTCAAAGCGCTGACCTCATCTATACAAGTGTCTTCTACAAATAGTCCGCCCTGTTGTCCCGACTTCTAATCACTGATTGGCACTCCAATTGGCTAAAAACCCCTCTCATCCTATTGGTGACCAAGCTAGCTCTGCGTCCTGCCTCCTAACTCCACATCCCTGCCCCCTCAAAACATGGGCAGCAAACTATTCTGCTTGCGCTGGAACTTGGGAGAGCGCAGCTCTCCCGTGTTCAGCTGCGCTCTCTCAGAATGGTGACCACACAGCTCCGCACACCTCTGGGACGCGCCGGAACTCGTGCGGTGTGGGTCAGGCTTTAGAAGTAAGTCTCATTGTGTTCAAGGAGTCTTACTCCCAAGAATGCGGGCATAGAATAGCACACCAAAGTAGTCTTAGCTGACTCAACAATCACCCTGGTGTACAAATAAAATTGTACTGTACAAATGAGTTCTGTGCACAAACCAATAATGAACTGGATAGCACAATGCAGGCAGCATGTACCTCCTCTATCATATTTATGGGGGGCAAAGTCTGCTTTCTGTCCTTCTCTCTTAGTAGCTGATGTTTCAGTTTTTCTATTACCATAGAGCTGGATTAATGGAGTCCAAAATCAGAAATATAACAGCAGTACAATTTCCTGCCTCTCCTTGTCTTTTTCTTGTAAAGTTCTGCAACGTGAGCCTCATCAGCATAGTGGCTTCATGAAATGCACTAACGAGAGCAAAATGTAAGGTACATTGGACCCCATGGGCAAAGTGCTCTCTTTCAAATAAGCCTCATAGGATTGTTGTGAAGATAAAATGGGATAACTACTAGTTTGATGAAAGTCTAATATATATTGGAATTGCAAAGAGGTCGCCACAACCAACACTCAGATAAGCTGGGTGTCCAGTCTACACATGCATAGGAATGAGGGGAAATGAAGTGGTACAATGGACTGTACCACTCTAGCCTCCAAGTGAGATACCATTTTTAATGCTTCCCACACAAAACACTTTCTGCATGTAGAAAACTAGCATACCAGGTACAAAGGTTCTATCCTGGTGCTAGATTTCTACTTCCAGGAGGGCAAGTTTTTTCTTACACGAGGAAGCATTCAAAATTGCTTTAAAAAGCCTCCACAATCTGAGATGGTATAAGCCACTCAACCTCCTTGGGATTATTCTATCTCATTCTGCTGCATGTGTTGATCCAATAACAGTTGCACTCATGTGGCTATGTACACATATAAGAGCCATCAAAAACCCCAGCTTTTCACCTTTCCAAAGTGTATTTCCTCAAAGTGCAGGAGTGCCGCCGTATCCATGGATCCACTATCTGCGGGTTCACTTAACCGCAGATCTGGGGGGCCTCTGGCTCCCCCCCGTACCCATTACCTTTCTTTGCCGACATCACTGGCGCCAGGTCAGGGGGCTTCTTGATTTACCAAAATGCTATAAGCAGCAAGCTTCCTACTTCCTGATTAACAGAGACTTTCTAGCACTGAGACTGCTTGCCTGCTTTGTCTTTATATGCAGCTTGCTGCTTATAGCATTTTAGCGAATCAAGAAACCCCCTGACCTGGCACCAGCGATATTAGCTAAAAGAAAGGTAATGGGTGCGGGGGGGGGCGCAGGGATAGCGTTCCCCCTATCCGCTGATTCCACTATCCACAGGAGGGCAGGAACCTATTCCCCGCAGATACCAGGGCCCTACTGTACACTTCCTCTTGAACCAGAGCTTAAAGCTATATAACGGGGTGGCCAAACTTGCTTAATGTAAGAGCCACATACAATAAACTTCAGATGTTTGAGAGCTGCAATATTTAAGAAGCATTAAAATTCTTAAATATATTTATTCACCATGAACATTAAACTTATGTTTTAATCCAGTGGACTCTCAGTTTATACCTGGTAAATAATTATAAAGCTTGAAAATTTCTTATTTGCCTTTTATATTAATTGTGATGCAAAAAAGGAGCTCAGCCAACATATTTCTGAGAGCCGTACATTATATGTCAAAGAGCCGCATGTGGCTCAGGAGCCACAGTTTGGCCACCCCTGCTATATAATTAGTTGACAACCATGATGTACACATGAAAATGCATACAGTAAAACCTTGGATTGCGAGCATAATTCGTTCCGGAAACGTGCTTTTAATCCAAAGCACTCATATATCAAAGCGAATTTCCCCATAAGAAATAATGGAAACTCAGATGATTCGTTCCACAACCATTTAATCATATAAAAATGATTAAAGGTAAAGGTAAAGGTAAAGGTATCCCCTGACAATTAAGTCCAGTCGTGTCCGACTCTAGGGTGTGGTGCTCATCTCCATTTCAAAGCCGAAGAGCCAGCGTTGTCCGAAGACGCCTCCGTGGTCATGTGGCTGGCGTGACTCTGCGGAGCGCTGTTTACCTTCCCGCAAGCGGTACCTATTTATCTACTCACATTGACATGCTTTGGAACTGCTAGGTTGGCAGGAGCTAGCCAAGCAACGAGCGCTCACCCCGTTGCGGGGATCGAACTGCCGACCTTTCGATCGACAGCTTATGGTTCAGCGGTTTAACCCACTGCGCCACCCGCTGGCTTAAAATGATTAAAATAAAAATGGCTTAAAATAAAAATGATTACAGTAATACAAAATACATTATAAAGTCAAAATAAAACAAATTAACCTGCACTGTACCTTTGAAAAGAATTGTGGCTGGTGTGAGGGAGACAAGAGAGAGGAGAGAAGGAGGAGTGTAGGACGTCTATCACGAACGTTATTGTGTAGGACGTTACTGCGTAGGAAGTCTTATCACTAACAGGATCACTGCTATCTGTTGGCTCACTGGACTGAGACTGGGAGACGATTACCCACAATCCCGCAGCGAGAGAGACTACTCGCGGAGGCGTAACGGGCCTCACCGGCGCCTTTCCTCACAGGGCTGCCTCCATGCGCCTTTCCTTCTATGCACGATCGTGAGGGCGGCGTGAGAAGGCAGCCGTTCAGTGGTGGAGCCTGAGCGTAGCGCCCCACGCCCGGAGCAGCTGCTCCTCGGGCTCCAAAACCTACTTGTAATGCAAGACATCGCTTGTTAATCAAGTTAAAATTTATTATTATTTTTTGCTTGTTATGCAAAACACTCTCAAACCAAGTTACTCTCAATCCAAGGTTTTACTGTACTTGACTTTTTCACACAAAGAAAGAATACATTGCCAGTGAAATATCTTTTTGTTTCCTTCTTCAGAAGGGAGCAGCCTTGTGGATTGGCTTCTGGAATTAAGCAGGCACATATTGCAAGCTGTTGGGTACCTTGGAGAGGCAGAAACCAAACTACCTGAAACAATCTTTAGAAAAACCAATCAAGTTCAACTTGTCCCATGTATAATACGCAGGAAGTCCGAACGCGATACTGACAATCAGACAAACGATGTGCAAGCAGCAGCATGTGTAGATCGGCCTCTTCATGAACTTTCAGCTGTACTTGAAGAGGAAAACAGAACCCAGCTAATAGAAAACCAAACAGAGGAAATTGAAACCATTGTATGCTTAAAGGAAATAATATCTGGCCAGAGCCAGGAATCTCCAACTGTCATGGAAAACGAAGATCAAATTATGCCAGAGAAACCAATTCAAGTGCCAAGTAAAATCACAGCAGACTCTCATGTGGTGAAGTCTTCAACTAAGAAAATCCCCCAAAACATAGATTTGGGAGACATTCCAGGAAATCATGAAACAAATGTAATTGTTGTCAGCAAACTGGATAATAATTGTGTTAAACAGCCTGGGAAGCTTCCCAATCAAGAAATACTGACAGAGATAAAGGAAGTCACAAGGGCAGCAGAAAATGGGGAGCACCAGATGATAGCCAAACCAAGCAAGATGATGACCAAATATGCCAACCAAATGGAGAACATCCAAGTTGACCAAGGAAGTGTATTTGACTCTCCCGACTCTGGACCTGTGCATACAGACAATTCCACCAACTTGCCCACTACTAAGCTGGAAGAAGAGGACAGTGAGCATGACTGGGTAAACAAAGAGTAAGAGGAAATGCTCTACTTTGGAAGCTTTTGGGCTAGATCTTTGTTATTTCCCCTTCCTCTACAATTCAGGCCAGACTGTTGGGTGTATGGAACTGTGCCCTATAGGAGCTGTAGGTTTTGCTGAGAGCCAGAACCACTTCAGGCATTATTTATGTATGAATTTGTGAGGACCCCCTTCATTATTTTTTAATAAAAATTAATAGTGTGTAATAATAATAATAATAATATTTTAATTATTATTAATTATTATTCATTATTATTGTAATAATAGTGTGGAAGCCACTGCAACGTGCATCTGTCTTGCTTCCCTTATGTGAGCTACTCCTCAATGTTCCCTGCCGGGTGGCAGAATAGCAGGAGGAGGACAGAACAGGGTGTTCAGGCGGGGGGTGGGTCGGCCAGGCCCGGGAAGAGAGAGGAATCATCAGTGAAGGCTCCATTGGAATCCGATCCTCCTTCCTGGGCCTGGCCACTCAAATGTACACCAGCAAAATAGCTGGCGCACATCTGACTAGCCCCATTGGGGCAGCTGGGGCTTTACCCAGGGGAAGGGAACAAATGTTCCCTTCCCCCATGGTGACCTCCCAGGCAGCCTTTTTGTGCCCCAGACACAGTGCAGGCTGCACCGGCCTCGCTGCATTCCAGGGCACAAAGGTAGACAGGATTATGCTGAGAGTTTAGCATGTTTGAACTCATTGCAACCAATGAGCACATCCAATCCTGTGTTGAATTGTAGCCATAACCTCCAAACCCATGGAACAGCCAGAGATGCACTGCACACATGTGTAGCCTTATTTAAACTGCTCAACTGTTTAGTAGGAAAAGGACTGAGCAGTCCTCTTCCTACCTCTCCTGAGCAGCAGGATTCAAACTATTTTAAAAGGGCTTAGAAAAGATGCTATACTGTACTGGGCAGGGAAATTGTATGCCTACCACTCAGTTGTGCACACAGTTTCCTATCAGGATAGGGATACCTGCATGGAAGCCTGTTTTGGAGTGCATATGGTCATCCTGATTGATTTTAAACTAATCCCAGATATATTATTTCACTGATACTGCCAGAAAACCTGCTATTACTTTGAATACCCCTTCCTGTGCTTTACAAATGTCAGTCCAAGGTGTATAATTGGGATTAAGTTACATTTCAATTATTTATAGACCAATCCTATGCACTGCAGTGCAGCCATTCTGACAGAGCATGTGCTGCATGTTAGGGGGGGGGGGGATTAGACAGCCAGAGCCAGTACCATTTTTTTTTTTACTTACCTCCCAGTACACTGCCTGATCACCCATGGGTCTATTTTGTTGGCATAAGTCCAAAGAGAGGAAGGGGGCAGGGCAAGTTGAAAAAAATCAAGAATAGGGCCTAGCATGTGCTTTTGCTACCAACATTTTGCTCTGCGTTTCCCCCCCCCCCCGCCCCAAACTACCCCCCTCTACCACCTTACCTGGGTTGGCCAAGTGTCCAGGCAAGTCTGGTGCACACATGGGAGCCACTGACCATTTCCACCAGTGGCTCCATTGGCCCAATGGCCATGCTGCAACATTTGCACCATCACAGGGTCATTCACAACAGTGGATTGATACATCCACCGTCATAAATGGCCCATAGGATTGGTGCCCTGCCAAATTCCCTTTTCCACCCCCTTTAAGAGGCTTAGGCCTGCTTTGGATTAATTATTTCCCCTTTTGCGCTCACAAGTCCATAAACCAAGCCAGAAGTCACTCAACCTTCAAACTTTCCTCCTCTCTGCTACCCACACCCTTCCTTCCTCCAGGTGCTGCCTTTATACCTGAAGACCTGGCTGCCTCTAGTGGCTGCAGAGGTGCAGCATACCTACTGCTAAGCTTTAACCCTTTATTACCCAGATTTGCCAGAGCAAGGGGCCACTGTAGACACCACAACCTATCTCCTCGGGGAAATCTTCCACATTTTCCAATACAATTGGGCCATTAGTCACTCCACCTTTTCATATGTTTATTTCAAATATGGATAACGTTGTCCTTTTTCTGCAGGTTTCTTGTGGAAGGGGATACTATGAGCGAATCTGATTCTGAAATGGCCTGTTGTATTACAGCGCCTTGTAGTGTTCTAGAACACCTAGTAATCAGAACTGTCAATTATTTAAGCTCATTGGTGGTGGATGATTCAGAAGAATTGATCAGCAATGTCATCAGCATTGAGAGTTCTCAGGACAGCCAGATCTTAGTTTCTCCTGTCATCATCGTGATCCCATTTACTGCACGATACAGAGGAATGTACAAAGACATTATGGTGAAGGTGACTGACATGAACTTTCAGTCAATTTATCTAACTCCAGTCTCTTTGGAAGGGCAACACGGAAACCAGAAGGTTGGTGAACTCTCACCTGGCTGCGTTAGATGTCCCAGAACAAATGCTACGGATGGGGGAGACCAGAAAGGCTTTAGATAAAATTTATTGTCAAAAACTTGAATTAATAACAAAACAAAACAGAGCCATCACATCCCCTGAACTGCATGGACCAGGGTAATAGCGTTACCACATGAAGTTAGTCTGAAACAGTAAATGTTTTTGCCAGAATACAGCTGTAATGTGTAGCTTCTTTTATCATACCATTCTTCCAAAATATCCATGCCACTAAGAATTTAGCACCTATATGAAGCCTTTTCCTGTCATGACTGGACTGCATGATAAGCCACACTACATATCACAGCAATGGGGTGGAAAAGATGCCATGGAGATACTGTTTAAGCTGGTTCAGCATGGTGAATGTGACGTGTACAATAGCCCCTAGCTTTGTGGTCAAGGTTATTGTTATTCGCGCACTCATCTTCTCCACTATTCCACTAACCCTTCCAACAACCCTTCCATTCATGGGCAATAAAAGCAGACAGCCGAAATAAAAAAACCCATCCATTTTCTTATTTATCGTACTGGATCATAAAGATAAAATGAGAACATATACAGGGTTACCAACGGAACCCACATTGAACATTTGTAATGTGACAAACATTTTCAAGCTTGCGAGGGGATGGAGAACAGATGGTTTTACTTAGTTTTAGTCCACGGCTAGGACCTTGCCAGAATGTGTTAATCACATGGTGAGTTTGGGATGAAGATTGCCTTAGAGTATATAAGATCAGTTACAGTGGTTTGCGCAAGACGACTTGCTACAGGTTTCTGTACAAGTAACACCTTCTGAAGCGTAAAGGATTAAACTTTTAAGTGGTTTTTAACTGTTTGAATTGTTTTAATATTAAACCGATATGGGAATTTTAAATTCTATCATTTGTGAGGCATGTGAAACTTGGACAATTTTTCTGTCTTTTCATATCATGACGGTTGTGGTATGTCAGTTCATTTAAGAATAAATCAGCTTTACAGCGCAATCCTATCCAACTTACACCACCGGTGTAACCAGCGGAGCAGCGAGAAGGCCCCAGAACGGAAAGGGGAATCCCCCTTTGGAGGGGATTTAAATTCACTTTCCATTCTGGGGCCTCCCATTCTCGCTGCACCGCTGGTTACACTGGTGGTGTACGTTGGATAGGATTGCGCTGTTACTTTTGCACCATCCTTTTTGAATAACCCCGTATTTTTAAATGTGTCTACCCTATGAACACTGAACCAAAACATCTAGACTAAGAGGAGTTCAATGTACTTGAACACGGAACGCTTTGAATGCATAATTATATTAACGAGAGTATATTTGATTAAGGATCAATCAATCAGACATTACTACAATGTGGTGGGAGTAACTTTCCTATTACTTCTTCCCATGCTGTTCTAGTAACATATGGATGTAGGCCTAGTATATGGTTTGGTTTTTTTCCTATATGACTATCACCCAGTCACCTGGGTGGATGACGCTGGTAAGGGAGAGAACTTTGTATTGCTCCCTCGTTAATGTAGCTTCTTTATTCAGAAGAGACCATTAGAAGGAGGAGCTCTTGTATGTTTTAGGAACTGGCCTTCAGATAAAGCTCTACTGAAACAAAATGGAGAAAACAGCCCTTTTGAGTGTTGGTAACATGCAAATTAGTTTCATTTATCTGATACAGACTAGAATTCATGATCTACTCTCAATAACAGCATCTTTCATACTTTTGTTCCATGTAGGGGACTGTTGCTGAGGTAAAAACGTGCCAGCTTGGTATATTTTCTGTGGTTTCATGCTTAAAATTGGAAACGTTCATCATTCCAAGGAAAGGCCTTTCGCGAAAACTAAGTATGGATTCAAGAATTGCATTTTGCTATCCACCGTCAACTTTCACTTCTCGAGTAACAATGCAGCTAAAGGTAAATTCAAACTACATGAATTTTTTGCTCCTGGTAAAAGGATTCTTGATAAGAAAAAAGAGCCTTTCATTAACTTCATCCCTTGGTGGCAGCAAAAGCTTAGGAAACACTTGTTAGAGCCAAATTGCATATTGACTGCTGAATGTCAAATACTCCATTCAGAGAGAATCACAAGCTGCCTGCATGGCTGCATTCTTCCCGAAAGAAAAACACCATTAAAATGCTGCACATTTTTGTGAGTCTACTTCCTCCTTTGTTCTCTTGAACCACTGCACCTATCTGAGGAGGAGAGGTTCCCTGAAGATAGAAATGGAGGAGTCTGGGATTTATTGTGTCTTGTTAACCTACAAATTTTTGCTTGGAGAAATAGCTCTCCAAAATGTCTCTACTCTGAAGAAGCTAGGAATCCTAGAAGCTAGGACTAGGAATCCTATCACTTACGTCAGGGTGCCATTAGTGCCTTCGAAACATCAGCAAACCACTATATTAGTCCCCACTTTCATCTATACCTGTTTCCATGCCAAGCTACCAAGACATCTCATGATAAAGAAAGGAGAAAAGGGTGCCATGCTTAATAGGATTGGAAACAAAGAGTCAAATATTACTGGGCATATATGGGTGAGGAACAGCCAGTACAACTACTTTGTAGACATTTCCACTATTTGGTAGGCACTTCATTAGTTGGAAATAATAATTGTGAACCCAATACAATCCCCCCCACTGATGCATCCGTGCCAAAAATGAGTGTACTGTATCCAGTGGGAGGGGGGAATCGGGAGGCTTCGAAGGGGAAAGAGGAATTACCGTATTTCTTCGAGTCTAAGGCGCCATCGATTCTACGGCGCACCTTTACTTTCAGTACCACCAGCAGGGGAAAAAAATCTATCGATTGTAAGACTCACCTCCCTTCATTGAATCTACCCGCTCAGCACCAACTCTCCCCAGCATGTCTCCTGCAGCTGAGGATGACTGAGTGCACTGCCTTTGCATAGCATTTCTGGCCCCGCCAGAAAGTGCCATTTCCTTTGTTACCTGGGCTTGGGGGAGCTTCAGGGAGGCCTGTGCAATGCTCTGCAGGCCTCCCTGATCTTCAGTTCGGCGAAAAACAGCGATTTTTGACCATTTCTGGTTTTCGCGAAAACCGGAAATGGCTGAAAATCACCGTTTTTTTGCCGAACTGAAGATCGGGGAGGCCTGCAGAGGGTCGTGCAGGTCTCCCTGAAGCTCCCCCAAGCCCCAGTAAGTAAGAAGATAGCATTTTGGGGTGCTTTTTGGAGACCTTCGATTCTAAGACGCACCCCATTTTTTGAAATGCTTAGTTGGGAAAAAACGTGCGTCTTAGAATTGAAGAAATACCCCTTACTCCTCCGTAAGCCTCCAACTCTCTGCAATGGGTCTCCTCAGACCTGCACCAGCGTTGTAGCTGGTGCAAGTCCAAGGAGACAAAGGGGGCAGGGAGGCTTGCAAAACAGGAAATAAGATCAGGCGTGTGTCATTGTCACCAGATCCACCCCCTTCCGTAGCCTCCCCGCCCCATTTCTCCCCCTTCCCTGCCCAGTTTCTCTCCCTCCCCGCCAACCCCAGTCGTTGCCTTACTTTCTCTGGCAGGCATGGCATGGTCTGGCGGCAAAGATGGAGCACTGCTGCCTCTTGCAGGCTGCAGCACACTTAGAAAATGGCCACCGACAGAGCATTCCATGCACTGTCAGTGGCCATTTTGTGACAGTGGACGTGCTTTCCGCTATTGCAATGCGCTCTGCAATTGCAACGCGCTCTCTATTTCTCCTAAAATGCATACGTTTTTGGGTTTACAGCAGTAGTTTCTTTTTTTCTGTGGCATGTTTGCCTTTATGGTAGGCAAGGAAAAGAAAACAGAAGTTGCTATTAATTCCAGGCTGCAGATACCCCTAGGAACTTAGTCCCATCTGCCATCTGTATGAAAGGAAATGCTTTGTGCACAGATGGGGGATTCCCTTTTGTACGCTCAGACCATTTCTGCTCATGGTTGAAAAGAGGGAATCCCCTGCATGTGCATCATGACCTTTGGCCACAACTCTGCGTAGTCAATTAGTTTAATCAGATACACCTGGAGAGCTCCAGCATGAATTATTTTGAAAACAGGCTTGCCCTAAATGATAGAAAAGACAGAAAATCTGGTAAAATGAAAGAGTTTGTAGGCCTGATGTAAAACTAAAAGTCACCAGTGACTCACCACATTTACTGAAGCTATGCATGACAAAATACTTTGCAATAAAGAATCAGCAACTAGTGACCCCTGGAATATCATCGTGTCCCAGTCCATAACCTTAGAGGTAAAAGAGGGGTGGCTGTGGAGATAGACCCTGGCAGCAGGCCATGTTGCAGAGTAAGGTTTAGGGAATGCCCCCACTTTCTTTTGAAAGTGCTCCCCCCAATAAAACTAGTCACTGGCCAGAGTTCTAGATTATAAGCTGTTCTAGGGCAGGGATCTTATTTTTATTTATATTAATCTATATCAGTGGTGGCCAACCTTTCAACATGAATGCTGGCCCTTTAAATGGCTGCATGGGTGAGGGCATTTCAGCAGGTGCAGCTGCTTTAGCAGCACCATCAACACTTGCAGCTGCCAAGATTCTGTCTTCTACACAACTCTTAAGAACACAGTAACCCTAATGGTGGAAGGTTGGCCACCCCTGATCTATATAATGTCATTTACATTTGATTGAGCTGTAAATCCTGTACATAATACTGTAATTACATACAGGTGCAACCAGTGGAGCCATCCGTCATTTCCATATTAAAAACCAAGCACGACGTGTATCATTCAGTAGCATCTACAAGTCCTCTGCTGCATCTGCAACATTCTTCATCCCAGCCATTCAATAAACCCATCACAATGATTCTACCCTGCCCCCCAAATCCAGAAAAAAATAGGCAAGGAGATGAGACGGACCACGGCAGAGCGACGAGTGCTTCTATACACAGGGTTGCAACCGTGCATCGTTTTCGGTGAGAAAGAATCACTTCTTCTAGCTGAAAAATTATGAGTCTCTTCGGCCCATAATCTTTCCTTTCAAGCATTCGCCACTTGTAACATCTAACATCACATCTCCAAGTTGAATTCTCCCTTTCTACTCCGTAATACTGTATGTGGGATCGTTTACTTCATGTTGTGACATCATCACGCGGTGCATTTTCCAACCCCTCCCAGCAGCAGCCAATGATGTAAAGTGACTGTTGGAAAACACACACTGTGATAATGTCACAAGATGGGGAGTTGAGGCTGAGAGGAAGATTCTTAGCCTGTAGATAGATGTACTTTGATATACCTTCTACCACAGAGTTTGCCTGATAGGTCATTAGTGGCCATTATGAAAACATCTAATGTTCACTATCGACTAGCAAGTCATACAGGAACCTACAAAGAAGGGGCCAACAGAATTTCATGGCTCACCACAAAACTTGATAGAAGGGGATTCTCAGAATCAGGACTGAGAGCCCAAGCCTATCCTCCCCCCCCTCTTCCGCTGGTGCAGCCACACCAAAAATGGGAGTGCTGTATCCAGAGGACGGGTGGTGGATCGGGAAGCTTCAGAGGCAAAAGGTCGTTTAAATCCCCTTACACCTCTGTAAGCCTCCCAACCAGCAGTAGGTCTCCTCGGACATATGCTAGTGATTTCACTAGTGCAAGTCAGAGGAGAGAAAAGGGGTGGGGAGGCTACAGGAATGGTTGGATAGTATCCACCCCCTCCCGCAGCCTCCCCACCCCATTACAGCCCCTTCCCTGCCCAGTTTTGCCCCACCCCATTATGCCCTCCCCCACCCCCTCTCGCCTTTCCCACTGACTTAACTGCTCCGGGGGGTGGCAGGAGAGCTGACGACGCAGGTGGAAAGGTGCCAGCCTCCCCACCAGCTACTGTGCGGCCAGAGCACCTTTTACAGGGGTGCTGACTGCTTTACAGCAGTCAGCAGAAGAGGCATCTAATGTTCACTATCGACTAGCAAGTCATACAGGAACCTACAAAGAAGGGGCCAACAGAATTTCATGGCTCACCACAAAACTTGATAGAAGGGGATTCTCAGAATCAGGACTGAGAGCCCAAGCCTATCCTCCCCCCCCTCTTCCGCTGGTGCAGCCACACCAAAAATGGGAGTGCTGTATCCAGAGGACGGGTGGTGGATCGGGAAGCTTCAGAGGCAAAAGGTCGTTTAAATCCCCTTACACCTCTGTAAGCCTCCCAACCAGCAGTAGGTCTCCTCGGACATATGCTAGTGATTTCACTAGTGCAAGTCAGAGGAGAGAAAAGGGGTGGGGAGGCTACAGGAATGGTTGGATAGTATCCACCCCCTCCCGCAGCCTCCCCACCCCATTACAGCCCCTTCCCTGCCCAGTTTTGCCCCACCCCATTATGCCCTCCCCCACCCCCTCTCGCCTTTCCCACTGACTTAACTGCTCCGGGGGGTGGCAGGAGAGCTGACGACGCAGGTGGAAAGGTGCCAGCCTCCCCACCAGCTACTGTGCGGCCAGAGCACCTTTTACAGGGGTGCTGACTGCTTTACAGCAGTCAGCAGAAGAGGCATTAGGACGTCCGCTGGTAAGTATAAGATTGGACCGTGAATGTCTTAAATGCTGTGTTTTTAAGGTTTTTAGGTCTTTAGGTCTTTACCATATCTTATGATTCTCTAGAGCGATGAGTGCATCTCCAAGAAAACATGGAGAGAATCTCAACGAATACTTGAAATTACTGGGGTACAGAAACAAAGAAGAGGGATGGGCTCTGTTGGATGACATCACAGTGCGAAATGCACAACGTGGCCTTGTGTCCTTTGAATTAGATGAGCCCTTAGAGAGGTGAGTCACCATCAAATGGATAATGATGTCATAGCAAAATAAGTAGGTGGGTGGAAAATTACTGATACTGAATACTATATGGGCAGGAGGTCTGGCTCAGTTGGTAGAGCGACCGTCTCATATGCCTGAAGATCTGAAGGATGGCAGTTCAAAACAGCCGAAAGTGTCTGTGTCTGTCGGAGAGCTGCCGGCATGTCGAGCTGATAAGCTTGCAGAGCCTCTATGGGGAGTGGAACTGCAGCTGCACTTGAGTGAGAATCAAGGTTGTCTGTCAGCTGAAACATGGTGAGGCGAACGCCAGATTGAGAGAGAGAGAGAGAGAGAGAGAGAGAGAGAGAGAGATGGTTTCTGGAACTTGCACAACTCGCCACAGGCAAGATAAGAATTACACCCCTGTTTACAAGGAAACAAAGAGTGTTAAGTGTACTGCATAGCGTTTAAACAGTATAGTGTTTCACCCCATGGCTGTTTAGTGTCTTCTTTGTGTTTCTTTTTAGATTGTAAGCTCCTTTGGGACAGGGAACCATCTAGTCATTCCTTTTGCTATGTAAACCTCTTTGACAACTTTTTTGTTGTTGTTGAAAAGCAGTAGGTAAATATTCATCATCTTATCAATCAGTCCTATTTCAGATGCCTCCAGCAGAAGAGGAGAAAGAAATGCAAGTCCTACATTCTTTTCTCCCCTCTTTGAACGTTCCAACCAGTTCTGAATCAATGCCATATTTAGGTCAAGCTCACACACAAAAGGTGCAGCACATGATCCATCTGAATGTGTGAATTGGTCCCCACCAGAAAGCATTCTTTCTGAGTTGGCATTGTGTGATATCAGTGATGTATCAGTGATGTCTTGAAGGCTTGTATCAAGTCAGTGAAAAAGGCTAAGCCAGAATGCTTCTTGATATCTCGTTTTTCTTGTGCAGGGATTAATATATGGGGAAGCATTCAGTCATGCAATTCTTTGATCACAGGCAGAAACAGTATTATACGGCACAGCATTACCCTGCGATGGGCTGTTTGTGTCAGTCACGTAGACAAATTGCCACTTGATTGCCATCATTGAGTGAGAAACATGTATATGTGAACCAGCTCTTGGGACCACAGCATAGCATATAACTGGGCAAAGAGGCACCACTTGAAGGGTGTTCCTCATATATTTAACAGGGGGAGAGCAATTGTCCCTATTCACAGCATAGCATCTTTTCTAGTGGCTTTTTGCTGGTGTTTCTTTTGCATCTTTTGCAAGATTATGGGCCCAACCCTATCTTCAGGGCAGGGGCGTCGCTGTTGCCTGGCGAGGCGGGCGGGGGCCCCTGAGGTGACACGCGCAAGCACACGCAGAAAGGTGACGCAGAAAGGCACGCAGAAAGGAGCCTGGGGGCCTCCCACCCGCCTCGCCAGGCCGGGAGAGCCGGCTCGGGGACGTCTTCCCCGGCCGGCTGCCCGGGGCCTTCTGAGAAAGGCCCACTGCGCGAACGTTATTTATAACGTTCTTTTGCGCATGCGCAGACCGTTCCTGAGGGAAAAGGGCAGCCCTTTTCCCTCAGGAACGGTCTGCGCATGCGCAAAAGAACATTATAAATAATGTTTGCGCAGTGGGCCTTCCTCAGAAGGCCCCGGGCAGCCGGCCGGGGAAGATGTCCCCGAGCCGGCTGCAACGATTGAGGGGGCGCCCGGAGCGACGGTCCGTCGGGCACCCGGAGCGACGGCCCATCGGGCGCCCCCCCCAAATCACGGCGCGGCCGCAAAGATTACTAAAGGGGGTGTGTCTGGGGGGAGGGTCACTAGGGTGACGCGCATGCCCGGCCCTGGGGCAGCGCGCGCCCTAGTGACATCTCTGCTTCAGGGTACACTGGCAGATCTCATCATCTGTCAGCACATCCCGTGAAATGCTGGCATAGCAGCTGCTCCACCATTCTGCAAGAGCTGCCACAGAAGGCCGCATGCAGGTGACAGCATCCTGCAGATCAGCTGCCAAGCCAGGTAAACTGGCAGCAGGGGGCAGACTGGGGTACCACGCAGGGGCAGGATGGGGGCAGATATCAGCGGCAGTAACATCTGCGAGATCCAGATTCCCCATTCCGGGCCCAACACGCACCCTTGGGCCGAACAAAATTACATCAGCAAAATAGCTGACATAGGTCTGAGTAGGCCCATAAGGGACCAGGGCACAGTGGAGGAGGGAGGTAACATTTTCTTTACTTGCCTCACCCAGCCTGCCTGGTCCCTCGTCGACCCGCAGGATGCAACAGAGGCTGCACCAGCATCCCTGCACCAAGCAGGCTGGCTGAGGAACAGGATTGGGCTGCAAGAGCCTATTTGAGACAGGAAGACTTATTTATTTCTTTTACTATGCAAACATGTACAAATATTCCTGATAATGATAATATATTGCACTAATGAAGAAGCTAAATGTCAGGAATGATTTTCCTGGCAACTTGGCCTGAATCAATAACGTATAGGTCATCATAACCAGCTTTTTCTTCGCCCGAGACAAAACGTTGATTCCCTTTTATCCCAATCCAGCTTTATGGTCATTCGCCTGTCCTCCGCTATGGACAGCACACACCTAGTCCCGTTTATTCAGCAGCTGGAGGAGGCTACCTACCATACCATGGCAAAAGTGGCATTGTATCGACAAAAAGAGGACCCCTACAGGATCGTTGTCTTACTGGTTCCATCCAAGGAACTGAATTTGGAGTTGCAGAGCTTACGTGAAGAGGGCTACTCCGGTCCTCCAGAGTCCTCTCAGCAGTTCAAACTAAGAGAAGGGGAGCAAATTCATTTCAGATTTAGTGGAAATATTTTTGCCTCAGGTAAGTTGGTTTTCTGTTCTGTGACCATGTTCCAGAGATCTCGGTCATGCTGGGTTGGTTTTCCACATTAGCGTATTCAAAAGGAGAGGAAACACATTTTAACTTTCCTTTCCTGAAAGTGCTACTCTCTGCATCACAAACACATCTCATTCTGCAGCATGCATTTCCTAGTTGTATGTAGTTCCAGCTTAGTTCATTTCGTAGGAAGGCCCACCAAAACAGGGTGCAGTTCACCAACCTCGAAAAGGTCTCAAGGAATATAGATTGGTCCTTTTTAGTGTCTTCTTTCCTTTCTTATTCCATAGAACATATAGAATGTGACATTTGAACAATCAGGAAATCATGTCATTCAGCTCTTGCCTAAATTACTAGTTGAACCTGCTCACCAATTTTCACACCGATGTCCCCGTCTTCATGGCAAATGTAACACTGCATTGTGCTTGACATCTTTTCTGACTGCCTTGGATCTGAGTGTGGGGGTAGAGCTCCTCAAAGAATGAATTGTTCTTGGAATGCAAAATGTTGCCTGAATGTGCAACACTGACTAACAGCCCAATCCTACGTAGGTATCCGGCAGGCGGCCCAGGATACCTGCTCGTCCCCTTCCCCCAGTGTAGAGCTGGGAGGCTGCAATGGGCCTCCTCAAGTCTGAGGATGACGTGTAATGGTCAAGCCAGCTCGGCGAGAGACAGGGATATGGCGGACCCCATCCCCGCCCCCCCATCCCAGCTCAGCCAATAGCCCCCCTCCCTCGCAGCCCGGACCGCCCATGTGGCTGCCAGGGGATCGCTTACCTTCCCCAGCAGCCGCATGAACATCCCGGTGGCGCAGTAAGTGCTTCCGCCCTAGCACCAGCGCCCAGCGGCCCTTATTCTAGAGTCATCGCAAACGTGCCTTATGGCACGTTTGCAACGGCTGCACCTAATCCTCTGCAGGATTGCTCTATAAATGCTGCCTTATTTTACAGAGTTGCTGTAGGGACTATTGAGATAAGTCTCATCAGTGGTGACTCCCAACCCCCTGGAACTCCCTGCCACTTAATTGCATCTGGCCTTCTCCTTGCCAGTTTTTCACCAGAGATTAAAGACCTGACTATTTCAGCAGGCATTTCCCAGGTTCTCGTGATTTAATTTGCCGCCTCTCCTGTTGAACTTGTTTATTTATTTATATTGCTTGCTGTTTGAGATAGATATTGGTTTATTTTATTAGCTGTATGGGCTGTTTTCATTTATCTTTTCTAAGCCACTTTGAGTCCCCCAATAGGGAAAAAAATATAATTGGATATAATTGTTTTGGGGTGGTGTTTTTTTTTTTTAATAAACTGAAACAAATAACTAATGCATGTGAAACTCAATGAAATGTAATAATCTACTTCAGTGGAATTTAATATTGCGTAAGCTTGCTTTAGTCTTAGGAACAGAATTGAACATTGCCCCGGGCTACTCCATGACTTAGGGTTTGTCATTCACTGATTTTTCTTAGGGGGAACAAGAATGCATGCATGAATCGCACCAGCAGTTACTAAATAACACACAAAATACTTTAATACTGATCCACGGTAGTAAAGCCGGTGAGTGACTTTGTCCTTTTTTGCATTGCATATATACAGATGACGGCCTGTCGTTTGGAAAGGCGTACAAGCTTACTTTTCATGTACAGAGAAGGTCGAGGCTTGGCCTTCAAATCAAGGAAGTGGATGAATTTGGGAACTACAGCTCACCTCATTATAAGGGAACGGTCTTGTTTTACAAATTGAGCAAATCATGTGTAGCCAAGAACCTGGAGCAACCGCTTTTGCCAGATGACTACCAACACCTGACCCCTCTCTGCAAGCTGGCGTTAACCTTGCCAAAGGTGAGCTCCAGAATTCATATGCTTAATCTGCAGGGGCTAGGTGTATCCTCAAGTATCCCTTTCTCATAAGAAGTGGTGAGGAAACATTTGTGTGGCGGCCAAACTGCCAATCAGTCATCATCTAAAACCACACAGCGCTTCATAATTGAGACGTATAAAATTATGCATGGGATGGAGAGAGTGGATAGAGAGAAGTTCTTTTCCCTCTCACACAACACTAGAACTAGGGGACATCCACTCAAATTGAGTGGAGGGAGGATTAAAACAGACAAAATAAAATATTTCTTTACCCAGCGTGTAATTGGTTTGTGGAACTCCTTGCCACAGGAGGTGGTGATGGCACCTGGCCTGGATGCCTTTAAAAGGGGATTGGACAGATTTATGGAGGAAAAGTCCATCACAGCTTACAAGCCATGATGGGGATAAGCAACCTCCTGGTTGTAGGAATAGGTTTTCTTTGTGCCAGGTGCAAGGGAGTGGCGACAGGATACAAGTATCTTGTTGACTTGTGCTCCCTGAGGCATCTAGTGGGGCCACTGTGTGATACAGGAAGCTGGACTAGATGGGCCTTTGGTCTGATCCAGCAGGGCTCTTCTTATGTTCTTATGATGATGCCACCTCTTTCACACATATGATCCCGCTTGCATCACATTCCTGCTTTGCTTGTCTCCTGCTGTGGCTGGGTGGGTAGCGGGCAGCTTTGTGGAGTGGTCTGTGTGGGTTGAAGGCCTGCCTCCCCCTCTTCTTTTGTCCCTGCCGTGGGTGTTTCTGACCAGTCATGCAAAATGTGAGTGCCTTGCTGGTGAGGGCAAGTTCCTTGGCTGGCACTTTGCCTGCACCTTTGTCCAGTGAGTTACCAGCAGTGTGCTGCTTTGCCAGAGTGCTCTTGAAGCTCCCCTTGTGACTCATTCCGGTTCTTCCCCTGGCAAAAGCATTGCTTCCAGCTGGTGAACTCCCCTATAGGGACTCAAACCCTTGCCATGGAGGGCCTTCTTTGTTCACCTGGCTGCCCTCATCACTGTGCCTTTGCTCTGTAGCTGTCAAAAAGTATATCTTCGGCATGATGTATGTTTGCATGAGTGGCATAAGGTGCTTTGCAGGGCCTCTGAGAGGAATTTTATCAGGGGGTACAAAGTTTCTTTTGGGCCCCTTCTCAAAGGAAAAGGTGACAAAAAAGGTGGGGGGGAGGGCAGCAATAGCCAAAAATGTCTCTGGAGTCAGGTCTACCAGGCTTCCGGGTGCGGCACCCAGGTCTATTCACCTGGTAGACCTGGCCCAGCCACCGTCCATGAGGCCAGCTGAGATCCCAGGAAATTTCAGGGGGTCCTCCTTTGGCTCATGGGCTCCCCTTTTGACCCTGGGCCTGGGTACAATTTACCCCCTTTACCTCCCTCTCATGGGCCCTGGTGCCTTGAACCCTGGGTGCTGGAATTCATAGGAGTCCTCTGCTTCTGCCCATTTGCTGTTTGTACCACTATAGCTCCTGCAGGGGGTGAGGGGTGCTGCAGCATCCTTGAACAGCACTTGTTTAACTCTCATTTAATTTATCCTTCCATCATAATTGTTGTGTCCTCTATATATCATTTCTTGCATAGAAAGAAAAGCTCATAACTCGTCCACAAAGCACAAAACGAAGGTCTACTGATTCATCAGGTAAGAAGACGATTTTTGCAGCAGATGATGACATAGTAAAGCATGATCCTCCTACGGCTGCTTACTCAGGAGTTAATCCCACTGAATAACAGCACTTAGACTTTCAATCTTAGGTTGGGTGCTCTTTCTCTCCTGGTTGTGGGTTTCCAGAAGCAGCCAGTGGGCCACTGTAGGAAACCGAATGCTTGGCTCAATGGGATATTGGCCGACTCTTGTCCCAGAAGAGCTTTTCTTATGTACCCACAAACCCATGTTTTTTTAAAATCTGAGTTGTCACTTGTCAGCTGCAATATTTTGGTAGCAGGGAGGCATGATTTGGAAGTGAAAAATGGCAGACAGGAAGCAGAGTCTTGGCTCTTCAGTCTAGAAAAAAAAGACGCCTGAGGGGGGACATGATTAAGATGTATACAATTATGCTTGGGATGGAGATAGTAGATAGAAAGGTTCTTTTCCCTCTTGCACAACAGTAGAACTAGGGCATTGATTCTCAATGTTCTCAACGCAAGGCGGGGAGAAGTCCGAGTGTTTGTGGGGGATGGGGCTAGTGGTGGCAGCAATCCCAGGGATTGCCACAGCTGCTAGGAAAAACACCCCCCAAATGGGTTTTCAGCACTTACGGGGGCTTGGGGGGGGGTACAGGGAGGTCTGTGCAATCCCCACAGGCCTCCCCAATCTTCAGATTGCCAAAACCGGTGATTTTAGACCAGGCGTGGGGACCGATCCGGCCCGCGGCGGACCGGACGGGAGGCGCTGCCGCCACCGCGCGCCTCCTCCTTTTAAAAGCGGCCTTCCTGGACCTGCGCAGAGCACCGCTGGCTGAGAGGGCAATCTCGGCCTCAGCGGCGCTCTGCGCACGTCCAGGAAGGCCACCTTCAGAAGGAGTAGGCGCTGAGGTGTGCCTCCTCCTTCTGAAAGCGGCCTTCCTGGACCTGCGCAGAGTGCCACTGAGGCCGAGATTGCCCTCTCAGCCAGCGGTGCTCTGCGCAGGTCCAGGAAGGCCGCTTTCAAAAGGAGGAGGCACGGGAAGGCGGCGGCGGCCCGGAGCCGAGGTAAGGAGAGCGGTCAGTGGGTGGGTGGGTGGGAGGGTGAGAGAGAGAGCGGTGGGTGGAAGGTAAATTCGTAGGGGGTGTCAAATTTGCAGTGGGGGCCAAAAAAATGTCCCATGGGAAAATGGCCCCCCACCGCAAATAGGTTCCCCACCCGTTTTAGACCACTTCTGGTTGTCTAAAATCGCCGTTTTTTTGGCAATCTGAAGATTTTGGAGGTCTGCGGGGGGGGGGGGTGTTGTGCAGGCCTCCCCATACCCCCCCCAAGCCCCGGTAAGTGCCGAAAACCTGCTTTCGGGCACTTTTTGGGTGGCAGCGGCAGCGATCCCTGGGATTGCCACTGCCGCCATGCTGTCCCTGCCCCTTAAGGTGGCAGGGGACAGCTTGTGGACTCAATGGTGGTTCACGGCCCACCACTTTGAGTACCACTGAACTAGGAGATATGGGGCGGCATGCTTAGGATTGGGCCATGACACTTCTTTTCCTTCAAGACTTTCACATTGATGCACACACATATTTAGAATTCTTTAAAACATGGTTGATTGTCTTTTTTCAACAAAAATACTGAGTTACTATTTTGACTAATAGAGGCACTGTGGGACAGCTTAATGTACTGGCTATCACAAGAGCTGTCAGAAGATAACGCTTTGCGCCTGGCACTCTCTCTGCCTCTCCATCGAAGCACTCTTCAGCTTATTAAACTGAAGTGCCCCGATAATCTCACCGAGCAGATCTACGAACTCCTGTGCTTCTGGAAAAGGAATCTTCCAAGATCTACTGACAAGCTCCAGCTCCTCTCTCGCTATCTCTGTAAGAGTGGCAGAAGTGATCTAGCTGAAGATCTCCGCTTCAAATGGGAGAATAAAGTGTCCGTGTGGAAAACCCATTGATAGAAATGCAATATTGAGATGTGTTAAAGCAAACCTGATTTCGTTAGCAGTAGGGAAAAAAAACCAATTACTTAATGCCAAATTCTTTGCCAGCTGGACATTTTCTGTGTGGACTAGATGGAGAGCCTATGCATATGAATAATCTAGTTAGGCAGATTTAAAATAGGGTTTTAAAAAAAAAATCCCTCAATTTCTTTTTAGTTTACCTTGTTTTAGCTTCAGTCAAAGAGCTAACAAGCAGCCCCTCAGTTAGAACCACCAGGGGAACATATCACTTTGGGGACTGGATCTATCAGATTTCAACATACAATAAAAGTTTTTTTTTTAAATGGTTTTAAGTTGTAAGATATAGAAGTATTCTCATCATACCTGTATCTTGATTTTTTGTGTGTACTGCTCCAGCTATGTTTAACTGGATATGCTCCATAACTGAGAAGGCCTAATTAGCAATTAACGTCTCAGTTATGGAGTATATCTACCCTGTTTCCCTGAAAATAAGACCTCCCCCAAAAGTAAGACTACCATCATTTTTGTGTGATTTTTGCTGGCACTCATAAATATAAGACCTCCCTTGAAAATAAGACCTAGCTAGGATCATCAGCCAGACGGACGCGACACCCCCCCCCCCCCCCGGCACTTACTTTGACTGATTAAAGCTTCATTCTTTCCGGAGAGTGCAAAGCCTGGAAGGCCTGCACTCGAGTCCTCCACCATAGAGACGACGTGCTAGAGAGGCCAGCAAGGGGGCTGCAACCTTGCAGAGTCTCTCTAGCATATCGTCTCCATGGTGGAGGACTCGAGAGCAGGCCTTCCAGGCCTTGCAGAGCCTTGCATCCTCCAGAAAGAATGAAGCTTTAATCGGTCAAAGTAAGTGCCGGAGGGGGGATCGCAGGGGGTGCTGGGAGGGTCGCACCACAGGTAGGGAAAATAAGACCTCCCTGAAAATAAGGCCTACTGCATTTTTGGAGCCAAAATTAATATAAGACACTGTCTTATTTTCGGAGAAACACAGTAGTTAAACATAGCTGGAGTATTACACACAAAATGCAAAAAGCAGGTATTACGATTACCAATAGGTGGTGCCAATGTTACTGTGGAGCCTGGCCATTCAAAAGGGGCTCGGTGAATGTGACAAAATATACTTCCAGCCCCTGGACCTCTTGTGTGGCCTCCAAAAATAGAAAAGTTAGATACCCCTGTTTTGAGTTCATCCAAACATGGATGAAACTTTTGCAAAAGTATGGATATCAGCTTTTATTTTGAATTAAAAGTACTTGTTCTTAACCACAAGATGGCATCGGTGTCTGTTTTTAAACAGGAAAACATTATTCAATCCTTGCAGAAAAAAACATACAAATAATTACTTTACTTAACAAAAAAATCCAACAAGACCTTTTTCACACTTTAAAAATATTTCAATGATTATTTACACTAGTCATGAAATAAACAGTATAAACAAACGTTACTACCGGTATCAGCCCGATCCTATCAGGGCCTTACACAGACGGATCTCACAGTCTGTTGGCATAAGTTCCGGGCCAATAGTAGAAAAGCTCGTCCACCATTTGGCAGGCTGGGGCAAACAGCTGGAGGTTGCATGTAGGTGACAGCGGCTCATTGAACCTCCTTCATCCCACTTTGCTGCCAGTAAGTGTAGTGCAGCTACGTGTAGTAAGTGCAGTGCAGTAAGTAAGTGATGCAGTTAGTAAGTGCAGTAAGTGTAGCTGCAGGATGGTGTAGTGGTTTGGGAGTCTGACTTAGAGCTGGAAGATCCAGGTTCAAATCCCCGCTCAACTACAAAGCTTCCTGGGTGACCTTGGGCCAGTCACTATCTCTCAGCCCCACCTACCTCACAGGGTTGTTGTGAGGACAAAAAGGAGGGGAGGAAATATGTACACCACTCTGAGCTCCTTGGAGGAAGGGCGGTATAAAACCGTGAAAAAATAAATAAATAAATAAATAAATAAAGTCAGTAGTGTGGGAGGATTAGAGGCAAATCAGACTGGGGAGAGGGCTGAGCCAGGGAGGCTCCAGACAGGAGGGGGGGAGGATCTCAGTAACAGCCATGCACACTGAGATCCTATCCCCCTTTCCTAGTCCAGACCTGCCCCCAAGGAGTCTCCTTGGACTTAGGCCAGCAAAGTGGCTGGTGTGGGTCCAAGGAGACCCATTGGAGACCAGGTGGCCCTATGGCGTGGTAAGTAAAAAGGCTTTTACTGGTGCTCCCCAGCCATAGCATGCAGCGCACACTCCGTTGGCTGTGCTGCACTCTCCGGACTGGCCAGGGATAGGATTAGGCCCTTAGGTTTATGTTAAAAATTGAAAGGATTTTTAACTAATGACCGTATTTCTTCGATTCTAAGACGCACGTTTTTTTCTAAATTTAGCATTTCAAAAAGGGATGTGTGTCTTAGAATCAATGATGTGCAAATTGCACTCCCAAAACGCCATGCTCTTACTTACCGGGGCTGGTGGGGGCTTTGGGGAGGCCTGTGCGACCCTCTGCAGGCCTCCCCGATCTTCAGTTCGGCGAAAAACAGCGGTTTTCAGCCATTTCTGGTTTTCACGAAAACCGGAAATGGCCGAAAACCACTGTTTTTCACCGAACTGAAGATCGGGGAGGCCTGCAGAGGGTCGCGCAGGCCTCTCTGAAGCCCCCACAAGACCCGGTAGTAAGTAAGAAGGTGACATTTTGGGGGTACAATTTGCACATAAATCCTAGGGGAATTTTTTTTCCTTGCTGGTGGTAGCAAAATTAAAGGTGCGCCTTAGAATTGATGGCGCCTTAGAATGGAAGAAATACGGGTGGTATTTTTTTGAATGCAGTACTTTAAAAATCTACAAACCAATAGACAATCAGTACCTTTATTGGCATATTAAATTCCAGACACATGCACACAACATAAAAATGAAGCTGCGGTTGCATTAGATCGTGCCCTTCTACTAATGACAATCCGCTAAACTGATATTCATTTCTTAGAGCTGTGATCCTATACACACTTCCCTGGGAGTAAGCAGCATTGAACACAGTGGAACATACTACTGAGTAAACATGTATAGTATTGCCCTGTAAATCAACACGTGCATTGGAACAGACTTCACCTATAGATCCCCTTGGGTATACTGAACATACTTGGGTATATAAAAATCCCTTAGATTGAGTATACACACAGCCCGATCCTGCATAAAGGATCCGCATCCGGCCCATAGTGCCGGCCACTGGATCCTCAGCCCTTCCCGGATCCTCCGTAGGGGCCCTACCCCTGGTGTAGGGCTGCCCGGTCCTAATGGGCCTCCTCAAATGTTTGTCAGCTCGAGAGCCGACGTACATCTGGGGCGGCGGGAAAAAGGGCCGCCGAGCCCAGGAATGGGAGCTGGATATCAGCGGCACTCATCGCCGATATCCCCGGGCCCTCCCAGGCCAGCTCACCCAACAGCCGCCCTCCCTCGCCACCAGGCCCGCACTCCCCCCACCCCTACACCGACTGGTGCAAATCTTACCTGCACCAGTGGCTGCAGGGGCATCCGAGAGGCGTAGTACAGGCTGCCGGCCTGTGCGCCAGCGGCCCTTACTCTATGGGTGCCAAAAATGCACTTTATGGCACATTTAAGGCACCTTCCACCTGCGGAGCACATGCTCCGCAGGCGGATTTCTACGTAGGATTGGGCCGTTAGCACCAGAAGGTGCATGGGGTAAAAGCTGCATCTAACACTAACAGCAGCACACACAATATCCATTGCTGGATTATGACAACTGCCAAATCAATGTGAGTAATACAAAGGAAACTGACTCGACATCCACAGTGATTGTTCTGATGCTTTGAGGTTTAAGGTTTCCCCAGCTCTTTTTAAAATAGATGGATACAGATGGCTATTTACCAAAGAGTAAATTAGCAAATGTACATATAACTGCTTTGTAAGCTGGCTGCCTTCATAAGCTTGTGTCTCATAAGAAATAAAATGGTCATCTGTATCCATCCAGAATCTGTATTGCTTGCAAATTATTTTATGGTGTGCATAGACAGAAAGAGGATAAGCTGGGAAGAATAAGATTAAATTACTTTCTCAATTATCAGTTGGGATCAAGAAATGCACAACTGCTAGTCATTCATTAGTTGTAGAGTCCAGATACATTCTCCCAGGATTTTATTTTCCTGCTTTGGTGATGTTCCATTTTCCAACACTGGATATTCTAACACTGGATGAGCTATATATGTACCTGGAAAACTGGGAGCCCTTCCACACATAAATACACCAGGGGTGGCCAAACTGCAGCTCCTGAACCACATGTGGCTCTTTGACGTATAATGTGAGACTCTCAAAAATATGTTGGCCGAGCTCCTTTTTGCATTTACAATTACCGTATTTATTGGCGTATAAGATGCACTTTGTCTAAATTTGTGACGCAAAATAGTAGGGTGCATCTTATACACACTAAAAATCCCTCTCTCTCCCCCCCACCCGTTTTAAAGCTTTTTCGGGCTTACCGCGTTTTTCCAGATCCGGAGAGCTCCCTTGTGTTTTCTTCCCTGACTAATCTATCCGATCTACAGCTGTTTGTCGGGTTTAATTTATGCACGTGCAGGAGTTGAGCTTCTCAGCAGCCAGCAGAGGGCGCTATGCTCCTCAGTTCAGTTCAGCTGAGCTGCAGAGGGTGTGGTCTTCCCAGCTCTCCTCAATGGTGAATGAATGCAGCTTGGGTAAGCTTCTATACTGGGCCTAGTTGGGGAGGCTTTGGAAACTGGAAATAGGTGGGGTGGGGTGGGGTAAGAGTTGAGTCTGGGTTTTTTTTTTTGTACTTTTATGTTGTTTACTTTGGAAACTGTGCATGGGTGGGGTGGGGGAAAAGAGTTGAGTCTGGGGGTTTTTTGTACTTGGGGTAAATGTTTTTTACTTTGGAAACTGTGCATGGCTGGGTTGGGGGAAAAAGTTGAGTCTGGTTTTTTTTTTTTGTACTTGGGATTTATGTTCTGGTGCATTTTGTTCATGTGTCTTATTGCTGTGTGTTTTAAAAGAGATCCTGGTATTTTTGTGCAATTTATGTAAATTAGCTAATTAAGCAGCCAAGTGGTAAGTGGCCAAGTGGCCCAAAAATGCTTTAAATCTTTTTTTCTTGAAACCCAGGGCCAAAAGGAAGGTGCGTCTTATACGCCGATAAATACGGTAATATAAAAAGGTGCATAAGATTACAAGACACAAGTTTTATGGGTGAAGTAGCCATGTAATTAAAATATAAAATACAAAGAACTCCAGGCACACACATATAAAATCTTCAAAAAGAGCCACTCATAACAAGCAGCCGTTAAGAAAATTAAAACAATGAGAGCGGAGAAGTCCGATATTTACAGGAACCAACGTTTCGATTTCTAATCTGAAGTCATTTTCCAGGTATAAACAGCAAAGCTGCAAAGATGGTATGAACAACCACTGAAGAACGCTGCCTTAAATAGACTAGTTCCAGTTCAAAAAACGTGCAGAGAGCCGGAAGTGTCAAGGCCGGCTGATTAGATTACGAACGTCTGTCACCAATCCTGCAAAGAAAGAAATCACCATGCTGTTTCTCTATACAATCTTGCAACAGGGTATGAGGCTGCAAAACATTACCAGGTATCAAGGCACATTGCAATATTGTAAAAAAAAAACAAATACAAACCGCTATAATGAACGATAAAAGTGCAAACAGGAATATAATTTGCAACAGACGTTCTGGCCATGAAAGCTTTCGTTCCAAGCTGGCCATGAAAGCTTTCGTTCCAAGGTACATAAGAATTTAAGCTTTATAATTATTTATATAAACAAAGTCTCCACTAGATTAAAATACAAGTTTAATATTCATGGTGAATAAATATATTTAAGAATTTAAATGCTTCTTAAATAGTGGCTCTCAAACATCTCTCTTACGGCTCTCAAACATCTGAAGTTTATCGTACGTGGGTCTTACATTTTAAGCAAGTTTGGTCAACCCTGTAATATACCCATTGTTGTTACTATTGGCATATGGAATGTGGGTTACATGAGCATCACAGACAGTCAATTCTCGTTATCCGCTGGGGTTCGGTTCCTGGAAAACACCACAGTTACGGAAACTGTGGTTACCGAGTCATTGATCCTATGGGAAAAATGGAGTTAGGTTAGGAAAAATTGGGTTAGGGAACCTCTAAGAATGGGGTTAGGTTCCCTCTTTACATTATATGAACTTTATGAACCTGAATCTTCCCATGAACTCTATGGGCTTGGCGATAGCGAGGGCAGCTCAACATCTTGGTAAAACTCTTTCATTAGCACTACACTGCACTGCCAGTGTTGATAAATGATAAACCAGAGTACTGATTGTTGAAAAAGAGTGAACCACTTGTAAGCTACAAGAACAACAGTTCAGTTATCTCTTAGCTGCGACTTGTTAAGCCTGCAAAGTTTTATAAAGCAAGTGAAAATTCTCAGATTTGGGTGTATTACAACTACAACAGAGTTCTGACCATTATAATGTTTCTTTCACAGTCAAGCTGAGAATCCTGGAGTGAGGTTGCAGACAAGCCTGGGTTTGCAATCCCAAGGCTGCTAGTTGGGGTTGACACAGCTAAAGTAGGAAGCAAGACAGCCAAAAAGCTTCCAGGGATCTTTTTCAGAACCCTTTTTGATTACACAAAAACCCAGATGCAGTCTGTAAATATGGGAGAATTAATTTTTATTTGGAATGTCTGCATACTTGCCTCCTATCTACAAGGTTACAAAAGGTTTCCTTCTTAATAATGGGCATACTCTGACTTGGATAGAATGGCTTAATCAGAGTAATAAAAAAGACCCTTAATGAGGATTTATGCTCCCTTCAGAGTGACAGAAATCTCCAGTGCTTCATAGGGAGCCATGCAGTAGGAAGTAAGACAGCTACAGATCCTCCTGTCCGTTCTCTCTATGGTGCAGTCTCCCGCTCCCCTGCCCTGGCGAGAACCACTGAGAACTGCAAAAACAACAGAAGCCCCATAGGCCTTTCAGAATGGCCGCAATGAGCACAAAGAGACTGCGAATGTGGTGACGAAAGGTAACACTTTTATTGCTGCAGATAAGCGAACACGCACATGGGAACAGAGCCCGCTGATAACAAGGATTGACTGTACTTTCAGAAACTTGTCTGTGATAAGAATAATGGTTCAATCCTAATAGGGTCGTACGCTGCCAGAACCAACGGTCTGGCAGCATAAGGCCCTTTACGACAGTTGCAAAGCACAACACTTCATTCCGCATGGCCTGGCCGCTGCCATAAGCAGCAATCAGCCAGGTCTGCATGCCAGTGGGTCATGAATGTCCCCCAGTGCGGGTAAGTCAGCATGGAGGATGGGAGGGAGTCAGGTAGGGGGAGGAATGGGATTGCTGTAAAGAGTACATCAAGGTAATACATGTGAAGTGCTTTGAACGCTCATAAAATGCTAAGTGTATGTGCATGTACAGTCATACCTCAGTTAACACAGCTCTCCTTAGTGCCGATTCATTACAGCACTCTTTGTTCCAGCATGATTGATAGCTATTCTAACCAATGGGAGCAGTGCATTCTGGGCCAATCAGCGCCCGTTTCCTGCCTATTATATCAACAATGTCTCCAATACCGCTGTTCCATACAGCACTTGACTTTCAGGGAATGCATTCCCTCTGCTGTTCAAGGTACTGTTGAATGGGGGCGGGGAGAGCATATAGTCCAGGGAGGGAATGAATCATGTTTTATAAGAAGCAGCCAAAGATGAGAAAGGCTGAAGCATGAAATGTAATCCAAGGCAACGTATGAAAGTCAAGTACCATAGGTGTCAGTGTGGGAAAAGGGAGACAGTACTCTGAAAGCAATACTATGCCTTGGGTGGATTTCATTGGCCAAATGGGATCACCAGCACAGAATATAATATATGATCTACACATTTATTTAATATGAAATGATACAGGGAGAATTCTTTAATCTTCCCCAGATACACCCTTTGAGCTTAATATCAGTGAGTTTGGGGCCGTTTCACATAATGTTGCTTTTCCATACATTGGCCTGTCCTCTACCATATTTGTTTCCATGGTTACATGGAGAACACGTTGTATGAGCCATGTATAGACCCAGCCAAGAGTGACGTTCTCCCAAGAAAAGGTCCTTCAAGCACCACTCCTTGAGCTGCCATTTCCCACTCATTCCACTATGGTAGATAAAGATCCAAAGATAAAGTTCAAGTAGTTTCTTTCTATTTGCCCGAGTATATTTTCCAAGGCCCAGTTTGGCAAGCAGAAACCACTACTGGTGCCTCCAGTCCTGTCCCCTGTCAAATTACTGAAGAAGGCAAAAGCCCACAGGGTTGCATGACTATTACCAACCCATCAAAAAGGACAGGGGATGCCTGCAACCAAGAAAGGAAAGCAAGCCTGTTCCATGCTTGTGGCTGAGCCTGGAAAATTTTCCCTGTCTTTCCCCCAGCCCCCACTCTCACAGACTCTGCCTAAAGCCATCTTTAGGGCTGTGATGCAGATCCAGAGTGGCACGATATCATTCACAGCTGCTAACGGTGAAAGTTTCCACACGGGTGCATCAGCCGACTGATTCATCCAGCATTCAGGCTTCGCTGCCAAGCACAGTTAGAAATGCAATGGAATCCCTTTCTCCAGGGGACTCAGTGACTCAGAGGACCAAAACAAACAAACCGAAAGACCAAACTTTGAAAGGACTTTTTAGTGCTTTAGTTAAAGAACATTTATGGGGAAACAATGTTCTATATAACAATGTCAAACCATTTCTTCCATGTCAGATGAGTGCATTGCTTCCTACAAATCAGGACTCTTTTATTAAAAAAAAAATATGACCCTGAAGTATTGGTATACGCAAGACATCTGTGTCTCCTTTGAGCAAACTGTCTAATTAAAGTTGCAACCGCAGCTTGAATTGACACATGTCAGTGTTTTAATAATAAATATTGTATTTGAGGGGCAGAACATGGCGAAGGTGGAATTCTCAACCCCGTATTTGTTCTGAATTAGGATGCTTCCAAAGTTCCACCAATGTACAATAGCAGAGATGTACAATGGTAAAGATGTTTACCTTCATGTCACCTTTGTAGATTTTCCAAAGACAGTTGGTTTGCCAGTATCGGAAACAGAACGCTGGATTAGATGGCCCCTCAGTCTGATCCGGCAGAGCTCTTCTTATGTTCATAATGTTTACCTGTACTTTATGTGAACTTGAGAAGCTGCTCAGAAATTCAAACATCTCTCATAATTTAACAAGCGACAGATGTGGACTGTCACATGCACAACTGCTTCTTATCATTGCCCGACAATAGTACCCAAGTGAAATAAGTCCTTCATTTCCACAAAATTGTGACATTTCATCCCCCCCCCCCCAAGAAGGTAGAAGTACTATCTCATGAGTATTATGAGAAATTATGGCATTGGCTTCGCAGCAGAGGGAGGGGATTTCAGCGTTTGGTTGCTGAGGAAAGAAGAGGAGGGGACGGTGTACTGGGACAAAATAGGTTGAAGAACATGACAGTGAAATGATGGATACCCAAGGAGGGGAAATGACATTTGAGGAAGGGTGGGCAGAGGAAGGGTGGCCCTTCAAGCAGAATTACATATGACTATGGTGTGATTGCAATCTCAGAATTTTCACCCATTTGTTTTATTACAGGGTGGTGGCAAAGCTGGAAAATGTTGTTCTAAATCTTGGGAACAATCTGCACCACATTTATTTGAATGAGGTCTCCCTCAGATGGCGCAACACCCTCTCCAATTCTATGGTGCTGGATTTGGCCCAATGCCAATAGAGTGCCAACAGTTAAAACCTGGAGAGGGGGTCATCTCTGGAAAGACCCCTGCTGCAACAACAATTGCATCTTGCACATTTGTGTGTGCGCTTGGTCCTGGTATGAAGAACGTTTGGCTAATAGCCAAAGCCTAAAGCAGGAAAGTCGGCATACAAGGCACACTGAGAAAACGCATGCTGAGATAGCATCTATCAATCAGAATCATATACAGAAAAATGGACCAGTACAGTAAAATGCAGTGCCTTGAACAAGCCAGATAAAGCAACCTGCTGCATGAGGTGCCAGGTGGTTGGGGATGTACATCTGGATTCATATCACAAATGCTTATCTGAACCCTCTTGAACTGGATGATTTTGTTTATGCACATCTGCATCTGGGCCCACTAATTGCTATGCGAAGCTCAAACTACAGTTAGATTGAGGCCAGGTTAAGGTTCCTGCATGCATCCCATTAATTGTACTGTATATATCTTTCTGGAATAGTAATATAAAAGCTGAATGCAAAGGCTGAAAACGAACTGATGATGGACATTGCACCAACAGTCCATTCAATTAGCCGTTCTCCTTATGCGGTTCATATTGTCAACATCTCATTGAAAAAGAACAGAGTAAATTTGTGTCTGAAAATACACCGATTAACGTGATTTATGCTTTGCAACAGAGAAGGCCGTGTGATGGTAACTGCAGTTTTATTGCACAATAAATGCACTCTGTTCTGCAGTACCAAAGGATATAGCAAGATGTTTCCACTGTTCTGATCTGGAAGAGAGATCTCCAGATGTGAAAGGCATTGACATGACAACTTAAAATTGACAAGTGAGCTATGGAAGAACTGTGGGTGCTCCAGCTGGAACTGGCTATGCATGGCTGGGTGAACAGCATAATTTCTCAAAATACCAGTAATTGATGGGGAAAAAACTGAATATGCTTTATATGGGGTAGATATTCATTTTGTCAAATGTTGATTTCATTCACTCAAACAGTGGTGTTAGTGGTGGTGCCTTCACCCTTTATGAACGATGTATTAAGATGTGTGCTTGATGCTGCATGACTTTTTACATTTCTAAATGGAATATATACATATTTATGATATAAACAAACAATAGCATATTCAAAACAAGAAAAACTCACCAGGGATACGACTGCTCTCAAAATGTAATATTAAAATTGGAAGCCAACAATTCATATTTCCCCACATGAGAACCAAATTGGAGCCCGGTTGAAAAAGACAATGTTAGTTGACTGCTCCAGATACAAAGCAGGGTCATAGGTTTTGCAACAGCCTTGTCATCTTAATTTGATGTGTGAAGACCTCCAAACCTCAAAACTATTTTCCTATACAGTATTTATTTTTGAGGCCTTATTCAGGAAACTTGCAGGAATGAAGGTATTTTAAAGTGAGCAGCAAGGCAGTGAAGAAAATTTATCTGGTTTTAACCCTGCTTTGCAATTTGCTTCAAAAGGCAGGGGCGTCTTCTGATGGGGGGCCGGGGGGCGGTGGGCCCCAGGGCGTCAGGGGGGGCGGGGGGGCGGGAGACATCCTAGGTTTCGTTTTTGTTTTTCGTTTTTCCCGGTTTTTTTCTTGCTTTTTTAAAAGGATTTTTAAGGGTTACGTGGCTTCTAGGTGAATATGTGTGCTTTGCGCCACTTATCTTTTGTTTATAGGGCCTCCAGGCTGGACTACGATGTCCTCCGACGATCTCCTCCGTGAATCACGCAGCGGGATGGCTGTTTTGCTTTGCGCATGCGTGAACTCTGCAAAGTTCACGCATGCGCATAGCAAACAGCCATCACGCATGCGTGAACTCTGTGTGAACTCTGTGATGGCTGTTTGCTATACGCATGCGTGAACTTTGCAGAGTTCACGCATGCGCAAAGCAAAACAGCCATCCCGCTGCGTGATTCACGGAGGAGATCGTCGGAGGACATCGTAGTCCAGCCTGGAGGCCCTATAAACAAAAGATAAGTGGCGCAAAGCACACATATTCACCTAGAAGCCCCGTAACCCTTAAAAATCCTTTTAAAAAAGCAAGAAAAAACCCGGAAAAAACGAAAAAAAAAGAAAGAAAGTAATTAGCATAATTATGCTAATTAGTAATTATGCTAATTACTTTGGGGGCGTCGAGGGGTCGGGCCCCCCCGTTCTGAGGCTAGCTACTGCTCTGTCAAAAGGTCAATCTCTATGTCAGGGCCCCCCAAAAGGGGGGTCTTGGGCACCTACCTGCCACTGGGGTCCCTGCCAATTTAGGCTCAGCCAACTCCATGAAGCTTCCCAGGTCACATCTACCTGGCCTATCTCCCTCTTCTTCGCTGGGCCTCAGAGCAAAGACAGGGAGCGGGTTGACAGCCTCCACTTCTGGGCCTTCTCCAGACTCCCAGGGCTCTGGAGCCTCTCTTGCAAGCTGCCTCCCGCCCTTAGACAGTCCCTTCTCATCCCTGGCCCACTCCTTATATTCTCCTGGCCTTGGCTGGTCCCTCCTCCCCTTCCTGGTTCCACCCTCCCTGTCTAGTTGCCCTCTGGGTCCTATGCCTCCTCTGGGTTCTATGCTTCATCTCCTAGGGGATGGGAAGGTTCCTGCAGGTACTCACTGTGGGACGGGGAAGTTCCTGAAGATACTTGCAGCATGGGCAGGTCAGGTGTACTCTGCTCAACTGGCCAGTAGCCCACACCCTGCCCAGTTGAGGCCTTCCCAGCCCCTCCTGGCATGCACATGGCCCTGGGACTCCCTGCGCATGAGACTCCCTGCGCGTTGCTTTCGCCACTCGGACTGGTTCCGATGGCGAGTGGGCGGGGCCACCATGGAACGGAGCGGTTACTGCTGTGCAAGACTTATCGTTCTGCCCCACCTCTAGCAACGCCAGTGGGCAAGAAAGAAGCAAAAACCAATATGCTGATACAGAATGATTCATACTCTATTTCCCTTTTCATAACCTCAACATGTTTCTAAATGTGTCCTTGTTTGTTTTAATGTACTCCTACACCATCTTTTAAATTGAAAATGTTCATTGTTTTACTCATACTCCTTGGTCTGAAGTATAATTGAATATGTTTCACCAGAAATTCTACCTTTATGCTCTCAAATTGGGATCCTTAGAACAACATGTTGAAACAGTGCCATGATTAGTCATAGGAGTATAACCTAAAGTCTGGAGGGACATATGGATTGGGAGTGCTAATCCCTCTCCATGCCCACAGCTCACACACACACACACACACACACACACACACACACACACAGATTCCTTCCACCACATACTTTGTAACCAGCTAGACTCACTTCCAGTACCAGAGCCCAGTTGGGAGAAAAGTCTTTAGAGCAGTGGTTCCCAACCTGTGGTCCGCGGGACCCTGCCAGGTGATCCGCAAGGTTTGGGGGGAATGACATAAGTGCCGCCCAAGTCTTCGGCCCCTGCTGAGAGTCCGCTGACGAGGCTTGGAGCACGGAGCAGGGAAGGGCCTACCCACCTGCCCAAGAACCATTTGTCTGTGAAATCCCAGCAATCTGGAAGCAATCGGCAGTGACGCAAAGACGTATGATGTCATCACGTCACTGTTGAACTACTTCTGGGTTGCCGGGGTGGACCGTGGTGTCTCAACGTATCACCGCAGCGGTCTGCGGTCTCACGACCATTGGGAACCACAGCTTTAGAGGAATCTACTGTGGACGGTAAGAGCCACAACTGAATAGGCATGTCAGTTACAATGCAAGCCTTAAGTTAACATGCTCGGCAGTTCATTCCCTTACAGTGATATTTGTAGCATGTTAAAGTATGTTTGCAAGCTGAAGGTTTTAGCACTCTGAGTAAAAGTCAACAAATCTTAGAATCTGTTGCTGATTGTTGTCAAATTCTGGAGACTAACCCATTTACTTTCTATTGATTTATCATCAGAATAGAGGCAACTTGCCTTGTCATATATAGAAAAGTCTCCTTTGAAATACAATGTTATATTGCATTCTGTTCCTTCCTAATCAAAGTCAGAGGTGGTGGTGCACAGAATAGATTTGCCTTGGATATATGAAATGAAGGGCTGGACCCTGCTTAGCTACATATGATGCTCACTAGATGACCTTCAGCAGGTCACCACCCTTCCAGGCTCTCTGGCTAACCTGCCTCCCAGGTTTTTTTTTAATAAAAATCCCAATTCTGCTCTGCCCAATTGGTGCTCACAGGCAGAGATGTAACCGCGGTGGAGCGCGTGGTTCACTCGAACCAGGCGCTCGGGCGGGCGGGGCAGTCACTGATGTAGTGTCGGCCCGCCCTCCCTCCCTGGAGCCCGTTACGCTCCGAAGTGAGTGGAAAACGGGCGGGGGCGCGTCGACGTCACACGAGGGGAGCGTCGACGTCACGCGATGCAGGCCCCGCCGCCAGGCGCCGGGAGGGCGCCCGACACCTCTGCTCACAGGACACTGAACAAGACTGACTAGAGCAAGCTCTTAAGGAAGATGGATGTTCTACAGGGGGTGAGCTTAATTGAGCATCTAAATAACAAAGTTATTTAGCAACCAGATGAGCTAGATCCGGAAGCGTTCCTAGGGTATGCATCACCCGGTGCAGGAGGTTAGTGTGTCACCCCCATGCACTGGGTGATGCACCAGGGAGGGGTGATGCGTGATTGGAAGCGGAAACTGAAAGTGGCTTCCAATCACATCTCAGACCTGTTCTGAGGCACGGGGAGGCCTGCAGTCCACTCTACAGGCCTCCCTGCACCTCAGAACAGGTCTGAAACGCGATTAAAAGCCATTTCCGGTTTCGCCGAAAACCAGAAGTGACTTCTAATCATGGCTCAGACCTGTACTGAGTTGCAGAGAGACTCATAGAGTGGACTGGAGTCCTCCCTGTGTTTCAAAACAGGTCTAAGACATGATTGGAAGCCACTTCCGGTTTTGGCTTCCAATCACGCATCAACCCTCCCTGGTGTGTCACCCAGTGCAGGCCACATTCCCCCCCCCCCCCGCACCCACTAGGGTGGCTAACTGCAGTCAAACTACAGATTATCATGCAGTGGCTAACTAAGAGTCAAACTACAGATTACCTTGAATGCATTATTAAGAGTCATGTTCAAGTTAACCCTTTCCCTCTGCGCCACTTTCCTGCCACAAATCCCCCCCCCAGCTATTTACCCACAAAACGGCTATCAAATGGGGTTAATGCCTTTCCCACAAACCATCGTCCTGCTCCGGATCAGGGAGAGGGGGCCATGTTGCTTTCTGTAAAAAAAAGTAGAAATTGCCAGATATAAATACTCCTTTAATTACATATTTATGGTAACATGTAGCTTGGCCCTGAGAGCTAGTGGCTTGCTCAAGGATTTGAACCAAGGTCTCTCACATCAAACACCGAACACACTGGCTTTCATTGGGCTACCGTGCCACTCGGAGCACCTTGAAGGTACGGCGGAATACAACCATAATGAACAATGAAATCCTCATGTTTCTCCTAAGACTCAGATGGATTTGGTATATTTGCCTTCTTTGTCTGCATGGATCACACTTGGAACAGAATGTCTTGCTTGCTTTTCATTCGTTTCTGTAGAATTGGGCTCTCCAGTCTAATGAGCATGTTCTGCATGTTCTGCTTTACTGAGCGCCTCCATTATTTTGAGCACTTCTGTCATTGTGCATCAAGAGCCTTCTCATTCTCTTTGAGAATCAGCAGCGAGTTCAGGGAATATCTGCTTCACTGTCTGCAGGAAAGAACTAGCTTTGTGGAAATGTCAGGAACAGGCACCTAGTTCAGCTTCGTCTCCACTCTACGAGAAGCACAGTATTTGTCCTTACTTTACATACTTCATCTCAGCACCACCATTTCTAAGGGCAATACCAGTTTAATCACTGCTTTTCATGCAAGCCAAATATAGCTTTTATAAAAGTAGTTAGAGTTGTCCACGTCCTCTGGATACAGTCAACACAATTATGTGATCAAGAAACGGGAGGCCGCTTTTCTCGGTGTTTGTAACTCCCATCTGTGCATTCTGAACAACGGACGTTGTGATTTTTTTCCTGTAACAATTCCTTACATCTTCTACATATTCTGCCTGCAACTCATGTTACTAGATTCCAGCCACTCCGTCTCTGCTGCAAAGTGGCTTCAAGATGGAAAGATTTGCAGTGGAGAAAGAATGGAGAGAGGGGCCTACTATCGGAGGTTGCAAGCAGAGCTCGTAGATTTGCCTTGAGGGAAACGTTTCATCTCATCATCGCAGTAGCAAATATTGTGATTTTTAGAGGCCTGGAGCCAATGTGCTATCAAGGCCAATCTAGATGGCATATTAAATGCACAACTGCTACCAAAACTGGCAAGTGGGTGCCTAGCTCCCCTCCTGTTCCATAATGTCTGCTAGAACTTTCAGTCCTCATAATATTCTGAATTTCCCCTCTCCTCTCCTAGCAGAAGCTACTGAGGTGAAGCACACGGGGGCAAGAAAATGCAGACCGTTGTGATTTCAAGACATTGGTAAATTTCAGAAGACATTGTAGAAAAGGGAGCGGAGAGCTGGATACACATCCATTTTTTATGAATGTCAGACCTGACCAACAGGTGCAGTTTCCCTCTGCCCTCTATGCATTCCTTGACTACATGGAAGAGAAAGACTGGCAGCGCAATCCATTGTAAATGGTGCACCAGGGGAACGTGTGCTCCCCCGGCGCAGGGTGTCAAACGCATCATAAAGCACGTTTACGGCACCCGGCAAGTAAGGACTGCCGGCGCAGCAGTCGGCGGCCCTTACCTGGGTTCCTGACGGGCCCTGCAGCCACTGTAGCAGGTAAGTTACACACCCATACAAGGCAGCCCCGCCCCCTCACCTTCTGAGCCTTTCGGAGCAGCGAAAGCAACGCGCAGGACTCCTCGCTTGTTGCTATCGCTGCTCCGAAAGGCTCCAAAGGTGAGGGTGTGGGGCCGCCTTGTATGGGCGTGTAACAGTGGGTCGGAGCGTAGCGGAACTTAGAGCTCCGCCCCACCTAGAGCGACGCCACTGCTATGGTCCCTTCCCAATAAACTGACCTGACTTTTCTAAGAGGAAAGGTGGAACACAAGTAAATAAAGAAAGCAATCAGCTTTCTTAGTAAAATTTCTCCCTTATTTCCCTTGTATGAACATATATCTTGATCTCCAGTTACAGTGGAGCTCCACTTTACGATGGTAATCCAATCCGTTCCAGAGACACCATTGTGCAGTATAGTGAAAACATTGTAATATGAATTCAATAACATGTTGCTTTTTGGTAATTCATTCCAAGACCTCAACTTCCACCACAGAACTAAGCTATTTCCCTCTCTACAAACTGATTTAAACTATGCCTTGTTGGGGGCCATTGTTATGTTAAAAAGGCTCCTACCTGGTTGAGGTGCTACAACCTTGCAAGCTTTCTCTCAATATACATACAGCCAGGATGCTGCTACTGGCCTGAGATGCTACTTCAAAGACTTCCAGGCTTGCACTTCAGCTAAATCCTTCCCTCAGTATACATACAGCCACAGTGTTATACATGCTACTATTGGCTGAGATGCTACTAAATGCATGCAGTTGCTAATTGACTTATCTATCACCCACGAGAGTCTGTTGGCGGCAATCATAAGCCCATTGTACAGCGAATAACCTATCGTATAATAAGCTTTGTTCAGCCACAGGGAGTCCATCGTAAAGTGTTTGGGGGCCCAATCCTATCCAACTTTCCAGCAACTTTCCAGCCAATGGGGCATGTGTTGCATCATGAGGTGGAGGGGGCGGTCATGGAGGCCTCCTCAAGGTGAGGGAACCTTTGTTCTCTTACCTCATGGCTGCATTGTAGCTGCATCAACGCTGGAAAGTTGGACAGGATTGGGCCCTTGATCACGTTGTGAAGCCAACATAAAGCGGGGACCTACTGTATGTCCTAAGGAGCACACATGGAAATAAGATGCATTTTGCACTGTTCTACATGCAGCCATGCAGAAGAAATTGTACAACAAAGATGTATGGACAAGGATTCGCAATGTGTTACACAAGGTGCTGCTCATGCATAAAATCATGACTGAACTCCATGCAGATTTCTGTGTGCAAGAATCTTGCACTGGGCCTTTTGCTGAAAAGCAGTATATAAATATTCTTAATAGTAACGTGCACTAGGCCACTCACCCAAGTGGAAGGATAACTTTGGAAACAATCCCGACATCTGTAGCGCTTCTGAAAGTCCTCTGACAACCCTCCTTGAATCACATGATACTCATGTATGTCAACTGCCACATTACTTCATCATACCTTGCAAAAAAATAACTAAAAAGAAAGCTTTAAAGTTTATATGGTCTTCAAATGGCTAGCAACCAAACATGCATGCAACTTGAGCTTCCAGCAGCACTGGTGCCAGTAAGTTAGTGGGGTGGGGGGTGGGCTGTGGGTGGAGAAGGGGAGGGGGACAATTGTGGTGGGGATCAGGGATGAATGGAGTATGTCGGGGGATGGCAGGGGGCGGATGTTGGCGGCAGCAGCTCTGCCAATATCCTATGCCCCTTTCCAACCTCGACACACCCCTTTGAGCCCACTCGAACCTGCGCCAAAGAGCTGGTGTACAGCCGAGTAGACCCATTGGGGACCATGGCGCAGTGGAGTAGGTAAGTAAAATTTTCTTTTACTTACCTTTCTGTCACTCGGTGGTCCCCAGCCAGCCCATAGCATGCAGCAGAGCGTGCACTGGCGCACCTGCACGCTATTTGTCAGCTGAGGATATGATTGGGCTGTTATACTAACATCTGCTATAACAGGCCATATCTCTTATTTAGCTGTCCTTAGCAAAATAAAATATTTATTTTACTGTGTAAGTGCATACATATTCTCTTGGCTTCAATGTTCTCTTGGAGCAAAAAAGCAATTAAATATTAAATCAAACATTTCCATGTTCCTCATTTCCTACCTTGTTCTACCAGTATATGCAATCACTGGAGAATTCTAACAAGACCGCAGAAGTTTAAATGCTTCTTGCTATCGTGGCAAATGATAGCCTTTTCAGAGAGCTGATGATGGTATGATACAGCTATTGTTGCCCATGATGGAGACACTCTTCATTTTCAGGTCAAGGAAGGCCTGCAATTTATTGCAGAGCTTTGTAAGTCCGCAAGATCTGTCTGAACAGATGACCATATGCCTAATGCAGGGGTGGGGAACCTATTTATTGTCAAGGGCCATTTTAATTAGTGGAATATTGTTCGCGGGCCGTTCATCAGGCCGGCCGCAATTTCTGCACACACACCCCGGCCTCTTTTGCACACACCCCCATCGGTCTCCGGAGGCTCCGTGCTCACCTCCGAGGCCGCCGCCAGCTCCGCGCGTAACCCCCGGAGGCCGGGAGAGGACCTCGGCGCCTCCTCCTTGGCCGGCGGCTCTGCCCCTTCTGCAAGCGGCGTTTTCGCACATGTGCACAACGCTGCTGAGGGCAAGAGGGCAGCCTCTTGCCCTCAGCAGCGTTTTGCGCATGTGCGGAAATGCTGCCGAGGGCCTTGTCAGAAGGGGCCAAGCCGCCAGCCAAGGAGGAGGCACCGAGGTCCTCTCCCGGCCTCCGGGGGTGACATGCTGAGCCGGCAGCGGGTGAGTGCGGAGCCTCCGGAGGCCGATGCGGCGGCCTCCCGGCAAGCTCTCAGCAGGCCAGACCAGATGGCCTCGGGGGCTTTAACGGCCCGCGGGCCGGAGGTTCCCCACGCCTGGCCTAATGGGTAATGATGGCTCTGTCATATGACCTTCAGTGGTTGTCTGCCTCCCACCTTAACTGAGAACACAAACTGTGTTGAGCATCTTCTCCACTCTCTACCACCTGACCCGTTGAGATTCCTCCATTTTCTGCCATTCCTTTCTTAACGTCAATATCCACTAACGTTTTCTCAAGAGTTAAAGTTGTGCCGTGGGATTGTTCAAATGGGTATGCATTTAATTTAAAGTCAATGTGAGGAGGAGAATCGTTCTCACACTAATGCATTCTTTTCTTCCACCGACTGAGCCAAAATTATTTTGTAGTTGGGGGTTCAGATGTGATTTTTTTTTCAAAGACAGATAACTGAGAAACTAGCAAGTTCTTTATACAGTTCATATCTACCACTCCCACTCTCTTTCCACGCAACATATGTGGAATTTATCGAATTTCTGGCAAGACAGTTTTACAACAAATCTGTCCTATATTGTAGTTAATAAGACCTCAGCTGAACAGATAAGAGCAAATTAAACACCTACGGGCTTCAATTGGCAAAGAAAAGATAATTTACAACATCCTTCCCCAGAGCATACATCCATTAGAGGAAGAAGAGCAAACAAGATTGCCACCGCAAATGAGTAGTTTTAAAGTCCTGTGCATCTACTATGCTAATGATGCATTCTTTTCTCACTCCCTGTGGTCGTCTAATTGCAAACTACAAACACAAGTAGTAGTGTGATAAATACAGCAAGTCCTCACTTAAAGTTGTCAACTTGGAAACGGAAAAGTTGTCAATTTGGAAACAATCTTGAAAATGGTGACTTTAAGCAAAACTACTTAAAATGAAACCAACTTTTACCATAGGCTAATTCAGCCTTTCTCAACCTTTGGGAGCCCGCGTACCCCCTACGTGGCCCCTAAAGTCCGCGTACCCCCGGACCCCCAGAAAATGCACCCCCCCAGATGCGGTGCGTCCGGGCGGCTTCTTGCAGTTGCTTTGCAATCGGCTGGGCTGTAGCTTCACCCTCCGGGCTGCGAAGGGATCTGGATAAGCCGCCTGGACGTGTCGCAGCCCGTGAAAAACAGCGAAATTCCCCCCCGGTAGCTTTTCTTACCTTGTCTCCCGGCCAACTCCATCTTGACTCTCGTGAGATTTTCGCGAGATTCAAGATGGAGTCAGCCGGGAGACAAGGTAAGAGAAGCTACCGGAGGGAATTTCGCTGTTTTCCGCTCCCCCTTATCAGCTGCTGATCGCAACAGCTGATAACGGGGACCATCTCGCATACCCCCAGCCTGCAGCCCACGTACCCCTGGGGGTACACGTACCACAGGTTGAGAACCTCTGGCTAATTGATAAATGTAAATGTTCCTATGTCATTTTCCCATTAACTTTAAAACGAAACAACTTTAAACAAAACGACTTTAAGTGGACTTACTATAATTACTTACTGTAATGTGTTAAACACTGGCAGCAACAACAACAACAAAGGCATGATCCAAATCAGGGCCACAGCGCAGGGAAAGTAGGTTCAACCCTCCCCCCAAAAAACATTTTCCCATTGCAAATCCTTTTCTCAAAAGCTACTATGCATTCCCAAAGAAGCTGATTGCTGCAAATAGCTGCTTTACAGCCCAATCCTATCCTTGGCCAGCCTGCTGTGACACCAACACAGCCACCACTGCAATCCTATCCTGAGCCAGTCGGCTGTGGCTAAGGCAGCTGTGGAGGAGTAGGGGCCAAAGGACCTACTCTGATCTACCCCAGGCCTTTTGCTAGTGTAAAGCCAGTAGGTCCAAGGGGGCATGTCTCCAGATCTCGTGGACACCACTGCTGCCAAGATCTGTTTCCAACACTTCCCTGGCCTGCATGGGAAGTTAGATCACCACACATGGAGTTAGATAGGATTGGGCTGTCAGTTGCATTGTTGGGTCTGTAATGTAGCTTGCACACCTCCCCATCTGCTCACAAGCCCTTGAGCCCTACCCTGACACCTCTTCTCTCCCCTGCACCGCACTGGATGTGTGTGTGTTTGTGATGGTTTATTTGCAACTCATCATTTTATTTGCTGTTGTCCTCAGGTGATGAGTATGCACATGTGAACTTGCCCTCAAATGCCTAACAGCAGCACTTTTTAAATGTTTTCTTTCCTGCTTTGTGTGCAGGAAAGTACTTATTAAAAGTACTTTCCTTTCCTTGTGTGCAGGAAAGTACTTATTAAAATAAGTAAATAAAATAGATTCATGTCAATGTAGCTGTTTTGGATCTTTCATTTTAGAATGGCATTTCATTTGGGGAATGCAGCCAAGTAGTTCTACAAACTATGAGCACAAGTCTTAATTTGATTACCCTGTCTTTTTAAAATGCTTTTTTTTTTTTTTTGCTTACGGAACATTGCAAGAAGATTGCAATAACTTCTGCATTCATATTGGATGCATTTCCCCCTGCACTGACTGCAAACAATAGTTTTACTGCATCATTTTGCAAGGAATTGGCAGGACGTCTGGCTCAGGACGTAAAGCGTTCGTCTCATAAAAATCTGCCTGAAGATCTGTAGGACAGCAGTTCAAGATGGCCGGAAGTCTGTCGGAGAGCTGCTGGCACACCGAGCTGATAAGCTGCAGAGTCTTTGTGGGGGAGTGAAGCTGCAGCTGCAACACTTGAGTGACAACCAAGGTTGCCGGTGTTATCTGAAGCTGAAGCGTGCTGAGGCGAACGCCAGAGAGAGAGAGAGAGAGAGAGAGAGAGAGAGAGAGAGAGAGAGAGAGAGAGAGAGAGAGAGAGCTGGACTGTGAAAGCAACATCTTGAATGAAGGGTTCTATGAAATACTAGAACGTTATTATATTGTAAAAACCCCTTGGGGTTTAGAACAGCCTGCCCATGTACACCGCCTTGAATAAAGTCAGAGGAGAAATCCAATGACCAGAAAGGCGGTATATAAATGCTGTATATTATATTATATTATATTATATTATATTATATTATATTATAATTGTATTGCCATATTAATTCTAGGGGGAAGGGAAAAGGAGGATTGAGATGTTGTGAATCATCTACTATGGAGAGAAGATACCTTAACCTTTTCCATTCTGATTAGAAACCAGAAATTGCCCCTGTTGGGGGCAAGAATATTGTGGCTTGGAACATTACCTTACCCTCTCCTGGGGGGGAGGTGGCGGCGCGGCGGTGCTACAATGGAACTCTGTGGAACACGACTGTTCTGCCTCATTTGGCAATGGTGCATTCCTGAAAAACAAATGGAAATTTGATGAGTATTTGGCCAGAAGGGCCAATGGAACACATGGCATTCACCAAGGGAGAGCAAACACTTCCTGCTATTAGCTGTTGCAAAAAGAAGGGGATGATTAGGCCACACAGTTTATAGCACACACACATTTGACAATCCTGAAGGGTCAGTATTGGGTGGGGGTGGGGTGGGGGTGGGGAGGGAGATAGAGACATGTGATAGAGATGCAGCACCAATGTGTGCCCCCTCCTTTGCTTACCTATGTGGGGTGCATTGTGCTTGTTTTCCTGTTGAGGTGATGAGGTAGAGATTCCAGTTGGATTCCTGTCTGTGGAGGTGATGATCGAATCCAGTTGAATTCCTGTCTGTGGAGTCCCTGGGGCAGAATACTGCCAAGAAGAATTCTGAGAAAGCAAGAGTTAATAAAGTATCTTGCTATACATGTTGTGAGGGACTAGAGGTAGTTTGTGCAAAGTGGTGCCTCTGTGCTCCAAGTACGTTTCACCATAGTTCCCATCACTAAAGTTCCCCTTACTGTGCTCTAAGTATGAACAACAAGAGGCTGGAGAGGCATAACTTCATGTCACGTGTCTTATCATCTGAGCTGTAGTCTCTCTGGCAGGGGCTGATATACTGGGATTGTGGTGCTGTGATTGGCTGTCTAATGTCATATGTACTCTGTCATAGGAAAGTGAGCAGGGCTAGCAGGAAGTGAAATTTTCTGGTGATTTCCCCTTCCTCATTTCCCGCTATGGGTTTACTCCTTCCTATGCCAGCTCTGCTGCTGGTGTGGTGCTTTTCCAGTGTTGGGGCATGTTCAACATCTGGGGTGCTCAGAATATGGCATACATTGACTCCTCCCACATCTCTTCCCATGTTATACTCTAATCTCCTCCCCATTTTGGCCTCTCCCCTGGCAAAGTTGCTCCAACATCTGAGTTGCTCTGGTGTGGCATTGTACTGATGTCTGGGGCACATCCTCCAGCAGGCAGATTTCTGCACCAGTGGGATGATCATTGTGTCACAATATGTGGACATGTCCTGTCATATCTTGAATATAGAATTGGGCTGCTAGAATTATTATTATCATTCATGCTCTGCCTAATTATGTGTGAGGCTGTGAACTCATGATACGCAGCCTCGGGCTGCAGTCCTGTACAGGTTTACCTAGGAGTATGTCTCATTGAACTCAATAGGTCTGCTGAGTAGAGAGGCATAGGCTTGTGCTGTTACCGTGAAGTGCAATAAATTAGCCTACTGGAACTAGCTTGCTTCTTGCTCTGTAAAGCTGCAATCCTTTACGCACTCTCCTGGGAGAAAGCCTCATTTAACACAATGGGTTTTACTTCTGAGTAGACTGCATAGGATTGTGCTGCAAATCAATCCATTGCTATCGTGACTCCTGCATCCCATAAGGCACACATGGATATAGCCACATCATCAGGTTTAGGAAGCTAGTGTGATATTATAATTATCTAGCAGTCATTAATGTGGCAAGTGTCAGTGGTGCAATTTGAGTCTTCTCTACTTAACAAGATGAAGTGTTGCTCAACTTGCAAGAAGCTTACTGTGATTTCCGTAATCGTAAACCTGCAAAGCACTGGAGCTTTTCTTGTTCATTAAATGAAGCTATTTATTGAAAAATGTCTGCTGTTACCATTGTCATAAGGCATCAGTTCACACACATATGCCCAGATCCCTTCATTCTAAACCCTTTGAAATGGCGAAACAATGGGTTTTTTTTGAAGGTGACAATAAGAGAATATTTAGCAAATGGAGGGAATATTATTATAATTCACATAAAGAAACATAGGACGATGGTCTATTTTATGAGTGAGTTGCAGATTTATGTCAAATTGTGTGACTGGACTGTTGATTCCACCATTTGTAGTAATTGTTTACTGCTCTGAGTATTTTTGAATAGAAAAATGAGTCATAAATAGCAACCCAGCTTCAGCCAGTGGGTTTTTGTATAAAAATTCATCTACTTATTTGAATTCTGCTCAGTTCCATTTGTGTTTACTACCATGTCTTCATAATTATCAGTTGTTCATTTCAGTAAAAACCTTGAAAGTTTTTGCATATCCATGCTTTCACCCACAGTTACACTGCATCATAGACTGTGTAGTCTTTAAGCTGCATAAACTCTTGCAAAGATGTTCTTCTTTGAGCAAATCTATATTCTAAATGTAGCTTTCAATGACTAATTAAATTTGTAGTTCTTCATAAAAAGATCTTGAATAATTAAATGGAGCTGACAGCTTCTTCATAACTATAATGTAAAAGTCATTGAGCTGTGCTCAAAATATATTCTAATTGGATCTATTAGCTTCATACAATGTGCATCCAGTTCATACACTGGTACCCACCATGGGTACATTCCTTCAATGGCTGAAAATAGAGAGTATGATCGAAAGAAGAACCCTCCTGCCTAGTAGCTATATGACAGATAACAAGATAAGTGAGATTATTTTAGATGTATCATTAGAACATTAGGTATCTCTTCAACATTTGTGAAGAACTAATTTCATGCAATCTTCAGTCCAAACCAACGCCAATAGTAAGCAATTATAGCACAGAACCTTGCAACAATGAAAGCAGAAAACTATGTATTTAAGGGATGAAACAGTTGCAAATTCCCTTGAATTGTCAAGGAATTCAATCTGTTTTTATAGATATGTGAGATATTCTGGCAATGGGTTGTATTCAAAGAAAGTGCGGCATGATTAACATTCCAATCCTATTTAGGAGTTGCGCTGGCAGAACACAAGTTCTGCCAACATGCGGTGTCGCAAAAGCACCATAAAGCACTTTGCCACACTGCAGGGCCATGCCCCATCGTCAGAGTCATCCCACTGATGCCGGAGCAGGTATGTCTGACACAGGGGTGGGGGGAGGGGAGGGCAGAGAGGGATGTAACCTCTAAAAATGCACTCTGTCAAAGTCTTCTCAGAAACGGGAAATCTTTTTAAGGCATAAAAGATGTATATAAACGGTGTATATATGCAACAGAAGTTAAATGCGTACACTTGTGGGCTGGAAGGAAATGGTTAATTTGACCAAACGTTTATGCTTTGAATATAAAATTTGATTTAGCATTTCTACACCTGGTCCCTAACCTTCCACTTTTTTCCTTTTCATATTCCTGTCCTGGCAAACCCTGCACCTGTGGCTTTAAAACAGCCCACTGATAGGGCAGCTCCCTGATATAAGGACAGTTTTGTGAAGAGTTTTTATTCTGACAGATGCAGCTTTATTTATAGCACCAAAACACAGCATTTTGCCAGTTATGTTTATTTTTAAACATGGCAAACACATCATCAGATTTCAATAAGGCAGAAAAAGCCTGAAGAACTATTTTCTCATGAACATTTCCCCCCCTAATATAACTTATTTTAGAAGAAGTCCTAATTAGATGAGTTCTCCCCCTCCCCATCTGATTAAAATGATAGCAGGTGTTGGCTTTTCAGCTTTTCTTTGGCATGGAGAGAGAGAAACTTCTAGTTATGTGCAAATGAAAACATCTGCATTTCAGCAACAAAAATGTTTCCTGCCTTGTGACTTAAGTTGTTGATTTGTCCATGTCAGAATCATTTTCTTATATACTTAAAAACAAAACTTTCAATATGTGAATGCAACCCTGGTGCTATAACATTGCTTAATTAACATGTTATTAATATTGTCTCTGTAAAATTCCTACACAATTACATTGTAAAAAACACTATTCACATATTACAGCCGAAGTCCAGTTCTTAGGTTACAAAGAACAACTTAGTTGCCACCAGGGGTGTCATGGGGGGGGCAGGGGGTGGACCACCCTGGGTGTCACCCCAGGGAGGGGTGACACCAAAATGACTTTCTATTCTATTTGTTACCAGTGGTGCAAAAACGCACCACTGGTAGAAAATGGATAATTTTTCCCATTCCTCACTGCGACTTTCATGGGGATCGCATTTCCTACGAAGCCTTCACATCATGTGGGAGGACGTCCATGGGGTGACACCATGAGATCTTGCCCCGGGTGGCACCAACCCTAGTGACACACCTGGTTGCCACTACTTGTTTGTTTGTGGTATATGTGGAGGGCTATATATGTGGAACCTTGAACTCTGGGAAGAATATAAATGTGATGAATCATGAACAAATAATCATATGAAAATGCCTATAATGGATGTGTCTTCTTTTTTGTAATATCATCTTGTTCAATAAAATCATGGTAGTATATGCTCATCAATGGAACACACCATTATTTGAGGATTATCATACTATTTTAAACCTATCACCACATCACAGATCCTACCAAGATATCACAACATGTTGCAGGTAATGCTTTGGCTGGAACAGAAATTCCAAAAATAAATAAAAATAATTGTTGTTTCAGACAAAGTGTAGCCAGAGAATTCTACTTCCCTCCTCTGTGTTAGGGTTATCATACACAGAGTAAGATACATTTTTCTGATTCAGTCTGCAGTTGTCTTTCATAATAAGACATGTATATCACAGCACAGAGAGAGTACATCAAAAGGATAAAAACAACCAATTTCTCAAGACCAGACATTGTCTACAGCCCAATCCTGTCTACATTTTAGATCGGCGGATCATCGCTCCACCGTTCTAGGGTATCACAAAGGTACCTTAAAGCACGTTTGCGGCACCCAGAGAGTAAGCAGTGCTGGCGGGGAGGCTTGCGCCGCTCCTCCAGTGCTGCAGAGTAGTGTAGCAGGGCTAGGGCCTGGGGAATGCTGTGCCCCCGGGTGACAGGTGTGGTCTCGCAAGGAGGAGCCACAGTGGGAGTTTTGTGCTGCATGGCTGCTTTTTTGCAGTCAAAGGGCTGCAGCCACAGAGCATTATCGCACTGAAAATGGTGCATTTTTGTGTCCCTCCCACCCGCCCCTTGGAATGCTTGAAATGCTTGGCATGCTTGAAATGAAGCCTTCCAGGAGTGCAGAGGGCAGGGTGATGATGCAAAACGCAATGCTACTGCCGTAGCAGGAAGCACCAATGGGAAGGCCACAGTGACCCCATGCACAGCAGCAGCTCCAACGGGACCTGCCGACCCAGGTAAGTCAGCAGGGGAGGCAGGATGGGGTGGGGGGAGAACAGAACGAGTAGGGGAAGGGCTGGATAGGGTTGCAATGGGGCAGGGAAGGGCAGATCGGCTCTGGGAAAGGGGGGTTCAGTGGTAGCGTCATGTAATGCAGGGGTTCTCAACCTCTTCCCGCCCGAGTACCACCTCCGGCGCCATTCTCCTTCTGAGTACCACCACAAGTGACTGGCAATGACATCATTCCAAAACGTCCAGGTTTTCGGAGGCCAGAAAATGCAGGTAGGAGGCTCTGGGAGGGTGGAAGGGCCCTTCTTAACGTTCCTGAGAGGCTCAGCCAAATGCAGGAGCCTCTCAGGAGTGAAAATGTGCCTTCAAAAGTGCCACATCGGAGCAAGATTTTGGTGGTCCAGCCGTTCGAGTACCATCAGCAATTGGTCGAAGTACCAATGGTGGTACTAGTACCATTGGTTGAGAACCCCTGTATATACAATCGTCATCGATTGTCACTGGCCATGAAAATCTCAGAACTTATCTGAGGTAAGTACAGTATAGAGCAGTGGAGAGTGGTGGGCTCGACACTAACACACGAAGGAATCGCAATCATGCTACTGCAGAAAATGTAAGCTGGCTTTTACTGAATGAGTCCATCTAGCTCAGTATTGTCAGCATAGACTGGCAGTGTAGACTATTTCCAGAAAAAACAGGTGTTTTTCATCTGCTCTCCTTGGAGATGCCACAAACCTGACCCCAGGACCTTCTGCATGTGCTTTACCAATGTGCTGCAGCCCCCCCCCCCACACCTCTGTAACATCTGGAAGCATTCTTCTTCATGCCCTAGCTACAACGAAGGAAACTAAAATGAAAAGGGCATCACCACCAGCCCCAGCACTCACCCATTTTCAAAAATCCTTAGGCAGGTTGCAGGGTAATCTAATCTTGTTCCTGCTGTTATTTAAGCATTTTGCCTAAGCTGCAGGCAAATGATAAGGCCCGTCAAAAAGGTGAAAATACATGCTTGTCCTTTCCACGTGTCACTTGAGCATTACGGTACTTCCATTTAAAAAAAAAAATGAGTGTCAAATATTATTTTGCCTTCAGTAGTTTAGCAAGGAATATAAATGCTTTGCATTTTCCCCCAGATAAGCTTTGCATTCCTGAACAGCTTAGTATCTCATCAAAAGACTTGTTTACAGTCATGCTCATTAGTTGCCTCTTAACAGACAGGATGTGTTGCAAAGTTGAATGTCAAAACTGTAAAGTAAGAAGAAAGCAGGTATAGAGTCCCCATCTGCAATGCGAGTCTCTCTCAACAGTCAAAGGAAATGGCTAGTCAAAGTAACACAGCCCCAATCCCTGCCCCCATACAAAACCTAAATATGTGACTACTCTATATTCATGCAGTTTCTGCTTCACTTTCTCTCTTTCCTTCCCTTTTCTCCATCTGCTGTCTCCCCCACTGTCTAAATTTAGATTTAAATTTAGAGACTTGAATGTTTTTGCTTATATTATTCTGTAAATGCTGTGCACACGGTTGGTGGTGTATAAATAATAATAGTCCGCCCCCTTGCTGGGGTAGAACACAAAAAGCACCTGCACACCCTCCCTATTGTCTTCCAAGAACAACTCAAGATACTGTGTTTGATCTAGAAAATCCTTACTGGCTTTGGATGTAAATACTTGAGAGACCACCTTCTTTCTTTTATGCCATCACGATGCAATAAGAGCCCTTCTTGACTGTACTAGCTATGTATCAAGTTTGAACAGCAAGGGCACATACAGAAGACTTCTCTGTGGTGGCCCAAAATAGAGGAACTCTGCTCCCCTTGAGTCCATCAGAGTCTACAGTGGTACATCCCAGAAGATGCCAGAAGTACTGTAAAACATTTCTTTGAGATGACTTTAGACATGATGTAAATTACATTCCATTTTGGTTTTATTTTGTGTGTTTTGTTTTCATTTTAACTCTGTTCCTCGCTCTGAGACTTTGTTTTCATCAACAGCCTATTGTGGATGTAGGCCAGTGGTTCCCAAACTGGGAGGCGTGGCTCCCAGCCTGGGGATCTGCAGAAACCAGCCAGGGCAGCCACGGAGCGCCACGGAATCCTCTCACAATACAGTGCAATGCCAATTGGCATCAATATCATGTCATGGGGAGCCACAGCCAATGGTCGCCAATGGTCAAGGGAGACGCAGGTCAAAAAAGTCTGGGAAACACTGATGTAGGCGATGGCTTTGAACATAAAGCTCTCGTTATGGCAAACAGGACTCCAGGAGTTCATAGAGGTCTTTCCCTCACCAAAGCTGACAATGGAAGAGCCCCTGTTGGGTTGTTTCACCAGATCAGAGCTAGGACTTATAATGAATCAAGGATATAGATTTGAAAACACATCCAACTAACACATCCAACACATTCTGACAATCAGAAGCATTATCTTTCATTCACAAAAAGTGGGATCCTCCTGGCTCTAAGCTGTGTTAAGGAAGTTCCTTGTATGATCAGATTTGCAACCACCACTTTCACACCAGATATTTTGCTGTTGACATAACTTCAGGATACAGACCCACAACAGGACTTGAGGTGGTGACCTGAGGTTGAATTGCAGTCTGTGCATTGCACCACCACTCAATTTATGACCTGGGGGGGGGAGAACTGTGGGAAGACCATTCACATCTGCCATGAAAGCTTTCTTACACCCAGGTCAGGTGATATTCTAGGTTAGGTGATATTCTTTGACCCTTATTAAAACTGAGGCTTGCTCTGATCCGACAATCTGGGAAGCTGCTGTTACAAGGGAGGGGTCATAGCCCAATGGTGCAGCACATGCTCTGTATGCAGAAGACCCAAGGTTCAATCTCTGGCATTTCCAGGTTGAGCCAGGAAATAACCTCATCTGAACCCTGGAGAGTCACCACCTCCTAGACAATACTGAGCTGGACGGACCCATAGCCTGGCTCAGTAGAAGACAGCTTCATATGTTCACAGTCTTTGCTCTTGGATATGCTCATATGCCTTCAGCCGTACAAGAGCTGAGTCTGGACACAATCCACGTGATGGATACAATATAAGGCATCTCTCCACAGTGATCTCATTATTTATTTATTTTCACATTTTTATACCGCCCTTCCTCCAAGGAGGTCAGAGTGGTGTACATATTTCCTCCCCTCCTTTTTGTCCTCACAACAACCCTGTGAGGTAGGTGGGGCTGAGAGATAGTGACTGGCCCAAGGTCACCCAGGAAGCTTCGTGGCTGAGCGGGGATTTGAACCTGGATCTTCCAGGTCTAAGTCCGACTCCCAAACCACTACACCATCCTGGCACCATTCTCATTACACAGAGAATGCAAAACAAACAAAGGCAGCATTATTTTTAAATCACAGAAGTAGGATTACAGGGGTTTGGGGTTGTTTTGCCAAGAAGATGATGTGCTTTTCTTAGTTATTCTGTTCATATAGACTCATTTTTACAGAGCAGCAGAGGGAATCCAGTTCTAGATGAAACTGGAATGCCTATTGAAGTCCCATGACTCTATTTTAGGAAGTAGGACTTGCATGCTGCTCCATCCCAGCAAGAACAAAAGCAAGAAGATCAGCCTGGCCTGGACCATTATTCAGAGCACCAACAACGACTGAGAGCTTCTTTTCTCCATACTTCTAAAAAGAGCTCTCCTGTGGCTGCAGAGGTAATACAAGGGGGAAGAGCATGAGTGTATGGGGACTGGGGCACAACACACATGCGTGTGCATGCGCTTGTGCACACGCAGGCACGCACACACCCTCCCTCTTTTATAAATATATATTTTAAAATATTTATGTAAGCCTCTCAGAGCTTTTAAGACGGAGTATGATATAAATCAAGCACGCAAGCAAACAAATACATTTTACCGCAAGACAGTAGGATAACCTCTAGTCAAACATTTTAGCATAATGCCTGGAATCAATTTCTCTGTTACGCCTAAAGCAGCTTTTCTTATCAGCACTTTGTAATAGTCATCATCAAAGACTTTTTGTAAAATACTATTGCACTTATTTTGCAAAATCTGTCGCTATTTGCTCGTTTTGTAGTTCAGCCACATTGAAACATACATTATTCAAATCCCCTTATCAGTTGACTTAGCTTGACATGAAACAGTACAAACAACCTGACACTTTTTGAAAACTAGAAATTAATAGATTGAGGCGGGCATGTATTAATATTCTGGATGGCTTCCCATGTTCAGATCCATGGCACTTAGCCTAGATTTCGATGAAATTAGTCATGCTTAAGGAGTCCAATAGGTTATTTTACTGAGGTTTAGGAACCTCAGATGTGACTTGATGCATAATTTCACTTACATTTTAATAGAAAAGACTGGAAAAGCCAAGGTGTGCATGGAAAGTGCTTTTTTACAAATTGCGAGAATGCCATGAACCCAAGTTCTACTACAATCACTGCTAATTTAGCTTTTTCAACTCTGTGGCCTCATAAAAAAAGCTGATAGCAAGACTATTAACACATTCCTATTTAGTATGCATCATTCTCTCACGTTTCTTGCAGATATTAATTAAGAAGACTTGCAGCCCAATCCTGTGCAAGACGCACCGGCCAGCCTAAATGACTGGCTGCTGCATCCTACGCAGGATGTGGCCTGCACCAGCGGAGCCAGGACTCACCTCGGTGGAAGGGGACATTTGTCCCCTTCTATTTAGCTTCCATTCGTCCCTCAGCTACTTAGCTGGCACAAAACCGGGGAGGCCGTGTAAGGCCAACCAGGCCCAGGAAGGGGGTTAGGATATCGGCGGAGTGCACCACCGATATCCCCACCCCCTTTCCTGGCCTGGCCAGCCAATCGCCCCCTCCCCTGCAACCCCTGTCCACCCTTCCCATGCCCTCCCAACACCCAGCGTAGCATTTACCTCTGTTGGCATGGGTTCTGGAGGGCAGTGGAGTGAGTGGTGCTGGCCTTTGCACCAGCGCCACTTACTCCGGAGGTGCCACAAAAGTGCTTTCTGGCACTTTCATGACACCATAGGCCAGTGGAGCATTCACTCCACGAGGCTATATTTGGGCAGGATTGCGTCCTTTGTTTTATCTTTCACTCCGTTCTCTTCTTTATTCCATAAACCTGTTACCAACGTATGTTGTTCCTCCATCAACAACATTGCAAAAATATGGACATTCCTCTCTGCCCCCCCCCCTTTATAAGCTCACACCCTGGTCATCTCTCATCTTGACTACTGTAGCCTTTTTTCTGGTCTTCTGTTGTCTCAGCCCCTTCACTTCCATGCAGCATTTTGTTTCCTAAATCATTGACCTTTCTCTTGTTCAGATCCCTTCACTGCCTTATACGGAATCAAATCATTGGCCCATCTAGCTTAGTTACTTGTAGCTCAGTACTAGGGCTGACTAACAGCAGATCAGGGATTCAGACCTAGGGGCCTTCCTAGTTCTACCAGGAGATCCACATACAGAACCTGGGAACTTCTACATGCAACACATACGCTCTAGATGCCAAACTACCTGAAGTAATGGAAGAGGGCTGTATATGAACTGCAGTACCCACTGAAGTGACATGGCCTCAGAGGCGGAACTACGGTGGAGCGCGTGGAGCAGGAGCAGGAACAAACGAACTAACTAAGTAACTCACCGAGCGTTGTGTGTGGGCCCTCCCGCCCTCCCTGAGCCCGTTTGGCTCTGAAATGAGAGCAAACCGGGCGGGGGGGCGCGTCTACGTGACGCGAGGGCGCGTCACGACGCTGGCCCCACCCCCTCACACCTGGGCGCCCTCCCGGCGCCTTGCGCCTCTGCATGGCCTGATGATCTAAACTTGATGGCTAAGGGCGCAATCCAATCCTACTTAGGCCGCTTTTGTAACCAGCGGCACAGCGAAAACGGGAGGCCCCAGAATGGAAAGGGGATTCAAATCCCCTTTAAATTCCCCATTTAGAGGAATTTTGCCATCATGTCTGGCCACCAATGTGTCAAACGCACATGCCAAGCCATTTAATTATGGTGTCTACATGTTCCCAGGCCAAAGAGCCACACTTCATGCAGAGGGTTTCTGAGTATCCTCTTTCTGGAAGTAGCCTCCATGCCACCAAATAAACGTCGCCTGAAATGTGATGGGACTTTGACATTGTCCTCCATTGTCCTCCACTGCAGCATGTATGAAGATCTGTTGGTGGATAAAAATGGAGAAACGTTGGTGTGTCCACATGAGTCCTTGAGCATGCCTTAAAGGGGGTCTTTGCAGCCTATATGATTTGCTTTCAATCACTCTGATGAAATGTATTTATACGTACTTTTCTGATTAAACATTTTTTTATTAATATGGACATATCCTGGAGGGCAGATTCCATTTTTAAAGAGTCTTCTGGTAATGAATGTACTGTGTTCTACATTACATAATACTAGTATGATATAGAGGACATCAGTTATCTTTTTTATTTTTAATGCACTCTCAACTCAAGTCTTTCAGATATAGGAATTTCACACTTGCAAACTTTGCCTGGGGAAAAAAATGCACACAATAATGCCTTTTGTATTGGAGGATGTTGACCCAGGAACAGGGCCTGCTTCTGATTGCTCAGTACAATACAGAGGCACATTCCAGCTTTATGACCTTCAGTATACAACTTTATAAAACTGTGTGTAAGAATTGAATATGAAGGACAGTTACATAGTAGTTCACTTTGTTGCATCTGCTTGTTTAAATAAACTAAAAGAAAATCAGATTCTATAGGTGGATGAGATAAATAGCTCTGGTTTAAGAAAACAAGCACACCTAAAAATGTTTTTAAAAGATAACTTGTCAATGAATAGGACACATCCTTTTCAGACATTACATTCAACATGTGTACCATCTGCATACAGTGTACACATGATCATTGATCTGTACACACATGTGCAGTTATTCATACCTTATTCACAGCACAATCCAGTGTAAAGATCCAGCCAGCGGCCCAGGGCCACCCACCGGATCCTGCGCCCAAGGCTGCCCATTGACTGGTGGGCCAGAGGTCTACTCAGGAAAGGGGACGCTTGTCCCCTTCCCTGGGTGTAAACTGGGGTTGTCCCGATAGGCCTCCTTGGATTTCCGCCAGCTAAATAACTGGCGGAAGTTGGAGGAGGCCATGTAACGGCCTAGCCACCCTGCAGAGATGGGGATATGGCCAACACCATCCCCTCCCCCTCCCCCTTCTGGGCCAGCTAGGCCAATGGTCCCCCTCCCTCACCCACCGGACCGTCCAAGCGGCTGCCGGCGGGAGTGCTTACCTTCCTCCGGCGGCCATGTCCTGGTCCGGCGTCGGAGTGAGGGAGGCCGGCCTTGTGCTGGACTCCCTTACTCTAGAGTCATCACGAACATGCTTTACGGCATGTTCGTGACGGCTTCCGGCGGTGGAGTGTTCGCTCCGTCGCCAGATACCTCCGGTGGATTGCGCCCTCAATGTGAGAACAGCAGTACATGTCATCTGTACTCTACATTTTCTGTAGGTACACTTCTTTTAAAATTAATGCATGTACATGTTAATGTGCACACAGCCTATGAAATGGTCATAGTGAATCAGACCTTTGGTCCCCCTAGGTCCGTGTTGTCTGCTCTGGCTGTCAGGAGAAGCCCTGGGTGTCCCGTCTAATATACCAAGGATTGAATTGGGAACCTTCTGCATACCGAGCATGTGCTCTCCTACTGGATCTAACATGTAATATAGCCCTATTATCTTCCAGTTATCAACATTAGAAATGGGGCCAGTGCACTCTCTCAGCTGTCAAAGGCAGTAAGGTAGAAAGGTGTGTGGAGTGGATGGGAACATCCAAATGACTCAATAAAGTCTCATCTATATGGGTAGCACCATACTTCAGTGTACAGGGAATCCAAGGTGTTATCATCCATAAGTTCGACTTTGAATGCACCACCCTTTGCTCAACTCTATAACCTCCCCAAATGTAAAAAGAGCAGCTTGTGGAGGCAGTAGTAATAACCATGATGACAAAATGGAGGGAGGGCCGCAATACCTACCGGTAGTTCCTTTCTAAGTAGTCTTCTCTATAGACTGTGCCATCTTGGGTGCCCCTGCACATCCAAGAAGGCACAGATCATAAACGGTATGATCTAGTAAAGATCAGCTGTTCCCATGATAAAAATAACTCCCTGAGATTTCTCAATTAAAGGGGAAGGGTCTCAGCAGGGACCACCTGTCCATGGATGCTTTCTAGCTTCTTGTGACAGTCCTTTAAAGCAGGCGTGGGGAACCTCCGACCCGCGGGACGATCCGGCCCGGCCCGCACGGGACCGGACCAATCCGGCCCGCGTGGGACCGGACCGGAGGCTCCGCCATCGCCACCGCCGCCGCCGCGTTCGCGCGCTTCCTGGGTTTAAAAGCGGCCTTTGCACAGTGCCGCTGAAGCTGAGATTGCCCTGAGGGCATTCTCAGCTTCAGCAGCGCTGTGCGCATGTCCAGGAAGGTCGCTTTCAGAAGGAGGAGGAAAGCAGCCTTCCTGGACATGCGCACAGCGCCGCTGAAGCTGAGATTGCCCTCAGGGCAATCTCAGCTTCAGCGGCGCTGTGCAAAGGCCGCTTTTAAACCCAGGAAGCGCGCAAAAGCGGCGGCGGCGGCGGCGGTCCCGTCCCAGAGCCAAGGTAAGGAGAGTGAGTGAGTGAGTGAGTGAGTGAGTGAGTGAGGGAGGGAGGGAGGGAGGGAGAACGAACGAGCGAGCGAGCGGTCGGTGGGAGGGAGGGAGAGTGGTGGGTGGGTTGGTGGGTGGGTGGGAGGGGGAGAGATAGAGAGCGGTGGGTGGGAGGGAGCGGGAGAGAGAGAGCGGTGGGTGGGAGGGAGGGGGAGAGAGAGAGAGTGGTGGGTGGGTGGGAGGGGGGAGAGAGAGAGTGGTGGGTGGGAGGGAGGGGGGAGAGAGAGAGCGGTGGGTGGGAGGGAGGGGGGAGAGAGAGAAAGAGAGAGCGGTGGGTGGGTGGTAAATTCGCGGGGGGCCGGCCCGCAGCAAATTTTCCCTATGGGAAAATGGCCCCCCACTGCAAATAGGTCCCCCACCCCTGCTTTAAAGGCTTCCACATATTCCTAAAACTCATCACATGATGCTGCAGTGCATTGAATGATGTACAGGTATGTATGAGTCTGCCCAAAGACTTACATCTCTGCAGAGATAGCTGCGACTTTGTAAGCTTTTCTTTTCCCTAAGATATTTTAAAAAATCGTAAAAATCTTATTATTCCTTAAAACGGTAATCTGGGAGCCCTGCTTCTACTTTACATCAACATAAATTAGCAAGGACAGTGAGTGGGGCACTGTGACTGATGTGATGGGTTATTTTGTATCCTAAACAAGACAGTGATTCCAATCAATTGCAAACTGGATTCTGACCTTGTTTGTTGCTAGCAGATGAATTTCCTGAAGGCATCACAGCAAGAAATGAGCCATCCAACATTTCCTTTTGATTTTTGAGGTATTTAGAATTTAGACACGCCAATTACTTAATACTCTGACAGCCCAATCCTGCCTAAGATGTGATGGCCAGCTGAAATGGCCAGCCGCTGCATTCTAAGCAGGATGCGGGTCACGCCGGTGCAGCTGGGGCTCACATTCATTCCCTTCCCCTGGGGTAAGCCATGGTGGCCCCAATGGGCCTCTTTGGATGCACAACTGCCTGAGGAGGCCATGTAAGGCCGGTCCGGCCCGGAAAGTGGCTCAGGATAGTGGCACAGTCCGATATCCCAGCCCCCTCCCAGGCCTGGCTGCCCATTCAGCTTCTCCCCTACCACCCTAACCCACCCTCCCGCCACCTGGCTTACCTGTGTCTGGTGGCGCGGGTCGTGGAGGACGGCATTGTGAGCGGTGCCGGCCGTGCCAGCACCGCTTACACACGAGGTGGCGTGCAAGTGTCTTATGGCACTTTTGCGACACAAAAAATCGACAGAGCGCATGCTCCACCGGACTATTTCTAGGCTGGATTGCAGCCTGAGCGGCTAAAATTATTTCCATGTTGACATTTTAAGACAATAGCTCAAGTGTAATTATTTTAATAACCTGTCTGGAGCTGTGTTAAATAACCACATGAGCCCACAATCCAGCCACTTCTTAGCAACATCTGTTAAATGCAGATGTTCTGCTTCTTTAGTTTAGCAAGCTGCTGATGGCAGCATCACTCACTTTTTTTTAATCTGAATGCTGCTTTTGCAGATTCTACGTGTGCTTCATGAAAGCCTATATCTAAATTATTGGCCTTCTCACTCCCTTGAGCCAGCTGTGCTATTGGCTAATTAGCCAATGCTTACCGAGTCGCATTTTAATCTTCTCTAACCTACGAGAACAGATGCCTTCTACCCAGAAAGGATGACCAGACTCTGTATGTGTGAGTAAAATGTAAAAATGGTTCCCTGTATGTCAAAATATTGAAAACCACTGCTCTGCACCAAGCACTTTTGCTTAAAAGTTATTTGGATGGATTACAAGCTCAGCATCTAGATGCAGCCTTTAGAGTTGCCACCAAATTTCATCCACAGTGAAATTCAAGGCAAGTTTGAATGGTCTTGCTCAGGAATAATGAGAAGGAGAATCACTTATATATGCATCATGCAGGCTGGTGGGGGGTAGGTTTGTGCTGCTAGACTATGAAACTTGCATAGCAAATATGAATAAGCAAATACAGTCAGTTCTCTTTATATACAAATTCGCTATCTGAGAATTCGCTATCTGCAAGGGGCCGAATTGCCATCTGCAAATTCGCTATCTGCAAGGGGCCGAATTGTCATCTGCAAATTCGCTATCTGCAAGGGGCCGAATTGCCAGCTATCTCTGCTATCTCATCAGGGCCATTGTTCTCTTAGCTTTATTTTTCCCGCGGGTTCCCACGTTGCTCTGGGAGCAAATTTCCCTGCCTTGCTGCATTTACTGTAAAGGGTAATCTGTCTCTTCTGAAGTTACTGAGTGTGTGTTTGTGTTTTCTGTTGAATGTCATTTGCAACACAATGGGAACTGTTTGTGCTCTCTCTGGGCTTCCAAGATACTGTACAATACCTTTTATATTTGCATAATGTTGTTAGGAAGGAATAATAATTAATTTGCTAGAGTTAGGAATTGTTCTATAACAAAGAGCCAATGTGGTATACTGGATGGTGCCCCCACTATCACCCAGCCCATAGACTTCAAAGTAAGATTCAGGTTCACCAAGTTCATATAGTGCATGGCAAAGAGGGTCCACCTAACGCAATTTTCCCCATAGGCTCAATGATTTGGTATCTGCTGATTCGGTATCCACTAGGTTTTCCAGGAACCTAACCCTAGTGGATAATGAGAACTGACTTATGTTTACAAGTGATGTGAATATTCACCTATTTTCAATCCTGTTCAGTGTCATTGTTTCCTCTGGCGACTGCTTCTAATTTCCCATTTCGCCCCTGGCTGCTACCACTTCTTCCTTCCTGGATTAATCACATGACTAATCCCACCCAACCAGGGATTATGTTCTAAACAGGAAGGCATTACAATGCTATGTGTAGCCAATCAGTTTAGGCTCTGAATACATGAGGGTAATCAAAACGAATAAGCAAATATGTTTACTAGTGCTGAATACGTATCTATGGGAGTGACCATATGTCCCGGTTTGCCCCTGCTGTCCTGGCATCCTCTCTGTTTTATCATTTGACCCAGAGCCAGGTGGGGCTGGAAATACCTGGCAGGAGGTGCAGCATTGCTTCAGCCCAACCAGAGGAGCCAGGAGAGAGTGGCTGCATGAATTGCCTCCCACCAAACTCTCGCGAGCGCTCAGAAAGAGCCAAAAAAGTCCCAAAAGACAGGGGAGGCGGTGATTGATGGTGCAAAGAGCCACTTTCAAAAGGGGCCTTTCCAACTTCAGTGGGGGGACCATTAATATTTGTAATATTTTCCCACCACCAGACCCACAAAAGTGAGTCAGCTGGCAATGGGTGTAAAATAGGGCAGAGAACGGGGCGGGGAGGGGATGTTTCGAGGTCAGGGAGGGGGACGTGTCAATGGCAGGGAGGGAGGAGCAGAGACCATTCTGGTTTATGTCCCAGTTTGGGTGATCAATTATATGGTCACCCAATTTAAAAAGGAAGCCTGGCTTGGGGTGGGGGAAGAGGCTGCTGTAGTATTCACAAAAATCAATGAGTCATTTCAGCCAAGTCCTAATTTTAAGAAAATTAAAGACACTTCTCAGCGAGGAAGGGGACGTGCACATCTCTACTTTTCTACGATCTACAATCTAAGAGCTAATAGTACTCTGAGGACTGTACATACTCCTGTCCATGGAGCTGATGCAATCCTTTTGATTTAAGAGTTCCCAAGATGCCCTATCTAGAAATGGTCCGACAGCTTTAAGAGCATTCGCCTTTCATTGCTCATAACTCCCAAAGTCTCCATCATTTAGGCTGACAGATGGGCCACATTATGAAGGGCTTTCATATGCCTGGTCTCCCTCTCCTGCTGCTACTCCATTACAAAGCGATTATTTCTTGCACATGTCAGCATGACATTCTTTAGAGTTTCTACATTAATAAGTGGTTTGATGTCAAAGTTTCCAAACCATATTAATTGCACAACTTACATTCATTATGCATTATTTTTTAAGGAAACAGTCTTCTCATAGATGACATAGCTCTTCTGTTCCTGTTTCCTTTAGAAAATACACATATCTAGGGATTCTTTTTCCTGATGGGTTTTCCTCTTGCAAGTTGCATTCCAATGACTGTACTCTACAACATGTACTATACTGGCAATCTGCAATAAATATCCAATTGCACCTTGCTTTTTACAAGGTAAAGAAAAGTTCAAATCTATATTGCAGTGTTCAGAATGCCCTTAGGGTGTTCTCCTACCATTTCTAACATCTTTAATGAACAGTGGTTACAAAAACAAACATTCATGGAGAGATAATCCACATGAGCCAGTCTCAGGTCCAGCTATAGCATGGAGCTCGCCTGCCCCGGCAGGTGCTGCTCCTTCACCAGAGTAGGCCTTCTAGCATTGGCCTTCTAGCATTGGCCTCCATGCCAGTGGGACTGACCTCCACACTGTCACAATGTTTGCAACAGCGTGGAGCCCAGTACCACCGGCGGAGTCCAGCATAGGATTGGGCTGTAACCAGAGATGACAGTGGCTGGACTGTGGGCTCATGTGGTTATTTAACACAGCTCCAGACAGGTTATTGCTGGTTGGACCAGTAAAATACGGACTGATTGGCAAACCTAAGTGTCATGCTGGGTTGGATCTCAGTGGGGCTCCAAAAATCCCCACACCAAATTCCTAGTAGTATGCCTCTGAATACCAGTTGCTGGGAAACAAACACAAGGGAGGTTTATACACCTTTATGTCCTGCGTCTGAGCTTCCAAAAGGTTTCTGATTGGTCACTGTGGGAAACAGGATACTGATCTCCACAAAGCTTTGGTTCTTATGGCATTTAGAGCATTTGGAAGCAGCACATCACAACTTAATTTTAAAATGCCTGTCCTTGGTTCTTGTTGGGTATTGAGGGGAGGGGCTTGCTGAAGATGCAGGACACTTGTTTACTGCATCTTTTTGGGCACGTGATCCACCTGTTGTGGTGTCCGTTATAACGATGGAATTCTTTTTTCCTAGGATTGCCAACTGTTCAGGAAAAATGCTGTGGGTTTTGTTGCTACTGTTTTTCAAAGCTCTTGTTCAATTTATTTATTTATTTATTTATTTATTTATTTATTTATTTATCACATTTTTTATACCGCCCTTCTTCCAAGGAGCTCAGAGTGGTGTACATATTTCCTCTCCTCCTTTTGTCCTCACAACAACCCTGTGAGGTAGATGGGGCTGAGATATAGTGACTGGCCCAAGGTCACCCAGGAAGCTTCGTGGCTGAGCGGGGATTTGAACCTGGATCTTCCAGGTCTAAGTCCGACTCCCAAACCACAAACAACTTTCACACTGGGCTTCATGCCTGGACCTGCGTAAACCTGCTCCATCCACAGGCCCAGCCCAACTGGATTTCTTTCTCTCCCTTCCTCCTTCTTTCCACTAATGTATGCAAGAAGTCTGGATCTAATGACAAACACTTATGCATCCAGCATTAGCTTGTAATCATGCTATAGCCTTCTCAGTATTTGAATCTTTTTTCATACAACAAAGCAACAAGCACGCATTCATCTGGAGGAAAGCCAAGAGTTTTGTACCGAAGGTGTCAAGAAGTATGACTCATTTGCTTTCTCCGTTTGCTACTGAGTTTCTACTCTACATGTAATTCTCTAACCTTAGCCATCATGACATCACATTTATCAGTGTCTTTATATAGCAAAAAATACCTCTTCAAGCAGCAAACTCATTAGGACCGCAAAAGCACTTGCAAGCTAAAAGCAGATCTTTGACACAGAACTGCTCAAACCTGATTTTGTCTCTACCTGAAGCTTGAAAATTGAGATTCTTCAGAAAGGAAATCAATCATGTTGTAGAGAAAATACAAAAGTATCTTTCAGCAATTAAATTGCACCGAAGGAATTGAAGCATAGTTAGACTAATAGCCTAATCCTATCCTTCCCCCCCCCCCGCCGCCAATGCAGACACGCCCAAACGGCTCATGTTGCATCCTGAGGGTGAGGTCAGTCCTGGAGGTCTCCTCTGGGTAAGGGAACACTTGTTCCTTTATCCAGGAGTAAGCCTCAGTGGCGCGGAGGGAACCACTTGAATCTGTGGTAGTGAAATCGCAAGTGCAGGTTCGAATAGACCCAGGTTGTCGGATTGGGCCCAGGAAGGGGGCTAGAACTTAGCAGACACCGCTGCCACTGAACCCCCCTTTCCCAGAGCTGATCCGCCCTTCCCTGCCCCATTGCAACCCTATTCTGCCCTTCCCCTACCCGTTCTGTTCTCCCCCCCCACCCCATCCTGCCTCCCCTGCTGATTTACCTGGGTCGGCAGGTCCCGTTGGAGCTGCTGCTGTGCATGGGGTCACTGTGGCCTTCCCATTGGTGCTCCAGCAGCATACGCCTCTGCACGCTGTTGGAGGCTCCTTTGTGACTGCCATAAAGCAGTTGCCGCTGGCAGAATGCTCATTCCGCCAGCATCCAAGCCCAATTGGATTGGGCTGTAAATGGAGTTTTCATAGTGCTTGGAAAGAGCAGTGTAATCCAAACTGGAGTGCCACAGAATTTGCATGGCTATTTGACTAATAACATGAGCAGCAAGGTCTCTTGTTGGTCTCTCTTAAAACGCTCTGTCATTCATGTACTATTAGCTCTGCCCATATGAGTAGACCACATGAGCTAGTAGTACAACCAAATGGCATTGAACCCTAGATTGGTCACAGTCAAGCAGATTGTGCTGGAGGAGAACTTAACTCCTCTTGCTTTCCTTGCCAAGTGAAGGGCCAAGCATGCAGCATTCACTCCAGGTAAGTATACTTCAGCTTTACAACTCTCCATCCCTATGCCCTGAACTCTTATAGTGTTGGGAAGAGAGGGTGGATCAAGTCCTGATTCCTGCAGATTTTGACTCAGGGCAGATTGCAGCAAGATGCTGCAGAAAAAGATCTCGCTGCATTCCCCTAGTGCTATGGTAAGCAGACATAGGGTCAAAAATATCAGGGGGCAATCAGGAACTGACCAGATTGTGTGCCAGCCACCTGGCCATGCTAGCCCCCCCCCCCAGTATTGGCCAGTATTGCCCTAGATTGCCCCCATCCATCAATGTGGAGGGTGGAAGGAGCTGCTGCCCATTACCTGCCATCAGTAAGCTGGGATGGCAGTGCAGACCTTGCCTGCCAGAGGATCCACCTTACTGGACTCTTAGTACTGGTGGTAGCAGTAGCACCCTATGTGCTATCAGACAGCAAGAGGGGATGCCATTGTTGGGCACTGCCCAGAGCCCCCAGCAACCCAGAACCAACACTGACCAAATCGCTACCCATTCTCAGCGGACTTGGCCATCGCATGTCACAGCTTCCCACTGCTTTGCCTCTCACTTTTATCTTCTCCTCTTACTGCCCCTTTTGCTTGTGTACATTTTGGTGAGTTGTATTCCATTCTTCCACCCTGAAGCTCAGAGCAGATTACATGGAGAATCATTTCATAGCAACCTTGCGAGGTAGATTAGGTAGAGCGTGTAATAGCAGTATAAGTGGGCGCAGAATGGCAGCCATGGTCAGCAGCATGCAACAAGTGGGACCACTGAGGCGTAAAGGCAAATGGAGTGCCAGGAATCCTTTCTCCACTGCTCTGCATGGAGCTTTGCACTGCACTGTCCTTTAGAAATGGGGCTGCCATCATGTTTATTTATAAGGCAAAAAGCACTGAACTAAAAGGCTCCTGAAAGAAACTGGTGAAGCATTGCCTCCTGCCTTTCATTTTTATGTCCCCCTTTAAAAGTCAGACAGTAGCACTGAACAGAATTTTTAATTGGGGGGGGGGGGTCCAGTCTGCATTGGCTAGATGAGATCTCCATTTAACTCATGTGCTGTTGAAGACAAGCCCTGCTCTATTTCATAAACACTATTAAGCATGTCAGGGCTTGCCAAGATTTGAATTTAATAAGTCAATAATTTCATTGTAAGGTTTTGCCAGCAAACTAAATACTACGCTTGCTGCAGTGTGTACTGCAGAGATGTATTTTTGTGGGGTGCACATGTCAACTTCTCTGATGATTTGATGCCTGCATGTGATAGCAGCTGACATTTTGACATGACATGTCAAATTGTATACAGTGTTTTGATTGTATTTGAGAGGTGACACGGAATGCTATTTCATATTTTCAGGAGAAGCTCTGCGGTCATGCGCTGTGCCCATCCTGACTAGAAAGGAAAATACGAAATACGATTAAACCCCCTTCAGTCTTTGTTTTGCTTCCTTTCCCATTGCTGTAATGTCTCCTTTTCAGACTCTAGCAGGAAGCAGAAAGACATTAAAGCGTACAGGCATCCGACTAAGTAGTCATGTGTGTCTTGTAATTACTGTCCTCTCAGCCTGGCACAAGCAAAGGTATGCAGTACTTGGAACCAGTGAGGTATAATGGGTAGGGTGTTAGATTAGGACCTGAGACAGGACCTCTGAGAGGCATTTTATCAGGGGGTTCTTTTGGGCCGTTTCTCAAATGGGGAGGGGGAAAACAGGGTGGGGGAGGAGAGCAATAGCCGGAAAAGTCTCCGGAGTCCAAGTCTACCAGGATTCCCAATGTGGCATCCAGATCTACCTGGTCGGTAGACCTGGCCCAGCCACCGTTTTTCACTCTCCATGAGGCCAGCTGAGATGCCAGGAAATTTCTGGGCCCTCTCCTTTGGCTCTTGGGCCCCTTTTAACCCCCCCCTTTTAACCCTGGGTCTGATACAATTTGCCCCCTTTACCCCCCTCTCATGGGTCCTGACCTGAGAGATCCAGGTTGAAGGCCCTACTCAACCATGAAGGTCCCTGGGGACCCTCTCTCAACCTAACCTATCTCACAAGGTTGTTGTGAAGGAAAAAAAGGTGTGTGAATAATGTATGCCACACTGAACTCCTTGGAGGAAAGGCAAGATATAAATTCAAACACAAACACACTCATGCAGAGAGAATCACATGACTTTACTTCCTATAGGCAGCCTCATAGTACAATAAGTTCTAATCTTTGTTAGCTCCTGACCCACAAGTTTCACCCAATGGATGTGATCAATATTTTAGTGTCAAATTTCAAAGAGAAAGAAGGTGGAGCTAAGAATATTAGTTTATGCAAAAGACCCTTAGCAAAGCCTGAACAGCATGTTTATTAAAAAAAAAAAATCTTTGGATGTTTTTCTCCCCCCCCTCCCATTTCCAAGCCAGACACATTTGGATGTCTTCTGTGTTACTTAGCACTTTTCGCCTTGGGCTCCACCCCTGGAGTGGCTAACTGTAGTCAGGGCTATATACTTTATCCCTTGCTAGAAATATCTATTTTTCCCCTTTTTAATTATATCCAGCCTGGGGAGTTCTGTGCAACTCAAAAGCTCATATACCACATTGTGAACTTTCATTGTAATAAAGGTATTTTGCTATTCCTGTACTTTTTTTTTATGTTCTTCAAACTTATAACCTTGAATATTCCATTTTTGTACTAGCTGAAGCTATTTACCACTTAACCAGCCTATCAGTGTATAGGTGGTATAGTTAACGAGTGGCAAAATGGCAAATTATTCTACTCATCCAGAGCAGCAATTTTATTGTATATGTAAAGTCCCAAATAATACTTTAAACTAGTTAATTGGTAGTGGAATGTGTGGGCACCTGCTTTGTTCAATGCAAGGAGAGAAATGCACTCTGCAAATGCACCAGGTAGTGCTTTGGTTGTTATAGGGTGCGGTTGATTGAATTAAACATCAACTGGCCAAATGTGTGCAGAGGCATACGAACATGCACAGGTTGCTAAACTGCTGTGAGCTACATGTGCAAATACAATACACATGTAGCACACATTCATCTTCCCTATAGCTCTACCAACTCCAAAATTCAGCAGGCATCACCACTCCATCTTTGATATTCACATGTCATCTATTAAATACTAAATGCCATTTTCTGCCGGTTATATTATGCATGGTGAAATCCACCATAACCCTTCGGCATCGGAGCAAGCACCCCGGCGCTGAAAGGCATCGCAAACGTGCCGTAAGACATGTTTGCACCTCCTATGGAGTAAGGGAGGCTGGCGCAAGGCCGGCCTCCCTCACTCCGGCGCCGGACCAAGGATGCGGTTGGCGGCAAAAGGGAAGTCTTCCACTGCCGGCTGCATGGGCAGTCCAGCTGACGAGGGAGGGGGTCCATTGGGTGAGCCGACCCAGGAGGGGGAGGGGATGGCGTTGACCATATCCTTCCCCCTGCCGGGCCAGCTCGGCTGTTATACGGCCTCCTCCGACTTCCGCCAGCTAGCTGGCGGAAATCCAAGGAAGCCGATAGGGCTGGGGAATTTACACTCGGGGAAGGGGACGAATGTTTGGCTCTTGGGCCCCAGTAGACCTCTGGCCCGCCACATTCCTGTGTAAGAATTTGCTGCCGGATCCTTACACAGGATTTCACTGGCAATCTTGGACTATATTTTTATGCAATCTTTGACAATATTTTATATTAGGTATAAAATAGTGTCAGCACCAGCCAACATCTGTTATGTAACAATATTTATTATTTGACAACTGATGACTTATCAGATTTCATATTTAATACCAAATAAGAGAGTCATTTAGTAATAATGTTTAGGTTTGCATTTTCAAAGTATCTCACTTCTATTATCTAAATGATTCTCACACCAGCCCCATAGGATCAGTCCATATTATTATCAACTATATTCAACAGATGTTGGGGCTCAGGCTGGGAGATAGCGGTTTACCTAAGATTGCCTAGTGACTTCATTGCTGAACTGAGATTTGGACCAGGAAATTCATAGTTTGACACTACACAAAAAGCAGAACCATCAAGAAATGCCAAAGCACTTGAAGGGGCACATGGGGGGGGGGGTGTTAAGAATCATGCATGACTCATGAGAATCTAAACTTCAGATGTGACATTTTACATTCAACATTGGAAGGGCAACACTGGGTATTTGGGTGAATTTCAAATACAGTATTTGTTACATTTCTGCATCTAATTCTACAAGTCTTTGGCTTTCAAAATTTCAGCTCAAAATTTCAGCAATCACAAGAAAGTGACTTAGGGGCTTGGGAAAAGACTCATTAAAGAGAAAATGTATTACCTGCCAGACTCCCAACAACACTATGTAAGGGACTGAATAATTAATTTGGGAGACAAACGTGGATGGATGGAACAAAGGGTGAGAATGCACTGCTTCATTCATTCACTAGGCAGGTTTGAATATTCGTTTTGACAGGTTCATGCTAATGTGACTGATTGTATGCTTGCTCGTAGAGGAGCTACGAAGATTGAGCTCGCTTTTAATTAGAGTTGGCAATCTGGAAGGAGAATGCATTAATGCTGGAAGCTTCTTAAGTTCATGGTGTGTTAGGCTGCCCAGGGAGCAAATTAAACTTTCAAAGAGTTCTCTATTATTTAAGGAGCTCTCTCCCCCATTAAAAACAAAACTGTTTGTTTGCGCAGGATATACAATCTAATTGGAAAAAAAATTAAAAATGGGTACTAAAGTCTCATTGCTGCTGGGACACTCAACCAAATTGAAAGAAAATAATATGAATGCATGAAGCTTTCCTGTACTGAGTCAGATCATCGCCCATCTGGCTTAGTATTGTTTGCATGTACTCAGTGGTGTAACAAGGGTGGTGCGAAGGCAAGTAGTTGTGCAAGACTCCGTTACCCTGGAGTGAGCGGCCCCTCCCCCTTGCTGTTGGAGCCATTCTGGCAGCAAAGGCAACACGCAGGACACTCCCTCACTCACTCACTGTTGCTGCTGGAATGGCTCCAACAGCAAGGGGGAGGGGCCGCTGACTCCAGTGTAACCGAGTCTTGCACAACTACTTGCCTTTGCACTACCCTTGTTACACTACTGCTACTCTCAGCAGCTTTCCAGAGTTTTAGGGAGATGCCGGGGTGTAAACCAGGTCTTTCTGCCTGCAAAGCAGGTGCTCTACCACTGTCTTATGAAACCAAAGCATTGAATTTCCTGAACCAAAACAATGATTTGAAAGTCTCTCTGCCTGTACAGACAGCCAACCTACCCTGGCATGAGCATCTCATCTCAGGACAGCTTGTCATCTGTGGGCCACTTCTCAGGTTACCTTAGCAAGGTAGAAATGGATGCAGGATGCATTGCCCCAGTTTCTGAGGGATTATGCTGATGCAGAGAGAAAATGCAATGTGGAATTAACATTCTTAGGGTGGGAGGGGGAAAAGGCAGTGCCACATTCTGGAGAACTCCAGAGTCAAGTTCCACAGGAGTGCCCACCATGTTGTGGGCCCCCCACCCCCATAGCACACTCCAGGGGGACAGGTCATGACCTGGGAAGATTTTACATTGCTGCTGCTGTCCATAATCATCCAGTATGCCTGGGTCCAAAGGCAATGCTACAGAGCCCAGCCCTGTAGCGTTGCTAATACTATTGGAGCTCAGGAACCTGCAGCAAAGTCTGGCATTTGAGACTTGACAGTAGACCAGAGGTTCTCAACCTGTGGTACGGGTACCCCTAGGGGTACGTGGACCAATGGCAGGGGGTACGCCAGAGCATGCCCCTTATCAGCATCAATCAGTAGTTAATTACTTGTTAATTTGAACTTAAATGCAATCCCCCCGTCTGTCTGTCTGTCTGTCTGTCTGTCTCTCTCTCTCTCTCTCTCTCTCTCAGTCACTCACTCACACACACACACACACACACACACACACACACACACACACACACACACAAAAGTAAGACATTTTTCACTTTTAAAATGTAGTACTTTTTATTTAATGATAAATTAGCTAATTGATTAATCCAATTAATTAGCAATTAATTAGCAGGGGGTACTTCAGAAAATTGGACCCTGATAGGGGGTACCCGGGCCTCCAAAGGTTGAGAACACCTGCAGTAGACTAAAGATTCAGGTGAATATATTTAGCTGGTTTGGTTTCGTCTAGTATAGTAATACTGTACCAGTTACAGGGCACAAAAATAAATCAATGGAACAAAAGCATCAATGAAGAGCTGCCAAGCTATGGAATTCTTATTGGGAAAAGTACATTGACTACAATACAACTATACTACAACAATACAATAAAGCCCAATCCTATTCTTCCCCCTAGCGATGCAGTGGCATTAAAATGGCTACTGTTGCATCCTCTGTGGGGGGGGGGAGTTGCATGCAACCTTGACTCATATGTTATGGTCATGTCCTGTGATAACTGGGTTTTGGGAAGAAATAATTAACATTATTAAGATTGTAACTAAACAAAGATTGATATTTACTGATGTAAATGTAATTTTGAATTATATACCCGTGACCTGGAGATTGACTTTTTATCAAAGGAAGTGGATTCTCTGCACCCTTACGACAGCCAAGAGAATGATTTTGAAAAATTGGAAGGACAAAAGCCCACCATCGATTGTTCAGTGTTTGGATAACCTTTTGATGCTTTCTAACTTTGAACGATTGGCCTATAGGCGTCAATTACGGATGGATATATATGAGAACATTTGGAAACCGTTCCTTGATTTAAAATATTGTTAGGAATATTGTAAACACTTTTTTTTTCTTAGTATGCGGGATTGATGTTAGTTACTAAATGTACAACTTATGTTATGATTTATACCCTCCTTTCATATATTATTTCCTTTTTTATGGGTTTGTCACTTCACTTTTTTCTTGCTTTTTTTGTTACAATTGCTGTTTTTTTTTCTATTTTGTAGATAATGGTTGATTTTGTATACAGGTATATGTTACGCACCAAACGAAAATGAAAAATAAAGTTAAAAAAAAAGAGGTCTCCCCTGGTTAAGGGAACAATCTGATGGTGCCGGTGGCTCGGAATCCAATGGTGCCAGTGGGAAGGTTCTGGCCTTCGGGAGTCCGGGAGACTCAATGCCGTTACTGGATTGAATTATGAGGCCACAGTGGAGACATGAGGGCTGCTACCTCAGTAGATGCTGACAGACCGGCAGCAGAAGCAAGCAGCATAGGCACAGAACAGGACAACAGCGTCACTTAGCAACCAACTTAGCAGTACACTGGGGTAGCCATCTTCCATACCTTCGGGGGGGGGGAAGCCTGTCAAAAATGAGTGATTTTTCCCCTCAGGTGGATGGGCTGCAAGATCTTATTATCTTAAGATCATATGTTCTTATGTCATATGGAGGCTGCCATGAAGCTCTGCCCCTTTTACTACTGGGCTGTCCTGTTACCAGATTTTGTTCTCTATCTTTCAAGAGTTGCAATATTGTGACATCACCAGATCCTACCTGAGATGCCTCAAGCCTTGGGATGACTTTGGCCTGCCAACCCAGTAGTTTCTCAGAGGGCACCAACTGTCACCTAGCAGCTGCCTGTCAACCTCCAGAAAGCTGCCGCTCTGCTAAGATCAGCAAGGGTAATCTTTCTAAGAAACACATTCTGTCACTGTGGTGCCATTACACAAAAGGTCCCTGATTAAAGGCACAGTCCAGCCAACACACAGTTATCTTATGCCTCACTGATTTCAAGAGATTCAAGCTCATGCTTAAGGCTCCCCTTAAAATCAATGTACCTTAAATGTGCTCACCTTTGCAGCGGCGTCGCTTCAGTAGGGGCGGGGCTGTAAGTATCGCTCCTTCGTAGTCTCTTTACCGAGCGAGCAGGAGGCAGCCCCGCCCCCTCACTGTCGGAGCCTTTCCCGTGCGGAGAAAGCAGCAGGCAAGAGACCCTGCCTGCTGCTTTCTCCGCAGGGGAATGGCTCCAACAGTGAGGGGGTGGGGCTGCCTCCTGCTCGCTCGATAAAGAGACTACGACGGAGTGATACTTACAGCCCCACCCCTACCGAAGTGACGCCACTGCACCTTTGGCTGGATTGAACCCTGTGTTATTTTGTGTTTCTTTTCAAAGCAAAAAGCTCCTTTTGAAACACACACACACACACACACACACACACACACACACACACACACATCAAAAAAGTGCAATCAAAAATAATCAACTGACAAAATCCCCAGATACATTTTCATTCCCTTCCAAGAAATTGAGTAATTTCAAATGCTCGTGGAGCTTTACATTCCATTAATAAATCGAGATTAGTAGCCATGAAAGAATGACATCCTTTTCAGGTACAAAAAGCACTGATAATGCAAGAAAAGAATACCATCCCGAGGAAGAAATTAATCAGGCTTCATCCCACTGCAAAAGTCAATTGTGCTTACATGTTCTGCTATGTTTTGTTTTCCTGAAATGGATTACATCCTCCTACATTCCAGATTAATCTCACTGAGGATGCTTTTAAAGCCAGCTGATAAGCTCTGGGCATTCATAAGGATTTCCAGGCCAACTCTGAATGTAAAAGCCTCCAGAATTAATTTGGTATATCATCCCAAATATAATTTGCCTTGATGTTCTCCTTACACCAGAATTTACTGAAACTTTTCAGTGGCAGGTACTGCCTGGCTGCGGAAAGTGTTGCGGCCAAAACCCAACTGACTTGGCCAACTGCCCAAAGCAGCAGCAAAGTTGAACAACATAAAACATAAGAAATGCTATGGCAGATAAGAGCAGCTGCAAATCTCAGGTAGTACAGTCAGCCCTCCCCAACCGTGCTCCGTAAATAGCACAGCAGGCTTGGATTGTTGGAAAAACATAACCAGAAATGACTTCCAGTCATGTGTGGGACGCTTCTGAGGCTGACTCTGTTGTTTTCCTCTTTGGAATGGTGCACTAGAAATATATATATGGGGGGGGGGGTGTGAATTGCAGTGAATTTCAGGGGGATATTGCAGTGAATTTCAGGGGGAACTTTGTCCCCCATGTTCGGTAACAGCATATTTTGCATTATCGCTCCCTTCCTAACAGCCCAATCCTAACTAAATCCCCCGCGCAGTGATGCAGCTGCAGCTAATGCGGGCTACGTTGCATCCTGCAGGGAATTTTCAGCTGCTGGTGCACGCGTTCTGCCGGTGCAGGTCTTGGAAAGAATGCGCGTTCTGCCGGTGCAGGTCTTGGAAAGAATTGCACCATTCATGTCTTTTCTTTGAAGTAAGTCTTGGTTTTAATTGAGTCTTAACTGTCAAATCCCAGGAAGCAGCGTTATAGTGAGTCAAACCATTGGTCTGTCTAGGTCAGTACTGTCAACAGAGGCATTTCAGGAATAGGAATTTTTCCTATCTACCTGGAGAAGCCAGAGGCCAAACCTGGGAAAACATATGCTCTGCCACAGAGCCATAGTCCATAGGTTTAGGACTTAAGGCATTTCTACCCAAGGGTATATATATGCAACAGGAGTTAAATGTGTACATCTGCGGGCTGGGAGGAAAAGGGGTTTTAAATTAATTTCTAGTTTATGGTCTGGCAAAGGGGCAGGTGGGGCTGAGCTACCTGTGTGCTCCCTCACCCCATGGATGCTATCCAAGGCTCTCACTGCTTCCTAGTCAGACTGCTGTGTGTGTGTGTGTCAACACAATCCTGTGTAAACTTGCACCGGTGTAACAGTAGATGCACCAGTGTAACAGCAGATGCACCTGTGTAAGTGCACTTACACTGGCATAAGTACACTTACACTGGTGCATCTACTGTTACACCGGTGCAAGTTTACACAGGATTGTGCTGTTCACGTGCGCGAGAGAGAGAGAGAAAGAGAAAGAGAGTAAAATTTATGAGAGAGACAGAGATTATCATCTCTGTTTTTGAAAAGAAAACGTCCTCATGCCACAGCATGGCATGATTTGACTCCAAGCTAAGCAAATCCCCAAAGACAGCAGGTAATGAGGACTTTCCATCTCTGTCTCCTGCTGTTTCTAATGTTGATGAGTGTTCAGAAAAACAGATGCTGTTAAACATATCCTAGGCTGATCACTGTCTTTAAAGAACAATGACCTGTGTTCTACTAAAACATCTTTAAAAAAAAAGTCATACTGTGACAGTATAAAAAGCTCCAGGCTTTACTTTATTAAATTATTATTATTATTATACAACTCTATTGGGTACAGTATTTGGTTATTAATAATTGTGGTTAGGAATTAAAATTAACGTCGCTGCAGCCTGCGGAATATATCGTGAAGAATTTTTTAAAAAACCTCTCAGGGGGAAAATTGATAAAAAGGAAAATGCTATTTTTAGTACTCAGAACTCAAGAGCTGATTAAACCAGTCTGAGCAAATCTACCTATGTGATTAGGCTTTATCTAATCATGGTGCGGAAGCAAAAAAGCTTAAGTTTAGCAACAGTCCATCAAGATCGACATGGTTTAAAAAAAGACAACAAAAACAGGTGTTTTTGAAAAGTAGGAAAATGCACGTCCTGTTTGTGTAGTGTAACGTAGTGGCCAAAAGACTGAGGCTGCAATCCTATACACACTTACCTGGGAGTAGCTCTCATTGAAAGCAAAGGAACTTACTTCTGAGTAGACATGCATAGGATTATGCTGAGAGCAGGGAACCTGGCAGAAGCCCTCTTGCTTCTGTCCTAAACTCAGCTGGTGGCCCAGGATAAATCACTCTATTTCATTCCCCATAAGCAATATGGGGTGCATTAATGTTACTGATATTTCCGATATGGTTGTTTTAAAGATTACTGACACAATAAAAGTTTCAAATATTTCAAAGCAGTGATTTTCAAAAATTTCTACTTTCAGAAAACCTGTTCCACCTTAGTTTATCTGCTGATGGACCCCTGCATGTCTTCCAGGGCATATTCAAGTGGACCCAAAGGGACATGGCAAGGCTGGATGGGGTGCATAGGATATAGGAGGCATCTTTGCTGCACATAGCTAGGCTTACCAGATCTCCAACCGGGACAGAGTGCTAGACCTTTAGGAGAAGGAATATGGGCAGGTGTAGCTTGTTAAACCTTAGAGCACAATCCTAGGCATGTCTACTCAGAAGCAAGCCCCATTGAGTTCAGTGGAGCTTGCTTCTGAGGAGATATGCCTAGGATTGTGCTTTAAGGGTTTAACAAGCTACACCTGCCCACATTCCTTCTCCTAAAGGTCTAGCACTCTGTCCTGGTTGGAGATCTGGTAAGCCTACACATAGCCACCCCTGCCCATCCCAACACACCTCCTGGTAGCCCCACTGCCCGTTCTGGTCCTTCACCTTTACTCCTCCTTGCCCATTGTCCACCACTGAGACAACTTACTGGTGCTGGGGGAGCCAGGTTAGTAGCTACCGCACAGCCGAGGCCGCTCAGCATTTGTGACAACAGCCCAGCAGCAAGCAACAGCGTGTCACATTTTGCAATGCCACAAACCATGCTGCACTGCCAGAACGTGTGGGCAGCCCTCAGCTGATGCCCAACCTGGCCATCCTTGACACTCACTGTCCTACTGTCTGATCAGAAGATGTATCCACATTGAAGGATATACAGAATTTGCATTGTGACATTCTTAATGTCAGAGGACAACAGCTGCTCTCCTGGGGACAATGTGCATGGGAGCTCTATTTGTAAATGAATTAGGATTCTGGCGAGCGGCATTATGACATCAATTCTTTATGTCATGATTTTCCTATAAGAAAGTACTCTGTGTCCCCCTCGGTAACCATAGGATGAAAAAGCCATACCTTCAAGATAGACCTGTCAAAAAGGTATATTAGTAAATATAGAACTTCTCTTATAATTGTGTTAGCCTGACATTGTTGCTGGAGGTGATAAAACTAAATGTTATTTTAATTTAGTCTGGACGGTAAAACAGTCTATTATATTCATGCATATTTTAACACTTAGTTCACATCTATTACATTTATTTGAATAAATTATAATGTTTGAATTTTAACAACATGAAAAGTTCACAGAAACTCCCAGAGGGGTATGGGACCGTGCATTTTATTACAGCGCTGCCCTACATACTTTTTCTTCAAGTAAATCTTCCTTATTCACAAGAACTTCCTTATGCAGAGCAAAGCAATATTCTCCTTTGTCCTTCAGTATCCTAAAGAGTACTTTTAATTTAGTGACATGTAAAAATAAACCACTTGAGCTAAATTACTATAAAGCACTATGCGTAGGTAGAACTGAAAGCGTTTTAAAGTAGAAATTGTAATAAATATTGCCAACTTTACTGTCTAATAAACTGAATACAGGAAATGGGTAATAACAAAGTAAGAACAATTCTAGGTACAATAAATCAGTGGTTTTCAAAATTCCTGCCTTCAGGGAATTCTTTACTCATTGACTCATTTGCCTTGGAACTCCTGAACACAGTAGCATACCAAGGGGGGTACCTGCATCACATGCCTATTCCGTCGTTTGTGATGACCGATGCCCCCTTTACACTCTAATGGAGAGGGATGTCCTGCTAGGTTGTGGGTTTGAGCTGCCCTGGCCAAGCACAGGCAAGCCAAGGTAGCCCAAAAATAAATTCTGTGTTCTTATGCAACGCTGGCTCTCAGGAGCTTGGGCTGACCTAAGTGTCAGGGCTACAGTTCTCAGCCAAGCCAAATTGAGAGTATGTGAACAAATAGGCAAGGAATGCTCCCTTATCTAGTAGGCTACCAATGCCTGGGCTAAACACCAGACCACTAAGGGCGCAATCCAATCCTACTTAGGCCACCCTTGTAACCAGCGGCACAGCAAAAATGGGAGGCCCCAGAACGGAAAGGGGATTCAAATCCCTTCCAAAAGGGGAATTCAAAGGGGATTTGAATCCCCTTTCCATTCTGGGGCCTCCTGTTTTCACTGCACCACTGGTTACAACGGCGGCCTAAGTAGGACTGGATTGCGCCCACTGGCGTCGCTGCAGGGGGGCGGAGCTCTATGTTCCGCCGCGGTCCGACCCTCCGTTACACCGGTGCATGAAGCGGCCCTACCCCCTCGCCTTTGGAACCATTCAAGGCGGTGAAAGCACGTTGCCTTCACCGCCTTGAATGGCTCCAAAAGCGAGGGGGCGGACCTCGTTGTGCACCGGTGTAACAGAGGGTCGGACTGCGGCGGAACTTAGAGCTCCGCCCCCCCTGCAGCGATGTCAGTGACTGCGCACTAAGTCCCAGGACTCGGAGGGTCTCTAGGCAACATAGCACATAGAGGTCATGGCCTTCCTCAGCAGGAGGAAGCCAGGCCGCAAGGCTTTAACTCCGGTTCAGACTACAGTAGCAAGGTCAAGCACTTTGCCCTTTCCCCTCAGTAACAGTCTGAGCATGCGCAAAAAGAACGGTATAAATACAGTTCTCGCGCGGGCCTTCCTTAGAAGGCCCCGGGCAGCCGGCCGGGGAAGACGTCCCCGAGCCGGCTCTCCCGATTGAGGGGGAGGAGGGGGGGTGCCGGGTCGCCCCTCCGGAGCGTGCCGCCCCGCCCCTCCGGAGCGCGCCGTGGCCGATAGGGGCGCCAACCCCTTGATCCGGAAGTGATGTCATTCTTCTTAATAAGTTACACTGTTTAATAAACCACACTTTTTAAAATAAATCACATTTTTTAAGTTGTAATAAGCAGCCCCATTTGGGGAGTGGGAGGAATGAGCTTATATTAACAGAGATGCTAAAAGGCAAGAACATAACGTGACCAAACAAGCCCCAAGAGCGCATCAGACACTTCTTTTTCTGCAGTGGAGGGGGGGAGGACTGTGCTGCCATCTTGGGTGTGGCCATCCAGCCATCATGCCACGACCCCCCAGAAACTGCTTTGTGACCCCCTTGGGGGTTTCAACCCCCAGGGTGGGAACCACTGTCCTATAGGAAGGTGGATCTGCATGAACCAGAAGGATTTACGTAACCGTGCTCTCACCCCTCCCAACTGGGGATTCACAGGTGTCTTGAGTTCCCAATCAAATGTCCTTGAGCCTCTGGGTTACTTGGGTTGTTATCTGTCTCTGGGTAGATCTATGAGCTCGTGGCCGTTCGCCATTTCATGATAAGAAGTTCTCACATCCACCAGCTCAGTCTCTGTGAACCAGCACAGTGAACCAGATAACATGCTGAGACAAACAGAATATTAAATATGGAGTCAGTAAATCAAAACTGATTCCTCTCAACTTCACAATCACGTGTTGCTGGCTGGCACAAAAATCATAGCACCTCATTGGAGTTTTGAGATGCCGGCAATAAGTGGGGGTGGGGTGTGCCCACATCACTTGCCAGTAAATTGATCCTCCTAGCAGTCCGATACTGCTGCCTCATCTGGCCCCACCCCTTCAGGCCACAATATGCGCAGGAGCAGAGGCGTTCCATCAGGGATCGGTAGACTTGGCCTCCACCAGGGGATCTCATAGTAGATGCCAGGTCTATCCGCCACTTCAAATGCCTGGTGAGGATCTTGGGTGGAGACCAGGTCTACCTGCCACTTCAAATGGAAGTAGAGGCCAGGTCTACCCATGGCTTCCAGCAGCCAAGGGTTAGATGGTGGGAACAGTCCACCCTGGGTACCAGTGGCGCTGGGTACACCACTGCCTGAACATTTGTCATGGAATCACAATGGAATTGGAGGGGATGCTGGCCCGTTTCAGGGAGCATATAGAACACTCCAGTGACATGGTTTCAGGGTGTGTAGACCCAGATGGAGTAAAACCTGAAGCTACCCAAAACTGGGATGACCTTTACAGCCCCTTTTCCCCCAACTGTACCCATTGCTGACCCACTCGTTCCTCAGATGTGAAAGGTGATGGGAAGGGAGCTGCAATATTCACACTGGTCTTTCGCCTGGCCTGGTTGCCACTTCCTGGGCTCTTGTAACCCAGCAGAGTCCTCATCTAGCTGGCCTTCTGTCTCTCCTCCTTGACACTGCCCTTTCTTCTCTTAAACACTGGGTAGCGAGCCACACACGCTCCGTTACTAGCTGTTGCTGGAAAAAGCCTGGGCTGCATCTCCATTGCCATGACAACAGAGCTGGCTGTTGGCCCCAACCATAAATAAGTCACCAGAGTGGCAACATGCAGCTGGGCTAACAGCTGCTCACTGTCTCTGAGCAGCTTCCCTGCCCCGCCCCCTGAGGGGATGGCTAGGACATATCGATGCTCTAAATGTGGCAATCCCCAACATCCAGACTTATTGGGCAGGCCTCCTCATTGTCCATTGATTCATCATGTGTACTAAGACAGAGCGTGCCCTAACACACTGAACACTTTCCTGCAGCTGCACGTTGGATGGGAAGCTGTCTTTCAAAGAAGTTTGTTTGCAATGACCAGTCTCATTGAGAAGTCCCTGGATAAGCTTCAAAGGGGCCTTGGAAGCTTATCAGCTTAGGGGAGGTGTGTGCAGAAGGCCCCAGTTCCATGTAGGACTGGGAAAGACCTTGCCTGGAACACTGAATTGCTGCTGCCAGTCAGTGTAGATCAGGGGTGCCCAACATACGGCCCGCGGGCCACATGCGGCCCGCCTGACGATTTCCCGTGGCCCGCGAAGAAATCGGGGATCCCAGAGAGCGGGGCGCTCTCTGGGATTCCCCAAGTTCTTCGCGGGCCACGGGAAATCCTCCGTGCCCGCTCTTCCATGTGATTTGCTGCTCATTCTGCTCCTGACGCGGCTTATTCGGCTCCTGGCCGAACGCCAGGAGGCTCCAGGCGGCACTTTGATCGCCGCCAATCAGCTGTCTCCTGGCGTTCAGCCAAGAGCCGAATGAGCCCCGTCAGGAGCTAATTGAGCTGCGTCTGAGGTCGCCTTCAGAGATCTCCTTCAGCGTCTCGCTGCCCGCCTCCCTGCCGCCTTAAAGTAGGCACTGCTAGCTTTTGCATCATGGCCAGGTTGGAGGGGAGCAGTCGGCCCCCGAATTTCGGCGGGAAGACGAAGAGAACAAAAAGACGAAGAAAAAAAAGGAAAAAAGGTCTGCAGCGGTTTGCCGCCGAAATTCGGCGGCAAGCCGAGAATCTTAAAGTGACAGGCTCCCTGAGCTCCCTCCCTCCCTCCCTCCCTCCCTCCGGAAGCAGCTGCTTGCCGGCCCTCGGGGCTTTTAGAAATGGAGGCGCATCGCTGCCTGGGACTCTCTGCCTCTCCTCAGTGGGCAGCGCACAGAGACAACCCCCGGGGGAGGGGGCGCAGCTCTTTCCTCAGACACAAGAAGGAGCAGGAGGCATAGCCCTCCCCCCCCCCCGTTTTTCATTAAGTGCAAAAAGGATCTCAGAGTCGCTTCAAGACTTGCAGGCACAGTCCCCAATTCAAAGGTATTCTTCTTGCTTGTTTTTTTTGGGTTTTTCTTGCAAAGTGAAAGTTTCTGGCTTGCAAAGTGCGTTGTGCTTTTTAATTTTAAGTGGGGCATGGCTGGTGGGGAGGGGGGGTTGCTTGCAAAGGAATCAGGCCTGTGATTTTTGTAATGTGCTGCTTTTTGTAACTACTGTCCTTTGAGTTTGCACCTGATTTCTGGCTTGCAAAGTGCCTTGTGCTTTTTAATTTTAAGTGGGGCATGGCTGGTGGGGAGGGGGGTTGCTTGCAAAGGAATCAGGCTTGTGATTTTTTGTAATGTGCTGCTTTTTGTAACTGTACTGTCCTTTGAGTTTGCACCTGATTTCTGGCTTGCAAAGTGCCTTGTGCTTTTTAATTTTAAGTGGGGTATGGCTGGTGGGGAGGGGGGGTTGCTTGCAAAGGAATCAGGCCTGTGATTTTTGTAATGTGCTGCTTTTTGTAACTACTGTCCTTTGAGTTTGCACCTGATTTCTGGCTTGCAAAGTGCCTTGTGCTTTTTAATTTTAAGTGGGGTATGGCTGGTGGGGAGGGGGGTTGCTTGCAAAGGAATCAGGCTTGTGATTTTTTGTAATGTGCTGCTTTTTGTAACTACTGTCCTTTGAGTTTGCACCTGATTTCTGGCTTGCAAAGTGCCTTGGGCTTTTTAATTTTAAGTGGGGTATGGCTGGTGGGGAGGGGGGTTGCTTGCAAAGGAATCAGGCTTGTGATTTTTTGTAATGTGCTGCTTTTTGTAACTGTACTGTCCTTTGAGTTTGCACCTGATTTCTGGCTTGCAAAGTGCCTTGTGCTTTTTAATTTTAAGTGGGGTATGGCTGGTGGGGAGGGGGGTTGCTTGCAAAGGAATCAGGCCTGTGATTTTTGTAATGTGCTGCTTTTTGTAACTACTGTCCTTTGAGTTTGCACCTGATTTCTGGCTTGCAAAGTGCCTTGTGCTTTTTAATTTTAAGTGGGGTATGGCTGGTGGGGAGGGGGGGTTGCTTGCAAAGGAATCAGGCTTGTGATTTTTGTAATGAGCTGCTTTTTGTAACTGTACTGTCCTTTGAGTTTGAACCTGATAAAAAAGAGAATTTTTAAAAAGTTGCTTTTCGTGATATTTTCCAGTCCATGGACACGCCCCCCTGTGATGTCACTTCCTGAAGAAGTGACATCACGGTTCCTGGACACGCCCCCTGTGATGACATCACGGTTCCTGGACATGCCCCCCCCCCGTGCGGCCCCGGAGAAGTTTGGCCTGTTCATTTTGGCCCACACCTACTTCCAAGTTGTGCACCCCTGGTGTAGATAATACTGAGCTAGATGCTCCAGTTATGTAAACCCACATTTTCCCAGAACACAGTTTCAAAAGTACTCCAATAAATGATTGTGCCTTGGAGCAGTTGAAAACTAATTAAAAAAAAAAACCAGGAAGAGTTGGACATGTGTAGGAGAAAGTGGAAACATGCAGGACAAAAGTGGTGGCCTAGAGACCACAGATACTGGGTGCCCTCTCAGAAGAGACATTACTTCTTCTCTCACACAAGACATGCAAGCATCATTTAAACATTAAAAGAAATGTTTTTCTTTGGAAAGATGGTTTTATACATAGGCACAAATGTTTTTTTTTTATTATACATGTGATGCAGGATTAATTACAGTGGGCCCTCCTTATCCGCGGATTGGCCATCTGCAGATTTGACTATCCGCTGATGGCCATCCGCAGAGGAAGGATCCCACTGGGGGCACAGACAGCACACAATACGCGACCGGAAGCAACTTCCGGTTGCACGCACAACCAGAAGTTGCTTCCGGTAGCGGTTTTTTTTAATTTTTAAAAGCATTTTAGAAGCTTACAACGTGGCGCTACAGGGAAGAAGCAGGCGGCAGGTCCGCACAACTCTTCAATAAGGTACTGTGGCACCACCCTCTGACACACCCCAACTCCTAGACTTGAGTATCTGTGGATTTTTGCATCCACAGGGGTTCTGGGAACAGAACCCCCATGGTGTGAAGGGCCCACTGTATTTGATTGATTAAGGCTGCAATCCTATCTGTATTTACCTGGGAGTAAGCCCCATTGATTATAATGGGATAGGATTGGGCTGTAAAATTCATATAGCCACCTAAAAATATTTAATCAAGTGATAGTAGGGGTGGCCCAAGCTGAGCTGATCCTCCACCCTAAAAAGCACCAAATTCCACTGCCCACCTACCCTGCCAACATGTGTGCCACTGTGTGCACTAGTGCACCTGCTAACATCAGCATGCACCACACAACATCATTGCCCTCCTTCTCCTCCACCACTGCATCCACTGCTTCTTCCAAAATGGCCAGGCAGGAAAGAAGGATCCTGGGAGCAGAGAGAAACCTATAACCCTATCACTCCAAGACGCATAACGCTCTCCTTCCTATTTTATCTAGCAACGCTGATGGCCCCTACACAGCAGCACCAAGAGCAAATGACAGGCAATATGCAAAACTGACCACTACAGTATCTCCATCAGCAGGAGAAAATGCAAGCAAGCGCCAAGATAAATGCAAAGCAAGTGTCATGACATCGGACATTGTACAAAGAATGTGCTCAGGCAGCTGGCTCATGCTTGCAAGAAACACATCATGGCAATCCCCTCAAAAGCTTGTCCTACAATAACGTTTTAGAGAACATGGGGTTTGAAAAAGATAGTCCTTCTGATCCGGTACACAGTGTGTTCCAACACACACACAAAACTCTTAGAAGAACAAGCAGGCTTTTCCATTCATTTCAGGAGGAGGAATTGCCTCTTGCTGGAGTGAGTAATGAAACCTAAACAGACAGAGGAATTCAATGAAGGGTTGCTGAGCGACAAGCCAGAGAACTGATGCAAGGGAAGCTACTGCTGCTGCTGCTGGGCCTCCCATCTCACACCTTCCCAGGTCCTGTCACTCTCTCTCCTACTTCCCATCTGCTGTGAGACAGAATTAAAGTCTTGTACATTTCAACAGATGGAAAAGGATGGTGGGTGGGAGGCCCTGGAAGGAACAAAGTAGGAAGCACAATGGAAGCAGCCTCTCCCTCCCACTGCACCAGTGCTATTAAAAGTTAAAATAGGGCATCCAGGCTGCAATCTAGCGACCGTCGCTCTGTATGAGCACAGGCAACCCCACGTCACAAGAAACTGATGAATGGGAGTGCTTTTGTGCAGAGTCCAGCTCTCAAGTACAAATGTCTCTCCAGAAGCTAGGGACTCACAGCCCGTTCCAACCCAAGGGCTAAGCAGCACAAGTCAGACCTAAAGTCAGCCTAAGTCGTTTAGGGCGAAGTTATGTCTGGAACGCAACCATTTACGGCGAAGTTAGGGCGAAGTTAGGTCGAAGGACATAAAGTCAAAGTTACGTCGAAGTTATGTCGAAGTTAGGACAAAGGACATAAAGTCAACATAAAAGTGGGCGTTCCAGGGGCAGACCGTGGGCGTAACGGGGGCGGCAACCAATTAACGTTGGATTCCAGACCCTGGCAAGCACAGACATGCCCCCTCCAACACAAATGCTGACACAAATTTTAGGTCGACCAAAAAGGTGGACACAAATTCGAGGAGACCCATAGGAGCCATTTTACCTTACCCACTCCAGCCCTCTCCTGAAAAGTTCTAACACCCTACTCCTGAGTTATGTCAGAGTTATTATTATTATTATTAACTCTCTCTCTTCACCTCTCTCCACTCTGCCCCCCTCAAGGGCAGAGAGGGCTGTTCTGGCTGTGGTCAAACTGTTTACAGCTGTGCCTGGGCAGCTGTCTCCATGCAAGCATTTGCTAACCCATGTCTTTCTCCCAGCCCCTCTCCCCCACACACAGGCAACAACACCAGCAGGTAAGAGCAGGGTATGTGCTGACAAGTGGTCTGACTTCTGCCTCTTTGCATATAGAAATATGATACATGCCTCTTTTTCAATGTGGCCTCTCATGTCTGCCTGCAATGCCTTCTCTGAAATGCCTCTTTACCAATGAGTAGTCTGATGCCTGCCTGCAATGCCTTCTCTGAAATGCCTCTTTACCAATGTGCCCTCTCATGTCTGCCTGCAATGCCTTCTCTGAAATGCCTCTTTACCAATGTGCCCTCTCATGTCTGCCTGCAATGCCGTCCCTGAAATGTCTCTTTACCAATGAGTAGGCTGATGCCTGCCTGCAATGCCTGCTATGATATATAGGATACATGCCGCTTTACCACTGTTGTGTCTGATTGCCGCCTGTTGTCATGTAAACAGACAACACCACGAGTGCGGTGCTGTTCACCTTCTGTAGACACCAGCTGTTCTCCCCCCCCCCTTTTCTCCACAGGGTCAACTGACAGGTCAGTATTGCTAGGATTGCCATGGTTGTGACCCAATATATGTGTTGTCTTCTCTCTCTTTGACCCGTTTCCCTTACAGGATCATGCTCGCCTTACACCAAGGTAAGCAGCTCAGACCATGCTGTGTGTCACACCTATCAGCTGTGTTTTATTTCTCTCCCTGCAGGCTTTTGCAACCTACACACTGGCATTTCTTCAATGGTGATTGCTACCACACACCAGCTGCCATGTAACACCCCCTTGTTTTTTGTCTCCCCAGGAATGTCCACCACCACCTACCTTCTGGGGAGCACCCCTGGGGCTCCAGGCAGGGTGCCCCACTGTCGTCTGCCTCGATGCTGCCAGAGGTCAGGGAGCCTGCCCTGCAACCCTCCTCAGCTGCCGGCACTGCTGCTGCTCCACCTCCCTGGCTGGCGTTCTTGCTGTCCCTCCCCTTTCTATGGAGCAGGCTGCGGTTCCACAGGGGAAGAGCCTGCATCTCCAGGTCCATAGGGCACGTGTGCTGCTGCTGCTGCTGCTTTCAGAGTGGCTGCTGTGACTACCCCTGGCAGCATCGCCTGGCCATCTCAGCTAACGTTCCAGAACAATAAAGAAGCCCCTCGGACAGAGCCCCCTTGACAAATATGTGCCCAATGTTACACAAGCATTGCCCCCCACACACAGACAGCCCTCAGCACTGAAGCCCCTGCATGAATCCCATCCATGGACTGCCACTTCCTTCCCAGGGAGAACACAGCAGGGGGGCTGCCAGACCCCCATGGCACAGAGGGGAGGGGGAGTTGGGGGGCCTCTCAGGCAGGCAAACAGTGACAGGTGCCACGGAGCCCATAGCGGGGCCACTTGTGGCCGCTGCGTCTGTGTAGTGGCTGCTCGGCAACCGGGGATCTCACCCGCCAGGGTGTCCACCCGTCATGAAGCCACGTCTGCCCATGGTCCGCCTGTCACGAAGCCACTTCCGACCATGGTCCACCCGTTTCTGTGTGGCTTCCGCCCAACGTCCGTCTGCATAAGAGGCGCCTGTTTCTGCATCGCCTTCATCTGCAGAGCGCCCCCTGTGTCCCTATTGGTCTCTGCAGACCCCTCTCCCTGTATCTCTCTCCCACCAGCCTTGTTGTCTGTCTGTCTGTTTCTGACCCACCCGTGCCCCTCCCCAGCACCCCCTGTCTGCCTGTCTGTGTGTCTGCCTCCCCTCCCACTCCCTGATGATGGAAGCTGGCAACCTCCCACCCCGCCAGAGCCCCTGCTGCGAGGCGCCATAGTCGCCCCAACTGGGGTCGTGATGAGCTGCGTGAGCCCTTCACGCTCTCAGCAGACAAGCCCATGGCATCTCTCGGTCATGGCTGGGGCACGGAGCAGAAGGCATGCCGGGCTGCCTTCTTTGTGGGCATAGCCATGGCCCTGGAGGCCCAGGGCTTCAAGCAGCGCACAGGCGAGTCATGTCAGAGGCGGTTCCAGACCTCATGAGATTCCCCTTGTGTGTGATGTTTCCACCCCCTCCTTCCCTTCCCTCCCCCGCTCACCCCCCCATGACTCCCACGTGCGGCCTCAACGTGGCTTGGGGGTGGCATCGCCTTCTGCAGGAGGGAGGGGACGGCCACTCTCCCCTGCAGCAGGCGGCTACTGCACAGGGTGCCCTGTGGCGGCTGGCTCAGGCACCTCGCTCACCTGTCACCTGCCCTGCACCCACCACATGACTGGCGCAACCCCCATGCCTGCGGTCAGCCCCGTTGCGACCGGGCTGCAACAGACACTGGCAGCTGCCATGGATGGACGCTGACAAATGCAGACAGAGGCCTGCATGTGCACGAGCCAGACACCGAGCCTGGAGAGCCTGCCTGCCTGGGAGGTAAGTGTTGCCTGGATCCTGGGGTGGTGCTGGGCCACAGAAACTGCAGCCTGCCTAACTCAGGCATAACTCTGACATAACTCAGACATAATTTATGTCGAACTTATTCTGAACTTAGGCCACTCTTATGCCAGACTTGCGGAGGAGTTGGGTTGGAATGGGCTGTCAGGCTGCAATCCTATCCACACTTACCTGGGAGTAAGCCCCATTGACTATAATGGGATCTGCTTCCGAGTAGATATGCATAGGATTGGATTCTCAATCTTATCCAACTTTCCAGCACTGATGTATCTGCAATGCAGCCCCGAGGTAAGGGAACAAACGTTCCCCTACCTTGAGGAGGCTTCCATGGAAGCCCCCCCCCCCAGCACAGGATGCAGTGCACACTCTGTTTGCACAGCTGCAGCAGTGCTGGAACGTTGGATAGGATTGGGCCCTCAGTGTGGTTTAGGGTGATTTTCCAGTGGGTTTTTTTTTTTAGTGGGGGGTGTTTGGGGTGGTATTGATGAGCTGCTGCCCATAAATGTGCAACATGGTGGCAGGTGCCATGCGATTTAATGGAGTCTCCACATGGCTGTCGTGACATGTGAACCAAATTGAGATCTATACATAGTGAGCTGTTGCACATGAACACCTGACCTGTGAAGTCAAATACTGTGTGCAACAATTGTAATGTGCCTTTTATGTGCGGACCACAGCATGAGCACTAGTCCTTTGTATTACTAATGAACAAAATATCTTTACTCTTCTTATGAGCAGTGTTCATTTATATGTCAGTGGTGCTCTAACGAAGGAAACTAGAGGTACAATTGCTAACTTTTATCTGGCAAGATTCCTGCGTATTTACCAGTTGTATTGAAAATAATTCAGCAACCGAAGCTTCCCCCGTCTCTTTATGTCTGTATTGTGGGCAATGATGGCTACAGTACAGTATATCATCTTCAAGTCTCCGAAAAGGTATCACCTGTACACCAGAGGCCTAGTCAAGGGCTTCCGTCCAGTATGGAAGCATGTATCCCAAGGAATCGATCCTGGTTCTTTTTAAGATAGCCGTTGCTGTATTCAGAACTGGCCCATGCCAAAACGGCATGCCAAATGCTGCTCCCCTTGCCTGATGATATGCCAGCCTCTGCTCCTCCCATTCTCCAATATGCTTGCTCAGCATTCTCCTCCCCTCTACATTTCTTCTTCCTCTGTCGATTCTCAAATTCAGGGAGTGGAAAGATGAGGAGGAGCAGTGGAAACAAGTAGGCAAACAGAGATGGGTGCCCCCCACCAATCTGCTGCCTGAAGTGACCACTTCAGTTAGCCTCATGTCTGGGCCATCCCTGCTTGTATTTCTGCATTTTCAGAACACTTCCCCCCTGTTTATTGTCCTGCTTAGTCATTTTTTATAGTACCATTTGCAAAACGTTATCATACTAGCGGACCAATCCTATTCTCGGTTAGCCCGTGGGGTGCTGACACAGCCTTTGCTGCATCCTGGGGACCATGGCATGATGGAGAAGTAAACTAAGTTCTTAATTACCTACTCCAATGAGCCATGGTCCCCAATGAGTCTACTCAGATCTGCGCCATATCTTTGGCTGGTGCAAGTCCAAGTTGACCCAAGGGGGTGTGGCGAGGCCAGGTGGGGGCCTTTGCTGCACTGTTGCTGCCGACAACTGCCTCTGGTGACACCCTTCCCAACAGCCCCAATCTTCCCCTTCTACATCCACAGCCTCTGCCTGCGACAACTCACCTCCTCTGGTGGTGGTTGGTTGTTCTGGTGGCGCATGCACGGTTGCCAGCTTCTTATACTGGCAGCCGCAGTGTCGACAGAGTGGGCATTCTGCGGAAAGCACGCTCATTCCGTCAGCGGAAGGTGCCCATAAGATTGGGCCGTAAGGAGCTTCACCTGTTTCTAGCAGATATGTCTAAATATCTGCTTTAATCTTTTAATTGTCTAAAACTGTTCTTTATGAATATCTCACAGACATTCAAAGGAGTTCCTGTCAGCCAACAGGAAAAAAAAGGAACTATTTAATTCAAAACCAAAAATGTGCTAAGCGCAAAGTACACTGATCAGCCGTTTAATGATCTGTCAACTTGACTAAACTCCACTCTCCAAATTAAGTTGTATTTGTCACAAAAGCCTTTTTTGTGATTCAGAACATTCTTCTGATACAGCTGTACAGTTTATGAAATCAATCTGTGCCTATTGGGAAAGGATTGTTGTCGGAAAGATGTGTGAAAATACATGCAATGATCATGGTGTGTGTGTGGGGGGGGGGACAAAATGCCATTCTAGACCTCTTCAGAAGTTTGTTGCATGGAGAAAGAATGTGCATAAGCTCATTTCAGACATAGAAATGAACACTTACAGTTGGGGGCAGAGCCTGCTGCTGCGATGCTGTCCAACCCCCACCCCACCCCACCCCATGCATGTTCTTTTTCCATGTGGTAAATAGTTTCTGATTATTCTGATCAAGTTATTGTGGTCTGTTTTAAAGCTCCATTTCACACATTATGTGGCAACACACCAAGGTTTGCACTGAGTGTATTCCCAACAGGGTGCTATGGACAGCCCTGCCCTTTGGGTAGACCAATGTATGATACACGCATTGGCAGGTGCTTGTTTGCCACGGAAAGAAACACTTAACATTTTAAGCATACCATTTTAAAAATGTGATGTATGAAAAATTCAAGAATCTTTCACCCATCACGATATAGCTTTCTCAGAGGCATTTTTGCCTCCATAATCCATTATTGCCAATAAACATAAACACACCAAGTTCTCCACTCAAAATCCCTTCTGCAAAACCACCTTAAAAAACAAACAAACCAACTAATATGAAGGCTCCGTTACACACATTTGCACACAATGAGTAGTTAATCCTTTTTAAACTAGGGCTTTAAAAGGGGATTGTACAACGTCTTGGAGGACAGGCCTATCAACGGCTACTAGTCATGATGGCTATGCTACGCTACCTTCAGGTTCAGTGGCAGTATGCTCTGACTACCAGTTGCAGGGGAGCAATGGTGGGAGAGAAGGATGCTTTTCTCTCTTGCTTGTGGGTTACCTAGCAACAGCTGGTGGGCCCATATGGGAAACAAGATGCTGGACTCAATGGGCCCAATATGGCCTGATCCAGCAGGGCTTTTCTTATGTTCTTATGAGATCTTTAAGGAAGGATTACTTAGCCTCTACGTGAGTACAATATTGACCCCTGTGCGAAAGCCCCCCATTGGATTTAGGTGTCCATGATGGTAACTGATAAAATGGAAAAACTCAAAAATTCTCAAGGCCCAATTGTTAATTATGTTTGCACACCGATTGCAAGGCACACAGGGTGCTTTGGACATGAGAAGAGTGACTCACTCTTCTTCTCAATGTGCGTCCATATCTTGTCCAAAATGTATTTCGTGGGGGGAGGGGTATATGCACTCTCCCAAAGCATGGCAAAAGATGTCCATCTTTGTGCTTCAAAGGAGATGCATGAAGTATGACAAGAAGAAGAACAAGAATACTTGTTTTCTTTCATGTCCAAATGTACCATAATTTTCATGTAAATATGTTTAGGATTGCAGCCACAAAAAAACTTCCAGCACATGTTTGTCACATGATCACAGCCCAAGAAAGACAAGATGAAAACTGGAGCATCATCTTGTAAGACATGCCATGCCAAGCCCTGTCTTTCTAGGTTCTTAACAGCCTGCTAAGGATTTTTTAAAAATGTAATGGGCTTGTCTTTACCTAAAACAGAGATGTTTAAACGTGTGGCCCAGCAATGTGTATCCAGTCCAATAGCCATGTATTATGGCCTATGTCAGAGAAGGAGTCTGAGAATGCCACAGGCCAAGGGGAACAGTGCCTAGTGGTTAGTGCTCACACACCTCTCCCTGCTTTCCCTTTTTACTGGGTTAGCAGCTGAATGGGAGGAGGGGAAATTGTTAGATCTATCCACTGCCACTATCCCAAACTAAAGAGACCAGGTGAAGGTGGTTCTGAGAAAACTAACCCCTCCCAGGAGAGCATAGAAACTCAGGGTTTCTATAAGAACGAGATTAACGGAACACGAAAGGGCTCTAAGAATGGAACACCCCACACAGTCATCAATTGCGGAACATGCCCTGACTGAAGGGCATACGATCTTATGGAAAGATACCAAGTGCCTGCAGAATGAGAGCAATGTTAAAGTGCTACGTCAGCTGGAAGCACTTGAAATAAGTAAATGTGCAGTGGGGGAGCTCCTGAATCGTCAGCAGGATCTGACCTTCTCTAATCGCATCTGGCCACTGGCGTCACTGGAGCGTGGCGGGGGGGCGGGCTGCCAGGGGGTGACGCGCGTCATGGGGTGACGCGCGCACCCCCTCGCGCATCACCTCCGTGACGCGCGTCGCCGGGAGCCGGCCTCGGAGCGTCCGACCCCGTCGACGCTCCAGGGCCTTCTGAAGGCAGCGCGTCAATCCGGGTATTTCCCGGATTTTCGCGCATGCCCAGACCCGTTTTGAGGGCAAAAAGCCGACGGGTTCGGACGCTCCGAGGCCGGCTCCCGGGCCGGCCTCAGAGCGTCCGGAGGGGGCGACGCGATGCGGGGGGGGAGCCGGGTGGCCCCCTCCCCCTGCGCCTAGAACGTCGCGCCCCTAGGGGGGGTGACGCGCGTCCCCGCACTAGGGTGACGCGCGTCTAGTGACGCCCCTGCATCTGGCTACCGATCCTGCACAAGAACTGTGGGTCAGTAACGAGGGAAATGGAAAGTGGTGATAGGCTAATCAGCGAATAGACAGCTGCTGTGGCTGCAGAGGCAGACTGCGGAAGCAGGTGATTTCCGCTTTCTAGGAATTGGATTCCCACCCTTTTCTGTTTTTATTTGGAAGAAGGGTGAACCCAGGACAATTCCAACTGCAATCATCTTGGATTGTTTCCTGTGAAGAGGCTCTAAGGCTTTCTAGAGCGAAACGTTGGGCTGTTTTACCTTGGATTTTATTGTATTTTTTCCCGTGTGCGGCTGCCTTTGAGGAGACCCGCTACGGTTTGAAGTCAGTAAATCTTTATTTTTCCATGGCGTTGATTCCCGTATTCATTCAACATTGCTGTGTAACTACAAGCCATGAAAGTTATCGATCTAAACTCAGGGTTTCTTATTTAAAATCAAATTGCAGTAGCACCTACTAGTGATCATATGTGACAATCCACTGAATTACCTGTGAACATGAATTAGGGCAGATAAGGAGTCAATATATAACCAGTTTATTAAAAAAAAACCAAAAGGAAAAAGGAATTAAAACAAATGGGGGAAGGTAGAAAAAAGTACAAGCAGGCAAATGGAAAATTCTTGAACTAGGCTGCATGGACACAAAGAAATAGGTTGATCAAATTAGATGCAAGAACTAACAACACCCGGGGGGGGGGGCGAGATAAAAATCCCCATCAGCTGCTGCAGAGAGTAGTTCTTTCATCACTGAGTAAGTACAGAGAGTACTCACACCTCAGAGCTTTGAAGGAAGTCTTTCCAGACCAGAGGAGTCCCATACAAATATGAGGCCAAGCAAGCATCTCTTTTTCTAGAAATGTTCAGATCCTGCTTTAATAGAGGTCTCCGTCAATTCAGTTGTAAGTGATTTGAGTGCTGCCCTAACCCATAATTATTCTGTGTGCAAAAGCAAAAGATGGGGCATCGAATTCAAGCCTGAACAATTCCTGTGCATCATCTTCAGTTGGAAAGGAAATCACAAACCAAGAAATTTAAATGGAATTGTTCTTTTTTTTTCCCCCAGTGCACAGTGGGAGTCTTTAAAGCACTCCATTGTTAGCAAGGGGCTGCCTTGGGGGAAATTATATAATTAGAACAGCATAAAAAACAACATCATTTGCCATTTGTCTCCTCCCTGCAATGATTACAATTGACTCATTGGCAATAGACTGTGAAATAGTATGAATAAAAAAATATGCCATCTTAATCGGAATTCATATTATGATTGTCAGAAAGACAAAAATCAGTAGTTTATTGTCAAATCTTCATTATACATTGTTGTACTGTGCAGCTAAAACTGTTTTCAGGGATCTAATATTAGAAAAGCCATTATGAATATGCCAAGATTCTGTAAGGTTGGGATCTGGATGAGAGCAAACAAGCTGAAATTAAACCCTGACAAGACAGAGGTTTTCCTGGTCCGGAAATCCACGGTGCATTCCGGTAGGGCAGGGGTGGGTAACCTATTTGCCGTGGAGGGCCATTTTCCCTTGGGGAAAATTGGTTGCGGGCCAGCTATTAGACCAGCCGGAGTTTCCCCCCCCCCAGGCAAATTTGGCCCCCTGGCGTGAATTTGGGGCCACTCGCCTCTTTTCTGCGTGCGCGCGTGCATGCGCACCCCTATCACACGCGCGCCCCCCTATCGGTCTCCTTACCTCCGCGCGTTGCTCCTCCGACCTAGGCCAGCAGCTCGGAACGGGCCTAGCTGCCAGCCTAGTCACCTCTGAGGCCGCCGTTGCCGCCGCCACACGTCACCTCGGCGCCTCCTCCTTGTCCGACTCCTTCTGAAAGCGCACATGCGCAGAACGCCAGCGAGTAGGCGAGTAGGTGTCACATGCCTAGCTGCCGGCCTAGTCACCTCTGAGGCCCCCGCCGCCGCGCGTCACTCCTCTGACCTAGGCTGGCAGCTCGGAACGGGCCGAGCTGCCGGCCTAGGTCGGAGGAGCAACGTGCGGCGGCGGCTTGAGGTAAGCGGGAAGCCTCCGGTCTGAGTCTCGCGCAGGCCAGGCCGGGTCGGGCCGGATGGCCTGGTGGCCCCTAAACGGCCCGCGGGCCGGCGGTTCCCCATGCCTGCAGTAGGGCCTAAAAACATTTTTCTTTAAGCAAGCCCTCTGAGTTAGCCACCCAGACTAATTATTTTAGTGGTCCAGTCCCTTTTTACAAGAACTTTTTTACTCTTGCTTTTATATCTTGTACTGTGTTTTTTTTAGTGTATTAATGTTTTAAGAGTTTTATATTTTTATATGTATTAAATTTGTCATTTTTCAATTTTGTAAGCCACTTTGGGTCCCACCTTTGGGGGGAGAAAGCGGGGTATAAATCCAATAAATAGATAAATAAATAAAAATAAGGTGAAAGTATTAACATTCAAAAGTGTGTGCAGCTGGACCAATCCATTGCGTGCAGGCTCATTCTTCTTACATCGCTGTTTGAGTGTATATGCACCATTAACAAATAGCACTGCCGCTCATGTATATTGCCATTTAAACTTGGATGCCTTTTGTTTAAAACTGAATAAATAAAATGTGAATCTGACATCAGCTATGAAGCTCATTGTGCAAGACAGTATTTGTCAGTCTAATTTACAGGGTCATTTTCAAGATAAAGTGATACTCTTTCCTTCTCCTTGAAAGGGTAGGATAGAACGGTTACAAGCAAATAAATGTATGGAAATTTCTGAAAGAGACTCATTTTGAATGAAAATTATCTCCCCCCCCCCCCAAAAAAAAAGACATTAGATGTTGACCTGAAAGAATAGAGAAACAGCAGGCTACTTTTGCCCAGAACTCACAGTTGCTCAAGAAAAAAAAAACTCCAACATTTATAGGAATTCAGATTATCTTGAAAGCCATGTCTGCCATTCTTTTCTCTCCTGAAATCGATTCTCAGCAGGCTTCGTGCCTTATCGTCGAACCTCATTCAGTTTATAAATAAAGTGTTGGTGAAAAGATTTATTTAAGAAAAATAATGTGGAAGATATAAGAGACAGGCAGTCCAATGTTGTCTAGCAGGACATGGCAGTGCAAATAAGGCGCCCACTGCTTGTCCCTTTACCTCGAGTAGGAACCCCAGCTGCTCCAATGGGTCTACTCGAATGTACACCAGCTATTTTGCTGGCGCACATTCGAGCCGGCCGTGTAACGCTGGCCAGGCCGGAAAGGGGGATAGGATATGGCAGAATAGGCAGTCGATCCCTCCCCTTTCCTGGGCCCGGCTGACCAATCCCACTTCCTAAAGCACCTCATTTCCCCCCTCCCTCATGCCGTGGGGGACTCACCTCTCCGCCATGGCATCCATCCATCCTGCAGCACTGATGGAACAATGCAAGCCTCTCCGCTGGTGCCGCTTGCTCTTTGGGTGGCGCAAATGTGCTTTCCGGCATGCTTGCGAGTTGCGACACCTTAGACCCGCAGAGCAATCGTTCCGCCAGTCTAGCGTTAGACAGGATTGCACTGTGAGAGTTGAAGGGAAACGGTATCTATTGCCTTATTGCCCCATTTTTGCAATGGGAATGAGGCAATTGAACCTTTCAGTTGCAGTAAGGCAGCGGTTCTCAAATAGTGGGGCGCGCCCCCCAGGGGGGGCGCGAGGCTCCGTAAAGGGGGGCTCGTTGCAATAGTTAGTGTATGCTTTGCGCCACTTAACTAGATTGTAGGAGCCTCCAGCAACGATCTACTTCACCGACGATCTCTTCCGGGGAGCAGGTCGTTCCTCTGCTCCCCGGCGCGAACTCTGTAACGCGCCTAGGAGCGCTTTGCAGAGTTCACACATGCGCAAGACGACGATGTTGCCAATCGTCGTCTTGTGCATGTGTGATTCACAGCGTGAACTCTGCAGAGCGCTCCTAGGCGCGTTACAGAGTTCGCGCCGGGGAGCAGAGGAACGATCTGCTCCCCGGAAGCAGATCCCGGTGAAGTAGATCGTCGCTGGAGGCTCCTACAATCTAGTTAAGTGGCGCAAAGCATACACTAACTATTGCATTAGTTATATTAGGGGGGGCGCGAAATTTTTTCTTCTTCCTAGGGGGGGCATGACAGAAAAAAATTGAGAAGCACTGCAGTAAGGCATGTGCCATTGGCACTGCACTCTTAGGAAGTGATTCTGTTAACCTCGCTTTAGAAACACAGACCCTCACAAGATATTAGGGCTTGGCAGACAAACCACCCCAAATGTTCAGTGAACAAATTGGCCAGGGAGCAGGACTGTGTCTGCTAGCCTTGCGTCCAACCTCAGTTTACAGGTTGGCCAGGCCCTCCCCCCAACTCTGCACATACAGCCATGTTGCTCAAGGCCAGACACTGGGGCCCCACCTCCATGGTGTGCTAGTCAGTGGGGCAATGCAGAGGTGAAACTAGACTGGAGCGAAGGCAAGTAGTTCTGCAAGACTCCGTTACACCGGAGTCAGTGGCCCCTCCCCTTTGCTGTTGGAGCCATTCCAGCAGCGACAGGGGAGTGTCCTGCGTGTTGCCATTGCGGCCAGAATGGCTCCAACAGCAATGGGGAGGGGCCGTTGACTCCAGTGTAACAGAGTCTTGCAGAACTAGTTGCCTCCGCTCCAGTCTAGCTACGCCACTGGGGCAATGGCAGCAGCTCCTCCTCCTCCAACTCTCAGACAGTAAAAAAAAAAAAGGAGGCCTTCAGAGGAAAATCCACATTCCCACCCAATGACCATAGAAGCCTGGGAGAAAGCCCATTGGCTGGTGGGGAAGGCAAGGGACTCCCAAGTCAAGTGGGAGCTCCTTCCTGACTCAGGTGGGAGCTCCTTCCTGAGTCAAGATGCAGGTGACAATTTCTCCTTCTCCTACCCTTGCAATTGACCAATGAGAATGTCCACTAGAGACCCCCAGTGATGGTCCCAGTAGTCCCTTTTCCTGCACACGAGTTCAGCTCGGAGAAAAACAGCAAGGAGAAAGGTGCCTGTGGAAGGATCTGGTTTAGCTTTCCTCTGCGTGCCCCCCCTTTGGGGGGCTCCTCCATCCCTGTGTGATGGGGCACACCTGTGTTTGAATGAACAGGCCTACTGCCGTCATGTCTAATGTGATCCTTAGCAGCTACCCGATATATTTATTTACAGACACAGGATTTATTTTTACAGTTCACGTCTCTTCTTTACTTGCTCAACATACTACTTTGTAGTCGAAATCTGAAAAGAGTTGCGTAATAGGACGCCATTCACTTAGTATTCTTGTGGCCTTCTCTTTCAGTCTTTAAACATCCAGCACACCTAATGAAAATAAATCAGCGAAACTGTTCTGCACGGAAGACAAAATTGGGTTCATTAGAATGGCAATTGTTCTGCACGTCTACTAGGAAAACTTTGAAAGAATGTTAACAGGAATTGGAAGTAAGTGAATTGGACACACTTTCTAAGTCTCCAGTGTTTTTACACACCGCAGCGCAAATGCAGACAACTGATCAAATCTTGTCCACCTTGCAATGTGGCTGGATGCACTTTTGCCATCCATAATAAGGAATATCTCACATTCAATCATGTGGCAATGCAGAAATGCATCTGCATCCAGTCTGTGCACATGCTTCCCGATCTAGCAAAGGAATCCATAAATCAGAGGTTCTCTAAGTGTGAGGCGCAACTCCCAAGTGCATCATCAAAAGCAGCCAGGGGTGTCGCGTTAATCTTTTAATTAACACATATTCTTGCTTGCAAGAGAGAGAGAGAGAGCAAAAACAAAGATCGGGAAAACCTGCCTCTTCACATCGGGTCACTCAAAGTTAATTTCAAAACACTTCAGGTTTGTAGGCAGTTTCCATGTCTTGTTTTTAACCACAGCGTGAGCGAAGCCCTTGCTTATCTTATGTTAAAGAACGATTAACAACTCTATTGATAAGCTGAGTACCGGTACTTTGGAGCTGGAGCTGCAAAGACAGCATCTTGTTTCTCTCCAAATCCTGAGACATTGCAGGTTTGCAAGTAAAGTATTTTCTTTCTGTTGAATGTTTTTAATAAAGCAAACACTTTATTGTTTCTCTTGCCATGAATAGGACTAACACAGACGACATCAGTGCCCTCTACCCAGGCCTGCCAATGGAGGGAGGGCAGCATCCCAACCCCACCCTGCGCACTCCTGGCTTAGCTGCTGCTCAGCATAAACATGGAAAATCCACTTTAGGGCTCATTTTGGGAATATACACATACATATACACATAATATAAGAAAGGGTGCCTCTGAGCATGTAAAGAGTGCCTGTTTCTTCCATGCACTGTAATGGGGAGTCACGGCTAACGGCGACGGAGGTCAAGGGAGCCGCGAGTCAAAAAAGTTTGGGAACCACTGCCATAAATGTATCTTCCTTGCTGGATCAGAGAGCACAGAAATTTCACATGTATGTTTCTCTGGACTAGAGGCTTTCAAACTTTATCATAAATCATGAGCCGCCCTTAGAGTAGCTAAGCGCAGAGGACAGCATCCAGCAACCAACCCCTACTCTCAAGCCCATCTCTTTCTGCAACTGGGTTTAAACTGAAATGGTAGTTCTTGATGCCACCATCCAAAGCTAGGGAGTCCAGACAGGAGGAGGCCACCTTGGCAAAACTTCCTTCCCAAAAGCCCCCAAATCCAGGGGCCCCTTAAAACCAGACAGTAGCAAAAGGTGGGCAATCTGGGAAAATGGGGCAAACCAGCTCCCTCCTACACCAAAACAAGAGAAGGGTTTAAAGGGGAAGAAACAAGACAGTTGCAAACATGAGGCAATTGCACAGGACACAAGATGGAAAGGAATCTGAGCAAAAGGTTGGCACGGAAGTTAAAGAGCAAGCTGAAAATAAAACAAAATGCTAACAGCACTTTCCCTACCTGAAGTGCTCGCATTAGTCCAGGATCTTGGCCCTTACATGTATACCTAGACAGATAGGCAGGCAAGGAGCCCACATCTATGCATCCAATGCATAGCTTAGAGCCCAGGGCAAATGCAAAATGGGGGGGGGGGGTGGATCCACTTTTTATAACCTGTAGCAGATTATCAGATTTGACCAGTGGAATGGGATATGTGGGAACTAACCAGGTCTGACAGGTGGAATTAGATACTTGGTATAATTTCACAGGTTACAAGCCATGATGGGTATATGCAACCCCCTGGTTTTAGAAGTAGGCTATCTCTGAATGACAGATGCAAGGGAGTGACAACAGGATACAGGTATCTTGTCGTCATGTGTGCTCCCTGAGACATCTGGTGGGCCACTGTGAGATACAGGAAGCTGGACCAGATGGGCCTTTGGCCTGATCCAGCAGGGCTCTTCTTATGTATCAGCTGAGCACCTTAAATTTCCTGTACTTGGGACTCAGGTGGGCTTCATCATGGTCAAGTTCAAGTCCAAAACCAGGTTCTTGATTTAGTGACCAGGTGGAGAAGGAGAAGAGGGGCAAACAACTGCAACAAAACAAAAATTGGCTACTGCCTTTGAATGAGTCAATTAACAATTATAATTGTTAATTATAATGATTCTGCTTCACAGGTACTGAAAAAAATTAAACAACCTAAACAAATTATTCATTACACTTCACCCACAGCAGGAACTAAAGGAAGTGCTGGGGTAAAATATAGATTCAGAATACAGCACAGCAGGTATTAAAATGAATGTGTGAACTAAGAATAAACTATGGTACCTACCTATACACGGAGATTTTTTTTAAAAAAAAAGTTTGAAAACTAAAACCAAACTAACAAAAATACAACAAGGAAACCTTTAGAAATAAAATGATTCAATCTTATTCAAGGCCCTGGTTGAACAGATCCCCTCCAACATATACTGAAAGTAAACTCCGTGATAGCATTGAGTATTTTGGAGCAAATTCTTATTTTGCATTTTTAATGGACATCTTCAGTTAAGGGGGGGGGGGGTCAGTCTCAATTCAGAGGAATTGCTTGGAGGCCACAATAGCATTGTGGATTGATGTGGGTCGGTAAGGGGGAATCTGTCCAATGTGGGTCATTGCCATCCTCACCTCATGGGATCTCTGGCTATTATTCTGCTGGGCCTGGGACAACATGAGAACTAGCACTTAAGACTTAATGTTGCCTTACGGCCTGATTCTAGTTGGGTCTTATGCCCCTTGAAACAAGAATTCTGGCAACATAAGGCACTCTCTGGCTGTCCCAAAATGCAACATGCCAGTCTTCACCTGCAGGTGTTGGTAAGTCAACGCAGGGGATGGGAGGGAGGCCGGCGGGGGGAGGAAGGGGGCGGTGATGAGGGCTGGAAGGAGAGTGGATCAGGGCTGGAACGGTGGTGGTATTGGTGGCAGCAGCACATGCCAATATCATAACCCTCTTCCTGCCTCAATCCCCCGACCTGGGTCCATGCAGCTATAGAGCTGGCTCACGTCGGAGTAGACCCAGCAGGCTGGCACGTGCTATCTTACCCCAAGAAGGCCTCCAGAGGTCAAAACTCCCCCACGGGATGCAGCAGGCACCACATTGGCAGAGCTGCATTGCCGCACAGGGAATTGCATTGGATTGGGCTGCCCATAGTAATTCACCAATCCCCAAGGACTCTTGGGAATGATAGTTCTGTGATGCGGGTTGTGCCTATTTTCTAACAAAGTCTCAACATCCTCAGCAGACTACAAGTCCCAGGATTCTTTTAGGAAGCCAGCCATGACAGTTAACCTGGTATATAAAAACAGTATATAAATGCATAGCGTAGAGAAGACCTTAATAGTCTGCTGCTGCTGTTGAATCTAGTTTTGGTAGAAGTTTTGTTTTTTTCATTAGCTCTGCTCTGTCTAGACCGGTGGGGGCTTACTTGCCATGCTTCGAGTTTTCTAGCTGTCTAAAGTCCATCTACGGTTTGCAAATTGCACTCCAGCTACTTTCTTGAAGATTTATTGAGCTTCTCTCTGCATTTTATTTAATGCACATTTGGGCACTGCGTGTTTTGCCCAAATTAAGTTAATGTAAGCAAAGGCCCACTTCCTAAAAGCTGTGCCTGAGCTTCCATTACTGTTATTACTTTGATAAATCTATTTAAATGCATACCCTCATCAAATGTGTATGCCCGAAAATGAATTTCTCTCAGAGATCTTAGGAATGCATTAATTGGCATATCAATTCCAAGTATGATGGATTAGTCCAGACTGTCTGATCATGGATTTTGTGAGTATTCTTCTAAATGGCTGCAACTTCTGAAAAACATCAGTGTATTGCCACAGTAGGTACTTGCTGCCATGTAGACATGAGTGCCTGACAGTTGTTATCCATTGCTTTGAAATGGGGACAGGCTATACACTGAATTGAAATAAAATAATGGATGCTAAGCCTTTCTGAATCTCTAATCCTTGTTTTGAGATGAATGAATAAATATCACAGAAAGCTCCTGAGCACAAAGGACATCACCTTGTTCAGATTTTTCAATCGGAATCACCAAGAGATTTTCACTGATGGGGGGAGTTGGATGCAGCAAACTCAGGAGTGGTCTTATTTACTTTCAGTGATTTGACCAAGTGTGATAAAGCAGCACCATGCAAGAGCATCTGTTATGATAATTTGCTTTTTTATGAGGTATATAACAGGGGTGGATAAACTGTGGCTCCTGAGTCACAGGCGGCTCATTGGTGTATAATATTGGCTCTGGGAAATATGTTGGCTGAGCTCATTTTTGCATCACAATTAATATAAAAGGTCAATAAGAAATGTTCAAGCTTTTATAATTATTGACCAGGTATAAACTGAGAGCCCACTGGATTAAAACATAAGTTTAATGTTCATGGTGAGTAAATATATTTAAGAATTTAAATGCTTCTTAAATATTGCGGCTCTCAAACACTTAAAGTTTATCATATGTGGCTCTTACATTAAGCAAGTTTGGCCACCCCTGGTGTATAGCAATCTTTTCAAACCAGAACACTCTTTTCTTAAGCAAAGGGGTTTGTGCCTTTGGCATGCACACTTATGGCCCAATTCTAATGGTACCTAGTGCTGCCATAACTAGCATTCTGGCGGCATTCAGTGATTTCCAGCAGTTATCAAGCATGACATGACAGAGCTCATAGGCTAGCCAGAACCAGAAGCAGCGAGTGGCCGGCTTACATGGCAGTGGACCGAGGATGCCCGCCACCCCAAGTAGGGTCACACAGGGCATGAGAGGTAGGCGGGGGTGGTCAGAATGGGCTGGTGACAGGGGTGGAAGGAAGGAAGATGGATCAAGATCGGAAAAGGCATCCTTGGCAGCAGCATCCACAGAATTCAAGCCCCCTTTCTGGGCTCGATCCAACTTCATGGATCCACATGGACTTCTGCCAGTGATATTGCTAGCACAGGTCTGAGTAGTCCCACTAGCCTGGCAGGGGCTTACTCCAGTGCAAAGGAACAGATGTTCCCATGCCTTGAGGAGGCCTCCATAAGCCAAAACTCCCCCGTGGGATGCAGCAGACACCCCATTAGTACCACTGCATTGCTGCACGGGGAGTTGTGTTAGATTGGGCTGTTAGGACATACCGGTAGGCCCATTTAAAAAAAAAATGTTAGTAGTTGTGATGATTTTGTCTGGGTTTTTTTTTCTGCTGTATAAGATTATTCCATGCATAGGACTGGAGAGCTGGCCAGAGATACAGATGCTCCTGAAGAAGAATCACATGTCTCCAGAAACTCTGTGTGTGTGTGTGTGTGTGTGTGTGTGTGTCTGCGCGCGCACACGCACGTGCACACACAAGTGAATATTCCCTTCTTACACACCCTATACAGTGTCCAGGCTTAAATGTGTGCTTACACTGCTTTCTTGTAATACGATGAGGCGGTGCAGGGCAACTTGGAGTTTCTTTTGTGCCTCTTCCCTTCATGTGAATTTGGCTCCGGGGGCCCTTTTGACCCATTTTTGGCCTGGGTACAATTGTGCCCCCTTAACCCCCATCTCAGGGGCCCTGAGGCGGTGCCCCCAGAAGCCCCTGGCATGCTGGGATTACTCAAATACTCTGCACATGCTGCTTAACAGCAGGAGTTTCGTTGAAACCAGTGAGAATATTAGAGGTTGACGCCCAAGGGGGGGGGGGTGAGGTTGGAACAAAGATACTCAGGGAGTATAATGGCAGCTGGAGTGCCACTACACATTTCCACTGCAGAGGAAGGGCTACGACACAGCAACCTTCCCATACCATTGGGGTAGTGCAGTGGTTCCCAAACTGGGAGGCACGGCTCCCTGAGGAGCTGCAGAAACCAGCCAGAGGCAGTGGCGTACTCAGCCCTCCCAGCGCCTGGGGGGGCGGGGTTGAAGCGCCCCCATCGCTCCGCGCCCCCCCAAGCAGCCGGGCTTGGGGCTGAGTAGCGCGCCACCGGACCGGAGCCCCCGGAAGCAGTGCGCCCCTCGGAAGCGTCACCAGCTTCAGGAGGCTCAGCTCCGAAGCCGGAAGAAGCGCTACTCCGAGCGACCGCTCAACTCGGCAGTCCGGGCCTTCTGAGAAGGTTCTGCGCGTCGAAGCACCTTTTACTCCCTTTCGCTCATGCGCAGAACCTTTCTGAGGGCAAACGGGCGGAGCCTCCTGAAGCCGGTGACGCTTCCAAGGGGCGCGCCAGCTGGGCTCCGGTGCCACGCCGCGCTGCGCAGCCCCGAGCCCGGCTGCCGCGCCCCCCGGAAGCTTGGCGCTTGGGGTGGAGCACACCTGCTCCCCCCATGTTAGGACGCCACTGGCCAGGGGAGCTGTGAAGTGCCACAGAATCCTCTCGGAAAACAGTGCAATGCCAATTGGCAGGCATCAACATAATGTAATGGGGCAAGTCGAAAAAGTTTGGGAAACACTGGGGTAGTGGTTGGACATAGGAGTTAATTACCACACTGAGCTACAGCTTTCCCCCTACTCTTCTAGAAGTCTGTTCATCTCAATGAACATATTGAAAACACTCGATTGGCTCTCATTCATGTGATAACTTTTAGATCAACACATAATTGGACTCCAAAAAAAGATTCCTCAATAATCATATGAATGTTTTCCTTCACCAAAACTTCTGAAGGGAAGGGAGGGATCCACTCTTTTTCAGATTTTTCAGATGCACTGACAAATACAAAAATCTTTAATTAAAAAACGTATTTTTTAAACTGAGGCAGACATCAAGTATTACCCACCTATAAAAGAAAGAGAGGTATGTAACTGTAAGAAATTCTCTGGTAGATGGAGGGAGAAAAAATCTGATAAACTAGCTGGTGGTAAATAATTTCCAGCAGGTAAAAACTAAATATATATTTTAAATGATGCTCCAGCTGTTCAAGGCTGAAGGCACCCAAGCTGGTATCCTTCATTAGATTAGATTAGTGTGATGGGTTCATTAATTTACATCAGATTGCATACCATGTTTGTCCCTAGGAGGGATGAACACAGTATTTGGGGCTTTTTTGTTTAGAATTAGAGACAATTAAGGATGGGTTTAGGGACACAGCAGAGGTTTACAAGTTACAATCAGGAAAGAGAGAATATTTCTCATAATAATAGAACCAATGAAATTGATAAGCAAGAGGTTTAGAATGGACTAACATAGGAATTATTTCACACCATGCATAACATGACAAATTCATCATCACAGGATATGGCGATCACCACTAACAGCCCAATCCTATGCTTCCCTCCCCGCCAATGCAGCTGCGCCAAAACAGCTTATGCTGCATCATGATGGGGGTGGTCCCAGAGATCTCTTCTGGGTAAGGGAGCATTTGTTCCCTTACCCAGGGTTAAGCCTCGGAGGCACGGAGGGGTGTACTCGGACCTGCACCAACAAAATCGCTGGCACAGGTCTGCATGGACCCAGGTCGCGGGATTAGGTCGGGTGTGTGTGGATTCAGTGGCCCTTGTCGCGTCCCCAGCCAAGTTACCTGGGTCAACAGGGCCACTCCAGCCACCCTGCTGGGGATGTGTTTACAAATGCTGCAATGCAGTCTTCGCTGGTGGAACACTTGTTCCACCAACAGAAGTGCCCAATAGGATTGGTCTATTGGTTAAGCTCGAAGCACACCGGGCGTGTCCTGCGTGCGTCGTGCATGTTGTGGCCGGCTGCCCCAGCGTTCTTGCAGTGGGACTTGCCTCCGGCAGGAACACCAAGGGCCACCAGGAGGAACGTTCGCGTTGACGCCTTTGGCCAATTCCCAGCTTTTGCCGCGTTTGCCGCGCTGTATGCGACACATAGATAGCTTTATCTTTAGCTTTTATCTTTAGCTTTATCTTTAGCTTTAGATAGCTAATTCATGACTGATACATTTGTGTGTGACAGCCATGCTAGTTGCTAACACTTCGACTCTTACCACCGTCTTAGACAATCCAAAGCATCATTCGTTAATATTGCAATTGTTTTCTGATGAGTACAACATCCCACTTGGAGTGGGTCATGGAACAACCACAAAGGCAATGGAGCATGTTGTGCTCTATTCTTCTTTTGGGATTCAGTCCCAGGATGGGTGCTGTTGATTTCTCTAAACTCTCCTTTGTCTTTTCTGTTCAGTGCACATCACCACCCTTTTCTCTTCTATAATGTACCTACAATTGTATCTAGCCCATTTTCTCTTTTTCATCTTCCTTCCAATGTCCCACCAGTTACGGTAGGTCTCACACTATTTCATCACTCCTTAGAATCAGTTCTTGAATGATGGGCAGGGAAAGGTATCCACATATACATGCACCCTAAACTTATTTATGTTTACCTCCCCCATGAGCCCTACTGAATTCCATGAAATGGGCAGCGTGATCCTCTCTAAGCCTAGAGCGGCGCAAACATTCCGGAAAGCATGTTAGCGATGACTCTGGAGTAAGGGCTGCCGGCGCAGAGGCCGGAAGCCCTCACTCTGCCATCCTGTCAACCCAGCACCCACTGGCGGAGGTAGGTCCTGCACTAGTTGGTGCAGGGGTGGGGGGAGGGTGGAATATGGCAGGCCAGGGGGTGGCCATTGGCCGGTCCAGGCTGGGGGAGGGTGGTGATATCGGCGATGAACTCTACCGATATCCTGAACCCGTTACCGGGCCTGGCCAACCTTACTCCCCCACCTTGGATGTACCGTACGTCAGCTTCATAGCTGCCATACATCTGAGGAGGCCCATAGGGCCTGGCTGGCTTGCACCCAGGGAAGGGGACGAATGTCCCATTCTCCCGAGGTGCTCCCAGGCTGCCCTGGGGCAGCCCGGGAACTGCACAGGATGCGGCAGCCAGCCCTTTAGATGTAATTCACATTTTACACAGGATTGCACCGTTATTCTCAGCTAAGTATTCATAAGATCGCAGCCCAAGTTACAAATGTCAAGAGTAATTACATTATGGGAAGAAAAAAATGGAGGAGGGGTTCCTTGGAGGAGGCAAAGGGCTTGTTTTATAGCTCCGCTGAAGGCTAAAGAATTTAAACAAATTGTTATTTCCCTCGCTATGACCACATAATTTATCAAGTCAGAGGCCTTGCTCAGTTTATTACATTATTTTGCCATGCATGAAAATCCATTTGCTGTTCTGTCTCTTATTGTAAATGGTAATTTCCTGGGTGGCTGCACATCCGCTTTCCTATTGGAGTCCAGTATGATAAAGTCAACTACACACCCATCTCCTTTCAGTAAGTAGCGAAGCAGCTAAACCAAAATATCCCTTTCCCAGATGAAACTCCAGGTGTATACACCACAAACACACATGCACACACACACACACACACACACACACACACACACACACACACACACACACACACACACACACAGGTTGTTATTTCTGTCACCTATTTATGAATTTCATCTTTCCACCTAAAACAACACCCAAGATGCTGTACAATATTGATGTACTAAAATCTGAAACAGTACACAATGCAACAAGGAATAAGGCAAAAGGCAGTACCCATTTAAAGACTGGACTGCTGAAAGACTGTAGGATTTCTCTGCTGCTTCTTTTGCTATTTAAAAAAGAAACTGCATAAAGTTGCCAGTTCACCAAGAATGACCCTGCTGGGCTCCATCCTTATACCTCTGGGCGCCCCCTGGAACCAGATTTTCCCCCTTTTCCAAAGATTGGCAGTCTTGTGACATCTCAGAATTAGAGATGCATCTGACATGGAAACCCCAGAACATCGCCAAGTAAAGGCGGGGCAGCATTTGGAGCTCTTGGACCAGCCCTGTTACCAGCAAAGTACATGCATTTGACAGTTCAGGGATTCTTCTATCCCAGAGGTTCCCAACCTGTGGTACTAGTACCACCAGTGGTACTTCAAGTTCAGCTGACTGCTGGTGGTACTCGAACCACTGGACCACTGTAATCCCGCTCCGATGCAGAGCTTTTGGTGGTGCATTTTGCAGTGTTGCATTTTGCAGTGGTGCAGAATGCGGCTGCCCGGGTGGTTGCTGGGGCTTATCGGTTCGACTCAGTCGGGCCATTGCTGCGGCGGCTACATTGGCTGCCGGTTCATTTCCAGGCACAATTCAAAGTGCTAATTTTGACTTTTAAAGGCCTTTACGGCTCGGGACCAGGGTATTTGAGGGACAGCCTTCACCCTTATAATCCGACCCGTACTCCAAGGTCATCAGGGGGGCCCCTGTTAACCGTGTCGCCATTGATGGAGGTGAGGGGGAATGCAGTGAGGAATAGGGTGAGGGGGACGGCAGTGAGGAATAGGTCAGCGGTGGTGCCCCTACTATAGAATTCCCTCCCCCCTCCTTAGAGACCTTTTGGCAGGGCCTCAAGACGTTTTTACTCAGGTTGGCGTTTGATGGCCGACATGGTGGGCTGGCTTTTTAATAAATGCAATCATAAGGTGACCCACTGGGGTTTGTTTTAATTGTTTTAAATACCTGTTTTAATTGTTTTTATTGTACTATATTTTATTATGTATTTTAACATGTTTTAATTGGAAGCCGCCTTGATTGCCCTTATCAGGAGAAAGGCAGGGTAAAAATCCTTTAAATAAATAAATAAATACATTTTTGTTCCCGAGAGGTTCCTGCCTTTGGCCGAGTCTCTTGGGAATGCTGAGAAGGGCCCTCCCACCTGCCCAGAACCTCCTCCCTGTGTTTTCTGGCCTCTGAAAACCTGAGAACCCGGAAGTAACTGGCGACGTTGTCATTGCCAGTCACTTCCGGTGGTACTCAGAAGGATAGTGGTACTTGGCCGGGAAGGGTTTGGGAATCCTTGTCCTATCCAATAATGGAGAGCACATTATAAAGGAAAAGCAGCCACCCGAGGTTGAAATTCGAAGCAGTGAGCCAGCTGAGGGAAGAGCTGCTCATCCCTTTCTTTTCCTGATTATCTGATCAAAATCATAAAACAAACAAACAAAGAGCCCAATCCTATCCCCTGCCACGCTAGAGCATGCAGCTGCATCAAAAAGGTGTGCCCTGCAGGCTATGGTGGGGAAGTGACCTGACAAATGGGACATTTTTACTTACCTCTGCACAAGCCTGCATGCCACCTAGGGGAGTCAAACATACGCCAGCCATATATACTCTCTGTATAGAGAAAGTTATAACCACTAATTGAAGCCATTTTTTAAAAAAGTTAACAAATGTATATGACTCCAGATCAACCTGTTTGGGCTAGTTATTGAGTAATTAAGGGAAGTGATATCCAGAACATTCTGGACAGTTTCATAACTAGCTGCTAATGAATCCGGTGAGAATTCCAGCAGAGCAGAGATATATAATGTGATGCCATTTATTTTCAGTAATTTGCACTTTCTTGATTATAATAACAGCATGCAAAAAAAGTACACTTACTCTTCTGGGGTATCTGAAAGCACTGAATGGAGCAGCCCAGGTAATGCCTGATTATACGTTAACAAATTGAAAGTTCCAAGACAGAACTCTGGCATTTTTGAGGCTATTGACAGGGAACCATTGGGTACAATTCTCAAAAAAGGTCTTCAAATGCAAATTATTTTCCTGTTGCATATAAGACTGTATAAAGAGCTGTTGTAGCTGGTACACAAGGAGCCAGTTCAGACTATATGTCTGGACTTGCCATGCCCACACATGATTGGAGGTGTGAGCACGCATGTTCTGCTCCCTCTACAGGTAAGCTCTTCTCCTCTGGATAATCATGCGAGACGATTTGGATGAACTACTCCCACATGGGATTTCAATGCATTAGTATTTAAATCATGTCTGAGGGAGTGGTTTGAATAAACTCTTCCTCCTACATGATTAAGGAAAGTGGAAGGTGTACTGGGAAGGGGAACAGGGCATGCATGCTCGTGCCCCTAACTGCAAGTGGGTGAGGTTGGGACAGACCTATCATCTGAACTGTCCTCCAAAACTGAATTACCGTTATCTAAATTCTCCTGCTCACTGGGCAAAGAGGCCCCTTTTAAAATGATGGCTCTCTTATATTTATATTTAGCAGGAGAAGAGCAGGCATCGCTCTTTGGGCATATGAGTGCAATGTAAATGGATATGCAAGCATCTTTGCAAGGGGATCCAAAAATTACCAACACTGGTGATGGTTTTTGGCACTATTGAAAATGGCTGCCAAAACTGAAGTAGCTTCAGTTCCATTCAGTTAGCTGGGGCAATTGTGCTGGCCAGAGACCATGGCATAATGGAGAGGTAAGTAAACAAAATTCTTATGTACTGTGCCGCACAATGGTCCCCAATGGGTTTGCTCAGATCTGTGCCAGCTCTGCTAGTGGACCAAAGGGGCATGTCGAGGTCAACCAACCATTGCTACCAATACCTGCCCCCTTCCCTCCCCAGACACCCTTTCCAATGGCCCTGATCTCCACCTCGATTCTCCCCCTCTCCACCCACAGCCAACTCCCTGCACCAGCTCACCTCCTCTAGTGGTGGCTGGGCACTCCGATGGTGCACACGCATGGTTGCCAGTCTTTTGCTCTGGCGGCCCCATTGCACACATTTTTGCTGCAGCAGCAGCGCCGACAGAGTAGGCTTTCCACGGACAGAATGCTCATTCTGTCAGGCCTGTCATGTTTCTGTGTAATTCTGCTATGTTCCCCCCCCCCCCGAGGATCATGCTTAGAAGGGACACAGATCAATTCACAGGTGCCTAAAAGATGGCACATGCTGTAATACAGGTATAGAAGCTCTCATGTTACAACTAAAAAAAGCATTCTGTAATGACAGACAGCTGTAATGAAATTTGGCATCCAGACTAATTGGTTCTGTCCCAATCCAAAGCAAAATGTTGGCAAGGAAATGTGCAAACCTGCTGCAGCGCTACTCTCTCATGGTCCTGTCACATGGCCTTCTCTTTGATCTCAACGTCTGCAAAGAGATGATAGTCGCATCTAATTCTACACCAAACACTAGCCGCTATGCACCCTTCCTGCAAAGCCTACCAAGAGACACTGTTATCTCCCCCTAAGGTGTGTATAGCTTCAAGTGCATTGTAGCAGGAAAAAGAGCCATATGGTCATCAATTCACTAAAGAAGTGTTTTGCTGTCGTATTGTTCTGTTCTTCTTTTAGAGCTTTGAATTAGAGCCTGATGTGTTTGTCCTATGATCTGGTACTCAACAAAAAGAAAAGAAAAAGGACATTTATGTTTTGAACTTGTCCTTTGCTGGGAGTTTAGAAACAAATCCTTGTGGATGTCTACAAAAGGAAAGCCCTAAGAGACAACGAACACGAACAAGGAGTGGCCATCATCATGCTAATCATTGGAACAATAAATATCAATTTTTCAAAAAGAAATCACCAATGTGTTTTGTAAGGAATAAGAAAATTAGCCCAGCATGTAAGAGCCAGTTCATATATGCCTTGGGCCTGTAGGTTATAAATGTGTGTGCGCATGCATGTACACGTGCGCACAGGAATGAACTCTTGAGTGCTTGTATGCTCCCCTATCATGTGCAAGTGCTGATCAGAGTAGGCCTTACCTGTGCACTACATCCACCCATTCTTGCTGTGGGCAGTGTCAGCAAGTGGCAAGGTTGGGCAGCTGCTCAAGGTCCATGGATATTTGAAGGACCCACCAAGCAAGTACTAGATTCAGTGCAACCCCCCAGTCTCCTGCTATCTGGGTAAAGAGGCACCTTTTATGGTGCAACCTGAGTCTTCCCCAGCACTGAGGCGTTGGCGCCGGCCTAGGGTGTCACGGCCCGACAGGGGGCTTCTCAGTTCTGCACTGCCGAATTAGGTGGCACTGACCTGAGAAGCCCCATAGCAGAGGCTGGGGCTTTACTCAGGGTAAGGTGTAATGAGCAGGGAGAATAATGTCCCCTTAGTCCAAGGAAATCCCCAGCCTGTTCCTCTCCAGCACAGGGCTGCATGCTGGATAGGATTGGGCTACCTGAGTGGTAGCTTTCTTTAGCAAGGGGAGAACTGCCCCTATTCGCTCCAGCATTGTTTCCAGTGGCTGTGTCTTGGTATCTTTTTTATATTCTTAGCTCTTTGGGATATAAATAAATGGGCAGGAGGTGTGGTCTAGTGGTTGAGCTGCCACCTTGTTTGAAGAACATCTAGGACGGGATCAGTTCAAGGCAACCGGAAGCTGCTGACAAGCTGCAATAGCCTGCGTTGACCCTCTATGAAAGAGAAAGGAGTTGCTGTCGGACAAGCTCTGAAGCTCAGAAGCCATGTGCAGCCAGTGAGATACCACACCATTGAAAGGAAACAGCGGAGAAGATAGGTTCTACGCAAATAGAACATTTATTGTAAAAATCCCTACAGGGGTTTAGAAAAGCCTGCCTGTGTAAACCGCCTTGAATAAAGTTCAAGGAGAAAACTGACGACATAGAAAGGCAGCATATTATTATTATTATTATTATTATTATTATTTATATGTATTTATTTAGTGGTGTAAACTGCTTTGTGAACTTTTGTTGAAAAGCAGTATATAAATATCCTTAATAATAACCCACCCTCCATCCTGCCCTCCTGGAAGGAGGGTGCGATAAGAACTGAAGTGGCAAGCCAGCTGGGAAAGGAGCTGGTGTACAGTCCAGGTAAGAGGCAATTTCCCATTCTAATTACTTGCTCGCCTGGAAGTCCACAACACAATGTTGTTGGCCATGGCAAGTGGCGCCAACTCGCACGTCTCCAGTTTTCATTAAACATTGTACGCATGAGCAGGGAGAATATGCGAGCCTGCAGCTTCCTCTTTTCCAGCACATGCATAACGTCTGGTTTTGATACTGCTGTGGAAGATGTTCAAAATCTGTTTCAGTTTTTATTTCTTTAAAATATTTATATACTGCTTTTCCCAGAGCTCAAATTTGATGTAATCCTTTATAAGGTTCTCAGAGAGGTATAAATATGGCGAAGAAGATATAAGTGCAAGCTTGGGCTGTATGAGAGTCAACCCTCAAAGTCCTTGGTGCTGTGAAAAGGTGCTTGCTTGTGTTTGTTTCATTAGTAGCAGGAAAATGTCAGGTTAACCTGAATCACATTTTGGCTGCTTGTCTCTTGAATTAAAAAAAGGTACCATCCATACAAGGGACATCTCACTGAAGCGGCCTCCAATAATCAAATGTCTGCTTTTTATTCATTTCTGCAGTTTCATTTTCTTTGCCAAATGACTATTTTCATTTTCCACACTGATTACTTCAACTTAACGTCCAAACTTCAGATATGCTTGATCCTTGCTTTTTCGTCACTTACAAAAATAGACAGACTCATTAGACTGACTCACATGGAGACACATGAAACAATGTAATTTAATGAGCCTTGGATAGGAAGGTCAAAGAACAAGTTATTACTTCCAGCCCTGATTGCTCTCATCAGACAAATGCTTATAAAAGCTTTGAACCCAACACCTTAGAAATCATTACTTCAGCTTCCACTAATGAACACCAGGGAAAATGCAGAGCGTATCTTGAGATTGATTACCATAATACAATTAACCTTTTCTGCTTTTTCTACCAGGATACTTTTTGGGAGGAGAAATCTCATAGTCTTAGCCATGGCCATCAGCACATCACATGGTTAAACTGTTCCTGGAATGTACCATCTCCGATTTTAAATGGGGGGGGGGGATACTGCATGAGTGAAAGTTCCCCCATACAAATACACTCTGCACATCGAAAACTAGATATCAAGAAAGAGAATACTAGCTTAACAATCTTCCTGACCTGCTAGCTTTATTTCTTTCATTATCAACAAAATTATATATACAATTTTTCTCAAGGTAGCCTATGACCAAAACATAAGAAAAAATCATAAGACATTAAAAATCACAACGTCATAAAAAGGGGCTAAAATAAAACCACAGTTCACACCTAAAACCATCACCCAGCCATCATGCAATGCATCAGTCTCCCCCCAAATGCAATGAAAAAGTTAGGTTGTAATGCAACATCTGAATGATTGAAGCATTGGGACCAACTGGATTTCTATTGGAAAGGTGTTCCATAAGATTGGTGCTGCTTTGAGAAGGTCCCACTCCTAGCAGATGCCCATTATACCTTAGAAGGCCAGGGCACCTGGAGCAAGACCTTAGGTGAGCACTGAAGCATATGGGAAGGCACAAATGGATGAAGACCGTCCTTAAGTCAGTGCTTTTCAAACAGTAGAAATACAGCCACTACTTCACAGTAGGGCAGCTGACACTTGTCTTCGTGGCAGTAGAAAGCGATGTCTGGGGCAGCTCTGCAGCTGCCTGATCTTTCCAAAGGGCCCAATTTGATGCAGAGCGAAGCCTCAGCTGTGGGGCCAGCTACCCTTTTATTTATTTTTATTTTTTTATTTTTCACATTTTTATACCGCCCTTCCTCCAAGGAGCTCAGAGTGGTGTACATATTTCCTCCCCCTCCTTTTTGTCCTCACAACAACCCTGTGAGGTAGGTGGGGCTGAGAGATAGTGACTGGCCCAAGGTTAGGCTTACCAGATCTCCAACCGGGACAGAGTGCTAGACCTTTAGGAGAAAGAATATGGGCAGGTGTAGCTTGTTAAGTCCTAGAGCAGAATCCTAGGCATGTCTACTCAGAAGCAAGCCTCATTGTGTTCAGTGGGTCTACTTCTGAGTAGACATGCCTAGGATTCTGCTCTAGGACTTAACAAGCTACACCTGCCCACATTCCTTCTCCTAAAGGTCTAGCACTCTGTCCCGGTTGGAGATCTGGTAAGCCTACCCAAGGTCACCCAGGAAGCTTCGTGGCTGAGCGGGGATTTGAACCTGGATCTTCCAGGTCTAAGTCCGACTCCCAAACCACTACACCATCCTGGCTCTACACCATCCCTTCCATGCGCCTATCTGTCACCTTTGGTGGCAATGATGGAACTCATAAAAATGGTACCTGCAAAGGGAGATTGAAAAGTCCCACCTTAAGGCACCCAAGGCCCAAACCGTTTTGGACATTCAAGAGAACACACTCCTTGAAGTTGAACTGAGGCCAGAAGCAAATAGGTAACCAGTGCAGATTGCCTAACAATGGGGTGCTGTTCTCCTGACAAGCTGTACAGGTTCAAAGCTTGCCTGCTTCATTTTGCACCAACTGAAGTTTTTCATGAGACAGTAGTGCAGTAGGCCTGGAGGTGACCAGACACACATAACTGTAGCCAGTTTATGGCCTTTTCTAGAGGTATGGTTTTAAAAAAAAATGTGAAACCCTCATCACCACTTATTACACCATGCATGCTTATCACTGCATTAGGCTCCATGTAAGTATTACAAGAATCAGCCCTAGCTGCATGTTTCCAATCTATTAAAACCTGAGAGACTCAAAGCAAAGGAACCAGCTGGCAGTCTGAAGTGATCCATATTTATTGTTTAACTGAAGGTGCTGACAAAATGGTTTGTAGGTAATATGGTGAACGTTTTATTCAGTCTTCAAAAGAGTCACATAAACAGTGCCAGCAGCACCCCAAGGCACTGGCGTCACTGCAGGGGGGCGGAGCTCTAAGTTCCTCCATGATCCGAGCCTCCTTTACATGGAGGAACGAAGCGCCCCGCCCCCGCGCCTTCCGAACCAGTCAAAGCAGTGCAAACAACGCACAGTCACCGCTTTGACTGGTTCGGAAGGCGCGGGGGCGGGGCGCTTCGTTCCTCCATGTAAAGGAGGCTCGGATCACGGAGGAACTTAGACCTCCGCCCCCCCTGCAGTGACGCCAGTGCCCCAAGGAAAAGTCCTGCATTGGGTCCCCATATCATCACCATCCTCTGAAGGCTCACTGGTTGCTACTGCCGCTATCGATGCTGAGGATTCGGGGGTTGGCCTGGCCTGGTGGGCCCATTGATGGGCATGAACCCTTAGCCATGCTGGACCTGATCAACCCCTGACAACACACCTTACATGTACAAAACAAGGATGTTTTTTCTCAAATGGAAGCTCCCACTGCAATGGCAAACCAAGTCTTGGGACCAGAAGCAGTTTCAGAATATTTTGCGGTTTCGAAAGCAGTTCCAAGCAGAAGAGTCCAAACAGTGTCATGAGTTAGTACAATGGTTCTCAAACTTTTTAGCACCGGGACCCACTTTTTAAAATGACACTCTAGTCTATCGGAACCCACCTAGCTTTACAAGACACTCAAACATTTATCTCCCTCTATTTACAGAAGCCTGCTAACTGCAGGAACTCAGCTGTTTGAAGGGCAAATAGCAGCTATCTGGTTTTTGAATAGCCTCAGGGCTTGTGGCAATTAGTTATCTGATCTTTCCATCACCTGGGACCCACCAGAACTCAGGTCGCAACCCACAGTTTGAGAAACGCTGAGTTAGTGTATACCTTCATTCAAGTTCCAGCCGCAATTTGGATCTTGGCTTATTATGTACAGACTCAGATAACCCAGTGTAGTAACTCCATAACTTCAGGATAGGTTCCCTCTCTAGAAAGAAAAGGGAGACCCTAGGTAAAGTGACAAAAAAACAAAAAGTACAATAACCAGCAGCAAGCAAGAGACATGCTGGAGATATACATTTGTCTAGGGCAGGGGTTCTCAACCCCTTCCCGGCCGAGGACCACCTCCAGCGTCACTTTCCTGCTGCATACCACCGGAAGTCTGGTGATGACATCATTGCCAGTTACTTCTGGATTTTCAGAGGCCAGAAAACGCAGGTAGGAGGCTCTGGGCAGACCCTTCTCAGCGTTCCAGAGAGGCTTGGCCAAAGGTAGGAGCCAAAATGCACTGCCGAAAGCGCTGCATTGGAGCGGGGTTCCAGCAGTCCAAGTACCATCAGCAGTCGGCCATAGTGGTACTAGTACCACTGGTTGAGAACCACTGGTCTAGGAAATGGTTCAATATAAGGAGTCTTGGCTTGGTTCGATGAATTAGGTTTAATGACCCTGTTACCTTGCAGGGCTGCTGGTTTGTCATTTACGAACATGAGAATAAAAATTTCCCAGTTAGTGCATTTTTTTTTTAATTAACAGCCCTCCTTATTTTAATTCAATGCGCTTTCCCCACAGCTTTTAACTTAACACACTGGTTCTTCCAGATGAAGTCTCACTACACCGGCAACGGTTGCTCCAGTCTGCCAGAAGCCTCATCTTTAAAATAAGACTCTCAAGTGAGGTTCTGAGATGTATATTTGCAGTGTTGAATGGATGGCCTCATTTCCCAAAGTGCCCTCTTTCCGCCAGTGAGTTTCTGGATCGTACACGTGTGCATTCATGCATTAATGAAGGATCGGTTTTTAGCAGGCACGCAAAAGGTTGCATTGGACCAGCTTTGGTAAAATCATTTTTTCTGTTCCTCTCAGTGGGTGGAACTCCAGCAGTCATATTTACAATTGATTTTGTAGTTGTAGTAGTAGTAGTAGTAGTAGTAGTAGTAGTAGTAGTAGTAGTAGTAATTGTGAAATATGGGCATGGAGGGGGGAGGGAGTGTGATAAGCTGCTAGACTTCAAAATTTACAACTACACACCTGGCTCACTTGACTGAAAACTCTCTTATGTTTTCATAGAGAACAGAGAAATATGATTTCTATGAGTTTCATAGAAACTCCCGCCCCAAATCCTCATACAAGAAAGCTAGATCCCCAAGAGAAGGTTTCTGTGCTTTGTTAAGGCAGAGGCACAACGGGCGCATCCTGCGTACGTCGCGCACGTGCGTTGCTGCACACGAAAAACGCACTGAAAGCTGGGCATTGTCCAGGGGAAGTGTCCATGCATCCATAGCTTACAGCGGCTCCCAGCGTTCTAGCCAGAGGCAAGTTCCACTAAAAGAACGCAGGGGCAGCCGGCTGGATGTGCCTGGTGTGCTTCGGCCTTTATTATCCTAAAAAAAGAAAAAGAAAACAAGGGCCTCTACAAATGGAGAATCTTCTTCACAGAGAAGTATTCAGCCTGCAGCATGAAATGAGATATTCATCCCAAACACAGGTTTACACCCCCAGTGAGAACTAGGCCCTTGGTCACTAGGAGAAAATTACTGACTCAGGAAGGCAATTAATCTTCAGAACCGAAACTTCATTCCTGCCAATAGTAGAGCAACTTCCTCCATAATAAAAATTCCGTAAGGTAATATCAGTGAAAACACAGAGAAGGCCAATTTGATTTTCCTTTTACCTTTCTAAGTCAATGCTGTGAACTTGATCTCCATTAATCAGATGTCCTTGTCACCAGCTATAATAAATCATTCATTAAAAAAAACCTCTTTGGATTTTCATCACCTATGGGTCATAAGAACATAAGAAGAGCCCTGCTGGATCAGGCCAAAGTCCCATCTAGTCCAGCTTCCTGTATCACACAGTGGCCCTACCAGATGCCTCAGGGAGCACACAGACAACAAGATAACCTGTATCCTGTTGCCACTCCCTTGCACCTGGCACAAAGAAAACCTACTCCTACAACCAGAAGGCTGCTTATCCCCATCATGGCTTGTAAGCCATGGACGTTTCCTCCATAAATCTGTCCAATCCCCTTTTAAAGGCATCCAGGCCAGGTGCCATCACCACCTCCTGTGGCAAGGAGTTCCACAAACCAATTACACGCTGGGTAAAGGAATATTTTCTTTTGTCTGTTTTAATATTCCTTCCACTCAATTTGAGTGGATGTCCCCTAGTTCTAGTGTTGTGTGAGAGGGGAAAGAACTTCTCTCTATCCACTCTCTCCATCCCATGCATAATTTTATACGTCTCAATCATGTCCCCCCTCAGGCACCTTTTTTCTAAACTGAAGAGCCCCACAAGCTGTAGCCTTTCCTCATAAGGTAGATGCCCCAGCCCACTAATCATTTTGGTCTCTCTCTTCTGCACCTTTTCCAGTTCCACTATATCCTTTTTGAGATGCGGCGACCAGAACTGGACGCAATACTCCAGAGGTGGCCTTACCATCGATTTGAACAAAGGCATAATGATATTGGCCGTTTTATTCTCAATCCCTTTTTTAATGATCCCAAGCATGGAATTGGCCTTCTTCACAGCCGCCGCACACTGGGTCGACACTTTCATCGACCTGTCCACCAGCACCCCAAGATCTCTCTCCTGATCCGTCACAGACAGCTCAGAACTCATTAGCGTGTATGTGAAGTTTTGATTTCTTGCCCCAATGTGCTTCACTTTACACTTACTTACATTGAAACGCATCTGCCATTTTGCTGCCCATTCTCCCAGTTTGGAGAGATCCTTCTGGAGCTCTTCACAATCCCTGCCGGAAAAGTTTAGTGTCGTCTGCAAACTTGGCCACCTCGCTGCTTATCCCGAACTCTACCAGGTGTGTAAGTGTGCTTCTCAATAGTTCTTCTCCAGTCCATTTTATCTGCTTCACCCAGAAACCCAGCTTTAAAGGCAGGCTGGAAAAGAAATAGCCAGGGATTGCAAAGAAAAAACAGTGGGCGGGGCAAAGACTAAGCACTCATCAACACCCCCAGGACCGGCCCAACCATGAAGCAAACTGATGTGGTTTGCATCAATGGTGGATCGTGGGGGGGGGGTCAAGAAGGTGGAAGATTTGGGGTGCCCTTTATCCAGAGTCTGCCACTCTTTCCCTTCAGTCTGCTAGAAATGTGAACCACACTGATCCGCTCCTCACTTGCTAAAAGCAAGCTGGAAACCTATCATCTGCTTCCTTCCGTCCTTGCTCAGGGTTTAAAGTTTAAAGGAACACATCCCTTTAAACATTTGTGGGGTTTAATGAGAGCTTCATTGCCCCCCCTTCCCTTGCTCTGTCCTCCACGGTGTTAAAGTTTAAAGGGCCATACTCTTTTTAAACATTAACCCCATATGAGGATGGAACATGGTGAAGAGGTAAGAGGCACCCCCAGCAAAGGCAGCAGTGACGGGTCAGTGAGTAATTCCTGATCACCCCTGCTTTGCATGCGAGTTGGGTTGGGAATACTGTATTTGCCACTGAATGTCTAGTAGTTCCACCTTCAAACGCAGACCGTCTAGGGATCAATTCCAAAAGTGCAGCTGGGAATAAAAAGGATGGTGCCCTTCATGTATTGGTGTGCTGTGTCACCACAGTCAATACACAATGTTGTGTCAATACACAATGTGATGTGTATTGACATGATGGTGCCCTTCAAAAGGCCACCTCCAGGATGGTGCCCTTCATGTATTATGTGGTTAGCCCCACCCACATTAAGCATTACAGCAGCCATTCTGAGGGCTGATGCTATGGAAAAGTGGCTTTCATGTAAGTGGGCCTCCATTTTGAGGTGAAGGAAGTAAAGACAGAGATATTGTCGGGAGGGAAAGAAGCCTAGAGTCAGTTACCTCCTTCCCCATGCTCACACACCTTTCTTCAGGACACTGGCCTGTGGGACAGGGGATCAGTTGGTGGAACCATCAACTCTTTTCTTATAAGATTTTAGATTTTCATGGCCAGCAACGATTAACAAAAAATGAATGACAGATATGGGATTGAAAGTCATGATGTTAATGATTTTTATGGATTAAAACATGGCTGATAACGACATATTCTAAGGCAATACAATCTGGTTTAAGGATCAAAGTAAACTAGAGGGAAGTAGATTTAGGCTAGATAGGAGGAAGAATTTCCTAACTGTTGGAGCTATCTGGCACAGTTGTGGGCTCTCCTTCATTGGAGGTTTTCAAGCATAGGCTGAATGGTGGGTATCTGTCAGGATGCCATCGTTGCCTGCACTGAGCAGGGCGTTGGACTAGATAACCTCCAAGGCCCCCATCAACTCTAGTTTTCTGTGATTGCATGGACAGACAAACAGGCATGCCTTCTAATTCATGGGTCTCCTTATTTAACCTCCATTCCCCAGAGAGTCCTGTGCTGCTTCCGTTTTGATTCCCTATTCCACCCTTAATTGTGCATCCTGCTTTCCAGACATGGGCTCATTAATCTTCACAACAGTCTTATGAGAGAGATAGTTCAATATTATTCCCATTTTATACTCTGAGAGATAGTGATTTGTTCAAGGTCTCCCTTGGTGATTTCACAGCTAAAATGGATATGAACCTAAGACTGAAAGCCTAGGCAGACTTGCTTGGGAATGAGTCCCACTGATACCAGGAGGCTTACTCCTGAGTAAATGTGCATAGACTCAGGTAGGGCCACCAACTGACCTGCCCGACTCTTGTGCCTTTAACAGCAGCCTAATCTGCAGAAAACTGAAGCTGGAAGCTTTTCTTGGCATGGAGACAAATGCCATTGCCTGCTAATGCCTGCAGATCAAATTGCTGTTAAAGGAATAGGAGCAGGGGCCAATAAAAATGTTGGCAATCCTATTCCCAAATTCAACACTATAACTAAATGCTACTACTGTACTGATATGAGAAGACAAATGCAACTAGAAATTTGGAGGAGGCTAAATAGATCCAGGAGAGGCTGTGGGGTGCTTGTTGACCTCTCACCTGGAGCAGGCTGGGGCAGAGGCGGAAGTAGGATGGCTCCGGGCGCAGCGCGAGGGGCACAGTCAGCATTGGGGGGGCGTACTTACCCGCGCAATGTTCTGGCCCTCCCACCCTCCCTGGAGCTCTTTTGGCTCCAAAAAGGTGCCAAAACCGACGGGGGGCGTGTTCTGCGTCGAGCTGGGCGCGACAACGTCACGTCATTTAGACCCCGCCCCCTTGGCCCGGGCGCCAGGAGGGCTTGTGGCATTACTGGGCTGGGGCTATGGCAGTACATTTGAAGGCTGTTTATGGAGCAGGTAGGGAGGAGCAATATTTGTAGGTGGAGGGAAAAGTCAGTGGGCCAGGTGGGTGTGAAAAAGAAAGCCTGGATTGGATTGGGCAGTAAGATACTTTTGGTTCCAGGAGACCATCTCCAAGAGATGTTAGAAGAAAGATTTCCTTGCCTACATCAGTGGCCGCCGGAATGTCTGTGTTGCTTTACTGTTACATATGAAGTTGATCGTTAAACAAATTTGATTTAATATTCTATTTATGGATGATGTTGCTCTGAGCTTTGGAGCTCTAGTTACCCATTTCTATTTAAATCAGCACCCCTCCATGTTATTTGAATGCTATTTTTTGCCTGCTCCAATATTCCCCTTGCATAATGAGATGTGGCACTACTACAGGTTGAAATCGCAGCTCGTGGATAGCATGAAAGAAGCTGTCGCTTGCAATCACATCACGGCGGGCTTGCTTCCTATGTTCCTCACTGTGTTCAGATTTTACGAGCCCATTTTTATTATTCTCAGGGCTGGTGACTTGAGGCTGGAGTAGTGCGATTCACGATTATACCCCAGAGGCAATTTTTGTGAATTCCATTCACTAAAAACTACAGGCTTGTTTATCTCCTAATTTACTCAAGTATAAAAGCAAAAGAAGATTTAAAAAAAAAAATCGTTCACATCAGTTCCTTTAGAAAGAGAGACACCGCTCTAAGAATAGTCCATCTGATAGCATTCTCCTAACCCCTATTTTTTTAAAAAAATATTTAGGTTGCCCCTTAATGTTGCAAGTGCAATCAAATGGAGATTTCATTTACCCAGGCAATCCCTTTCTTTTTTAACCTTGGTCTGGCCAATACTAGTCCAAACTCTAAAGGATGCATTTCAGCTGACACCAGGTCATACCCTACGGCTGAAGAAGCACTTTCGGTGACTTTACCTCATAACAAAAAGGCTTTTGGAAATATCCAGTCATGTCTCAAAAGACATTGGGGTGGTTTGTATCATTCTGAAAGGCATTGAGGGAAGGGAAGCTTGGGTTGGAACTGGTGGTTTCCAGGAAAGATAAGGAAAACAGATCTCAGGGCCATATTAGATGTGATGTTAATATACTTACGACAGTGGTTCTCAAACTGGTGGGTCATGACCCACCAGGAAAACTGGATGCAGTCACTGCCCCTTTGAGGGGGATGGCAACGTGCAGTGACATCCTGCCGGCGGGGAAAAAGGAGAGGGTTAACTTACCAGGGTCGCGCCAGCCCGGTTTCAGACAAAACCAGAAGTGGGTCTCGATCACTTCAGAGAGGCAATCTGAAGCACTGGAAGACCTGCAGAGGGGGTCACAGGGCCTTCTTCCCTCACCCTCTGGAGGGCTGGTGCAACCCCCGGTAAGTTTAAAAAAAAACCCTTTTCCCCACCGATGGAGAGATCCTGGGAGCGCCGCCGCTGATGTAGGCCTGCCCTTGCAAAGACTTACAACTTTCTAATCCAGATCAGGCTGTAATTCATGGTTTTTTTTTACATAGCCCATGTTGTGGACAACAGCCAGAGATGGTTCATATCTTAAAGCAGATTTCCCCAAAGCCAGAGACCATGGAGATAAAAGCCATGCTTCTTACCTCTTACAAGGGCAGGGCTTGATCACCTGACTACACCTGGCACACTGTTGGTATCATGTGGGGGTTAGTGCGCTGGACTAGGCCTATGAAGACCTGGTTCAAATCCTTACCCAGCTGTGAAACCCTCTAGGTGTCCTTGGACCCATCACTGTTTCTCAGCATAACCTACTTCATAGGGTAATTGTGAGGATAAAATGGCAAGAGCAACGTATACCAGCCTGAGCTCCTTGGAGGAATGGTGGGATATAAATGTACCGGTAATCAATTAATAAACCTGCTGTGTTCCATGTATGCTGCCAGTCTGTTGCCTCTGCCTGGAGGAGCTTCAGCCATCATGCGTTTCTGGCAAAGGAGGAGAGGAATAGTGTCTGCACTACAGCCACCGCCACCATGCTGCCTTCTGCGGAACCTGTAACGCTTCACAACCACATTACTGCTGCCACCGCTATTGCTGTTCTCACGGCTGTTCAGCTTGCCTCAGCACCAGCAAGTCAGGCAGGCGGAATATTGACTCAGGAGGGAAACTCGCCAGCTTCAGTTTTTGTGGGTCGGCCTCTACGGATGTGCACTAAGGCTGCATGCCTGGGAGTAAACAACATTGGACACAGTGAAACTTACTTCCAGTAAACATGCATAGGCTTGCACTTTTAAATTGAGTTGTTCGAGTTAGTGCACAAAACGGGGGGGGGGGACATGCCTTTCTGTGAACATTTTCTGGCAACTGACTGAAGGACGAAAAAACAAGATGGCAATACAGGTTTTTGCCTGTTCACTTAGCAACCCTAGCTGGAAATGAGCACCCAAGGCTCAGCCTTTGCCTCAGAGTAGAGGGTGGCACTAAAACCTATATACAAGCACCAGTTCTGGTTTACAGTTCAATCCTATGCATATTTACTCATAAGTCATATTACAGTAAATGGGGCTTTCTCCCAGGTAAGAGCAGATAGGATTGCAGCCTCAGGATTGCAGCCTCAGTCCTACAACAGCTTTGGTTCATGCTAGGTTTATTAAGTGATCACTTGTATCTTAAAACCACTACAACAACAAGTCCTGTACATTTTGGATAGTGGAAATTTGAATTAGTAATCAGGGAGTAAATTTACCTTGTCAGTTATTTTTGCCTGAACACAAACTCCAGCCAGCAAGAGAAGTACTGTACCTTATTATTCATATAAGCCATGAAATCAATACAATTTGAAACAATCAACTAATGTAATTTTATAAAACACAGCAACCGTAAGCTTAAACTGCTGACTACTTTTCAACACACAAAGATGGTTGATAGACATGGTTTTGTTCGTAAATGGATTCCATTGAAAAACCATGATGTTTCAGGGGAGGTCAAATAATAAGAAAGCACCATTCAGTGTGCAAGTTCTGCGATGACCCACTCATGCTTGATACTGCAGTTTTCAGGTGATGTGAGTGTCGTTCAAGACAATGAGCAGCTGAATGTGTGAACTCACTCCCATGATAAACTTTTGCATTTGAGACAGGAATTCTGTCTGTGTTGTTGGATCTGTAATTGTCCATTCTCGGTTCCAAATAGTGTGGAGGAGAGGAGGATCTGTATTAGTTAGGCTTACCAGATCTCCAACCGGGACAGAGTGCTAGACCTTTAGGAGAAGGGATGTGGGCAGATGTAGCTTGTTAAACCCTTAGAGCACAATCCTAGGCATGTCTACTCAGAAGCAAGCCCCACTGAACACAATGGGGCTTGCTTCTGAGTAGACATGCCTAGGATTGTGCTGTAAGGTTTAACAAGCGACACCTGCCCACATTCCTTCTCCTCAAGGTCTAGCACTCTGTCCCAGTTAGAGACCTGGTAAGCCTAGTCTTAGTATATAGCTCTCCTCCATGCAGACTAATGCCGAACATGGGATTGCTGGGGAAATGGCGAGTAGAGGCATTAGCAGCAGATGATGTGACTAGCTGACTGTTTATATACCATAAGCCAAGTTTTATTGATGTTGGAAAAGGTCATACAAATCATCAATATGGTGTGTGCTATTTTTATAATAAATTTGAATTCTGGTAACTCTGAAAAGAGAATATGTAAATAAAAACCAGTTGTTTCTGAATAGAATATGAAATATTGTTTCATGCATTGCTGATTTATAATTCAAAAATATTTTAATAAAGGGGAGAAAAGGAAAGGGCAAAAGTAATGACTAGATAGAAACAAGTTTCCAACTTTTAATTCAAAAATATGACGCTTTAGGAGGCAGAGCCATGGCAGACAGACGGACCTGGCAGGATGGGGTGGAGCTTGGGGGAATCGGGGTGGGTCTTGGAAGAATTTGACAGGTCAAGATTGGATTTAGAACACGAAGTGGAGTTTTCTGGCCTTTCAGATCCCAGTACTGTACTACTTACCCAGTGGTGTCTTCAGCCCTCCTGCTGCCTGGGGCTAGGGGGGCGGGGGCTGTCCGAGCGCCCCCCGGACGTCACATGACGTATGACGTCATGTGACGTCAAATGACGCTGTCGCTCGAAAGCTGGAGTGCGGCGCCCGCCCGCAGCCATAACGGGCGGGCGGCGCTCCAGCTTTTGAGTCCGAGGAGCGAGAGAGCGTTGTCGTCGTCGTCTAGGCAACGCGCACAGCGTGCGCCCGCAGCCACAGGGTCTGGGCGCGCGCTGCGCGTTGCCTAGACAACGACGCTGTTGCTCACCTCAGACTCGAAAGCTGGAGCGCCGCCCGCCCGCTATGGCTGCGGGCGGGCGCTGCGCTCCAGCTTCGAGTCCGAGGTGAGCGCCCCCCGGAAGCTCGCCGCCTGGGGCCCTGTACATCAGGGCCCCCTACGTTACTACCTGACATATCACTTTCACAGGCGAGACTAATAATATAGTAGCCAGTTGGCAACCATGGCTCTAAATATGCTGATACTTAAAGGAGGGGCACATTTATATGAATTAGTTCCTATCAGAATTCATACACAAACAGCCCAAACCCACAGTAACTCCCCACATGGCGATGGCGATGCCGATGCAGCAGCGCAAACAAAGCGTTTGCTGTATCCTGTGGGGGAGTTTCAGCATGTTGAGGCTTCCTTGGTGGAAGGGAACATTTGTTCCCTTGCCATGGGGTAAGCGCCAGCTGCTGCCATGGGTCAACTCAAACCTGTGCCAGCAATATCACTGGCGCAAGTCTGACCTGACCTGTGAAAGTGGATCAGGCCCAGGAAAGGAATCTGGATTTGGCGGGAGCTGCTGCCGCCCCTTTTCCAGACCCAATCCGGGACCCATAGGATTACACTTAAAAATTGAATGTGAGAGTATACCGGATTTGCTGTTAGGGCTGCTGACTGTGAAAACCAGTACCCCTGCTAACTGGGCAAAGAGGCACCTTTTAAAGCAACAGTCCCTCTTCACCCCAGCATGGCATCTTTCTCCAGGAGAAATATAGTAATGTACAAGAGGCCCTTGTCAGCTATGCTGCCAAGAGATAACAGAGGCTGGCAGGGTGTGACCTGGGGAGAAGCCTCCAGAGTAGGGTGGCACCTTGGAGTAGCCCTTCTGTTACCGATAAAGATAGCCGGACAGTAGAACAATACAAGTCATAAGAATATCAAGAATTGCAGTGAAGATACTAGGAATTCTGTACGTCAAGCCTCTGCTGTAGAGAACAGCCAATGAAAGGTGTATTACGTGTGTTCCTGTATTTCTAGGCTTACCAGATCTTCATCAGAGTGCTAGACCTTTAGGAGAAGGAATGTGGGCAGGTGCCTTCTCCTAAAGGTCTAGCACTCTGTCCCGGTTGGAGATCTGGTAAGCCTATTTCTGTAACCAATAAGAATTAAATTTGTTCTCTTAACCTGCCTGCCTTCTGAAAGTTGTTTTGTGTTGATTATAAAAAGTTTTGTAACATAGAACCGGGGACTGCTCTTTGTGCCTTTTGGACAGGAGTCCCATGGGAGCAGTCAGCACATGTGCTTATCAACAAAGTTCCTGTTCTTTCAAACTGGTTGCTGCAATTATTCAACACGTAACAGAGCTCCGACTGAACAATCCATTTTAACATCTTTTAGAATATACCTATAGAATTTGCTAGCTACCTCCATTAAGCTCTGCTCTTTATGTTTAGCTCTTAGAGCAGATCTACATAGAATGAGTTTAAACTTAAGGACATAAATAATTCCTACTTTTTTCTTCCTTGCTTCATGTCTAAATGAACCCCTTCAATTCCTAGAATACCTTCACATTCAATCTGTATAGTACAGAATATCATAGACCAGGGGTGGCCAAACTGTGGCTCATGAGCCACATACGACTCTGACATATAATGTGCAGCTCTCGGAAATATGTTGGTTGAGCTCATTTTTGCATCACAATTAATATAAAAGGTAAAGAAGAAATTTTCAAGCTTTATAATTATTTACCAGGTATTAAATTGCGAGCCCACTGGATTAAATTGAGAGTCCACTGGATTAAAACACAAGTATAATGTTCATGGTGAATAAATATATTTCAGAATTGAAATGCTTCTTAAATATTGTGGCTCTCAAACATCTTACAGCTCTCTTACACCTGAAGTTTATACCGTATTGTCCCGAGTATAGGACGCTCCTGATTATAAGTCGCACCCTTAAAGTTTGGTGCTATTTTTTAAAGAATACATTTTTAACTTTTGTTAACTTAAATATACACATTAGTAGAACAGTACAGCTTTAGTACAGTTAAAGGCATAGGCACCCTGTCCCTTATTGAATCTGGGCACTCTAGTATTAGTAGCCTTCCCAGATCCAAAGGGGGACAGAGTGCCTACCTTTTAACCTTTGGAATTTGGGCAGGTGTAGCTTGTTGCACCCTTCCACGATGATGAGCTGCACCTGCCCAAATTTCAATGAACAGCACAATCCTATGCATATCTACTCAGAAGTAAGTCCCATTGCATTCAATGGGGCTTACTCCCAGGAAAGTGTGCATAGGATTGCAGCCTAAAGGTAGGCACTCTGTCCCCCTTTGGATATGGGAAGCCTATGCAGGAGCTCTTGCTCTCAAATTTCAAACTGTACTCTCAACTTTTAAACTGCAAGATCAATACATATCTTAGTTTCCACAGAGTCCTGGGGTTGAAACTTAAGGGTTAATTTTTTCAAATGCTTCCAGAGGCTGCTGAGAGATAATGATCTCTCATGGTATTCAGCCATTTAGCAAGTGATTAAGCACTGCAAGGAAAGGCTTGAAAACACAGTGCTTTGCAGTTTAAAAAAAGAGAGAGGGAAAAAAAGCCCCATTTTACCTTTGAAAAGAGACTCAGAGAGGCTTGGTTTGAAAGCACTTTGCATAAAACACTAGGCAGAAACGCTAGGCTTTGATTATAGGGCGCACCCCCTACTTTAAAGACTTGCCTTAGGGGATAAAAGTGAGTCTTATACTCGGGAAAATACGGTATGTGGCTCTTATGCAAGTTTGGCCACCCCTGTCATAGACACTACACATCCTCATAGAAAGTAACCTCAGCATATACCTAGACTACAGCCATTTCCTTTTCTACAGTTCTGGGTAGGGCACTAAGGATTTCCAACGGACAACTCCAGCTACTACAATTCCCAGGATTCTTTGGGAGAAACTATTACAGTTGAACTGATATAAAGTAGATGTAGCGTAGTGAACGAACCAAATTCCACCACACTTTAAATACAGAGCTGATCTCTTAAGGTAAATATAACTCTCCCAGAGCAAGCAAATGGTGAATTATGGTCAAAATGTTTCATTGTGGATTCAAATCATGATTTCTCACAGGAAAACCATTCTTCATAAAATATGAACTAGGTCCTGTATAGATTGCTTAAGGAACAAAAAATATTTAATTGGTTGGTGTTGTCTCTTTTGCAGAAGGGGAAACAAATTCTGATGAAGTGTTAACAGCATTCAGAAGCAACTTATCAGTCCTTGACAAGAGGCACTTAACTGCTCAGCTAATAAAAAATAGATTTTACCGTCAGAATGACACAGTCAGTAAAACACTTCAGAATAAATCTCAGAATAATGTGAGATTAACTTTTAGAGAACAATATTGTGAACTGCTGGAGCAGTTCCCTGAGACTGACTGAGGGCCAAACTACACATTAACTTGAACTCTTTATTAACAGACTGGAAGTGGGTTTTGCCCCAAAACAATCACAAGGGACCAATCTGGCATGGGAATGTGGCATATAGAGTTTAACACTTTTCCCTTCCCGCATTGTATTGCCCAAAATCTTCTCCAAAATGGCAGCTGCTTCAGGGCAAATAGCCACTTCACGGGAGCAATTTTCAACATAAAAAATGGGGGATGGGAAAATGGTAACTCTCAGCATGCAACACTCTCTCCGATACAAAACTGGAGTCCTGTTACTGTTTGGAGGTGTGAAAAGGACTACTTCCTGCTATAAGCCCCTCTATTACCTATGGCTTTAAGGTAACATATCATTTGGCCCTTAGGGCCCATTCATATGGCAGCACCCATGAGAGTACTATGGGAGCACACAATACCTATGGCAGGTTCATGGCCAAGAATGCATGGAGGAACATATAGAGCTTCTATAGTGTCAATCAGTGCCTTCCACTGGAGCGTTGTCAATAAACAGTAGCTACTCCAATTGATGAGCAAAAGTTTGACCATAATGCAGATATGCCATTAATCTGATTCCATAACCAATACATCCCTTAAGGTGAAATTTTTCAACATGACAGACAAATATTCAAATAACTCGACTACAAATTCTACAAGATATAGCATACCCCAAATAACTGTTTTGCCACTTCAACACTGGAGAATGTGCAGGTATTTAACAGCCAAGCATAGCTGATTTATGCCCAATCCTATTGGGCTTGTCCGCCATTGGCTAGCTGGAGACTTATGGGGAGGTAAAGGAATCTATTTTCCCTTACCACTCCCAAGCGTCCTGAACTGCCCCTCCCCCACAGGATGCAGCACAACCCTCAGCTGCATTGGTGGGGGGGAGAGAGAGGATAGGATTGGGCTGTTAATCAATTTGCACAGATTATTGGCAACTCCTGAAGGTTGGTTCAAAGGTTACCAAGAAGCCAAGCAAGAAACAGCAGGAGAGATTTCCTCTTTACTTGCTTTGTGCTGCATGCAGCCAGCACCACTTAGGCAGGAGAACCAACAAAGCATTGTAGGAGTACCGTCCATAAAGCCGTTTCATCCACATTTGTGACTAAGCTTACTGTGCCAGTAAGGAGTTTTGTTACATGGTCAACGTTTTATTTCAGTTGATCCAAAGTGTGCAAAAGACACATTTGCATGGTGCTAGGTACATGCCTGGAGACCAAAGGGCCAGACCAGTAACATGGTGGTTTATAGGCAGATGGTAAAAAGCCACCGATCCACAAGCCACTATTTTCATTGAACCATGTAATCACACACACACACACACACACACACACACACACACACAATTGCTTCCTGGTCTTTCAATACTCGAAATTTGAACAGAGAATTTTAACTCCTTAATAAACTGAAATGGAGTTTTGCCTCCCAAAGTAAGATGAAGCTTCCAGCCTTGGCTGGGCTGTTTGTATTCTCCTAAACAAGGATAGGGTAGGAAAGTTTCTTTCTCCTCCCCTCTCCTCCTTCTAACTACATTCCCTAGGGCTCCACCTTATGAGAATGTTAGCTGAAGAATCCCCTCTGCCTAGAGTACAGGGTAAATGAGCTATTTCATTTAGGCCCAGTTTGAATGCCTTTTTTAAAAAACACTGTCAGGGCCCCCCCTAAGGGGGGGGGCTTGAGTGCCTACCTGCCACTGGGGTCCCCACCAGTATGGGCTCAGCCATCTCCATAGGGTTTCCTATGCCACATCTGCCTGACTCCTCTCTTCCTCCCCTGGTCCTCAGAGCAAAGGCAGGGAGTTGACAGCAGCCTACACTTCCTTTGCCTCTAGAGTCTCTCTTACTTGCAGGCAACCTTCAACCAGCCCCTTCTCATCCCTGGCCCACTCCTTATATTCTCCTGGCCTTGGCTGGTCCCTCCTCACCTTCCTGGTTCCACCCTCCCTGCCTAGTCACCCCCTGGGTCCTATGTCTCCTATTCCAGGGGATGGGAAGCACTAGCATCGCTGCTGGGGGGGGGGACGGAGCTCTAAGTACCGCCAAGGCGCCGACCCTCTGTTACACCCACCGGAGCACAACGTGGCCCCACCCCCTTGCCTTCGGAACTATTCAATGAAGTTGAATAGTTCAGAATAGTTATTCAGGCAACAAGTCCATTGATTCTACAGATATAAAGTACAGGTGGGCCCCGTATCCACGGATTCGCTATCCATGGATCGCGGGAACCCCCCCAGGCTGTTACTTTTTTCCCAGTAAGCTTTGTTTCTCCCTTAAACAGGAGAAGCGGAGGCTGCTTATTGCAGGCAAGTAGAACGAGACTAAGTCCTAGAGAGGCTCTGCAAGGTTAACAGAAACCTTGCAGAGCCTCTCTAGGACTTAGTCTCGTTCTACTTTCCTGCAATGGAGGCTGCTTCTCTGTTTGTTTTAAGGGAAAAAACAAAGCTTGCTGAAAGAAAAATAAGAGCTGGGGGGGTGCGCACACCTGCTTGCAGGGGAGGCAGGGCGGGGGGCCCTCAGGAAGCCATGGAGGGGGGGTTTGCTCCTATCCACGGAGGGGCCTGGAACATATCCCCAGTGGATAAGGGGGGAGTACTGTAGTTTAAGTATCACTCTCTCATATTAAGGTACTTGAAGAATTGCAGCTTTGTGAGAAGGTTAGGAATCTCTAGCAGTGAATTCTCAGAATGCAAGCAAACCACAATTCTCTAGATTCTTCAGGTCAGTGCTTGTCAACTAATGGGACTCGTGGGACTTGACAATATGGGAGGTGGTCTCACTGCCATGGGGATCGTCCTGCCCGGCCCAACACCACTGGAAGTGGAGATGGCTGGGGCAGTGGTGCACCAGTGGACAAGATGTGTTCTGCAGTTGCCTGGTCCTTTAACAGAGACATGGCTCAGTGATGTTGCTAGCATGTCCGGGGGGGGGGGGGGATGATGCATTTCACATCATCGCCCTGTCCCCTGCATTCCTGGAAGGCTTCAAATGATGTCTTCAAAGAACAAAGACGGACAGGTGTGCCCATGTGCAGCACCGAAAACAGCACGAAAACCCTCCGCAGCTGCAGACAAAGCCACTCCAGCTGCAAAACAGCAGCCGCGGAGCAAAAAGCTGCCACCATGGCTCCTCCTGGCAAGGAGACCGCGTCTGTCATGCAGGGCACAGCACACACACCCAGCCCCGCTCTGGCTACACTACTGGCATGGCTTGAGGAAAGAGGGGGCAGAGCAAAGCCACAGTGGTAAGGCAAGCCCCCCCCCCCCTGAACAGCTGCTGTCTCTGGTAGCAGTAGTGGTCCTCGCAAAAGTGATACCTGCGAAAGGTGGTGGAAAAAGTGGAACTTGAAAAAGTACAAAAGTACTTGAAAAGCCTTACTCTGGTAGAAGCAAAAAGGAATTTTTAATGTGACATAAATCTGATATCTTTGTGTTATGTGTGCGTGCGTGTGTGTGTGTGTCCAGAATGATAGATTAGATGGGCAAGCAACGAAGATCAAGCAATGAAGGTCTTATACCCTGTTCTTCATGAGGTGGAAAGCCTGCAAAGAGAGGAAACACATTAAAGTTAGAAAACATCAATAGCTGAGATCAATGGGATTCCAGCTGTGTTTGAAGAACCCTGTGCCGGAATAAACAATTTCCTAAATGGTAGCTGCAGGCATTGCAACAGTTGACAAGAATATAGATTACACATAATTCAGTGTACAGTTTTGTATCAGACACTTCATTGTACAAGAGTCAAAATATTAAAAAAAACAGTATCTGAACCCATGCAGAAAAGCAAACTCAACACTGTTGACATATAATACATTAAACATATGAAGCATAATAGACAACTTTTGAGATTTATTTTTTTTACTTTTTTTTACTTTTTATTTATTGGATTTTAAAGAAAATATGGCAATAACAACTTATAACAAAGAGAAATTCCCAAAATCCAAAATGTAAGCTGATATAATCAAACCACCACCTTTCCACCCCAGTTGCTCCCTCATTTAAGAATTAAAAGCAAGGAAGTGGTTCAACTAAATGACTGCATCTTTATCAGCCCAATTCTATGAGCCCACTGCATTGCCGGAATTCATGCTGCAGTGGCGCAGTGTGCTTTATGGCAGTTGCAAAACAGGACCTGCCATCTTGTACAGTGAGCGATTAAGCGGCTGCATGCCGGTGGCCTTCAAAAAAGACACAGCAATAGTAAGAGGACAGGAAGGAACAGGGTGGAGACCGGGGGGGGGGGGGCAGGGGGGTGTTGAAGCCAGGAAGGGGGTGGTATTGGTCGTGGCAGCTCTGCTGGTATCCTACCTCCTTCCCAGCCTCAGCCTACCTACCCAGGTCCACTTGGACTTGCCCCAGAAAAATTGGTGGCACACGTCTGAGTAGACCAATCAGGGCAGTGGAGCCTTACCACCAGGCCAGGGAATAAATGTTCCCTTACCTGGAGGAGACCTCCGGGACTGCCGCCCGAGCTCAGGATGCAGCGCGTTCTCCGGTGCGCCTGCATCTGCAGGGTGGTGGTGGTGGATAGGATTGGGCTATAAGTTTACTAACAGCCAAATCCTGTCTACAATTTGTTAAAAGACAGGAGAAGGGGAAACTGGCTATAGTGAAAGAAGCCATTCCTGGCTGAGCTTTGGAAAGGTTTTGAGAAAAGCCTGGGCTTTTTTCAACATTAAGCCAAAAATGCTCAGAAAGATACAGTTGATTCTGAATTGACTTGGGTGGGGTTTGCCCATCTTTAAAATACAGGGGCCTCCCATATCTGCAGGAAAAATGTTGCAGGCCCTCCGCGGATACTTGAAACTGCTGATATGGGCAAACCCCATATCCGCAGTTCATTGAGGTCCCCAGAGCCCCCAACATGCGATCCCCGTGTGTGACCTCTCCAGGCCGTTACCTTTTTTGTTTTAAAGTTCATGTCTTGCTTAGAACAAACGTGATAAGCAAGCAGCCTCCTGCTGCTTATTGCATGGAAGTAGACCAAGACTAAATGCTAGGGAGGCTCAGCAAGGTTAACAGGAAGCAAGAAATTGAAAGATCAGGGTTGAGAGGGGCGGGATCGGCGGCAGTGGTGCATGCCGAATCTCGACCCCGTTCCCTGATCTGATCCATCTGCACGGATCAACTTGGATTTATACCAGGGATTGAGCTTACCTGAGGAGACTTGGAGCAGCCAAAAATCCCCAACAGGTTGCAGCGGAAGCTGTGCCAGGGCCGCTGCATTGCCACATGGGGATATAGTTAGAATTGGGCTGTTAATGTATTCCTTTCTTTTTGTAATACAACACCATCAGTGTACATGGTGCTTAAGGAAACCTCCCCACTCCCCAGGCCCTTATTCTAATAAGCTTCCACTCATAGTTTGAAAATAGTTTGCCTACTGAAACATTGTTTCACAGGGGGGGGGGAAGCAGAATAACAAGGGATGTGTGTTGTTGCACTTAGAGATTATATAAACTTGGACACTACAGAAGAAATTACTTTTAAAGAGAGCTTGAAAGATTTGGCTGGCATCTTATTGCTGTCTGCTGAAAACATTTTGGTTTTCTACTGAATTTACTGGGCTTTATTGAAGTGTATCTGATTTGGGTTGTTTATGTTGTCATTATTATTGATGGTTTTCAGAATGTCATTATACATCATGCTGAACAATTTCTGGGCTGGAAAGCTGTCTCATGAATGTTATCAATAAAATTAATTTGAGGATAGATTTGAAGGAGCTGAATGTAACAGCTTAGTACAATATGGGGGATGGTCTGATGCTGTCATTTATAAGCTGCAAAATACTTGAATTTAATTGCTTATTAAAAGCTCAACTGTTGCGGAAAGTGTAGTAGCAAAAATTAGCAAAAATGTGGCATTCTTCATGTAACTCATATATTTTGTGAATGAAATCAACAACCCGGTACTGTACTGTGGTATCAATGGAATGTAATCACCATAATTTCAAAAGGTATCTTAATTAAAGAGTGAATACTCTCTACGAATGAAAATACAGCTAAAACATTGCCAGAATGATTAGATACGTTTAACATTTTAAATTGCACTGAAATATGGGTGCAATTGATGGGACTTGAACTCATGGAGGAAAACAGAATTAAAATTTAAATGCATGATTGGTTGCCCTTGTGGGAGAAAGGTGGGGTATAAATAAATAAATAAATAAATAAATAAATAAATAAATAATCTTACCAAAATTCAAGACTTTTAAGTCCCACTTATTTCACTGAGACATTTTTTAAAATAGTGAATTTTAAAACATTTTTTCCAAGCTCATACCCAGTAATACAGTACTGCACAACAATACCCCTATTCCTACTTCATGAACCAAAGTATTAAATCACAGTGAGAAGACATGGAATCGGACCGAGAACGGGTGGGCTTGGCGGAAACATCATGCGCTGTATCCTATCCCCCTCCCAGGCCCATTTCTCCTGACAAGGGCCTCCTTGATTTACGCTGCCAAAATCAGGAGCGTCGCTATGCCCCCGCGGACTAGATGCCGTCGCCCTGCCCCCGCGTCGCCGCCCCCACATGGGCGAGTGCGTGACATCACACCCCGCCTCCGGACACACACCCCTCCGCGATTTTCCCTTCCTTTTGGGGCCGTTCAGACGCGTGGGTGGGCGGGAGGGCCGAAATGCAGCCCTCCCGGCTGCAACAAAGTTTCCACCATCCAGCCCGCGATTCTGCCCCTTCAGGGGTCCGCGCCCGGGGGCCCTGGGCACCACTTGGTGCTCTGGGCACCAAGACACCCCCCTGTATGTCACCTCTGGCCAAAATGGCAGGCGCAGATCTGAGAAAACCCATTGAGGGGACTGGGGCTTTACACGGGGTAAGGGAACAAAAGTTCCCTTACCCTGAGACCTCCAACCCTGTCTCCTCTGTTCAGTGCTGGCAAAGCTGGATTGCTCAGCAGAGCATAGGATAGGATTGGGCTATTGGTATGATCTGAGATCTCCAGTTCACAAAGAGGCAGCAATGATACTGCAAATTACTTGATACAACAGACGACTCAGAGTCTAGATGTAAGCCTAACTTAAGCTGGGTTTTCATATGGTCCAGGGATGTCTTCTCGATGCTCCAGTTCACCAAGAGGATGGTAATGTCTGACCCACTCTGCATGTTAGAGTTCTTTCAACATACGCAAAGAGATCTAACGCAAAGTGGTGTTCGGGCAGAGTAGAATACAGTATGTTCATTCTAGTACCCACCAACATTTTCCATGGTATAAGCTTGTGGTTCTGCTTATATTTCTGCAATGAACAACCATAGAGTCTGTAAAACAACCACAGCATATATATTTTTTTAACCAAGACAAATATTGCTTAGAGTATTGGGCTTGAAGTGAAACAGGCGAAAAAATATTTTCAAGGAAGCCAGACTTGAACTGAAGCTAATTTTTGCACAGGATTGGAAGAGCAGTCATAAGAGATTTTCTAATTAGATGTCAAGGATCCAGACAATATCAGAGTCGGCCCTTGAGGGTTACAAAGGTTAGCAGCAAAATCAAGCCGGGCTGGCTTTCCTTCTGTACTATTTACTAAAGGATGGGGAAGGGGGGGGGGGGAGAGAGAGAGAGAGAGAGAGAGAGAGAGAGAGAGAGAGATTCTTGAATTTGAGGGTCAGACAAGGACAAGTATAAAAAGAAACAGTAAGCAAACCAGAAAAGCTTCTGCTGAAGGGAAATGTATGCATTGTACTCCAGGCTTTATTTCAGCTTGGTCACGATATTTTGCAGGAGGTGAGATGATGTACTATGAAAAAGAGAGACCATACTGATTCAATTTCAAACAGAAAAACATTTGAGTGGAAAAACTGGAGGGGAAAAAAGGTGCATTGATGTTTTAATATGAACCAGGATGGTGTAGTGGTTCGGGAGTTGGACTTTGACCTGGAAGATCCAGGTTCAAATCCCCGCTCAGCCACGAAGCGTCCTGGGTGACCTTGGGCCAGTCACTATCTCTCAGCCTCACCTACCTCACAGGGTTGTTGTTGTGAGGACAAAAGGAGGGGGAGGAACCATGTACACCACCCTGAGCTCCTTGGAGGAAGGGTGGTATAAAAATGTGAAAATAATTAAATAAAAATAAATATGTGAATAAAGATAATAGTAATATTTAGTATCACAGTAATTCTGGCAATCGTATAAGAATGTAGCTTATTGTTATTATGTACCCTTCTGTTTTTGCTCTGGACGTACGTTCAGGTCACGTAGGGTTAGTATGTTCCACTTGATTTATCTGCTGCATTCTGTGACAATACAACAATTACAAATATGATTGCTTGAGAATTGTTCAAGAAATCGCTAAATGAAAGATTGCTCCTTCATGTAGAGACAACCCCATCTTTCAGGGAGAATAGTGTTCAGAGTGTTTTATCAAAAGACTCCCTTTTGTTTGGGCTTAGTCTGGCTACTAGTAAGACTGAATTTTGATTTAATTGGGAAATTAAATCCAGCTAGGAATGCAGGTCACACCTACCTGGCAGAGTAGGAATGGAGGCCATTAGTGTGCCTGGGAAAGTGTATGAGAAGACAGGAGGAGGGGAGAAGCAGATGAACAGGGCCAGAGAAAGAAATTGCATGTTTGCATATAGCTGCCAAGAAGCAGGAAGGGAGGAACTCGTGCTGTTTTAGGAAAACCAGTGCTGGTGTATAAGTGCCTGCTGTCCATCTGCTCAATCTGCCTTTTTGCAAATCAACAATTTATTGCAAAAGACACCATAAATCTCCAGCATGCTGAACTCTGTAACAGGCAGCTCTTGAAACTTCCTACTACTTGAGGTAGTGGGGCTGGCCTGCCCATGAACCTTCAAGCAGCAGATTTTAGGGAGCAGGGAGCTCCCCCACCACTAAGAGTCACCGCCCTTGCTTGCCCCACATCCACTTTTCAAGCCCACAATGGTCAGACTAGGAAGCTCCTCATCCACTTATTTCATACCTTGCAAGGAGTGCCATGCGAGACAGCTATCACTATCAGCCACCACCTATAGCATCCCGTTGAAAACCTGCAAGGGCTGGATTTGGAGATCCCCGATTCATTCATCCCTCATAGACTTCCAAAGAAAGAGTAATGAACTCTGCTAGCACCTGTGTTACTCTCCCCACACCCTTTGTAAAACTTGCAAGGGGCCAGTTGGCAGCTCCTTCACTCCCCTTTGGACTCTGCCTGGGCAAATCAGGCCCAGGAGGGGGGTGGGTTCGACGCGCACCCAATCCAAACCCTTTTCCCAGGCCGAAATCACTGGCGCAGGTCCGAGTTGCCTCATAGAAATGTCCCCCATGGAGGCCTCCCAGCAGTTCAAAATCCCCCTCAGGATGCAACATAGCCCGCACTGGTGCTGCTACATCGCTGCACGGGGATTTAGTTAGGATTGTGCTGTTAGTCCAGTTGTCTCCTATTTTCTTCTCCGTTGAATATTCACCTGGCAGAATGCCTATTTTCTGTCAGGAAACATTTTAGTCCTATATTAATAGTTTTCAGATGCAGAACCAAAAAAAGAAATGACATGAGAAAATTTGCAGCTGGGTTTCAAGGGGGCTCTTTCCTGTAATAATTATTTTAATGGTAACATTTGATTTTACAGGAAGGGCTACAAGGATTGAGGAGGGGTGTTTTTGTGCTTTCACAGCTGTGGTGTTGGCAATTCTTGCTGAGCACTGCTGTAGGAGAACAGACGTCGATGGGTGCAGGACGGAGACTGGTGTAACCCCCCTCGGACGCTGCGCATGTGCAGTTCAGATGCAGGATGGATGCCGCTGCAACTCCGCCAGCGCAGGGGGCATTCCGAAGGCGTTCAGATGCCCCCAGAATGCCCCCCGGCGCTGGCGGAGTTGCACTGCCGTCCGTTCTGCATCCAAACTGCGCATGTGTGACATACGAGAGAGTTATGTCCTGCATCCATCGGCATACGGCAAGTTACACTGGCATGTGCTCTTACACTGGTGGATCTACACCGGTGCTACACCGGTGCAAGAGTTACACAGGATTGGGTTGCAAGTCAGGAGAGGAGACCTTAGAGTGGAGGTATTTGTACATACACCTACTTAATGACATCACGTCCTGCTTAATGACATTACTTCCGGCCCTCAGCAGGTGCTATGAATGCTATTTGACCTGTTGCATGAAACGAGTTTGACATCCCTGATCTAAAATGTCATTTTTTAAAGATAAATATTCCAATATTCTTCCAAATAAGCATAGATGGAAAACAATTTTAGGGAAAGTAGCCAGGCAACTGACTACATTAATTTAAATTGGAAGCAGCATAGCTGAAGTAATCAAAATGCATTATATTGCTACACAAGTGTGCTGAATCGCTCAGGGGAAATACAGTTCTCGTTATCTGCTAGGGTTAGTTTCCTGGAAAACCTAGTGGATACCGAATTAGCGGATACTGAATCATTGAGCCTATGGAAAAAATTGGGGTAGGTTCCAGGGGACCTCCTTTGCCATATAATGTATGAACTTTGTGAACCTGAATCTTACCTTGAGGTGTATGGGGTGGGTGATAGCAGGGGCAGCATCCAGTATACCACATTGGCTCTTTGTTATGGAACAATTCCTAACTCTAGCAAATTAATTATTATTCCTTCCTAACAACATTATGCAAATACAAAAGGTATTGTACAGTATCCTGGAAGCCCAGAGAGTACAAACAGTTCCCATTGTGTTGCAAATGGCATTCAACAGAAAACACACAGACACACAGCAACTCCAGAAAAGATAGATTACTTTTTACAGTAAATGCAGCAGGGCAGGGAAATCTGCTCCCAGAGCAATGTGGAGACCTGCGAAAAAAAGCTAAGTACACACCCATGAGAACAATGGCCTGACAAGATCACAGATAGTGAGAACAGACCGCAGATACAGAGAGAGGTGGCAATTCGGCCTCTCGCAGAAAGTGAATTCGCATATAAAGAGAACTTTATAGTAGAGAAATATGTAGTAGAGAAATATGAACTATAAATTTTTTATCTTAACAATTAGTGTAACATTGCAATTTAATCTAATCAAATTGACATTTTGCTGATATAGCTCATGATTTACAATCAAGATGAATGGGTACCAGTCTTTCACGAAAGTGTCTGAATAATTCTGTTTATTGGAGGCATTAATCCGTTTTGTTCATTTTTCCATTAACACCAAAGACCATACCTATTGATATCATAGCTCTAACATTGGAACATCTTGCCATTTCCCCTTGCATGCTATTTCTAATCTTGTTGCCATCATGTGTGTAAGGTGTACATGAGACATAAATAAATTTCATGTTTAGATGTGGGTCCCATCCTCAAGATATCTCATTATATTTATGCAAATATTCCAAAATCCAGACAACTTCCCATCCCAAGCAGTTCAGATAAGGGATACTCAACCTGTAGTATAAAACTATAATGTGTGTGATTGGTTAATTTCATTAAAAGCTTTTTTCTAAAACCTGTTGATAGTTCTACATTCTCACCACATATGGAAATATCCACAGTCTCTCTAATATTTTGGAGAAATAGCATTATGATATGATGAAGTTGCAATTGATAACAACAGTGATGAATTCATTGTATTGAATTCTCATTTATTGTAGCTGAGGTAGCTCTAAATGGTTGTGACTTCCACTCTACAGCAAGACAGGTTCTTCCAAATCCACTTCCCGTGACATTTTTAGAACTTCCATGTTTCCTATATTCAAATTTGTTAGTATGTTGGCCATATTTGAGACCATCCTTGGGCAGCCCAATCCAACTTAAAGATCGGGCAGCCGGCCGAGGCTGTCTGCCCAATCCCGTGCTCCGCCGCAGGCTGTCCTGCCTGCGGCGGACGCTCGTCCCCTTCCCCAGGTGTAACGGCGGCTGGGACCAATAGGCCTCCTCGGATTTCTGTCAGCTATTTTGCTGGCGGAAGTCGGAGGTGGCCATGTAATGGCCCAGTCACCCTCCGGAACCCGGCGGGGACTGGGATATGGTGGACGCCATGTCCCCACCCAGGACGGCTGGGCCTATGGCCGCCGTCCCGGCTCTGCCCGAAATGCCCCACCGCCCGCCCAACAGCCGGATCCACACTTACATGGGTCCGGCGGCTAGCGGAGTCCTCGGCCAGTGGAGCAGGGCAAGCCAGCCTTGCACCGGCCTGCCCTGCTCGAAAGTAGTTCGCAAACGTGCTTTACAGCACATTTGCGACTACTTTCTGCTATTCCGGGTGGCAGAGCGCTAGGTCTACCTCCCAGACCTTAAGTTGGATTGTGCTCTTAGTTGTATAAAGGTTTTGGATTGCTAATATTTCAGAGCATTTAGAGGAAATACTGTATGTTGCAGTTGAAAAAATCTGGAACTGCTTAGGTCTAATTTTAGATAACCTCCTTTTGATGAAAAAAACTCCTTTTAGAAACGAGATGAAAAATACAAGCTGCCAACTTTTCACTGGCACCATTTAGTCATGGTTCAGTAGGGGCAATGATTTACCAGAAGGCTAAGAGGCCTTCTCTTCGACACATTCAGGATAAAATTGCAAAACAAGTTGCATATTTAAAGAGCATTTGTTGCAATTATTTTCATTACTGTACCTTGTAACAATCAGCTATTAGGTGTTGATAACCCCATGTGATTGGAAACATAGAAACCACTCTCATCTCTACCCTCATGAAACAGCACCCCTGCTTTTTGTATTTATTATATTATTATGGGTGGAGAGAGACCATGCTTTGCTTTGTAAGTGGCTTGCTAGGAGTCCAGGATCATCTATCTATAACGTATGTCTCTATTTCTAAACTCCCACTCCCATGCAGAAAGGATAGAAGCAAAATGGGACTATTCAGAAAAACAATCAAGGCTGCTGGATACTCAGAGAGGTTTGGATACTCAGAGAGGATACTCCAAAGGTTTGAAACATTAAAAAGTAAAAGGGCTCAGTCCTATCCAAATTTCCAGTACTGATGCAACCCTGCCAACAATGAGGAGTGTGCTGCATTCTGTGGGGGGGGGGGGTCACGGAAGCCTCCTCCTTTGTTCACTTACATTGGGGCTGCATCAGTTCTGGAAAGTTGGATAGGATTGGGCCAGAAAAAAAACTCAGTAAAAGGGCAGGGTTACAGAGGGAGAGGCTGGATTCCTAAAGATGCATCACCTCTAGCGTTGTTTTCACTGCTTTGACTGGGTCTGAAGGCACGGGGGCGGGGCGCTTCGTTCTTCCGTGTAACGGAGCCTCCGATCACGGAAGAACTTACAGCTCCGCCCCCCCCCCCCTGTAGTGACGCCAATGTGCATCACTTCCTAGTGAGAAAGAAAATACCGGTACTTTCATTTTCAGTATCACTTGCAAGATTTCAAAATGCACTTTTTGGCTGGCTTGGGAACAGTGAGGTGGGGAGAGATAACAAAAAAAATGGGAAGTAGGTTTGAGACAGAAAGAAGCAGAAAGACAGACAGAGAAAAAGATAAGACTGCATCTTTTCTACGGAAGCCTCCAATCCTTCCTCTACAAGGCATTGAACGGTTTCAGTATCCATACAGGGCCCATGGTCAAAGTGTCCATGATCAGGAGTGCTTCTTATTAGCTTCGGCCAGTCCTAGAGAAGGATGAGCTCGCTGCTGTTATACATGCCAACAGGCTAGGCTACTGTGACACATATGACATTGCTTTAACTACTGTTCAGAAACTGGAGTCTAAAAAAAATTCCCACATTCTTTAAAGCCCCAACCAGTTTGCATCCAAAGAATTGCAGGGAATTCATCCTCCTGTACATGTGAGAAGGTCATCAGTTTGGGTCCTTCTTTATGCTCTGGCTTTGTCTGGGATTAAAGCCCCAATCCTATTTGAACGCTGTGCCAACATCACATGGACACCAACGCTACTTCCTTCATATCCTAAGCCTGGCCAGCAAGGACAGGGGAGGGGGGAAGACAGAGGAGCCCGAGTCACAGCCCACCAGCACAGCCAGTCTAGAGACAACAATGGCATCTTCAGCAACCATGCCATTGCTCAGACGCCACTGCTGGCCACTGTGTCGGCGTCACTATGGCCCCGCAACTGAGCAATGCATGTCTGTCCTGTTTGGCATCAATCATGCCGTGTATGCAGTATGCCATTGTCCTCTTTGCAGTTCTCTGCTGCTATGACTGCTCCAGGTTCAGGGCTCCCATTGCTGTAGCAGTGCCCGGTTGAAGTTTCCCGAACAATTACCTGCACCCACCTGGAGAGACGGGGGTACTCAGAGTCACTCCAAGCGCTACATAAACCGCCAAACCTCAGTTATACCAGTGTCAACCCAAAACACATTTGTTGGCCTTGGGCAATAGGCCCTAACTGATAGGACTGCTCTAGGAATGGTCCAAGCTTCCTATTAACAAAGCAATGTTGCCAATTAACTGAAGATGCCTGGGAGCAAGAGAACAAAATGTACCCTTCATAGCCTCTGTACAAAGGCAATCACGGAGGCTGACTTATGACTATAACTCATCACAATTGGCTAATAGAGCTCAAACTTGACATGATAGAGCCCCATAATTAGGCACAGAACCGGCAAATGTTGGAACAACCGGGGGAGCTCAAAATTTCATTTAGTGCCTCAAGTACTATGTGTCACTCAGCTGAGACGTGAGAGCAACCGAGTAAATGCAGAACACCTTGCAGTATGAATTATAGAAACACCACTGGACGGGGAAGCAGCACAAAAACGCTCCTATTTGGAATGCCAACTGTCTCCATTCATCAAACTGTCATATTTATTAGAACTTAACTTTGAGAAAAATCTATGAGCCCAGAATGAGCAGCGCTTGCTGAGCTGCAATTACACAACCCTGCTCATAATCCATCAAGCCGTATGTGGCAATTTATTGTACTTACAAAACCTGACATTATGGTTTCCATCCAGAAATGGCCTTGACCGATTTGATCGACATACATTTTGTATCTGATGGACGTAATGCTTTGGAAATGATTGGTGTGAAAATGTTGATGAGTAGTAATTTCTAACCCTGATTTACATGAGAATAGAACAACCCTTCTGGATCAGGCCAAAAACCAGGGATGTGGATCAAGTCTCTGACTCCAAGTCTCAAGTCAAGTCCCACGTCTTTGCCCCCAAGTCCCGAGTTTTTGGTTGCGAGTCCCTATCTGAAAACAGGTTTAAACCTGAATAAAATTTGACTTGCCATAAAAGGCCCCAAGTCTCAAGTCGAGTCTTTCGAGTCTTTTACAATCGCAAATCAAGTCCGATTCAAGTCATTGACACGACTTGAGTCCAACTGGTCCAAGTCAATAGACTCAAGTCTACATCACTGCCAAAAACCCATCTAGTCCATATCATTTTTCCCACAGTGGCCCATCAACTGCCCTTAGGAAGCCCACAAGACAAGCAAGAAAGGTGCACTTGTAGACATTGGCACTGCTGCATCACCATGTGGGGAGTTACAGTGGACTGGGCTGAAAATTTCCCATTTATTCCTGCTCTCTTCTTCCTGTTTTTGTAATCAGTTACCAATTCATAAAAGACCCTGTTCTCTAATTCCATGACTGCTAAAGTTACAATCCCATACAGGACACACTTTGCTGGGAGTAAACCCCAATGAAAACAATGGGACTTGCTTCTGGGTAGACATACATCGGTATGTGCTGTACGTTTACTCAAAACACCATTGATGAGAGACTTTGTCAAAAACTTTTGAAAGTCCAAGAATAGAGTGTCAACTGAATTGTCAATATCCACATGCCTGCTGACACACTTCAAAGAACTCTAGAACATTAGCAAGGTAGGACTTACCATTGCAGAAACCATGCTGATTCTCCTTCAGCAGAGCTTGATCATCTAGATGCCTAATAATTTGAACTTTAATTATGTTTCCCACCAGTTTATTCAGAACAGCCGTTAAGCTGACTGGCCCGTAATTTCTCAGATCCCCACTGGATCACTTTTTAAATATTATAGCTATATTGACTACCTTTCAATCCTCTGGTACAGAAGTGGATTTAAAAGACATGTTACATATTTTTATTAGAAGATCAGCAGTTTCACATTTATGTTATACACAGCACAATCCTGTGTAACCTTGCACCGGTGTAACAGTAGATGCACCGGTGTAAGGGCACTTATGCCAGTGTAATTGCACTTACACTGGTGCATCTGCTGTTACACCGGTGCAAGGTTACACAGGATTGCGCTGACAGTATGCTAAGATAGAGATATGGATGGTTCATGGTTCAGTTCAGACAATACCATCTGCCCACCTGGCTCACCACATAATTAAGGGTGCCTGTGTTAGATCAGGGGCAGGTTGAGTGTTTCACCCTCCACATGGGTCTGTGGGCTCAAACAACGTATCAGGGGAAAGACATGCACAGTGGGTGGGGCCAGTTAGACATATCTTCCTATCCAGAGGCGTCGCTCCGGTAGGGGCGGGGCTGTAAGTATCGCTGCGGTCATAGTCTCTTTACCGAGCGAGGAGGAGGCAGCCCCGCCCCCTCACTGTCCGAGCCAGTCCCCTACGGAGAAACCGGCAGGGAAGAGACCCTGCCTGCTGCTTTCTCCGTAGGGGACTGGTTCGGACAGTGAGGGGGCGGGGCTGCCTCCTCCTCGCTCGGTAAAGAGACTATGACCGCAGCGATACTTACAGCCCCGCCCCTACCGGAGCGACGCTTCTGTTCCTATCCAGCCTGTTGAGGGGGGGGCCCGGGGGGATTTTGCAGGAGTACTAAGAACAGTAAAGGTCAAAGAAATTAGATTGTTGTTAAGGTATACAGTAATGACATCTCAAAACTACAGCACAGCTAAGCAAGGGTTAGGATAACTAACAGGGCCACTGCAATGCTAATTTTTTTAAACTTTTTCAGATAGACTAAATTCCCAACTCTTAACAATTACATAATTACACAACACGCATTTTTTTAAAACTTCAGGGTAATGAGATAGGGAATATAATAGAAGAAGAAGATCCCATTCAGACTCTAATTATTTTATCCTATTACTCAGTCTCAAATTCAGGGGTTATTTTGACCTTTTCATCAACTTGCTAATCAGCCATTTTAAATTTCGTCCTTGCCCCATGAGCTGTCTCTGTCAAGGTGTTAATGGCTGTCAGTAATGTCTGCTTTTCTGTTCATAGCATGATTTACTAAGAGCTATGCAGAAGTGGGTCTTGTCACGTACAAAGTAATTACAGGTGTGTATTGACACATCCTGGTTCAAATGCTCCAAAACCCTATATGCAGAGTGTTCCATGGATGAACAATGAACTCGACCATGTTAACATCAACACACAATATTTTATTGTTTTTAAAATTGTTGTGTACAGTTATGTATTGTTTAAACGTTTTAATGTACCGTATTTATCGGCGTATAAGACACACCGGCGTATAAGACGCACCTTCCTTTTGGCCCTGGGTTTCAAGAAAAAAAGATTTAAAGCATTTTTGGGCCACTTGGCCACTTACTGCTTGGCTGCTTAATTAGCTAATTTACATAAATTGCACAAAAATACCAGGATCTCTTTTAAAACACACAGCAATAAGACACATGAACAAAATGCACCAGAACATAAATGTACAAGTACAAAAAAAAACCCCAGACTCAACTCTTTTTCCCCCCAACCCACCCATGCAGTTTCCAAAGTAAAAAACATTTACTCCAAGTACAAAAAAACCCAGACTAAACTCTTTCACCCCACCCATGCACAGTTTCCAAAGTAAAAAACATAAAAGTACCAAAAAAAAAACCAGACTCAACCCTTACCCCACCCCACCCCACCCCACCCCACCTATGCAAAGTTTCCAAAGCCTCCCAACTAGGCCCAGTTCAGAAGCTTACCCTTCCGAGGAGAGCTGGGAAGACCACGCCCTCTGCAGCTCAGCTGAACTCTTTCCCCCCCCCTAACCTAACCTAACCTAACCTAAGCACAGTTTCCAAAGCCTCCCCAACTAGGCCCAGTTCAGAAGCTTACCAAAGCTAATTCAGCATCGGAGGAAAGGCCTTCTGCAGCTCAGCTGAACTGAACTGAGCACAGCGCCCTCTGCTGGCTGCTGAGAAGCTCAACTCAAGCTCCTGCATAAATTAAACCAGACAAACAGCTGTAGATCGGATAGATTAGCCAGGGAAGAAAGCACAAAGGAGCTCTCCTGCTCCGGAAAACCCCGGTAAGCCCAAAAATGCTTTAAAATGGGCAGGGGAGGAAGGGATTTTTTTTAGTGTTGGCGTATAAGACGCACCCTACTATTTTGGGTCACAAATTTAGACAAAAAAGTGTGTCTTATACGCCAATAAATACAGTATTTTTTAAGTTATGTATTTTAACTTCTGTTGTAAGCCACCTTGGGCATTTGCCTTGGCATAGGAAAGGCGGGATATAATTTTTTAAAATAAATAAAAAATAAATACCAGTAAGTGATTCACCAGGTTAGAACAGCTTGAGGCACTGAGGAAAACCAAAACTGAAGGGAAAGGTTGAAGGGAGACCTGGTAAGGAGATAAGGATGGGGGTCGAGAAGAACGTCAAGAATTTCTTTGACAACAGCTGAAAACCCTCTGAAAGCATCCTCAAGTACAGAAGGCTCACTTTATTTCCAAGATGTCTTGATGTGGAAGACAAGGAAAACATAAAATTGTCTTGGGAAACAACAAACTGAGTATACATGTGCAAGGAAATGTAGTTGCTGTGTGTTTCATTACTATAGGTTATCAAAGTATTTCAAGAAAGAGAACATGAAGCAAAAAAAAAAAAGGATGCCACAGCAAATTCATACAGGGAAGAATGCCCAAACATGTGAGAAACAACATTACTCACCCAGTACAGTGATTTGAACCCAGGGCACAGATCCAAGGCACAGTATGCCAAAAAGCACTTTGACTTGAAGGGAGGAGGAATTCTCTATTCTGTACTGCTGCCCAAAAGTATGAGTTGACTACATACTCCACCTCTGTCTGTGAAACATTTCCACAATAGCATTACACCTCTGTGCATGTGGGGGGGGGGGGGCGTTTCAAGCTTCAGTGGGGAAGCAAGGACATTCTGTTGGGACAGGAGAATCAAGGTTCAAGGCCAGCATTATGATAGATTTAAGATAAAAATTGGAAGCAGCAGTGTATTTTAAGAGTATTTATTGTGGTTATCTTTTATTACTCCATGGTGGCGCAGTGGGTTAAACCGCTGAACCATGAGCTGTCGAAAGGTCGGCAGTTCGAATCCGCGACGGGGTGAGCTCTCGTTGCTTGGACAGCTCCTGCCAACCTAGCAGTTCCAAAGCATGTTAATGCGAGTAGATAAATAGGTATCGCTCGCGGGAAGGTAAACAGCGCTCCGTGTTCCAGCCGTATGTTACGCGCTGCGGCAAGGAGAGTCATGCCGGCCACATGACCACAGAGGCGTCTTCGGACAACGCTGGCTCTTCGGCTTTGAAATGGGGATGAGTACCACATCCTAGAGTCGGACACGACTGGACTTAATTGTCAGGGGTCACCTTTACCTAACCATGAATGCATGAAGTGCTCCTGAGGAATGAGATGGAATACAAGGGTAAGAGTGACTGTGCCTCTCCCACCCTTCTGAAATGGCATTCCTGTCTGTGAGGAGTATTGATAGCAAGTGTCAAAAAGTTCAATATGGTGGGCCATAGCAAGGTGTTAAAATGATATATTTGGCTGTGATGTGGACCTGCATCTTTACGCCAAAGCTGGTTTGGGGGTTAACCGCACCACAGCAGAGGCATGTGAATCAGGACCAAAGGAGGTAAAATAGACAGAGGGATAGTATCAGGGATTTCCAGTAGAATGCCTTTACTGAAATAGATAAATGAATAGCGATCTGTTCACCAGAAACTATTTTGGAGCATTGACATTCAGTTCACCTGCTCCCATAGTGACAATGGTGAGTCTAAAAATGAAAAGTCTTTTTATACATCTCCAACACAACTGTTGTTTTCGCACAGCAGATATACTTTGTTTAGGTCCCAAACTTGTGTTTCCACCTTCCATGTATTCCTATTTGCAAGCCAAAGCCTGATCAATTTGATGCTCTTACTTGCTCTGTAGAGAAGAATACCTCCCAGATAGATACCATCAATAATGATCCAGGAAATATTTGCCTTGAGCAGGACTCCTTTTCTTTTAAATTTCACTCAAGGGTGGTTCACACATGTTGTCCTTCACTTGGTTTCTTCCACACTTGATAACTTGCAGCTGAAGGTGTAAATTGATTCCGCTGCCAAGCCGAACATTTTGTCTGAGGCAATGTCTGGTAATATGAACATCATTCTGCGTGTGGTGTTTGATCTGTGATGGCTCATGCAGCAGTCATCAAGTGACGAACAAGCATGGATGAACCATACCTGCTGCAGCTCATCACACCGTTATCTAATCATCTGATACAACAGAGAAACTAGCCATTTAAAGGAGAAATATAGATGCCCACAGCGTCTCTTGCATGAGGCAAAGAACTGCCACAGATGGCATGTGTAGGGCAGGACGTAAAGGATATGAATGTAAGTAAGAATCCACGGTCATCATGGTATCTAATGCAGAGAGAATAGGAAGCACAATTAATTTGCACTGGAGATTTGCTGAGTCACCCAAGGATAGTGTGTACAGGGAGAAGAGATCAAGAAGAGCGCCCTGAGAGGCTCTAATGATGAGAGGGGAAGAGGAGGAAGAAAAGACTCACCCCTGAAGAAACCCTGAAAGGATAATCGGACAGGGAAGCGAACAATTTGAGGACAAAGTTACAGTGTCCTAGGGCAAAAAAGGAATCAAGCAATAAAGAGTTATTAACTGTACAGAAGCAGCAGAGAGATCAAGAATGATGTGACAGAATAAAGACCTTTGCTTTGGCAGGGAGGAGATCATTACACATTTTTGGGAGGGCAGTTTAAATGGAGTATAGGGGGCAGAAGCCAGACCGAAGGGGGTCAAGAGGAGGAAAGGAAGTCCAAGCAGGAAGACTTCAGGGTTTCTTCAGGGGTGAGTCTTTTCTTCCTCCTCTTCCCCTCTCATCATTAGAGCCTCTCAGGGCGCTCTTCTTGATCTCTTCTCCCTGTACACACTATCCTTGGGTGACTCAGCAAATCTCCAGTGCAAATTAATTGTGTTTCCTATTCTCTCTGCATTAGATACCATGATGACCGTGGATTCTTACTTACATTCATATCCTTTACGTCCTGCCCTACACATGCCATCTGTGGCAGTTCTTTGCCTCATGCAAGAGCAGCCCGTTCCAGAATTTGGACGTGAGGGGCAAAACGGAGGTTGGGCAGTAGTTGGAGATGGAAGATAAGTTAAGGGATCATTTTTTTTAATATAAGGGAAACCATTTGAATGAAGGCCCTTTTGCGGGTGCCGTCGCCCAGGGAGGTGCAAGGGGCGGCAGCCAGAAACAAGACCTTCTCAGTAGTGGCACCAACCTTATGGAATTCCCTCCCCTTTGACTTACGAACTGCTCCCTCCTTGGACACTTTCCAGCGAGGCCTAAAAACCTTCTTGTTCAAAGAAGCCTTCTGAGATGCCTTTTTTAACATCTCGCTGGTACAGGTGGGGGTGCTGCTGTTTTTATGTTCCTGTTTTAATTGTAGCAATAATCTTTTTAATCAATGTTTTTATTAATTTTCATTAATTGTTTCTTACTATTTTAAAATGTGATTATTTTTGTATTGTATTTTTTTGTATTGTATTTTCTTTTTTTTCTGTTGTAAGCCGTCTTGGGTCCCTTCGGGGAGAAAGGCGGGATACAAATATTGTAAATAAATAAATAAATAAATAAATAAAATGAAGCAGGAGAGCCAGAGCAGAGAGATCGGAAACATTTGCTGGCTACGGCCAGTTTTGCCTGAGGAAACCCCTAGAGTGCGGAGAAACGTAGCAAGTAGACTGTGGACTTTTTTATTTTTATTTTCCTGCCTGTTTGATAATCTTATGCGCCCCTCTTTCTCCAGTTGCTGGAGTCTTGCGCCTAAAGAATTTCAACAGACCTTTGGTAAAAATAAAAAAAATTTATTGGTCTCTTCAACAAAACTTTGACATGGCTTCTTTACCCATACCTCCGATATCACTGCAAATTGTAACAAGCCATGGAAACCTGCATACAACAATCCTGTGTATGTTTTCTCAGAAGTTTCATTGTGTTTGATGGCACTCATTCCCTTATAAGTATGTTTAGCATTTACCTTGGAATAAGTCCCACTGAATTCAAATAGAAGACATGTGTAGGATTGCACTGTAAGTTATGATGGATTCAAGCCAAAACTATACCCCATTTTCAAAAAATTGTATTATATTATCGCACAAACTCCCATGGTGTAACCATTTTACAAGATATTAGTGGATGACTAATTTGTTCATAGTCTTTAAATAAATGTGTTAATTAGAGAAGGTCTGTATAATATAACTCTTCGATTTGACATTTTCCTGACTTAAAATTAGGATGTTCCATGCACAGATTGATTTCCTCACTTTGTTCTGCCCACATTGTGTATGTAAATAGAGAAGAAACACCTTCATAAAAGTTAACATTACACATCCTCTTCAAATCTGCTCACTTTGTGTGTGTGTGTGTAAGCCAAAGAGCCAGAAATGTCCAAAGACATTTCCGTGGTCATGTGGCCGGCATGACTCAACGTCGAAGCGCACCGAATGCTGTTACCTTCCCGTCGAGGCGGTACCTATTAATCTACCTGAATTTCTTGCTTTCGAATTTCTAGGTTGGCAGGAGCTGGGGCCAAAGACGGTAGCTCACACCATCACGCGGCACTTGGGTCTCGAACTGCTGTCCTGTCTACCTTCCTGTCTGCAGTTCAGCATCTTAACCACTAAGCCACTAAGCGGCAGGTTCAGTTTGGCTGGAGGTCAGACTAGACATGTGCCTAAATATGCAACATAGTCCTCTGTGTGTGTGTGGGGGGGGGGGTTGTTTCAATAAATAGCATAGAGAGGAACTACAAAAAGAGTGGAAACTGTCCCTGCTGTAATTTTGGTACTGATGGTGACCCTTCCTCATGCTATTTTTAGTTGATAAACTATTTCCATTGAATGCCAGTAGAAGGTTTTTTTTCCCCCAACCAAAAATATCACTGGGGGGGAGCTGTGATTGGGATCAAAACCATGGTGGGGATAAACTACAAATGCCCCCCTCACTGCTGCAGTTGTCACATTTTTCAGTGTCCATGCTATTTATAAATAACCCCCCCCCCCCCAAAAAAAAAAAAAAAAAAACAGGCCATGTTATGCATTTAGGTGTATATGTAGTTTGATCCCTAATCCAGATAGAAAGTTCTGCAAGCAAAAGCAATGGCCAACAGAAATGGTCAGCAACTTGAATGTAATGGCCAGTGGAAGGAGGGTCAGATAAGGGGACCACTATTACCGGTATATTTTGGAAAATTGCAGGTAAACCTTTATTTTTACTTTCCTTGCAGTAAGCAATTGTGTATTGAATATTTCATGACACATTGTTTAAAAGTAAAATAAACATGCAATATTTATTAACGCAGGGAAACAGCCTTGAGTCAGGAGGGACTGCATAGAAATCAGTCATAATAAGGTATGACGGAGCCCTGGACAAAATGTGCACCAGAACCGGCCAAAACTCTGCCTCCCCTCCCCTCTCCCTTCCAAAATGGCTGAAAGGAAGGTGCCTGCCTGGGTGGTTTGCTCGGGGGATGCAGAGCCAGTTCATCCATGATGAGAATGTGCCCATTCGCATCGGGCAGCAGCAAACAGAAGCCCGCTACCTCCCCCTAACCCTGCTGCCATGGACATAGCCATCCTCCTTACAGTCCCCTTCCTTCACATGGCTCTTGAATCAAAGCAGGGAATACATTGCCTGTTTACTGTAAAGAGCTCAGGCAGAGAAAAGAGTGAGGATTGCTGCATAATCCTCAGAGCGCAGCAATCTGCTCCCCCACCTTCCTCCGGGGGGTAAGGAGCCTGGTGTGGTAAGGAGCAAGATCACTCTTGACTCTGTGCAGACTCTTTAAACAAAGGAGGAAATGTAGAGCCCTCTGGGAGCAATCCCAGTATGCTTCACTTTTCCTGCTTTGATTCAAGAGCCCACGTGGAAGGAGGAGCCAAGGGGTGGCGGAGGGGGTAGGGGGAAGCCGAGCGATGTGCTGACATGCGATAAAATGCTTCTGTCACGAGACAATTTGCGTCTGAGACCATAGGCACTGCCACTCCAGTGCTCGGTCCCAAAGATCCTGGGAAGTCCAAATGGGGCAGATTTTAGGATTTCCACAGAGCATGAGGAGAATTTTGCAAACTGTCCAGAGCCACACTAGAGACTTCTACCATCATCATCAGTATCAGTAAGCATCCAATAGTACTGTACATCAATAGTCTTGTACTGTCCCAGTAAAAAAGGAACAATCCTACAACACATACACGCGTGTGCGTGCGTGCACGTGCGCACACACACACACACACACAAAAACACACACACACACATACACACATACATACATACATACACACACACATACACACATACATACATACATACATACATACATACATACATACATACATACATACATACGGAGAGACCAGGTAGCCATGCTAATTTAAGCCGCCATTTCTCATCTGGTGGACTATATGAGCCACAGCAGAAGCCTCCCAGTTTTCCATTTGCTCACCCTGCTGTCACCATTGCCTCTGCACCTTTAACCACTGCTGCTCCTGGTACTCAGTGCTGGCTGTTGTGTTTCTTTAAGGTAATTTACACGTGCAGTATAAAAGATGACTCCTACAAGTAAAGAACTCCAGTCACTATTGTACTTATGTGGCAATATGTGGCCAGTACATACATGCATGTGTGTTGGAGCCCAGTCCTATCCTCCTCTTCACCTCCCCCTGCTGGTGCAGCCACGCCTTACACCTTTGTAAGCCTCCCACTTCACAATGGGTCTCCTTGGACCTTTGCCAGTGAAATCGCTGGCACTGGTCCAAGATGAGAAAGGGGTGAGCCTCACCCGGTGAGGAGGCTGCAGAAAAGGGGGATAGGATCTGGCACGCGCCATCTCCGCCAGACAATAGTGTAACTACGGTGGAGTGCGTGGCTCCGGACTCGAGTCCGAGAGACTCGAGTCCGAGAGACTCGAGTCCGGGAAATTGAAGGAGGGGGCAGTGGACACACAGCACAGTCTCACACACAGACACTCACTGTGAGTCACTTGAAAAACTTGTCTTCCTTCCGGCTGCGCGGGGAAAAGGTATCCGAGAGGCCAAGGCGGGGAATTGAAAAAGGGAGCACACAGTCAGTCATGTCGTCACTTCCGTGCGCCTGGCCTGCCGCGCTGCCGGCTGCCGGCGCTTCATGCTTGAACTGAACGCGGGAATGGAGGTAAGCCGGCCTATTATGCCACCTCCATAACCCTATTATGCCACCTCCTCATCCCTCCCTCTCTCCGACCTGTTTCACTGCTCTCACCCCATCCGCTCTCACCCCATCCCGCCCCCTCTCTGGCTACCTTACCTGCTCCAGCAGGTGATCTGCTGGCACTTGGCAGACTGGGAGACTGACAAACTGGCAGACTGGGAGCACTGCAGCCTTGTGTGGCAGTGCTCCCTAAATGGCTGCCGATGGAACACTGCGCGCTCCATTGACAGCCGTTTTGTGAGAGCGGAAGCCGCTTCCACTGTTGCAAAAGACTGCGCATGACAGCCCAATCCTCAGTAGGATTGGGCTGTTGATTTCTTATGACTTGATTACTCAGCGCATGCTAATTCACTGATGGCTGTGTGAATTGTCTCAGCTGAAAAACACTGCAGTAGCAGGAGACGGTATGCAAGTTTTGATGGTAATGTTTAATACGTGATGGCTCTCTCCATTCATTCATTCATTCATTCATTCATTCATACTACATTCATCAAGTGATAAAATGCATGAGTGAACTAACCCATAGTTTCAGGACTGGAGCAATAGTGGCCAGCAGTGTTCCCAGTATGTTGGGAAGATGATAGCCTTGGGGCTTTTCACTCTATGTAAAGCACCAGGTACATTGATGATGCTAAAGAAATAGGAAGTACTGTATTCCTCATTCTTATATCCCATGTTTTCTGCAGTGCTCAGGTCCACGTCCACGAGGCTATTCCATTTTATTCTCAAAATGAATCCTCTCATATAAGGTAACAGGCAAAGAGATAGTCACTTGTTCAAACCCAATTCAAACCTGTGCACTTCATTGCCGCTGAATGAGGGTTGTGATGCCTCCCATCTCACAAGTCAATGTCCACCATTCTCCCCACTTCACCACTCTGTCATTCCTAATGGTGGTGGTGGTGGTGATGTAGCAATCTTTTCGGAGAAGAGGAAAAATGCAGACTGTGAAACAAAAGTAAGAGAAAATGTTAGATGAGCCATCGCACTCCAAAGATTCTGATGGAAAAATAAAGTTAGGCAAAAGGACATGCTGAGAGGGCAGCTGGCAAACAGCCCAAGCAATTATCTGCAGAACCGCAGCCAGTTCAAATCTATGAAAAAGGCCATGGAGCCGAGGTTGGGCAGGGCTGTTTTAGGACATGGCGATATATTTTAGTCTTGGCTTGCTGATTATCCTATGGGTTCATTTGACTGCTACCATATAGAGGTAGACCACAAAACCTTGCAGAATGGTTTCTAAATTTAGAAAACACATTTAGCCTTTTGCCCTCTTGTTTCTGTGCTGCCTAAATATGTGAATGAGCACTGTGGTTTGGCTTTGTCTCCCGTCCTTTTTTACAATCCACTTATGAATGAGTGCATTTTGCAAATAAAACCCCATCGTTCACAGGAAAGCAATCAGGAGTTTTTAGTCATGCAAGGAAAAAATGACTTTGAATGCTGCTGCCAAGCTCCTTCCACAAATCCTCTGCAATGGTGTTGACAGTTCTCTTCTTTTTCAGCTGCCATGACACGGCACGTTCTGTCAGGTTTCAGATTCCCAGAAGCTATTGTTCTGTGAAACAATCACTACTGAAAATGGCAAGCTGCTGCTCTATTTGGCCTGCAGGAAGGAATAAATGTGTGCTGTTGTAGCAAAGAGAATATACCTCTCGGCCTCGGGCTAAATGGCGTGAGATGGGAGTTCCATACCTGGAACTTACAACAATGTCCCCTCTTCTAAAAGCAGTTGCAGGGGAAGGTGATTTGGAGTGGGTCAAGTGTGGGGGAAAGGTGCCGTGGCCCCCAAAACTCATATTGCCCTGAAGCTGCTTAAATTGCAGGGGGAAACACATAAGGAACTGTGCCCTGTGTTTTCTAAGTAAAGGTAAAGGTATCCCCTGACAATTAAGTCCAGTCGTGTCTGACTCTAGGGTGTGGTGCTCATCTCCATTTCAAAGCCGAAGAGCCAGCATTGTCCGAAGACGTCTCCGTGGTCATGTGGCCAGCATGACTCTCATTGCCGCAGCGCGTAGCATGCAGCTGGAACACGGAGCGCTGTTTACCTTCCCGCAAGCGGTACCTATTTATCTACTCGCATTGACATGCTTTGGAAGTGCTAGGTTGGCAGGAGCTGGCCAAACAACGAGCGCTCACCCCGTCGCGGGAATCGAACTGTCGACCTTTCGATCGACAGCTTATGGTTCAGCGGTTTAACCCGCTGCGCCACCTGCTGTGTTTTCTAGCCTGTGCCTAATAGCAGCTTTGGGCACAATTTAAACTGGGACCATTGCACAGATGGTCCTAATCCTAATTTGGCTCTCACACATGGCTGCTTTTATATACCTCTCTGCCTCTCAGGGATGCTCTGTTTTAATCACACTGTCTTCAAATATAGAATGGGAGATGCACTAAGACAAGTTCTTTTAAAAAGGATATGCAATATGCATTGAGGTTTTCATGGTCAGCAACAATTTTCAAAGGCAAAACACCGGGATTAAAAGCCACGACACAATTAAAATCTAACGTTAAAAACACAATAAAATGGAGTTTTTTAATGTGTTTTTAACGTTAGATTTTAATTGTGTCATGGCTTTTAATCCTGGTGTTTTGTCTTTGAAAAAAAGATATGCAATATGTTTAACAGTTTGGTTGAAACTGATTCTGCACACAGATTCTGCAACATAGAAGTGGTACTTAACTGTTTGAAGGCCCAATCCTAACCATGGGAAATGCCAGCATACTGCCACATATGACAATGCATAGACAGCCCTGCCAGTGTGGAAGCCCCTCTGCCAGCGAGTGCTACATGGACGCCATCATAACAGCCAGAAAGCTGCGTGCCACCGTTAACGGGGTGAAGACTGGCCGCTGGCACAACCCCACCAGCGGATAGGTTGCAAGAGGGAGGAGAGCGGGGCGGGGTGGGACAGGGCAGAGTTGGTGATCCCAAACCCCCTTCCCAAGACAGACATGCCCCCAACAGCTGCAAAGTGCTACATCAGCAATGCAGCTAGCGTAGATCAGAGGAGCCCCATAAGGAGTGATGCAGCAGCCAGAGCAAGCTCGTAAGCATAACATCTCTCATCCCCCTCAACCAGTCTCTCCACCACACAGTGCATAGGATCTGATGGACATTGCACAGGCACCCCTGCCTTCTCAGCACAGCAGCCACATAGGATTGGGCTGTTAGTGTCTAAACCAGGGGTGGCCAACTGGTTGTATCGGTGAGGGCATTTCAGCAGGTGCAGCTCCTTTAGCAGCAGCAGCACCATCAGCAACTGCAGCTGCCAAGATTCTGTCTTCTGCACAACTCTTAAGAACACAGAGGCCCTAATGGGGAAGGTTGGCCACCCCTGGGCTACATCATATCAGTGTTTACATCATATCTAGTTGACCCTTGCCTTAGCCACTCCTGTTACCTACAACACCTCCATTTCTTTGCTTTTATAGTGTGTGGTTCACCCTCTTTTCCTACTCCATCCATCTCTTCATTTGTAACTGGTCTTTGTTATGTTTCCATATACTGGATGTTTCCCGTCAGGGGTCAGCAACCTTCTTCCGCTTAGGGGCCAGAGAATGGGTCTGTCAATAGTAAGAACGGCTGCGCATTCATTCAATATGCATGCGCGAACCTCCTGATTAGGCCATAGAGCGGGAAGAAAGAAAGAAAGAAAGAAAGAAAGAAAGAAAGAAAGAAAGAAAGAAAGAAAGAAAGAAAGAAAGAAAGAAAGAAAGATGGGCATGGTGCGGCGAGACACATGCCCAGACAGAGAATGATGCTCAAATGAAGCTTCTGCCCTTGGTTTGCTAACACTGTAAGCTTTACAGAAATAGAATTACACACTTGAATTCTTTTTTAAGACCACTACAGACCAGGTGGATATATCTTTTTGGGACTATCGGACAGATGATTTCGGGTGGTAGGCTGGATTCGACCCTTGGGCCACAAGTTCCCTACCCCTTCCCTAAGTGATTTCTAAGCCCTACCTAGTAGCAATATAGTAGAAATCTAGTACAGAGGCGTTGCTAGTTGGCCCCCCCGGTGACATCACCACCGGAAGTGATGTTACTGCCGCCGCTGCTAAACAGTTCTCAGAGGTGCAGGGCAGGTGGGAGGGCCAAACCGATCACTCTTTGTGCTGTCGAAATGGCGTGATTCATGCCTCCGCCACCCACTTTGTCACCCCCCTGCGTGCTGCTCAGGGCCCCCCATGTGCCGCCAGGTGCCCGCCACCCCACTCCGCCCTCCACCACTGACCTAGTACACAATTTACCTGTTCAGTAGAAATTCATCTGTGTATCTTACTTTGGCCTCCATGTTAGGTAATGTGACCATACCATGAAACTCATAAAAGAAACCAATGACCTCTTTAAAATGCTACCCATTGTGAGTAAATATTGGTTATTTTAGTTATTAATACTGCAATCCTTTTTTTTCCCCTCCCAGTCAATTATGAGGTTCACTGTCTGTTTTGATTTTGGATATATTCACATTTGCTTTGTCTTAAACATAAAAAGCAAGACTATAATCACAGAGGAAAACATACAATTAAGAAATATATCATCTAAACCTAGAAAAGTAACAAATACACAAAAAATACAAAACAATGACTGCACAGTGAGCGAAAGTATATTGCATTAAGACATTATTTGAAAACCTGCTTTTGGAAGCAACCCTTAGATTTACTTTTACTTCTGCAGTATCAAAGTTTCAACCAAAGCTGAAATATATATTACATATATTTTAGAACCTGGTTCATCATGTACATCCTTCATTCTATGGTATATTTGATGCTCAGAGGGATTCAAATGGAGCGTCAGTGAGAGGCAGGGATATTCCCTCTCCACTACTATCATTGTCCATTATTACGGGCCAAATTGAGGCTGCCATTTTCAGTAGCAATTGTTTCATGGAACAATCACTTTTGGGAAACCAAAGTGCCTTGGGCTACCAGAGCGAGTTTGTTCCCCAAGAGCAGCGGAAGGGGTGCATTTAGGACATCGCCTCAGTATACATCACAAATTCCTTTTGTGAGCTGCAAAAAAAAACACAACAACATGGTAACTGTAGAATACAGTCCTAAATCTTCAAGTAAATTCACCATTTATTTGAAGAGGCATTTGCAGAATATTTGTCTTTCCAAGTGCTCACAAAGTTGGTTTTCTTCTGTGAAATCATTGGCTATTTCTTCCTTTAGCTCCGGCACATCTATCATTCCTTCTTTAATGGCCCATCGCTTCCAAATGAGTCATGGTTCTTTCATAGCAGTGCTAAGCCAGCAGGGGCCAACTTTTAAAGACATATTTCATCTTTATTGTTTTGACATTTTCATGCAATGTTTGAAATGAAGTGAAAAGTGTGCAAAGTTATAGCAGAAGAAAAGGTATGTGCCCAGCATTGGTTATCCTGAATTGCTTGAGATACCGCAGTGCTGAGGAATTGGTACCCTGAGGTCAAGCAGTCTCTCACATGATGCAGAACCTTTACAGTTATTTATGGTATTGAGCTGAGCATCACTATCCAAAGGATGCCACTGGGTACAATCCAGCTCCATTAGAATCAAGGGGAACTTTTCCACTGTCTTCAGTGAAATATGAATGGCACCCAATATGTTTAGCAATAGTCCTTGTGTAAACAATGGCATCAGGCCTGTCTTACTCTTTGACATGCTAAGTTATGCTGATTTAGTTAAAAGTAACACTTGCGGATTTCCATATACCTACTGTATGTACTTTTATGAGTCAATTTTTTTAGTTTCTTCCAAATATAAAATTGCAGCACTTTCGTCTGGTTCGGGACCAGAGCATCAGCGAAACTCAAAAATGGATGAATGTCAAAGCATAGCCTTATTTCACTTGCAAATTTATTTTGGCTGGCAAAAAACATGAATAATTATATAACACACGCGAATTCATGCGAAACCTATATAAACAGAAATAAAAGAAAAATAAACATAAGAACGTCATGGAAGGTTGGATGAAATCAGACCAAAGAGGAAAGCTCGTGGACAAAATTTGAAATGTGGTCATAATTGAAAACAGCTGAAAGAGCAAAACGATGAAAGTCAAGTGGATGGAACTGAAGGTATTGCTGTACTAAGAACCATAAAATAAACAGATAGAGGCCATGGTTAGAGTTAAACTTAATTTACGGCCCAACCCTATCATGGATTGGACCAACATGCAGAAGGCTTTATGACAATGGATGGAACACAGTTCCACCTTCGTAAAATGGCCTCCAACAATGACCATTTTAGGTGTGCTGCTGCACTAGGCAGCAACACTAGAGATCCATCATTAGATCTACAAACATAGGTGTGACAGCAGCAATGGCGGAATGAGGTGGGAGGGGTGGAACGTGGGAGGTATCCGCGGCACTTGCATGCATGATATCCTAACCCCGTTTGTCTCCCTTACCATCGCCGTTATATGCCTCGGATTTACGCCTGCTAAGCAGCAGATATGTCCATGGAGTCCCATGGCAGCAATGGAGGCTTTCCCCAGGTTATGTGAGCAAACATTCTCTCAGCCTGAGGAGACCTCCTGTATCCCCTCCTGCAGATACAGCACGCACTCCATTGGTGCAGCTGCATTGGTGGCGGGGGGGGGGAGAATTTGGGTAGGATTGGACTGCCCAACATTTATTTCAACAGTAGTATAAGTCGAGCCTTCAGAAATCTCTTGAAATGTGTCTCAGTGTGAAATCTGGATTGCATCTGCAGCCATTCCAGGGGGCCCATTGGCATGACTAAGTGGTTCTGGGTGAATCCCAGGTGTTATACTTTGAGGAGGATGGTTTTTAGTGCATTTCAGCTTTTTACCAACATAAAGTGGCTTTTTTTAGCCCTTTTTAATATCTGAACAGCCCTCCTTTTCCAGTATTGCTGCCCCCGAGTTACCCTGTTCTTCCTACTTGCCTTTCTCTGAAACCACTGCATTGGCTTACCACCACCTATTTGTACTGCTTTAAAAGCTTGATTTTCATTGTGACCTCCTGGAGCATGGGTTTTAAAGCTCTACGGAGGATCCCCAGGATAGGCTTGTGAAGGAAACCACCATATGTAGGCTTACCATATCCAAAGGGGGACAGGGTGCCTACACCTTTAACCATTGTAAAAAGAGGGAATTTGGGCAGGTGCAGCTCATAATGGAAGGGTGCAACAAGCTGCACCTGCCCAAATTCCCTCTTTTTACAATGGTTAAAGGTGTAGGCACCCTGTCCCCCTTTGGATATGGTAAGCCTACATATGGTGGTTTCCTTCACAAGCCTATCCTGGGGATCCTCCGTGGAGCTTTAAAACCCTAGCCTTTTGTGCCCCCCAAAAAAGGGTTGATGAGGGTGGGATTCAAAACCAAGTGTGCTCAGCACAATGATACAACATCACCTTTATCATCTCGTCACAGTCTGGGTTGGGCTGCTTGCCCTGGGCAAAGTGGTTTTCTTTTACAAGCCGACCCCAGGGATCTTCCCTAGAGGTTGACTTCCCTTTCCAATTTGGTCGTGCATGCTGGGGCCTGTTTTTAGAGTCATCACATGACACCCCAATCATCTGTCCTGGGATACCCTGTTTCCCCAAAATAAGACAGTGTCTTATATTAATTTTGGCTCCAAAAATGCAGTAAGTCTTATTTTCAGGGAGGTCTTATTTTCCCAACCTGTGGTGTGACCCCCCCCCGGCACCCCCCCAACCCTCCCCGGCACTTACTTTGACCGATTAAAGCTTCATTCTTTCCCGAGGGTGCAAGGCCTGCACTTGAGTCCTCCACCATAGAGAAGACGTGCTAGAGAGGCCTGCAAGGAGGCTGCAACCTTGCTGAGTCTCTCTAGCACATCATCTCCATGGTGGAGGACTCAAGTGCAGGCCTTGCAGAGCCTTGCACCCTCGGGGAAAAATGCTTAAATCTGTCGAAGTAAGTGCTGGGGAGGTTGCGGGGGGTGCCTGGGGGGTCGCGTCCATCTGGCTGATGATCCTAGCTAGGTCTTATTTTCAGGGGAGGTTTTATATTTATGAGTGCCAGCAAAAATCACATAAAAATGACGGTAGGTTTTACTTTTGGGGGAGGTCTTATTTTCAGGGAAACAGGGTAAATGATGCCCTTAGCAATGTGGCATTTCTGACCATGCCATGACTCTAAAACCCATTTCTATTGCCATTGAGGCAAGTTTGTAGATGGGTTCCTTCGTACCCTAAAAGGCAATCAGGAGGTAAAAAAATGGTGGACTAGCAAGTGACATTCCCAGCCACTTTCTTGGTCCCATGACCCCAAGACCCATTTCTGTTGGTCCAGGGCAGTGGGGTGAGTTCATAAAGGAGTCACATGGGAACCAAATCTCTTAGGAACCCCCAAAATTCAGGGGAACTTGGGAAGAGGTGAAAATGATGCCATATGGGTGTCATTTTCACTTACGTGGTTATAACAAGTGAGTATTTGGTGATGTACGGTGGGAGGAGGAAAATGACATCCTATAGGTGGCATTTCCAGTCATGTGGGAGGCAGGACATCCAGTGTTTGATGGGAGGTATCCCCCTTATCTTCATATGTTCCAATGGTATTCTGTAATGTTTTTAAAGAGTTTAATCTTGTTGCTGGAGCAGTTTAATATATTTACTCCACTACAATGTCTAATAAACTCTAGAAATATACCAACTCTACTAATATATATTTAATATATTTACTCTACTACAATGTCATATATCGTTTCCATCTATACTCGTACAGCTTGTATATCTTATTTATGTGTAGTTACAAGATAAAAGTTGACAAAGAGAAAAAGAAACGGTTGGAGAGACGTCTTTTTAAAAGAATTCAAAATGACAGAAAAGTTTGCTTCCAAGCCAACTGCATAAAGGATGATTCAACCTTCAGCAGTGAGAGCCTTCCCAATTTCTGCACCCTTTTCTCGCCATCGTGGCAGTTCATTTTCTAAGCGATGAATGAATGAAGCAATTTAATACATACGCCTAACAAGGGAGAACAGCAGTAGCCCAAGTGGCTATTGAAACAATATAACAAATTGCAATTTAACTGGATTTTACCAGCATCTGCTTCGGAGCACTCCACTAGGTGCTTCCACCTGCAATTCTGCTCTGCAGCTGTTGGAGACTGCATTGGTATAATTGCCAAACTGCTGCTGTAATAAATGGGAAATTAAGTATTTCCCTTCTGTCACAGAATACCTTCAAGGGTCATTCTTTTCTTGCCCCTTCTACAGGAAAGCCTTCCAAATAGACTTGACTTTCCCATAGAAACCCGTGAAAAGACTCCTTTTTTACCATGATCGCTAACAGCTTATTTCCTTTTATAGCTGCTTTAACTCTCTCGAAAACCTTTGGGCAATACAAAGTAGATAGATACAGTGATGGGCAAACTCTCCTGGGTCCGGTTCATAACTGATCCATTTAAAGTGACTTATGGCCCAAATCTATCCTTTTCCCCACCAGAGCATGCAGCTGCCCCAAAACAGTCTGTACTCTATGCTGGGGGGGGGGGGAGCAATCGGGAAGCTTCGGAGGGGAAATTGAAAATATTTTCCCTTACCCTTCTATAAGCCCATCGACAGCCAATGGGTCTCTTTGGACCTGTGCCAGCTCTTTAGCTGGCGCATGTCCAAGTAGACAAAGCGGGAAGGTCAGCTCATTCTGGAGGGGATAGCATTTGGCACGAGTCTCCTACGTGTTGCCTTCGCCACACTGAATGGCTCCAAGGGCGAGGGGGTGGGGCTGCCTCGTGCCGGTGAATAACAAAGGGTCAGCGCACTGCAGAACTTAGCGTTCCGCCCCACCTAGAGTGACGCCACTGCTTCTTCCTGCAATAAAAAGATCAAGGAGGCTTACATACAAGGAGTACATAAAATAAAACAGACTCAAATTCAAAATGCAAATACTAAGAATGAAAGACACTGAAACAAATGCCACCACCATCAAAACACTGCAGTCACAGAAAGTCCTAAAAACAGCAGCAGCCATTTAAAACAATTTGTATGAGAGGAAAGATTTAATTAACAGCACTCTGAAATCACAGTCTTCACTGCAGAAGCCAGGAAGCCACATTGCCTGATCAACTCTAGCCTGTTTCCTATTTCGGTCATTATTTTGTTTCCTATTTCCCAAATAAAGAAAATATGACAGCCAGTCAATCAAGGCTACTACAGTGCCTGTGTTTCTTTAAAAACATTTTAGGTACAACATGTATTTATTTCTCTACTGAGCCTGTTTTGCTTGGTGGCAACAGATACATGTAAGTATAATCTGAAGTACTAAGTGCATATGTCTCTTGCACAATGCCTCTGACCTTAAAGAGTTTCAATTTGTAGTCTGAAGGTGCTTAGCTTTAACTAGATGAGACACTGAAAGTGCTTGTGTGTCATATACCTGTACAGTAGATGTACCAGTACATCTTTGGCCTGTGTTTAAGTGAAGAGTGATGCAGGAAAGGTCAGATGAATGCACTTGTTCTAGTAGGCTCTTTTGAGGGCTCAAATTTGAAACGTGTCTGCTTCCAAATGGAAGGTTCAAGGCCCTTTCTGTGGCCTTGTACTTCTTCCCACCCACCCCTGTCTGTCTCCCCCTCCCCACACTTAGTGCTCATTTACCAACCAATGTTTGTGGCAGCCTTGTCATGAGTAGTTAATGGCTTTGCTGTCGCCATATAGTACAGCTAAAAGACATACTGTATGTGTTCATAAACATTAGTCGCCCCATGAATCATATCTGCTTTTTTGCACTTACCCTGTCAGAAAATGACTACAGAGCTGAGCTTTGCAAAAAATATGTCTGCGATCACTGTGGAGCTAGAGTGATGTTGCTGCATGAAAGAAGGAAAGCTCTGTACCCAGGACATACACCCCATGGGCTGAAATAGCCCGCTAGGAGGGAATAGTGCTGAGAGCCCTGTAGCCTTTTAGAGAGTGTGTGCATGTGCATGTGCGTGTGTAAAGATAGCAAATTAGGAGTTTGAATCACATCTCCTTGCTCCCCTCAGTCATTCTTGTTCATTTAACATCAGCCTGACTTTGACTCTGAACACAATTAGGTGGCAACAGATACTATTGTTCCTTGTTGCATTTCTCTCCCCACTCCATATCTGCCTGCATAAGCTAATTCAGACCCAATAGTCTCTTGCTATTCAAAAGACAATGTCCATTTTCTTCAGGAAAGGCAGTGGTTCTTCTCATGCCATCCCCTTCTGCCCTGTGTGATATGTGTGAAGTCATTGCTCAACTGCCTCTGTCTGAATGCCCAGGAAACAGATAGCTCAGGAACGGTTATACCACATCCTCAACAATGTGGGGGCCAAACCTCATGTTACGTTAATTCATTCAAAACTCTGGGCTGCCACCAGAAACGGAGGGAAGGATCCTGCATGTGGCAGTGGCGGAAAAGAGCTCCACTGACGCTGGTAAAGAAAAAAAATTGCATTCCTTTAAGTTACAGCAACGCTACACAACCATGCAAAAGTAAATCTATATTGTCATTTGACTGACTGAATTAACAAAACATTTATTCCTCCAAAGTAATTGTAGGTGGTTAAACACTAAGCTTTTGTTTTTTCCTCAAGCATGCCAATATATATCCATAACGGAGAAAACATTTCCTTAAATAAACATGCTGGAGAATGTTAGAATTGCTAAATCTCTCCAGCAGGAAATGTCACTAGAGAATCATTAGAATAGGGTCTTAAAGTCCTAATTAATGATTCTTGTGCATCCTTCAAACTCAAGTCAGACCATGATGGTTCATCCAGCACATAAAGAGACATTGTGGTGACCTGCATGAATGATTCCCAAGCAAAACAATTCACAAAAAGCAAAAGTAACATGCTTGCGGCTTGAGAGATTCTAGCTCTTGACAGATGTTTCTAGTATTAAAACTAATCTGAACCTCACTGCCTTCCTCTAAAGACATCCTCCCCATTGTCTCCAACAGGGGGGTTTATACCAAGGTTGTCAAATGCTTAATCTAGCTAATGGAACTTCCGGCCACGTTTTTTCCCTTTTACAGGCACTTTTGGCATTTAAAATGCGGCGCGAGAGGGAAGAAGCAGTGGTGGACCCCAGAGAAACTACAAAAGAAGGTAAAATTGTGCTGCCCAGCCCCCCTCAATACCCCCCACCCAACCACGGACTTGAGCATCTGCGGTTTTTGGCATCCACGGGGATTCCAGGAACAGAAACCTCGCGAATGCCAAGGGCCAACTGTATAAATATTTATTAATAATAATAAATGTACATAGCAGCCACTCACTCCTTTCCTCAGCCCAATGCATCAAGTGGGCTGCCCACCTTTTTTTTTTTAAGAACCAAGTACCGTATATGCTTACCTGTTTATACATTTAGCCTCTGTTGTATGTTTTACAAGGAACAGAAAACATGTTTTAACAATTGCAGAACTGCTCTAGGAATTGAGAGGTTGGAGAGTGTCTCAGAAACATCACTGGTAACAGCCAATCAGTACTATGCACAGATTGCTTTTTCTGCAAATTTGCATAATCCAGAGAGAGAGAGAGAGACTACCAAGCCTGATATAGAAAACACATGTTTGGCTTAAACCAAATAATGCAGTGGCTTCAAATGATCCAATTGTACTACAAAGCCTGCATATGTTTTCTCCCATAGACCCTCAATTTTTGAAATCATACGGGAAGACATTGCATACATTGACGTTTATCAGTGCTTCTTTTGCTTTCTAACACTGAGATGAGTGAGCTCGGATGAGGCTAAGAAGTTAAAAAAAAAGTCAGGTAATTACAGTAATTAATGTCACTGCTTGGAATTCTTAGTTAAGCCAATAAAGATCTTTCAACAAATCCCCTTTTATAATAATTATACAGTATTTGCTGTACATAGAACCTGACCATTTTCAAAGGTTTTCAAATTCTTTGTCAGAACATTTTTGTTGTTGTTGTTGTTAACTTCATAACTCAAACACTGACTTGACAAAGCTGCATGACTGGAGTACCGTTTCAGATGGGGGGAGAGAGAGAGAGAGAGAGAGAGAGAGAGAGAGAGAGAGAGAGGTAGCGGGGGGCAAGATTCTCAGCAAGGTTTAAAGCCTGCTCTTGAGCATATCACAGATTAAATTTCAGAAAAGTGATATATGTTAAGAACACTCGTTGCGATTACCTTTTTTATACCTTAATAATATATTTTATATGGTATAATTTCAGCAATTCTCTGAACGTAAGTCAGACATACACATCTTTTAATTAAAAAAAATCAAAGAAAGGCATTTGTACCTTCAGCAAGCATACCTCATACTCAGACCTGTTGAACCATTTGTAACAAGAATCATAGATTGTGTCAAACTTGGGAGAGAGATATTGGTGATGCTAAGCGACAATTATATGTGGTTTGAAACATAGGCAGCCCCCCTCCCCAAGCCCACCCTAAATGGTGTGGCTGCTGCATGCATTTTAACTGTACTTAGTTGCTGTTTGCAATTACTGTCATGCTTTTGTATTTTTAAAAACTTTGTATTATGAAAATAAAAAAGTACAAGAAATGCAATGCTATCAAATGGAAATGCATGCATTCCAAAAGTGCAAAATATCAGAGTGGAGAAAAAAAGAGCATAAGCATCAAAGTTGTCATTAACATTTTCATTCCAATAGGAAATGAATAATACACTGTTCTTGCCAGTTATATCCGCTATCAGGGCCCATGAGAAGGGGGGTAAAGAGGGTAAATTGTATCTGGGATTAGGGTCAAAAAGGGGGCCTGGGAACCAAATGAGGGGCCCCAGAAATTTCCAGGAATCTCAGTTGACTTCATGGAGAGCCAACCGGGAGGCCAGGTCTACCAGACAGGTAGACCTGGGTGCTGTATCAGGAAACATGGTAGACCTGGGCTCCTGAGACTTTTCTGGCCGTTGCTGCCCTCTCCATGCCCTGTTTTACCCCTCCCCCTTTGAGAAGGGCCCAAAATAAACTTTGTACCCCCTGATAAAAATTCCTCTTAGAGGTCCTGTCCACTAATACCATCCTGGATTGATTTTGCTACTTTCATTTCCTTTTTCCTCGGTTTGCAGCGATTGACTTCAAATCTATGATGCATGATAGAAAAGAAAGAAGCAGTGAGAATTGTAAAACTGGTTGGGGGAAAAAATGTCTTTGACAAAATGTGGAGCAAAGAGCAGCAAGTAACGGAACAACTTGGTTATTCTGAGGTAAAGCTGTTGGCAGGTGTTGAGAGCCTGCAGAGAATTGCTAATTTGCCAGAGCAGCTGCCCTCAACTCACCTCCCGACAAGAGACACAAAAATAGTCTTTCTCTGGTCAAAATTAATCCAGCAAGGGCCTGGGCCAGGGAAATGTAGGCAAAAGACAGAGCAGGAAGACAGAGCAGGAAGAGAGAGAGAGAGAGAGAGAGATATCGTATTGTCCCGAGTATAAGACGCACCTGATTATAAGACGCACCCTTAAAGTTTGGTGCTATTAAAAAAATTTAATTAAATCACTGGCATTAAATTGCAACAGCCTGGTTATAAGACGCACCCCTAGTTTAAAAACTTAAATTAGGAGAAAAAAGTGAGTCTTATACTCAGACCAATACGGTATATATATATATATATATATATATATATATATATATATATAGATAGATAGATAGATAGATAGATAGATAGATAGATAGATAGATAGATATTGCAGTCGGCAGTTTGAATCCGCGACGGGGTGAGCTCTCGTTGCTTGGCCAGCTCCTGCCAACCTAGCAGTTCCAAAGCATGTTAATGCAAGTAGATAAATAGTTACCGCTTGCGGGAAGGTAAACAGCGGTCCGTGTTCCAGCCGCATGCTACGCGCTGTGGCAAGGAGAGTCATGCCGGCCATATGACCACGGAGGCGTCATGTCTCTCTCTCTCTCTCTCTCTCTCTCTCTCTCTCTCTCTCTCTCTCTCTCTCTCTCTCTCTCTCTGTCACACACACACACACACACACACACACACACACACACACACACACACACCTGTCCAGCAACAACTACTGCTGCTTTTCCCTTCCCAACAGGCTCCCCAGTATAAGGAGCTCCAACAGCTTATTTCTACCATCATTTCTTTCTACCTTCTCTGTCATCTCCCCAATTTTTCCCCTTGCGGTGGAGGACAAACATGTATCTTACATGCATCTCTCTGGTTTTATTTTTTCCCTCCCGTATCCTTTCCCGTTTCAGAAGATCATTATCCAACATTCTACCCGGTAATGATTGAATGATGCACTACCATACTTGTAAAACAGATGCTATGGGAAATCCTCAAATATGATCTTATCAAATGAACTATATCAGATTGTAAGACAAAGGTTTTTTACAATGTATTGACTTTAGAAGGTGGCATTTTTGATGAGTAACAAAACCATGGATATGCTTATGCCAGTTTGGACCCATCTGAAAAAATGTCAGCCAGACGCTCTGGAGGTGGAATTGCATTCTGTTTCAATCTAGATTTTAATTTAAAATGCAGTTGGTTTGTAGGGTCTATGTATCTATTTGACGCGATGTCAAAACCAGCTTTTGATCAATTTTGAGGACATGTATTTACCTTCATAGAGAGATAAATGACATATCAAATTAAAATGAAGAACATGAACATTTGCAAGAAAATAATGTTTGTACAAATCAGTGCTCCTTAGGGTTGCCAGTCATTCATAAATGCTTATGGATTTTCAGATCTTTGGAGCTTTCTTCATAAGTACAATATTTTAGTCATATTTTCACATTAAAAGCAAAAGACGAATTCATTGCATTTTGGACACATTTTACATGAATGATTAATCACATTTTTATCTATGGATGGTCTCAAGAGTTTCTTGTAATCTTGAAGGGGTGTGGTTGGGTGGGGTGGTTGACTGTCAAGCAATGGGATGTTCTGTGTGAGGAGGATGGTGGAAAGTGGCTAGCAGACTTTGATATTTATTGTTAACTATTACAAGTCCATACATTCTTGATGTTATTATGCCAGTGATCTGTTTTGTTTTTAAATATATCTCTGGAAAAGAATAAAAAAAATATTAATACAGAAAAATGAATGATGCATTTGACAAGTTTGGTAGATTTAATTAAAAGATGCATGTCATAACAGCATGGTGTCTATATCACCATCAACTATGTCTAATTCGATGAGGTATTTCCATAAAGGAAAACTTATGGAACTCATTCAGCACAAACTCATACGAAGGAAAAAAACAATTCTTATACAGTCCAATGCTATGCCGGCTTCCGCCGGCGGAACGAGCATGTGTGCTGTTGCGGCAGCGCAGAGACTCATGACACTGGCAGAAAGGTCTGCACCGGACTGCCAGCATCAGATCTCAGTGGAACTCCCGCTGAAGCAGGTAGGCTCCCACCAGGCTGCAGAGGAGCGGAGGAGGGTGGAACGGGGGCAGATGTTCCAAGGCGGGGTAGGACAGGGAGGAGGGTGGATCAGGCTCAGAAGGGGGGCAGGCTCAGCGGAATCCTATCCCCCTTTCCGGGCTTGAAAGCCTGTCACAGAGCTGCACAGATTTGCACCAGCCGCATCCAAGCATCCCAGCCCCGCGCTGGATACAGTGGAGCCTGCCCCAGTGCCGCTGCATCCCAGCTTTGGTTAGAATTGCACTGTTAAATGTGCACAAGTCTGTCTTATCCTGAATCATCTTTTGAAAAAGGCAGATGCTGGCAGTCCCTTCATGTTCTGCTAACATTGCTCCACCGACATGAGTGACTAGACTGTCTATAATTTAGCTGATTAAAAAGTAACAAGCTTAGACTTAATTCCCATTGAGGTGGTCTGTAATATTTCAGGCTACAACTGATTGACTATTCCTCTATCCAAAAAGAATCTCATACAGACAGCTAGGATGGCAGGAAGAAGGATTCTAGCCTGGCCTTCTCTTTGCCATTCTAGGTTTCTATGAGCCCAATCCTACCCCCCCATCAACTTCTGCCATGCAGCTGTGCTGATGGAGTGTGCACTGCATGCAAGGGTTGGGGTGCGGCAAGACAGTCTGGATGAGGTAAGCAAAAATATCTTATACTTACCTCTCGGTTGACAGTCTTGCCATCAATAGGTCTCCTCGGACCTATGGCAAATATTTTGCTGGCATAAGTCCAAGGAGAGGCAGGGACTGTGTCAGGCTGGAAAAACAAGGATAGCATCCTGGCGCATGTTGCTGCCACTGGATCCACCCCCTCCAGCCCCCAAACTACTGCCTGCCCTGCCCACTCCTCACACCAAACCATTCCAAAACCACCCACAACCCACCCCCTCCAGCACCTTAACTGATTCAGTTTGGGGTGGGTCCATGTGTGCAGAACCTCTAGCCATTTCCACCTGCAACTTCAATGCGCACAATGGTGGTGCAACAGTTGTGCTGCTGTTGGAGGACTTACAGCAGCAGATCAAGAGATCCACTGCCATAGGCCCTCTATAGGATTGGGCCATATGAGAAGGAGTTTCTTAAATGAAGGGGAAAAAACATTCAGGGCCCATTCCTATACAACCTTCCAGCAATAATGCAGCCACAATGCAGCCCTGAGGTAAGGGAACAAATGTTCCCTTACTTTGAGGAGGCTTCGGTGACTGCCCCTCCCCCCCCACACACACACACTGCAGGATGCAGAGCATACCTTGTTGGCACGGCTGCATCAGTACTGGAAAGTTGGATAGGATTGGGCCCTTATTCATGCAAGTCCAATCTGAAGTAGTACAACTCAGGTATACAACCTCAGTAACAATGAAGGCTTAATGTCCAATATTTGGGTTGCTGGGTCATTTTAAGACACAAATGTGCAAGATGCACAGCGAATTTGGAGAGGTATTGAAACATGAACATTTACTGAGTCCAACTATGGGTTTCATCTAACCCAGGACTGGTAGCAGTTCTCCATTTCTCTTGCAGAGATCTTCCCAAGATTCTTTAAACTGGAGTTGCAAGGGCACACGAGGATATGGGCTCATGAAGAGCAAATGTCAACAATGAGGAAATTGGCTCAAACCTGCCGTTCAACAAATGAAGGAACAGTGGTTCTTTAGCTGCTGTTGTGGAAATGTGTTTTGCTGTTCCGTATAACTGGCACATAATTGCCGGCTTGATATGAATGCCTCCAAGCCACTGTAGCAGGAGTAGAATAAGGTCACAGTCCATCAGCAACTGAGGAAGTTTGCTCAAGCATGCCTTTCAACAAATGAAGGAACAGGAAGCTGGCTCTTTAGCTACTGCAATGGAAATGTGTGTCTCTTCCAGATAACTGACACTTAATTACAGGCTTAATTTGAACACATACAAGGAATCATAGCAAGAGTGGAAGAAGGTCACAGAGCATCAGCCTCGGCACTTGCCGAACACTGTTGTAACACTGGGAAGGCAGCGCTGTAGTACATGTAGCCAAAGTAGCCTGTGCTGCAGGAATATGTGATTAAAAAGGACATACACATGTAACACAAAAACTGCACACTCAACAGGACATGGGTGGCTGTGCAAACAGGCAGATGGAGGCCTCTAATGAGCGTTTTGTTGGCTGTCTGCCATGCGTCGGATTGAGACCGAGAAAGAAAACAACAACTTTGGAAAAGCTTGAGACCGATCAGTTCGAATGCTACTACAATTGCAGCAGTTTGTGACCCAAATCATCCTTCTGTTTCTTGGTGGACAAGTACATTTCTAACATGACATGCTGTGTCGTCGTCGTTGCTGTTTTTTACAGATTTTATCTAATGTGATTGCTTTGGATGGATGGCACAAGAGATCACCTTGCCAATTGTTTGGCAGCTTTGCAGCAAAAAACCTCAGAATATATGAATGTGGAAAGCTGCCTTCTGCTGAAGGCTAGATGAGCATTGGTTCATCTAGCCCAGAGGTCTGTCTAATCACTGGACATGCCAAGAAGTCATCCTGGGGGTTTCTGCATGTAAAGAAACCTGGGGGTTTCTGCTCTACCATGACCCCTCCTCTCCACATTGACATCTCCTGCTTAGCCTCACTGAAGACTTACGTCCAGGGTTGGTCCAAGATTTTCTGAGACAGTGTGGCAAATGCTACCTCGCTTACCTGGTGATATGCCAACCTCTGGTCCTCCTGCTCCCTGGATTGGAAAAGGAACGGGGGGGGGGGAGCAAAGGAACTGTGGAGAGAGGCAAGTGGCTTGACACTCTAGCCCAGATATTCTCAAACTGTGGGTCATGAACAGCCTGCTCCCCAAATCTTTGCTTGGCGGTCTTTGGCCTCATCGCATCTTGTTCTGACGAGTGTGTTTTTGTTGCTGGTCAGTGAGAACATGATTTGACGAGGCCTGAGCAGAGGGCTGTTCACGTTAAAAAACGCAAAAACTTGACAACCCGGAAGTTTTGGCAGTTACGTGATGTCATCATCAGGTCAACACATCATCACGTCCCTGCCAAAACTTCTGGTTTGCTGAGCTCCACGCTGAAAGTGGGTCGCGGGGTGAAAAAGATTGGGAACCACTGCTCTAGCCCATCTTTCTCCACTCCTCTCCTCCACACTTCCTCTTCTGCTCCATCCCCTCCTTCCTTTTCCAATCCAGGAAGTGGGAGAAAAAAGATCAGTGGAGGTAAGTGGGCAGTTGGACGTGCATACCCCCTGCCAAACTGTTGCCTGATTGCCTGAGATGACTGCTTCTGTTGATTTTGTGGATGGGTTGGCCACACTTAAGTCCAGAATCATGGTTGGCCCTCTCCTTCTGGACCCAAGAGGCTTTCCAGCACATATCCTTTTTTATATCCATTATCCAGTTCTGCAGCCTTACCACACCAGACACTTCCTCCTATTATGTTTGTATAGGTCAGAGGACAGTATGGCCAGGCCATGTGAAGCTTCTGTATTATTGTTTGCCTGGAGGGGTCCCTTACCCAACAGAGCGCTCCATGTGAAAGATGGCAATTAGGAATTATAAATGCCTTTCCAAGAGATTGTTCTCTGTTCTCCTATCTATGCAAAGATATGTCAAAAAAGTAACAAGGCCAGAAAGTGGTGCAATTGTACACCCACAACTGTCGGATCTTTAATTGGCAATAGAGACCACAGGGAGGAAGGAGGCCTGCTTATAAAACACCTTTTGTTCCCCGTGTTCTGTCACTACCTCAAAAAGCCACTGAAAGAAAAAAGCTTTTCCTCAAACTTTTTAAAGGTTAGCATTTCAGAAGTTCACAATCTTAGAAGATATTTTTGTTGTCTTTCAGAAACTTTAGACCGACCTTGTCCAAAAACAGTTCATCCCTTAGCCGACAGAAAAAAAGACGATGAAAACAGGAAAGGAAAAAGAATGATACTTGGAGAAAATACTTTATACTAAAGACAACGTTTTGGCATACAACAAGTGATGTACGAAATCCACATCCCAATGAAAAGACCAATGAGCCGCTTATTGAGGGTTGACTCCCCAGAAACTCTCCCCCATGACTCTTCCTAGTAGAGGAGATTAGAGATTAATGGCCCAATCCTATCTTTGCTGAGTGCCGGCATACCACCAAGTACGCTAGCATGATGAGGCCCCGCCACTGCAGCATCCCCTTTGCTGGTGGCGGCTGCATGGTTGTTGGTGCAGCAGCCGTAAAGATGCACGCCACCAGCTGCACAGTCCAGACCAGCCGCCAGAGGTGATCTGCTGGCGGAGGGGCAGGAAAGGGGCGGGGATCGTGGCGGGACGAGGTGGAGCCATGCCATTTGCCCAAGGATGCTGATGTCAATCCGTTGCACTTGCAGACAGTTCCGTACCTTTTGCAAAGAGTCCGGAAAGAGTTAAAGCTGGTGCCTTTTGCAAGCAGCAATTTTTTTGTGGAACCTGCATTTTCTTCATCAGTATTTAAAATATCAATTGATGACACTGAAAAAAGTGGTGTTTTGTTCGATGGCAATGTATGTTTCTACTTCACAAGGATGCTGAAGTAAACAAAAGCCTCGACTTAGTGGAAAATCACTACATTTTGTATAATAGCTGATCTTCTTAGCATAATGCATTTGTGATTAATGAATATTTTATCTGAGGGCTACATTTGCTTTTGATGGATGCACACATGCATTTCAATCAGATTGTGTACTGGATGAAAAGCATAACATGGAAATAGATGTACTCTATATATCTCCAATTAGCATTGTGTGTATTTAGCAACAGAAAAAGGCTAAAAGTCAGAAATTCTCTGCTCATTAAGACTAGCTATAATGCAAAGATTTTCACTTTGCTGGGTTTTATATCACACTACAACTTAAGATGCACACTAGGTGTCAGAAATGTGTCCAATTATCTAGCAATTATTTTCTAGATCTCTGTTTTTTAAAACCTTTTAAATGAGACAAAATTATTAACTCACATGTATAAGCTGTCGATCGAAAGGTCGGCAGTTCGATTCCCATGACGGGGTGAGCGCTCGTTGCTTGGCCAGCTCCTGCCAACCTAGCAGTTCCAAAGCATGTCAATGCGAGTAGATAAATAGGTACCGCTTGTGGGAAGGTAAACAGCGCTCCGTGTTCCAGCCGCATGCTACGTGCTGCGGCAAGGAGAGTCATGCCGGCCACATGACCACAGAGGCGTCTTTGGACAATGCTGGCTCTTCGGCTTTGAAATGGAGATGAGCACTACACCCTAGAGTCGGACACGACTGGATTTAATTGTCAGGGGATACCTTTACTTTTTTTATATGTGGATGGGGCCCGGGACGGGGCGGATCGGGCCCGGGGGGGCAGGATCAGCGGCACCGGCATGTGCCATAACCTATCTCCCTTCCCGAGCCTGATCCGCTGACATGGATATCGACGATACAGGCCCAAGTTGACCTGTTGCCGTGGCTGGAGCTTACCCCAAGGCAAGGGGCAAATGTCCCCTTACCCTGAGGACACATCTAACCTGCTAAATTCCCCCATGGGATGCAGTGTAGCCCGCGCTGGCACCGCTGCATCGACATGGGGGAATTTAGTTAGGATTGGGCTGCCCATCTACTGATACTTCAACAAATGTTGTGAATTGTGTGCTTTGTGATAAAAGCACAAATCGTGATGCATGCTAAGGGTACCCTATGAAGTTCCAATCAAGATGTATTCCTAATATTCTCAGATGTACGTCTTTCTAATATTTTTGGAAGTAAGCTTACCTTCTTATCCAGGAACTCAGTGAACTGTACTTCTGAGAATATGGAGCTTCATAAAGGTACCAAGTTTCACACTGTTGTCCCAAACTGCAATTATTTAATATATTTGTTTATTTTACCGTGCTACTGTACTATATATGGGGTTCGGTACATGCACCAAAACCCATTCATTTCACTGAACAAAATGAAATTATTTCATTTTATTTTAATTCCACCTCATCTCAACCCATCTTCTTTATACTCTCAGATAATTCTGAATTGGTGAAATTATGTTTGGTTTGTGACAGCTGCAAAGTTGTTTACACCACCAGAACACTCGTTCCAGCGGCTTACGTAGGGGATAAGATTGGGCTGAAATTGAATGATTATTGGTAGGGTTTCCAACTTCTGGTGGTACACAGCAGGAGAGTGGCACCAGGGGTGGTACTCGGCCGCGAAAGGGTTGAGAACTCTTGCACTATACCACTATTTGCTACTGTATCATAACAGCAGCTTAGTTTGTAGGTATTGACAACTGTTATCTTATCTCCATGGAATGAGAAACCTTCACCTGCTGATTTCTGCAAATCAAGTTGCTGTTAAAGACACAGGAGTAGGCCAAGCATTTTCTTTTTTTTACCCTGATGAGCTGACAATCATATCAGCTAAAAAAAATTCCTGGATCATCAACTACAAATTCTTTAAACAAGTGACTCCAACTGAAATAAGTTGTGTGGGGGAGGGATCAAAAGGCAAGAGAATAAACAGCATCAGTGCATTCCCCCCCCCCCGTGAAGCATGCCTTTGCTAATGATTATTTTTCCAGTAAATCAATGGGCCATTTTTTTAAGTGTTGAGATGTTCAAGAGAGAACAGTAAGCAAGAACTAAGAAGAGAATCACTGCTTTTTATGTATCCAGTTGGAAAACGTTGATTCGGTTGCTCATACTTAGAAGTGTAAATTGGCACTTTCTCCACCTCTCTGAGAATTAAAATGTCATGCTCCCGGTGGGCCAGAAAGGAGTCCTTAGGTGCTCATTATAGCCATCAGACTAGAAAGTGTTCTCAAACCCTCTCCTCTCTCTATGTGATCAGCTTTTAAAGGTTAATCAACAACAGGAAGTGATAAAAATTTATAACCGACCACTTATAATTTTTTAATGGCTGTGATTTCTGACTTTTTAGCATGAGGTGGTCTCGGGCTGTTGTTTCTCGATCCAGCTCCCAGCTGTTTACAGCTGAGGCACCCCTTGGACAAAAATACATATTTAATATGTGAAAGCTTTTGCCCCATGCTGGAAAGATGGTATTTTTACCCTTGCCAGCTTTCAACACCAACAGGGCCTCTAAACAAATTAGAAATAAACACTGCTTAAAAATGAAAAAGTCAGTCACAAATGCTAGTTAACCATGAATTCAGATATATTTCATAGCTAAAGTGTACCACTAGCTTTACTAATATAACCCTTGAACAGTGTGCTTTTCCTGGAATTTTTTTTTAACCTCTATCATGGCCTTTCTGCTTGCTTACACAACTGGAGATCAACAAACACTCACAGGGTAACACTCTGTCCACCATGAGTGTTTCTAGGTTCCCAACACAGCATAAGCAGAAAAGCAACTATCTATACTATAGATTCTATAAGCAGATGTTAGAGAAAGTAGGACCAGGCAGTAGAAAATGAGAACTTCTCCCTTTCTCATATATACATATATATGAAAGGGTGCCTCTGAGCATGTAAAGAGTGCCTGTTTCTTCCGTACACTGTAATGGGGAGTCACGGCTAATGGCGAGGGAGGTCAAGGGAGCCGCGAATCAAAAAAGTTTGGGAACCACTGATCTATAGGCAGATGTTAGAGAAAGTAGGACCAGGCAGTAGAAAATGAGAACTTCTCCCATTCTCATCCTTCTCCTCCAAACTCTCTGCCACTTCCCTCACACTGTTGGCCCCACAATGCCTCCTCCCATCACCACACCCACTGCCAGAGAGCAGAAGGAAGTGCCATTGAGAAGACCTCTTCCTGTTACACCGCAGCAGCTTCTCTACCAATGACAGAAGGAGGCCTCTTGAAGGCACTTCTTCCCAGCCCCAGGCAACAGGGGTGATGATGACAGAGGTCAGCCAGGTTCAGCACTGACCGAGGGCCCCATGCCCTCCTGACCAGGACAACCTCTGCATCCTCAGTGCCAGTGACACTGGTAACACCTAATGCACTATCAGGGTGTGGGTGGAGGCATCATGAGGAGCGCAGTGTTGAGCTTTGTCCCAGGGCCCCCACACCCTGGCACTGGTGGCAATGATCATAGCCTTTTTCAGATGTTTGTCGCCCTAAAGAGTCAAATGCCTGATGGCTTCTCCAGAGCCCGCCTAACATCATGTGCATGTGTTAGCCCTTCCCCCACCTTCCCCATGATCAGCATTTGTCGGCAGCCACAGATGCTGAACACAGGGAGGGCTTCTCCACATGACTACCACCCTGGAAGTGGCAATCGCATGAGATACTATCCTTGTGTTAAGCATTTGTCACTGCAGAAAAATGCTGGTTATGGGGAAGGCTGGGAAGGGGGGAAGGGGGGCTAGCGCATGTGTGTCATCCGTGGAGGAGAGGCTTAACTGGGCACATTCTGGAAAAGCCCTCATGCATTCACCTCCAGAGGGAGATAAAAAAAACTTGAGTAAGACTAGAGACAACGACAGAACACAGGAAAGCATGGCTCGGTAGCTAGAGGCACAGAAGAAGAGGTGAACAATCGTAGGCTTACCAGATCTCCAACCGGGACAGAGTGCTAGACCTTTAGGAGAAGGCATGTGGGCAGGTTTAGCTTGTTAAACCTTAGAGCACAATCCTAGGCATGTCTACTCAGAAACACAATGGGGCTTGCTTCTGAGTAGACATGCCTAGGATTGTGCTCTAATGTTTAACAAGCTACACCTGCCCACATGCCTTCTCCTAAAGGTCTAGTACTCTGTCCCGGTTGGAGATCTGATAAGCCAATGGCCACTTCTCACCAAGCCTCTGGTGACACACATATATTAGCCACTGGCTTTTTCATCTCAACCTCTTGGGGGGAAGCTCAACCTTCAAGGGGCTTGTGAAACTCACCAACATACCAGCCGTCCTGACCACAGGCTATGTGCTTACAAGAGAAGAACAGAAAGGGGGGGTTGGGGTTGGCGCTCATCCCCAGTTCACTCCACCCCTTTCCCTTCAGCCCCAGCCCCTGGCTCATCTTGCCTGGTGAATAAAGTGGAGGCTTTTCTCCTAGGCTATCTCCAACCCCAAGCCACCTGGTGTGTCACTAGCTCTGCCAAGTCTCTCCTTGGGATGGCCTCTGGATCCCTCGGCATAAACGTTTGACCCCTTCCCCAGGTGGACGCAGGCCTGGGTGGGCTGCAGACTCTGGCTGGAGGCCCAGGTTCAGGCTGCCTACACCTCCCAGGTTTCCTGACCAGTCTTCTCGACCCTTTTCTTCTTGGGTCCTGGTAGCTGTGACCCCTCCACTCTAGGTCAGTCTCCCCCAGGGGATTCCCTTTCTTCTTCTACCCTTACCCTCCTCCGTGGTCCAGGAAATGGCCTCCCCCTCTTTGTCCCTTGCCTTGCTGTTCTTCGCTTCTTGGTCTGTGTCTCCTACCTCTTCTTTGTCCCTTGCTCTGTCCTCAGCCCTTGCTCTCCTCTCCCCCACTCTACTGCTGGAAAACCTATTTAAAGGCCAGAACCAGCCCCACCCTCCCACAGCCAGCTACCCTCTATCTGCCTGTCCATCTGACAGCCAGAAGCTGGTGATGGCTGATGACATAATCAGCTGTAGCTCCCCCACCCATCATGGCTGAATGTGCTGTCACTCAACCAATCCCGTGGCTGCATGCAACATTGCCCAGCCAATTGATTGGGCCATACCCTCTCTCTGCTGACTTGCCATGTCCTGCTATGGCTCACAGGAAGGAAGGAAGGAAGGAAGGAAGGAAGGAAGGAAGGAAGGTTTATTGGAACCAGGAATCATCCAATGAAACTGATTAGTAGGAGATTCAGGACAGTCAAAAGGAAATACTTCACACAGTACATAATTAGTTTGTGAAATGTGTTGCCACAAGGATGCAATACTGACCACTAGTGGTCCATCAATGGTTACAAGTAATTTGAGATTATGTGGAACTTCCATCTTCAGACATAATATACCTCTGAATCCCACTTGCTAGGAAGCAACAGCAGGAGAGGACTATTTGACTTACATCCAGTTACATAGCTGCCATAGGGTGGGGAGGCACCACCCCAGGCGGCATGCGTGGTTTACTCAGGAGGAGTGATCACATGTGTGTGAGTTGGGTTCTCCCGCCCACCCTGGCTTTCAAATGGCTCCAAATGGAGCCGTTCCAGAGGTGGGGCGGTGGCATCGTGACGCAGGGGGGCGGGCAATGATGCACCCCCCACTGACCCCCCCAATAATGTCATTGCTTACATCTCCTGCTTCTGGGCTTTTTGGAGGCATCTGATTGGCCACTCGGAGAAACAGGATGCTGGACTAGACTGACCTTTGGTCTGATCCAGCAAGTATCTTCTTATTTTTTCATGAATGGAAGGAGTTGATTCCATAAACTATTTTTGGCAAGTCCTGGGGATCTCAAAATAGACCACTTGCCTGTGGAAGAAACTCCAGGTGTATCAGCTATTCCAGGAGGCTTCTGTTTTAGTTAGACGATGATGGTTAGAATAAAATGAAGAAAATCTATAATCAATACCGAGCTTATCCTGACATCAAAATAAAATACTTCATAAAGATTTAGCATTTACATAGCTGCCAAGCAAAGTATGTTCCCTCCACAGTTTTTCTGTGATGCTTTTCTCTTGTTTCCTGCAAGCAGTAGTAAATATCAATACGGTACTCTCTGTTTAGTGATTTAAGATGTTACCACTTTGGGCTTGGGTGGGCCTTTTCATGCTTAAAAGAGGACAGAAAGGATCACAGCATTTTTGTGATCCATTCATGAAATTTTATTTTTTATTTAAAAGCTTTGTATACCTTTCCTATGTTCAAGGGATCAGTGGGAGCTTTTGGGATCAGTGCAACAGGAATGCAGTCTTGCTCAGTCTAGCAGTGCATGATGAATTATTTTATTGCCTTTCACGATTCCTTTCTCCCCTTCCTGTTGTGTTTTAATTCTGTTTCTCTTTTTAGATTTTTTTTCTTGTCCTATTAGATTACAAATCTGAAGTTAAGGACTATCTTATGTTTTTACGCTCTGTGCAGCAACTAGATTTTATAGGTGTAATAATGGTAATGGTAGTAGTAGTAGTAGTGGTGGTGGTGGTGGTGGTGGTGGTGGTGGTGGTGGTGGTGTAATTAGTTATTAATATTCATTGTTAATAATATGCACAAACACAACAAGAGTAGCAGCAGTAACAGTAACTACTGGTCTGGTCTAAGAGCCAATCTACCACCTAAATAAATGGCACTAAGTTTCAACACCCATCCCTTCAAATTCTGCCATCCATCCCTGCCAGCTCATGCACCAGGACCCTCCACATGCACACCAACACACATGCATACACACACACACACACACACACACACACACACACACACACACACACACACACTACACCAGCCTGCGCCACAACATCCTTCTTGTTCTCCTCCTCCACCATCCACTGCCAGGGCCACTCAGAGGAATTTTATCAAGGGATACAAAGTTACTTTTGGGCCACTTTCCTTCATGTGAATTTGGCTCCTGGGCCCTCTTTTTCGCCCAGAATTTGGCTCCTGGGCCCCCTTTTTCACTCCGGGGGCCCCTTTTGAGCCATTTAATCAGGTACGATTGTACCCCCTTAACCCCTCTCTCAGAGGCCCAGTCCGCTGCCACCACTTCTCACATAGTGGCCGGGCAGGGACTGGAGGATCCTGGAAGGGGAAACTCTCCGCTCCCGGCCTGCTCCCCACCCAGCCACTTTACAAGAAACAGTGGAGCAGGAAAGGCAGCAGAGGAGCAGATGCCTCCCAATGCACTTTGTCCATTATAAAAACTTGTACCACAATAACCCCAAAAGATTCCACTAGACTAGATTATAAATTGCTAGCATTATGAAAATGCTGAATGAATTCAGAAGCAGAGGCAGGAACACAGATGGTGCATCTGACGACAGAATTTCTAATTTTGAAGAATTAAAACTTGGACTCTGGCAGGACCTTATGTCTGTGATGAAAAGGGCAATTCATTATCTTGGATTTCATCAGCTCTCACAATGGTGTGACCTTTTTTTCTTCAGTTTTCTCTGTGTGCAAACAATTTTAATTAGTACTGAAATGGGAAATTGCAAAGGTTCAAAAAGTATGCATCTGAAACTGCCAGTCTCCACTGAGAATGTACCGAAATGGCGTCCAAACCAGTGATATTCAAGTTTTGGGATTCAGAGGTCATGTTTTGGGTTGCAATCATAATCTAGTCTGGGGCTGTGAAATTCAGGTTCAGAAGACAAAAGGCTTCTATGTTTCTGTTTGTTTGCTACTGTTTTCCATAGAGTAGCAATCAAATCTGGAGTAAACATACTGCTTTTCAAAAATCAAGAGTACCTTAACGTGGTCTTCAGTGTTTGTGATGACAGAAGGAAATTTGTTGTTTCAGCCACAGATTATGGCACTCAGTAGGCTGTCCCATACAATTCAGTGGAATTCAATGCAAACTAGGAAGAGGTTTTTGAACACATGAAGGCTACGTACGTTTTCGACAAATTAGGAAAGATTAATATGCAGTACAGCAGTGCGATGGCAGCTGCTTTGCCCCGAGCCCCATGCTTATTGGTAATGTGTATGTTGCATGTATGCTTCATAATACATGAACCATACCCCACAGAGGGCGCAATCCACCAGAAATAACCGGTGATGGAGTGAGCGCTCCGTCGCCAGAAGCCATTGCGAACATACCGTAAAGCACATTCATGACGACTCTAGAGTAAGGGAGGCCGGTGCAAGGCTAGCCTCCCTCACTCCGACGCCGGACCGAGGACGCGGCCTCCAGAGGAAGGTAAGCGCTCCCCCGGCAGCCGCGTGGGCGGTCCAGCAGGCGAGGGAGGGGGCCATTGGTCTAGGCAGCCCCGGAAAGGGTGGAGGATGGCGCCTGCCATATCCCTGTCCCCGCCGGGTGGCTAGGCCATTACACGGCCTCCTCCGACTTCCGCCAGCTATTTAGCTGGCGGAAATCCGAGGAGGCCTATCGGGCCGTCCCCGGTTTACACCCAGGGAAGGGGACGAGCGTCTCCTTCCTCGAGTAGACCTCCGGCCCGCCAGTGCAATGGCAGCCTGGGCTCAGGATCCATCGGGTGGCCCTGGGCCGCCAGCAAGATCCTTAGGATTGCGCTGAAAAACAAAGATTGCACATTATCAGTCCGATGCATATGTAACATGTACACAAGCTGCACAAATACGTGAAGACTGGGAGCAAAGTAGATTATTATTATTACCAGTATTTATATACCGCATTTCTCTGGTCATCGGATTTCTCCTCTGACTTTAATTCAAGGCGGTTTACATAGGCAGGCCAACTAAACCGAAGCAGTTTTTACATATTACAGATGTTCTAATCTTGCATCGAACGCTCATTCCAGGTGGTTTCCTTCACGTTCTGGCCTCTCTCTGGCATTCGCCTCCCACGCTTCGACTTGACTGCAACACTGACCCCCCCCACTCAGTGTGCCAGCTGCAGAATTCTTTCTCCCACCAAGGTGTCTGCAGCTTGTCAGCGGCATGTCAACAGCTCTTGACGGGTCTTGAACTGCCATCCTCAGATCTTCAGGCATAAGAGGCGGCCGCTCTACCAACTGCCCAGATGGGTGCTGGTGTGATCTCACTGCTCCACCACACACTTCTCCTGATTTACCAAATATGTCCATTGCTCTTTTCTTGTGTTTCATTTGTTCAGTACCCAACTAGCACATGGCTCATTTTATTCAGGAGTATATTGCAACACTTCCCCAACTGAAAAGATGCTGGACTGGAGGCGGAACTAAAGGTCCAAGTTTTCTTTGGATTAGAGATCCCCGAAGAATTATAGTGCTTTCTGTAATAACTGATTATACAGGTCTGCAAATTTGAGGGTCCCAAAAGCTTTTTTTCAAAATTTATGGTGGTTGTATATGAATTTGGGGTGCTGATTCCAAAATTGGCATTGGGTTTGCCCTATCACATCTAGTTTTGGTGGTACACCATCGCCACCTCATAATGCAAGTCAGGAATGCGTGAGGAATCGGATGCCATGGCTTCCTCAGGAGGAAGCAGCTTGACTCGCATTATGAGGTGGCGATGCCATACCCCCAAAACTAGACATGATAGGGCAAAACCACTGCAATTTTTGGAATCAGTGCCCCAAATATACCCAAGAATATGTCTCACTTTTAAGAAAGCAAAATGTGTGCAGGCCTGTGTTATTTGCAAATATATAGGTTGAACATGATGAAAGAAATAGCTTTGAAAGAAATGGATTCCAGATAGCATGCAGGAATCCATTCGGTTGCAACTGTTCTCTCCAAAAGCAAGTAGCATCACTTGGAGTCCCACCAAGACTCCTTCCTAGAGAACTATATGTTTCAGCTCTTGCTAGCTCTTTGCAGCCACCCAAACGACTGCGTTTTCTCGAACCCCATCGCCACTTCACACAGTGCAGAACACTGGTCTCAGCTCCATCTAGGCTAGGTGGTGTGTCTTGGCTCAGCTCGTAACAGCCTCCTATCATAATGGACTGGAACAAACAACTTGCAGACATTAGTGTCTGTTGAAGACGCATCAATTAATCATCAGCAAGCAATCAGCTACAAAAGATGGTCACTTGACGGCTATTACAGTATCTAATATCTAAATTCCACAGCCAAACAAGACAAGATGATAGCAATTCCGTGTGGTTGGGTTTTTTTACACTTGGTCATGTGCCAGTCATGAGAGAAAAGGAAGGAAGAGATCCACTACTAAAAGCAAAAGGGGCATGTGGGTGAAAGGAGCCAAACACTCCACATTTTGTAGCTTACAAGCCCCTCTTCCCCAGCATTTTTCTTTCAATCAAGGAAGAATCTTCCAGAATCAGAGCCCTAGCTGGGGAAAGCGAGGAAGAAAGCAGGGATGTGTGGTGCAGGTGCAGCAGGTGAGGCAGCCCTGCTCTTCATAGGTAAAGGTATCCCTTGACAATTAAGTCCAGTCGTGTCCGACTCTAGGGAGCGGTGCTCATCTCCGTTTCAAAGCCGAAGAGCCAGCGCTGTCCGAAGACGTTTCCATGGTCATGTGGCCGGCATGACTCAACACCGAGGCGCATGGAACACTGTTACCTTAATCTACTTACAATTTCTTGCTTTCGAACTGCTAGGTTGACAGGAGCCATCGCACGGATTCGAACTGCTGACCTTTCGATCAACAGCTCATGGTTCAGTGGTTCACGGTAAAGCACCGCAGCCTAATCGCGCACGTGCTGCCTGCTTCCTTGCGTGCAAGCAGATAGCGCGCACACAATCCCCTGGTTAGACTGTGGTGCATTATTATTATTATTATTATTATTATTATTATTATTATTATTATTATTATTATTATTAACAGTATTTACCGTATATACCACTTTTCAAGAAAAAGTTCACAAAGCGGTTTACAGACAAAATCAAGATTAAATGGCTCCCTGTCCCAAAAGGGCTCACAATCTAAAAAAAAAAAGATGCAGAACACCACCAGCAAACAGCCACCAGAAAAGACACTGTGCTGGGGTGAAAGGGGGGCAGTTACTCTCCCCCTGCTAAATATAAGAGGAGCACCAACTGAAAAAGTGCCTCTTGCCCAGTTAGCAGGGGTTTACCGTAAACTACGAGGAGGTGGGGTTGCCTCACATGCTGCGCCCGCACTGCACATCCCTGGAAGAAAGAAGGGCTGCAGGGAGGTAACGCTGGTTCTGGGTACCCCAGGACAGAGCCCAGCACTAGGCCTGCCATCATGCCCCCACCTGCACACTCATGGCCATTGGACACCACGACTGCCATTAGTGTTGAGTGTCAGTCTGGCCACGTGAGGCCTCGGATCCAACCTGGCCAGCCCCTGCCTATGCGTCTCCTTTGCTTTTAGAGTCAGAACAGAAAGGACATCATAATGCCTTATGGAATTAACTGCTGCAGGTGTGGTGGTGGCTACTAGTGTCTTTGACTTTAAAAGGAGATCAGACAAGGACAAGCCTAGCAGTGGCTAGCAGCCACAATGGCTAAATGAATTTCAGAGACCTCTGAATCCCAGGAGAACGGTTGCCTTCATGTTCTGCTTCTGAGATTCCTGAAGATAGCTTGGCCACAGTACAAATTAGGATGCTGGAATAGATGGACTCTTGGCCTGATCTAGCATGTGATTAAACAGAAAATGACCCCAAACACACAACTTCTGCCATCTCATCTAGTTTGACCTACAGATATCAGTGCCTGAAAAGCCTCTCAGATCATGGAGCCCAAATTGAGACCAAGTCAATATGCACTGTATTGGTCACATCCTTGGATTCTCTTGGCCCCAAATTTCTTTCTTTTTTTCTTTCTTTGGGTCTTTTCTGAGCAAAGAACTCTGGAATTCTGAAAAGAATTGTAGTAAATCAACACCTGCCAAAGTTGCTCATATTGCTGAAAGCACTGCATAATGCATTACTTGTTTCACATGATAATCTCAGCTCTCAAGCCTACAGAGTGTAGTAAAGTAAATGTTAGCTTTACTATCAGTACTGGGAAATGATATACATGTTTCATTAAGGATGCTTTCTTGTGGGTAATTGAAATAAGAGGGCATTGTTCCCTCAGTGGAGAGGGTCAGAAATCAATTCATTTGCCTTATTAGTCAAAGTAAAAATTGAGTAGCAGCCACCCCCACCCCAGAGAGAATGTTGGTAATAAAACACTTCATACATCTCTTAGGTTGTGGAATCCATCAAGTAGACTGTAATCTGAATATTATTTTAGATGTAAAAACATTTGGATTATAAATAGGCCACCATTGCTATTGGCACGTAGTACGTAAAGATTGCTATTTGAAATGCCTCCTCATACTTGGAGTACGATCACAGCTAATGAGGACACTTTGTTCTTTGCAGATTTTAAAATATGCAATTGGAATGTGTGTCTATCTGTTTCAATTTATTTAAGAGGGCTCTGGGCAGGTAGACAAAACGACTATTCAAAGCTCTGGGCACAGTGACAAAACTGAACAGATAAAACATAAATTGAGTTCACTGTCCAGAAAAAAAAAAGGACTCTGAAACCTAGGCTCCTCACCCCTCATCTCACCATCCAGTCTTAGCGATTTTCCTCAAATAAGCTGGGGCAAGTGTGTGTGTGTGTGTGTGTGTGTGTGTGTGTGTGTGTGTGTGTGTGTGTGTGTGTTTGTGTGATAGAGAGAGAGAGAATATGCTGGCTTTGGTGACACAGTGTCTAAGTACCACATTATTGCCAAGGACCTTACTTTCCAAAACACGCACGTCTCTCCTAACTCCATCTTGGTTACTTGGCTGACAGTCCTGAGAGTCAGCCAGGACTTTGCCCTGGAGGGGGGTGAGGCACAGGTGCCTAGCACAGAGAAGCTCCAATCGTAAGTTACAAGATGCAGCTGTGATTTCCCATTTGGGAGGGGTGAGCTTGATTGTCTGGCATTGCATCAGCTGGTGGGGCCACCCATGCTGTCTGTTTTGGTAGTCTATCCACCCTGTCCATTTTTTATAGCTTTTTCCCATTTGGAGACCCTCTTGCCTCTGGAAGAGCTACATTTCCTGCCCATCAAGGGGTACCTTTTTGACTGGCGTTTTTCCTTTTTCCCTGGGATTCGAAGCCATGCAGCCTGGCCTCACTTCACAGAAGAACATTGCACCCCAGTCTATCCAGCAGATTAAGGATAATTTATCTTCTCCTCTCTCCCACTAACCCTCAAAACAACTCCCCATCCTTTCTGAAAACCTGTGTTTTCAATCCCCTTTCAAAGGCAATCTAGGCCAGGTGCCATCAGCACAAAAAGACAACTGTGAGCATTAAGAAGGCTAGAGAAGGGGTGGACACCAGGGCCTGGAAGAGAACAGGTGGGTTGACCAGTAGCTGTCTTTTCTCCTGCTACAATGGCAGCATGAAAGGTAATTGGCCTTCTGCCAGCTGATGGATCGGGCGACCCTAAACAAGTTGGAAAGCATCTCGCCCATTTCTCTGCAGATTGGGACCACATTTGGAGAGGTGGTGGATTGTGACCGCTAGTTAATCTGTATCAAATGTCAGCATGATTGGACAAGTGGTGTTAATTTTATGAACAAAAGAGGTATTAACTCAGGCTGCTTTCAGCTCAGCAGGCAGCAGCCGTGTTTGTTGGAGACAAAAAAAAGTGATCTAAATATTGTCAACCCCCGCCTCCCCCCAACATGTGTTACTTTATAAATGCCAGTACAATCGGCCATTGAAAACAGGCTGATTGCTAAAAAGTAATTAACAGACTTTTTACAGAACGGCAAAAGAATGTTCTCTATAACAAACTTGGATTTTTGTAAAAAAATACCAGGTACACAAGTCGCAAAGGAATTGAGTTGTCCATAATGAAAAAGGTCCCTAATATTTTGGTTCAAGAATGTTTTTAAACTGATGTAACTTCCTCATGTCTCAGTGGATCTGTACCGAAATTGGAGGATGGTGGAGGAGACTACTGCTTGCCAACTTTTCAGGTAGAATTTTGCTTTCCATCTTGCCTGAATTATACAATCAGTCCCATATCTATATATGTAATACCAGAAGGTGTCTCAACATTGTTTTTTTATCTCCTCCTTTTTTGCAGTGTGTGTGTGTGTGTGTGTGTGTGTGTGTGTGTGTGTGTGTGTGTGTGTGTGTGTGTGTCTTTGTCTTTATGGCAGCATGGGTTTTCCCCCTAATGAATAGAGGAAATACTTTAGCTTGCCAATGTCTATATAATGTCTATATCCATGCCACGGTGACGTTGCGACTAGATTATTGTAATGCGCTCTACGTGGGGCTGCCCTTGAAGACGGCTTGAAAACGGCAATTGGTACAGAATGCGGCAGCCCATGTAGTCACTGGAGGTAGGCGGTTCGACTCTGTCGAGCTGCTCCTCCGACGGCTGCACTGGCTGCCGATTCGTTTCCAGGCCCAATTCAAAGTGCTGGTTTTGACCTTTAAAGCCCTATATGGCTTGGGGCCAGGATAGTTGAGAGACTGCCTACTTCTATATAGTCCAGCTCATCTCCTTAGATAATCAGAGAAGGCCCTTTTGCGGGTATCATCGCCCAGGGAGGTGTGAGGGGGGGCGGCCAGAAATAGGGCCTTCTCAGTGGTGGCACCAACCTTATGGAATTCCCTCCCCTTTGACTTACGAACTGCTCCCTCCTTGGACACTTTCCGGCGAGGCCTAAAAACCTCCTTGTTCAAAGAAGCCTTCTGAGCCTTTGCCTTTTTTAACATCTTGCTGGTATGGGTGGGGTGCTGCTGTTTTTATGATCCTGTTTTAAATGTAATCTTTTAAAATCAATTTTTAGATGTTTTTATTAGTTTTGTTAACAGTTTTTTACTGTTTTAAAAAGTAAATATCTATATGTATTTTTTGTATACTTTTTGTTGAAAGCCGCCTTGGGTCCCTTTGGGGAGAAAGGCGGGGTAAAAATATTGTAAATAAATAAATAAATATAAATTTGAGATACTGAATTGGCCTATTGGCCAGGGAAGTGCATTTCGTATTACAATTGTTCCCTATGGGGTGTAGAGGTAAATTTTGAACGTTAGCAGGAACTTTTCACGATAGTGGCCATAGCCATGCCTCACTACAGCCCCCATAGCCATGCCCCACAATACTACAACAGCAAATATTGACTTTTAGAAAGTTAGAAAGTCTAACTTCAGATTATATATGTACTATGTTGGGTTCAGTCTTTCGGAAATTAAGACAATAGCTCAGAAAGCCACAGTCAGTTTAGTGAATTAATCCAATAATGAAATGATACCAATCCATCAGCTCAGGGGCTCTAACTATTTGGATTTTCTACTTGAGGTACCAAGAGGTCTTGGACTGTCTCGGTTGAGCACGCACCAACCACACATACACCAGATCTACATCCTCCAGTTTTCTTAGTGAGAAATTGTTTTCATAATTACTAGATATTTTTTCTTGCTACGTTAGCAGAAGTTACTATATTGGTTACTTGACTAAAGATAATTAAGAAGCAATATTTAATCCTCTCTTCAAGCTGACCCTGAAGCTAAGATCAAAACCCTTATTTAAAAAGGGGGGGGGGAGAAAAAATGCATAGAGAAACCGTTATACTTAGTTAAAAATACAGTAAAAATATGTTCTGTGTAGTAGGCTGAGCTCTAAATGTGGGTTCCAGCCCTGAAAAGACGGAAGTCTGCTGCGCCACATTGCACTGGCATCTGTCAGCTACTTCCTGAAGGTCGTCCTTCTTTCCAATTGGGTGGTGGAGATTTGAGCTAGTCATTGTAGTACGTGAATGGTGTGACAAAAAGGAGCAGCCTGTGTTTCTTCCTCCTCTTCCCCAATAAAATCTAGTAATACATTTGTGATGCAGTGTCATAGTATTGTGAATTTTTCTGCCCCAGCAAGTGGCAGCTAATGCAGTGGAGAATTCGCCATGATATGACATCACATTTTGTAGTACTAGATGTTACGTGAGGAAGAGACATTGGCTGCTGCTTTTGGTGACAGCCACATATGTGTTATATTCAGGCACACCTAATTAACCGTGCAGTGTTTCTTTAAGTACAAATCTGAATCCAGAATCCCCTTTCCCTCTCTTTGTTTGGACTAGGAGAAACCCTGCTGCAGGCCTATGCTTAGGTCCCTGCAGGGCAGCTGTATATAACCCTATTAATATAGCTGAGTATACCAACACCTTGAGCCTGAGTCAACAGACAAGGTTCAACAGACCAGCCAGAGTTATAATCTGAGTTACAATCCAGTTATAATTCTGACTTTAGAAGTAGGTTTTCACTTCTAGGTGCAAGGGAGTGACAACAGGAAACAGGTTACTGTGAGATACAGGAAGCTGGACTAGATGGGCCTTTGGCCTGATCCAGCAAGGCTCTTTTTATGTTCTTAATCATCAATCTGCATTTCCCATGTGTTAGTAACTTTTGAGTTCTACTGTCATATAAACTCTTCAGTATACCGGTATGTGCTGTACAGATCTTTTTTTAACATTTGCATTGGTTTCTATCCTCAGTGCATTACTGAATTGCATCACAGTCTAGACAAGCTACAAACAAGCAATTATTATCTTTTAGCTGAACTGAGGTTTTTTCCCAATTAATGTATGGGGGGAGCGCATTTCCTAATTATATATTTACCAAAGATGGTTCGGCTTCTTCAAAAAGCTGTGCAAACTATCAATTATTGCTTGCCTAGCTCATTACGTAGTAATTACTCAAATGACCATAGCTGGTTTTTGTTTTTAATTGAGAGAGAGAGAGAGAGATTAAACAACTAGAACAACACAGGAAAAACAAGGAACTTTTAACATAGAAACACATAGTAAAAACTGTCAACTGTCCTGATCATAATTTTTTGTTTGCTTCTCTGATGGTGATATTTCATAGTGATAGTCAGTGTGGTGCAGTGGTTAGTGTGCCAGATGACAAATGGGAAGAAGCAAGTTCAAATCTCAAATCAGCCATGAGCTTTGCTGGGTGACCTTAAGCCAGTCACTGAGCCACAATCAAGGTTGTTCTGAGGATAAAATGGAGAATGGAATCTTATTTACCAGCTGGGGCTTCTTGGATGAAGAACAGGATGACAAAGCAATTAATAATACTTCAACTCAAAGAAAATCCTGGTTTAATCTGTTGCAAGTGCCTCTTCCTTGTACCATTCTTCATTACAGCCCCTGGCTCACCATGATAGCATCATAGTTTTGCCATCTGTAATCCTGCAGATATGTAAACTGTTTAAATCCCATTGACATTAGCTCTTTTCACACATTTGGAAAGAAACTATGTAGGCTGAATATGTTTTGATGCAGGAAGAACATGCCCATTGTTCCTGCTCCTGACCTCCATTCATCCTATGAATTCCTTTTTTTATGTCTGAAAGTATGTCCTCTTTAGCAAAAATAACTTTCACCCACTGTCTGCTTGCCTTTGCTTCTCTGAGCTCTATATCATGAATCTCTTGCAAACCTTTCTGATTAAGGAGGCTAGACCAGATGATCTGTTTTCTTCATTCACACTCATCCGTCATTCCTCCTCCTCTTCCCCCCTTCAATGTTTATGACTGTATTTCAATGGTACAGATGTGAAAAAAGTTAATTGCCTGAAAGTTATGACCCATGCAAGTGTAAATACATTGCAAAAGGTACTCCATTTGGGCACAATAATTTTGCCAGCTATACAAAACCAATCAACAGTGCTACACACAAACATCACTTGTAGGACATCATGAATCAACAGTGCCAATACAGAAGTACAGTACAGCACTTCCAGCACAGATACACAGAGAGCAATAAGAGAGCTCTTGGTAAAACAACAATAATAATCATTGTTTATATAGTGCCATAATTTACAACAATGCTGTAAAATACACTATGATTAGTATCGCCATACAAGAACAATAAATGAATCTATTACAGTACTCCCCCCATATCTGCTGGGGATATGTTCCAGGCCCCTCTGTGGATACTTGAAACTGTGGATAAGAGCGAACACCCCTTCCATGGTTTCCTGAGGGCCCTCCGCCCTGCCTCCCCTGCGGGTAGGTGTGCGTGCCCCCCAGCTCTTATTTTTCTTTCAGCAAGCTTTGTTTCTTCCTTAAAAGAAACAAATGGCCTCCACTGCAGGCAAGTGGAATGAGACTGAGTCCTAGAAAGGCTCTACAAGGTTTCTGTTAACCTTGCAGAGCCTCTCTAGGACTTAGGGCTCAGTCCAGCCTAACTCAGGCACAGTTGAGGCCCAATTGTGGCCCAATTGTGGCCCAAACTAGGACCGAGTTAGGCTGCAACTGTGCCTGAGTTAGGCTGGAGGCAACAGCATTGGGCCAGGATCGCGGCAAAACTTACCGCAGAGGCAGGCAGGCTCCTGTGGGGAGCTGTCAGTCTTGTGGAAGCGAAGAGCCCCCTCCTCAGCCCGTCTGCGTGCACCTACCACAGCTGCTGCAGCGGTCGCAGCAGATGGGCAGCCACAGGCGGGCCTGCAGGCACTGCGCGTTTGACAGTCAGCTGAAGGGCAGAGGTTGTGCCAGTGCCAGCTGCCCCAGGGCACCCTGGGCATCAGCCACCTGCCGCAGGGGGGAGTGCGACTGCCCTCCCTCCTGCAGACTGCGATGCCACCCCCAAGCCACGGTGAGGCTGCACGTGGGAGTCATGGGGGGGTGAGCGGGGGAGAGAAGGGAAGGAGGGGGTGGGAACGGCACGCACAAGGGGGGGGGTCTCATGAGGTCTGGAACCGCCTCCGCCAGGACATGCCCGTGCGCTGCCTGAAGCCCTGGGCCTCAAGGGCCGTGGCAATGCCCACAAAGAAGGCATCCCAGCATGCCTTCTGCTCCGTGCCCCGGCCAAGACCGAGAGATGCCGTGGGCTTGTCTGCTGCGAGCGGGAAGGGCTCACGCAGCTCATCACACCCCCAGATGGGGCAACGTCGGCACCTTGCGGCAGGCGCTCTGGCGGCATGGGGGGTGCCAGCGTCCATCATCAGGGAGTGGGAGGGGAAGCAGGCACACTGACAGGGGGTGCTGGGGAGGGGCACGGGTGGGTCAGAAACAGACAGACAACACGGCTGGTGGGAGAGGGATACAGGGAGAGGGGTCTGCAGAGACCGATAGGGGCACAGGGGGCACTTCGCAGATGGAGGCAATGCAGGAACGGGCGCCTCTCATGCAGACGGACCGAGGGCGGACACGGACGCCGGTGATGGGCGGAAACGGACGCCGGTGACGGGCGGACAGAGGGCGGAAACGGACGCCGGTGACGGGCGGACACGGACGCCGGTGATGGGCGGACTGAGGGTGGGTGAGAGCCCCGGTTGCTGAAAGGGCTCTTCACGGACGTGGCGGACGTGCGCCACAGTGCCCGTCAGTGTTTGCCTGCCTGACAGGCCCCCCAACTCCCCCCTCCCCTCTGGTCCCAGAGGGCCCGGCAGCCCCCCTGCTGTGTTCTCCCAGGGATGGCTGTGGCGGACCCTGGCTGGGATTCATGCAGAGGCTTGTGTGCTGGGGCCTGCCTGTTTGGGTGTGTGGGGCAGTGCTTGTGCAACATTGGGGACATGTGTTTCCAGGGGCATCTTTATTGTTCTGGAACAGTGGCAGAGATGGCCGGGCGTGGCTGCCAGGGGTAGGCACAGCAGCCTCTAGGACCACAGCAGCAGCATCAGGCGAGCCCCATGGACCTGGAGATGCGGGCTCTTCCCCTGTGGAACCATGGCCTGCTCCATAGAAAGGGGAGGGACAGCAAGTAGGCAGCCAGGGCGGTGGGGCAGCAGCAGCAGCTGAGGTGGGTTGCAGGGCAGGCTCCCAGACCTCTCTGGCAGCATCAAGGCAGGTGACCGTGGGGCAACCAGACTGCAGGCCCAGGGGTGCTCCCCGGACGGTTTGTGGTAGTGGGCATTCCTGGGGGGACGAACAACATGGGGGTGTTCCATGGCAGCTGCTGCGTGGTAGCAATCGCCATTGAAGAGGAGCCAGTGTGCCAGTTGCAAAGGTCTGCAGGGAGAGAAATCAAACACAGCTGAGTGGTGTGAGACACATAGCCTGGTCTGCGCTCCTTCCCTGGGTGTACGGTGAGCATGATCCTGTAAGGGAAAGGGGTCAAAGAGAGAGACAACAACACAACTTGGGGGTCACAACCATGGCAATCCTAGCAATACTGACCTGTCGGTAGACCCTGTGGAGAAAAGAGGGGGGGGGAACAGCTGGTGTCTACATATGGGTTACAGTTCCACACTCATGGCATTGTGTGCTCACATTAATACAGGCAGCTATGAGACAAGACATTGGTATAGAGGCATATCATGGCAGGCTATGCAGGCAGCTATGAGACAAGACATTGGTATAGAGGCATATCATGGCAGGCTATGCAGGCAGCTATGAGACAAGACATTGGTATAGAGGCATATCATGGCAGGCTATGCAGGCAGCTATGAGACAAGACATTGGTATAGAAGCATGTATCCTACCTATATTTCTCTATGCAAAGAGGCAGACGTCAGACCACATGTCAGCACAAACCCTGCACTTACCTGCTGGTGTTGTTGCCTGTATGGGGGGGGGGAGAGAGGGGCTGGGAGAAAGACATGGGTTAGCAAACACTTGCATGGAGACAGCTGCCCAGGCACAGCAGTAAACAGTTTGGCCACAGGCAGAACAGCCCTCTCTGCCCTAGAGGGGGGCAGAGAGGAGAAGAGAGAAGTGGGGTGTTAGAAAAGTTTTCAAAGTCCCACTTTGTGGCTGCTGGGGGACAGAACCCCACGCCACGTGCTCAGAGAGAGAGAGAGAGTGGAGGGCTGGGGCTGGGCTTTTGTGGGAAAGAGGCTGGGTGGGGCTGGGTGCTGATAGGGTAACTATTTGGGTCCATGTCCAGAGTTAGGCCACACCTGTTCGGTCCTAACTCAGGCCCAACTCGGGCCCAGGGTGTTAGAACTTTTCAGGAGAGGGCTGGTGTGGGTAAGGTAAAATGGCTCCTATGGGTCTCCTCACATTTGGGTCCACCCTTTTTGCTGGCCCAAATTTTGGGCCTGAGTTGGGCTCGAGGGGGCGTGTCAGTGGCTCTCCAGTGTCTGGAACCGGACCAAAATTCGTAACCGCCCCCGTCACACCCCCGACACGCCCCCAACACACCCACTTTTAGGCTGCAATTGTGCCTGAATTGTGCAATTGTGCCTGAATTGTACCGCAGTTGCCTTGGGCTGGACCGGGCTGCAATTCAGTCACAATTGCAGCCCAACTCAGGCACAATTCAGGCACAACTCGGGCCTAAAGCACTTGGGCTGCAATTGTGCCTGAATTGTACCGCAGTTGCCTTGGGCTGGACCGGGCTGTTAGTCTCATTCTACTTGCCTGCAATAAGCAGCCAGAGGCTGCTTCTCCTGTTTGTTTAAGAAAGAAACTAAGCTTACTGGGAAAAAAGTAAAAGCCTGGGGGGGGGTCCCCGTGATCTGTGGATAACTGAAACCGTGGATAGCGAATCCGTGGATATGGGGGCCCACCTGTACTCATATATCACATTTATGGCTGGATTGATCACCCCCAAGTGCCCAGGCCACTAATCCTCAGTAGTGAACAGGCACCTCCTAAAATACTACCCTATGTGGGTACACGGATGCTGACATAGGAGTCAGTCTCCCATCTTCGCCATTCCCCCAGTGTGCTCTGCTGTAAATAACAAAGGCATAATAATATTATAATATACAGCAGTGTTTCTCAAACTGTGGGTCAGGACCCACTTGGTGGGTTGCGACCTGATTTCTGGTGGGTCCCAGGTGATGGAAAGATCAGATAGGTAATTGCCCCAAGCCCTGAGGCTATTCAAAAATCAGATACTAATTGCCCTTCAAAGAGCTGAGCTCCTGCAGTTTGCAAGATAGCTTCTAATTACCCTGCAAGCAGCTGAGCTTTTTACTTGTAAATAAATTTATTTATTTAATTATTTATTTCTAGATCGCCTTTTTTTAAAGTCCCGTAAAGCTAGGTGGGTCCCGATGAGAGTGTCATTTTAAAAAGTGGGTCCCGGTGCGAAAATATTTTGAGAACCACTGATATACAGTATTTATATACCGCCTTTCTTGGTTATTGGATTTCTCCTTTGACTTTAATCCAAGGCGGTTTACATGGGCAGGCTTTCTCAACCCCCTCCCCAATGGGGGGTTTACAATAATATATAGTGAATGTGCAAGCCTGTCCAGTATTTATCTATTTACTTTAAAAATGTATATCCTTGTCTTTCTTGTCCTTCCTTGTCTTTCCCATGCTGAAGCAAATGCCCAAGGCAGCTCCCAAAGCTCCAAGAAAACACCACATTTACAATATACAAAACAATAGCCAAAATAATCAATAAAAACAATGTAAAACAATGAAAAACAGTTGGGGGTCAGCTATCCAGACCAGAGCAAGGCAGCAAAATGAAACACTGCACAGAGGGCAGACACCAAGCTAACCCGCCCTGACGGGGCCCCCGATGATGCGTTTTGTGTCATCATCCCACCCCCTGCACTCCCGGAAGGATTCATTTCAAGCCTTGCAGGATTCAGGGTGGGTGCGTTTTTTTGGCTCATTTATGCTCCGGGGCTGCAAACACAGCCCTCAGGCTGCAAAAAAGTAGCCACAGAGCATGAAAATCCCACTGCAGCTCCTTCTCGCGAGAAGACCATGGCTGTCACCCGGGGGCACAGTATCCCCCCCAGCAGTGGCGTTCTTTGGCCCTCTCTTGGCCCTCTCTTGGCCTCTTAGGCATTCTGTGCATGTGCAGAACAGCCAATTTTAAAAGGAGCCGACTCGCGCCGAGGTGAGCGTGGGGCCGGCGGCGGCGAAGAAGGAGGTAAGGAGAGCAATGGCGCTCCCGGCCCCCTAGCGCCCACCCCCATTGCTCTCCCTACCTTCTTCAGCCTCCTCGCCACCGCCATCGCCGGCCCCGCGCTCACCTCGGCGCGACTTTTAAACAGCCGTGCCGAGGTGAGCACGGGGCCGGCAGTGGCGGCAGCGAGGAGGCTGAAGAAGGTAAGGAGAGTGGTGGGGGTGGGCGCGGGGGCCGGGTGGGGGCGCCCTTCTGGGAGGGGTGGGGGCGCTCGGGCCCTTCTGGGGGGCGCTCGGGCAACCCGTGCCCCGGGCGCCGGGAGGGCTAGCGACGCCCCTGCCCCCCAGCCCTCCCTTAGCGATGCCACTGGACAAAACAAAACCATTTTGAATAAACCATCTGCTTCATACTTTAAATCAGCAAGTGCCTCCCACCTCCTTAAGACATCTCCAAGCAGTGTGAGAGAAGAGTTGGAAAGGGGATGCTGGACCTAGCTGCCTGCTTCCCTCTCCTTTCTCGTCTCCATAGGAATCCCAGCACTGAGGCTAAAGGGCAGATCTCAGACCGGGAGAAAGGCATGGAGTGCCGTCTACTGCCACCATCACTGCTCCTGCTGGAAGTATGAATCTACTGGTACCGAGGAAGTGCATGGTTGTGTGTTTAAAAGTGATCCAGGGGATCACGTGTGGGTGTGGCAGCTGTAAAGAAGGCCAATTCCATGCTCAGGGTCATTAAAAAAAAAGGTTTGAGAATGAAATGGCCGATGTTATTATTATGCCATTGTACAAATTGATGGCAAGGTCATATCTGAAGCACTGTGCCCAGTTCTAGTTACCACATCTCAAAAATGGTATAGTGGAACTAGAAAAAGTGCAGACGATGGCAAACAATATGATTAATGGGCTGGGCAACTCCCTTACAAGAAAAGGTTTGGGGCTCTTCAGTCTAGAAATAAGGCACCTGACTTGAGCGAGGACGTCATTGAGAGCCCAACCCTATACCGGCCTTCACCAGCGGGACAGGGCTCCACTCTGTCGTAAATGTGCCGTAAAGCATAGCCTCATCATTGACCCACAACCCACCTCTATCTTTCTTGTCTCATGTGCAGTCAAATTGACAGCATAATCAGTGTCTCTGTCATTTTCCTCTGTGCATGTGTGTGTATTTATTCTTAAACTCTGCATTGTTTTTATTTTGATTCCCCTTCCGTACATTTGTAAACTTATCCCCACAATAGAAATGTCTCTGTTGCACCTTCACCCTAGCCCACTAGCGTTGCTGGAGGGGGTGCAGCACCATAATTGGCCTTTGCCACAACATTGCCTTCACCACTGGACTGGCTCCGGGGGCACACACAGAGGATATGTCACAGAGGAAGCACATCCTGAAAAGAATAATTAAAAAGGTGATGCTGATCAGAAAAAAAAAAGATGGGTAATGGAATCTAGCAGCACAAATGCAAAAGAAATGAAAACTCCATGGCAACAACTGTGTTGGTTTTCCATCTGGCACCCAAACTATACAGGTTCTCGGCACTTTAAATATTTTATGAGAGATCACAGTAATCCTGCATAACAGACAATTCTCTCCAATATTACTGTCTTACCTAGCCCAGCCATCAGCCTGCATGCAAAAATAACCATAACCAAAATGGCCAACAGCAAAGAAATGTATGGGGAAGGTGTAGCACCAAATTCAAAATACAGGCCAGGTTCAAGGTTCACTGAAATGAAGAAAAAAAATGTCTCCTCATCTACTGTTTTTGGTTCTATTGCTCTACAGGCTGGAGCTGAACAGTGGCTAACAGCATCGTGGGCAGTGCAATGAACAAGAGGAAGCAATTCTGTTAACTATCCGGGGGGGGGGGGGGAGCGTTCTGATAAGCAACTGGTTCTATGCTCTTACTATTGCTCTTACTATTAGATTGCTCTTACTATTAAGAAGCTCTTCTTAATGTTCAACTGAAAGTTACCATTTTCAATCTATCTAATGTTCAACTGAAATCTAACTAATGGTTAGTGATGGCCCTTAATCCCTTGATCTTCTCTTTTACGTTTCCTATTGGTCAGACGGGGGGTACTGGGAAATTGGTAGTCTTCCCATTGCTACCACCCAAGAACAGAAAGCCCAAAGAGAAAGAGGTTGCCTTGGAAAAGTCCCTCTTTCAACTTAACAAAGGGCCCCTAATATCTGAGGGGTCCCCTTTGAAGCCAAACAGCAGAAGAACTTAAGCACAGCACAATCCTGAGTAACGACAGGTGCTTAAGAGGTAACAGTAGATGCACCGGTGTAACAGCAGATGCACCGGTGTAAGTACACTTACACTGGCATAAGTGCACTTACACTGGTGCATCTACTGTTACACCGGTGCAAGGTTACACAGGATTGCGCTAGCAATCTGGTAAGCATGACAATCCACTTCCTTCCAACTGAATTTGAATTAGGCAGGTAAATCGGTACAAAATATAAGGAGCTATTCAAGACTAAAATAATAAAACAATGTGGGGGTGGGGATGTACAAAGAATCAAAGCAAGAGATGTGTACAAAACAAATAGGCATTGTCAGAAGAAATGGTCGGTTTAAATTCTAGGAAAAGAAGTTAGATGAATGTAGCAGGGTTCTCGTGTATGTATGAGCAAGAAAAGATAGCTGAAGAAAAGCAGGGATTCGGATGTGCCTGAAGACAGAAGATTCTCCAGCTGTGCACAAGATTGAGGTGCAAGAAATGCAGGATGCCCTCCAGTTGTGATAAGTTAAGCACAGAGCACGTAAACAGTTGCAGTGCCCAGGGATGGTAGGAGGAACACGACAGGTGCTGAAGAGGCAACAGAACAAACTGCTGGAGTGAAGGCCGTGTACCTCCAGACTGATCTCCAGGTGTTTACGAGAAGGAAAAGATAACGCTGAGCTGGAAGTGGCCAAGAGGAGGGGATGATGGAAGGAGCAAAAGAGTGAGGGCTGGCAAAAAAAGGCTTAAAGAGAGCGTGAAGGAACAACACAATGAAGATTGCTGACTCGACCAAGAGAAACAGCCCAATCCTGTCTAGCAGGGTGCACCAGCCGCAACCTGCGCAGGATGGGGCCTGCCCCAATGCAGCCAGAGGCCTCCTCTGAGTAAAGGGACATTCGTCCCCTTACCCCGAGTAGAACCCCAGCTGCGACGATGGGTCTACTTGAATGTGCACCATTTTGTGGTGGTCAGGCCTAGGAAAGGGGATAGAATTCGGAGGAGGAGGCCTCCGACGATTCCCCCTCCTGGGCCCAACCAACCAATCCTACCCCCCCGGAACACTCCGTTCCACCCTCCCCACGCCCCTCTACCACAGTGACAAGCGGTGAGGTCCAGGCCCGGGTAGGCACAACCACATACATACATATACACACACTCTCTCCCCACACCCACCACGTCTCTCTCAGTGGATCTTACCTTCCTTGAAGCTCTCTCCCCTCTCCCAGAAATACATTTTAAAAAACCTCACCTCTTCTTCCCCCACTCAGAGCCAGGGAGAGCTCAGTGACATGCCCCCCTGAGGCAGCTCGGTAGCTGCTTCTCCTGCTGCTCTTCCCTGCCCAGAGCCAGTCCCTGTGCACAGGCTTTCGTCTCTTTTTCGTGGCTTTTTTTTTAAACAGTTCTTTTTTTTAAAGAACTGAGGCAATTCTACCTGCTGCCAGCAGATTTTTTTTAGAATGCTGAAGTGTCAAAGATGCCTTGGGGGTGGGGGTTTAGAAGGGTCCAAACATTGGGGGGGGGGGAATAGGCAAATTTAGGAGAATGTCAGGGATTACTGTTACAAACCTTCTTTACCTTAAGCCTATTGGATCTAGTTCTCCCTTCTAGATCTTAAGCCTATTGGATCTAGTTCTCTTACCTTAAGCCTATTGGATCTAGTTCTCCCTTCTAGATCTCCCTTCTAGAACAGAGAACAAATCATTACCGTCTTTTACATGACTGTCTTCTGGGTATTCGAAGAGTGCTACGGTATGATGTCTCCCCTCAGTCTTCTCTAGGACTGAGATCTCTTCTCCAGGAGTATTGCCTCCTAATGTGTGTGCCCCCCATAACTTTACACAAGACACTAATTCATTTTATAGCTTGGCATTACTTCAGATACTTACCTGTCTCACCAGTCCTTGGTGGAGTGGGCACAGACTCCATCTGTCACCGTGCGTCTGATATCGTGTATGATGGTTAGGTCTCCATGTGAAGACCGATCCACACAAAGAAACAGTGCACAATCCCCCCCTTTTTTTCACTTACTTAGGTATCTTTTGGGAAGGGGTTGTGTTTCCACTCTTCTACCACATGAAAAGGACAGCCACCCAGCTACATATCTGAACCAGAGCTTATTTAGAGTAGGATATCAATGTATGCTTCAACACTTCTTAAATGCATGGCCATCAACAGCCTCCTATCTGAGATGCAGAACACAATCCTTTGATGCACGGGGCTAAGACAGGCTAGAACTGCAGTGGTTTGTTTTTTAATCTGATTTGCTGCTATATCAGACAGATTCTCATCCCTGTTTTAAAGTTGGTGCATTTGATACATTGCATAGCTTGGCCACTTTGATGTTAATAGCTTTGCTGTCTCCCCCTCCCTTTCTCTGCCCATTTAGCAGACACATTACCATCTTGCTGTGAATTGCATAATTAATATTAATTAGAAGTTTCCTTCCTGTTTTTAATCCCAGCTAAAAGAATCACAGTCTCAAATAATTCAGTCTTCCTACTGGCCTTTCAAGAACTGTACTGAAAGCACTACCCTGTCAACTCATCATCTATTCTTCCCTTCACAGGACACCTGTTGAGGAAGGATAAAGGAGAGTTTAATCCCAAAACCGGGTTCAAAGGAAATAATTTATAAAATTTTCATCATGGGCCAATTGCAGAATGTTTGCTTTCGCTCAAACTTTTCAGCTTAATCCTGATGGAAGGTAAATGTTAATAGCTCATCACCTCAAGCTTTTAGAGCCAGCTAGTTGCTGAGATGCCATTTAACATCTCAGCAGGTGCTCTTCTCTGAATTGCTCAAAACTTTAGAGCTATAAGGGAGTCCTGCAAATGGACGAGAAGTGAAATGCCTGGTGACTCACTTCCCTTCTCAGAAGAAACATCCAAATCATTTAGCAAGCTTTTGGAACACATTTGACACAACAAGCACAAACGAACCAACACAGTCCAATTCCACCAGTTGTGTATGGTGGTCCACCAAGGACTCAACAAACCTTTCTTTTATGCTGGCTACCTAGAACTCCAAAATCCTGCCGAATCAGTGTCATCCCAAGGGAGAAAGATATACAGCCTCACTTAAAGTTGTTGATAGGTTCTTGGAAACTGCAACTTTAAGTGAAACAACTTATAACGAAATCATTTTACCGTAGGCTAATTCATATACTCCTGCCAACCTAGCAGTTCCAAAGCATGTCAATACGAGTAGATAAATAGGTACCGCTTGCGGGAAGGTAAACAGCGCTCCGTGTTCCAGCTGCATGCTACGCGCTGCGGCAAGGAGAGTCATGCCGGCCACATGACCACGGAGGCGTCTTCGGACAATGCTGGCTCTTCGGCTTTGAAATGGAGATGAGCACCACACCCTAGAGTCGGACACGACTGGACTTAATTGTCAGGGGATACCTTTACCTTTAATTCATATACACAAACAAGAGTTTCAGTTTACGGCATATTTCTGGTCACAAAAACATCACCAAACATCACCAAATAAAGACCCAAAACACTTCTAATATTGAACACTGAAATCAATGTGAGCTTTCAGGGCCAGAGAAAACCCACACAGTCATGGGGAGAACATTCAAACTCCACACAGGCAGGGAATCGATTTTTTTTCTCAACAATTTTAAAATGAAATGACTTTAATAAAAGTAATAAAATGACTTTAAGAGAGGACTTGCTATATGTTTGTTTTATAGAGCAGTACAGTTACTGTCAAATCACCTCTGCCACATTTAAGGTACAACATCTCTTCACCATCAGAAGTTTACAGTGGTCTTATAGTTAGCAGCAAGTTCACTGTAGCTTCCCAGCACTGGAAATTTACGAATCATCTTGATTATTTCAAAACTATCATTACGATGTTTTCAAGAACCTTAATAGTGCACTTTGACGCTTGATACAGTTACAGGGCAATTGGCAGCTACCGCATTCCATCATGTTGATAATACAAGAGTCAATTATTAATGACCGTTAATGGGTTACTAATCAACAATACAAAGCAGTTAATTGTGTGCTCTGCATAATTGTTATCACATTTGATAACAGCGAGGCTATGCAAAATGAGAAATGTTGAATCCTCAATCCCACACTGGTGTCATTGTTCTCAGGATGCACTTCATTAACAAACTGTGAATTATAGGATCAAAAAATATTTCTGGTTTCTGGAATCCCTGCTGCTCTTTGTTCTTGCTTTATCAGCTGTTCTTTCTCTCTCGCTTTCTATGTAACATCCACACAGAGAATAGAAGCAGCTTGCTACTGTATATTACTTTCAGACGAACATAAGAAAAAACCCTGCTGGATCAGGTCAAAAGACCATCTAGGCCTGCATCATGTTTCCCACAGGGTCCCCCAGCTGCCTCTGGGAATGTTATCCCCTGGCTAAGGCCTCTGTAAATATGGGATGCTGGAACACCATCAGTGTGGATGAGAGGTCAGTGGCATCTTTTCAGGGCTGCGAAGGCAGCCCTGAAAGGCTCCGAAGGCGAGGGGGCGGGGCCGCCTCGTGCGGACGTGTAATGGTGGGTCAGAGCACAACGGAACTTAGAGCTCCGCCGCCCCACCTGGAGCAACGCCGCTGTGAGAGGTCCCAGTATGGAGCCGGAGCAGAACGAACTCAATTTTGTATTTGCCAGCTTGTCAACTGTTTTCGAGCTGACCCAGTATAACCCCCCCCCCTACCCTTGTGTCCGCATTTTGCCTCTGTGCCTTATCTCCTAGGCTCAGAGTGTACAGGGAAGAGTTTGTCCACTGCCGTCACTGCAGGGGGGGCGGAGCTCTAAGTTCCGCCGTGATCGGAGCCTCCGTTACATGGAGGAACGAAGCGCCCCGCGCCCGCGCCTTCCGAACCAGTCAAAGCAATGAAAACAACGCGCAGGAGACTCCCTACACGTTGTTTTCACTGCTTTGACTGGTTCGGAAGGCGCGGGCGCGGGGCGCTTCGTTCCTCCGTGTAACAGAGGCTCCGATCACAGAGGAACTTAGAGCTCCGGCCCCCCTGCAGTGACGCCAGTGAGTTTGTCTCAACTAGCAAAGGAGCTGCGGAATGGGGGAGAAGCGCTGGGCAGCTTCAAGGCTGAGGGAGGAATGTGACGTGATGGGAAAAAGTTCTAAAAAGCTACTGTATTTGCCTTGCATTACTTCGTTTTGCCTCTAGAAGCTAGCTGAAGAAAACTATTTAAGCTAGCTGCCTGTGTGTATCTACAGTTTGCACATGATCTGAGCGCAGTCTCCTTGTGCCTTGCTTGACTCTTGCAATAAAGCTCTCTGCTATATCCCTCCACCTGGTGTGTTTAATTGGATCCGTGTTCACTCTGGGAACAAACTCACGCTTGCCCCAGCCTGCTGGGAAGGCAACGCTCACAAGCAGGAGAGAAGGCATACGTCTCTAGCCATTCCCCCCCCTGGTGTTCGGAGGCAGACTGCTGATGAACTTGGAGATACCACTAGGGATGTGAAGGCCCAGCAAAAAAAAGCACAGGGTTGTTGTTTTTCTCTTCACCCCTCAAGACAATTTTTTTTTCCAATGGAAAAATTAAATTTGGGAGAACATTGAAAACAATTCTGATGGAACATTTTGTAATGAGTGAAACTACTTTTAAAGGAAGGTTTTACTCGCTCAAAATACCAGGAACTGTGTTGTATGAAGATTTGTATGTAAGATAGTCTACAGAAGTAGGGAGCAATAATTACACTGGTCAACAAATTTTAACAAAGGTCATGCCCCCAATATTAAATTAGTCATTTCTTATAGATTTTGAGGTGCTGAACACCAATATGAGAATGAAGATGCAAAATTGGCTACGGTTTGTGAGAGATCCCAATAGATAGTTTCATAGACATGTACTGGTAAATGCCCGATGGCACTTACAACATCTATGTACGCAATGTGGACTGCTTCTCCTAAACTAGAGCCAATCGACAGATTTTATTGTCATTTTTGTTTTTAGCACATCAAAATGAGTAAAGATTAGTTATTTGCATTTCAGAGGCAAACTGTCCAGTGTTACTGCAGACGAAATACAGCATTCAAATTCAAGGTGTATCTCTGCCTTGCTTGTGGATTACTTCTTGCCTTCTGGTGATTTTTGTTCCGTTTCAGTGAAGAATTCTGTGCCTGCTGTCCTTTTGAATTGGCCCCAGTCAACCTTTTCACCTCTTCTTTAGAATCACTGTGACACAGACTCTCTGCTACAAATTTGGAAACAAACGTCATATTCCCCTGCCTTGCTGGGGGGATAAGAATGTCAGAAGGAGGTGGGGCAGAAACGTCAAGAGACTGTTGTGGGTACCAAAGCCCAGTAGAAACAATCTGAACGTTTGGGTGAGAACAAAACTCTAAGCAGTCCAAGGTACAATAGGATTCAGCAGTTTGTACCTCTCTTGTGGGTATATTTGCAATTGTGCATGTAGAAAACTGAGAGCCCGATACTATCCAAATCCCCCCCCCCCGCTGCCGATGCAGCCACACCACTGTAGTGTGTGCTGCATCATGTGAGGGGGGCAGTCCCAGAGGTCTCCTCCAGGTAAGGGAACATTTGTTCCCTTGCTTGGGGGTAAGTCTCCACTGCCCTGATGGATCTACTTAGACCTGTGCCAGTGATTTTGCTGACACAAGTCCGAGTGCACCCAGGTAGGTGGATAGAGGCCGGGAAGGGGGACAGGATATCTGCAGAACTGTTGCCACTGATGCCTTCCCCTTCCCAGCCTCGACACACCCCTCTCTCTGCCCCATTCATTCCTCCCCCTCCCCTGACACAAGAGCCTTTTCTTTATTCTTCCGATCTTCTATAACACATAAAAACCAATAAAGCGTCTCTGACCATGTGCAAAGTGCCTTTCTTTCCTTACTGAGTACCCAGGCTTTGTCTATACACAGGAGGAAAATTAGCTACTGAGGGCACAGCACAGCCAATGTTTAATTGAGGTTGAGTCGTTAGATGCAAAAATGAATTCAGTTTTCAGCAGCATTACATCCACCTTGTAGAGGCTGATAAGTCAACTTAAGTATAAGGGATCCATCTATGTCCCTAAAGTTCTTATCCCACAAGTTGACAAGATATCTACCATTAAGAGTCCTTGTCTCTTCAAGGACACGTTGAAGGAAAAGGACAGAAAGGTGACGCAGAAAAGAAGAAAAAAAGACAAGCAAAATGGACTGACTTCTAAATTGTGTGCAAACTAGCGCTATTTTCTTTCATTGGGGAAGGGGAGCCAATCCCAAAGGACTGAGACATTCTCCCTCCTCACTCTCAAGGAGAATAGCTGTTTTTGAGCCTGATTGAGCTATCATGGCTAATAGCCTTTGACAACCCTTTCTTGGATCTATTTGTCTCGTTTGTTTTCTTCTTAGCCACCAAAGCAACTAGTTGCATCATCCCACGCTGTAGAAGGGAATTCCATAAATTATTCTAAATTCCACATTAATAAATTGAGTCAAGCTTTCCAGCATGACATTTGCCGCCTCCAGCATCTGTAGTAAATGTATTTGCAGGAGCAACCAGAGGTTGAGCAAATATCTTGAGAGCGCATCAAATTCAAATCTCAAATGACAGCTTAGAAACTGAAGGATAAACGAGAGTGATTGAAAGCGAGAGGATGGTGTAGTGGTTTGGGAGTCGGACTTTGACCTGGAAGATCCAGGTTCAAATCCTCGCTCAGCCACGAAGCTTCCTGGGTGACCTTGGGCCAGTCACTATCTCTCATCCCACAGGGTTGTTGTGAGGACAAAAAAGGAGGGGAGGAAATATGTACACCACTCTGAGCTCCTTGGAGGAAGGGTGGTATAAAAATGTGAAAAAATAAATAAAAAAATAAAATAAAAGCCACCAAGAAATGGAAACCTCAGTAATGGTGTAAAAATAGGAAACAAATCTGGCTAACATTGTCACTGTTGCGGATTGCTTGTGTAAAGAACAGACAAGCCTTCTGTAACAATGCTCCCGGCCATGGAGGCTGTGAAATCTATATCACATGCCGGCAGTCACATCTTATAACTAACATCATAGGAATTTAATTTTTAAAAAAATTAGAGAAGCAAGAATAAGGAACTGTCAGGCAATCCCTGCCCTAGTTCACATAAATGCTGCCTGGTGTCAGTTTGAATCTCTTTAACTCAGGGAAAAGGAGAATTAACAAACACTACTGTGTTAGCAGAAACTGCTTTGATCAATATGTCACTGTTAGCCAGCCTCATTCAAAGCCTATTAGAGAAAGCGAAGGGCCTCCTAGCTGATGCACATTCCTAAAAATGTTCTGTGTGAATTCCTGGAAAAGGTAGTACAGGACATGGTGGAAGGTGTGTGCATTGGATAAGGAATGGCAGGTTCTTAAGCCCAGGAAGTTGGAGGGGGGCAGATTCATAAATGCAGATTCAGGAATTGCACATTGCCCTGGATTCAGAGAGGGAAGGGGCATTCTTTTCATGATAGGTAATGGAGATAGAATAGGCCTGTCCCCTCCCCTTAATTTTCTGGCATGGAGAGGGAACGAGATAGAAGGGAGCTCAATCTTCCGCTTTGCACTGAAGTTTAGAGCTGTTAGGTTGGATCCCAAGTAGTACCATGAAAGGAACAAATTCCCTTTGCACAAGGGGAGAAAGATGCTTTTCACTCTCACAGCTTCTTGGTGCCTCCCTTGAGTTCCAGAGGGCTTTGGCCATGCAGACCTGGCAACAATTTCATGGCTTCTGACTCCACCCAACACCTGGTTACAGACTGACCCCCTCACTTCTGCAGACTGTATCCCCTATGTGTATCTATGTCTCAGGAGTAAGGGACAGGGAGAATGACAACCACAAATAATGGCTGGGTCACGGGTGCCAAGACTAGCTAAAATTTGTGGGCTTCTGGCTACCACTCCACTGCAGAGGCGTCGTACGGGGGGGGGCGATGGGGCAGTGGGCCCCCGGGTGGCAGGCGGGCAGGCAGAGGGTGTCAGGGTGATGGCATGACTTGCGACGTTCGTTGGCGCGAGCAAGGAGCATCAGCGGCGGGTTTGGCCCTCCCACCTGCCCTGCGCCTCGGTAGTGTCCTTAACGGCTGCAGCTTTAATAGAACGGCTGTCCTTAACGGGTTTGGTTCTCCCGCTCCGCCACTGCTCCACTGTTTGGGGTCAAACACATTCACACATTCTACAAAGAAGGACAGTGCCAGAATTCAGGAGAGCTGGTGGTTTTCTCCATTGAGAGCTGCAGATTCAAAGTGGGTGGGTGGAAGCAAGCTCCCAAGACTTGGGAATAAGGTTCTTGCTGAAAGAGGAGCTGCAGACTTCCCCAGTATGGGCCCAACACAGGTTACACTAACACACCACTAAATATCACACTAACACACCACTAATTTCACTGCCTGCAACACATCCACACATGCCACAATCACGTGATCACAAGCCAGGTCCACTAAAACTAACATTGCCACCATCAACTTATACAATTACTGATTCTCCTGCGCAGTTCCTCTGTAATCCTTGCTGATCCAAAATTCCTTTAATGCCTGACTCAAATCTAGCACTAACATTAGCACTAAAATTCTGGTAGCCCAATCCTATCTAACTTTGTGCCCTGTGATGCAGTAAGGCCAGTGCAGCCTCCATCACATTCAGGGTGCAAAGCAGGCAGCCAGTTCACTTCCCCTGGGCAAAGACCCAGCCACCCCAATTGGGCTACTCAGCTATTTTGCTGGCGCACATTTGAGCGGCCCATGTAGCAGTGGCCCGGGGAGGGAGACAGGATTCTGGCAGAGCTGCCACCGCTAATCCCTGCCCCTTCCCAGACCCAGCCGACCAATCCCACAACCACCCCGGAACGCCCCATTCCGTTTGCCCCCTGCCCCTCCACCACCCGGCGGGGAACCGATCTATGGCAGGGAGAGCAGCGCTGGCCTCTTCTCTTAATTATATTTACTCACCATGAACATTAAACTTACATTTTAATCCAGTGGACTATCAGTTTATACCTGGTAAATAATTATCAAGCTTGATTTTTTTTATTTACCTTTTATATTAAATGTGATGCAAAAAGGAGCTCAGCCAACATATTTCTGCAAGCTGCACATTATATTTCAAAGAGCTGCATGTAGCTCACGAGTAGCAGTTTGGCCACCCCTGGTCTATGTAATCAGGCTAACTGTTAATGGGAGCCCCACACCAGCGGTCACTCTGAATGTTGTTGATGTATGCATTCATTTAGAGAAAGACAAACAAAGACTTTAAAACCACCAAACTTTAAAATAAATAAAATAAATCCAGCAGCAGCAGAAGCAAGTTCTTTCTAAATGGTATTCAAATAACAGTAATATGAGGAGACCTAACAACCTATAAAAGCACCACATAAATAGCAACTTTAAAAAATAACCTGATAAACAGCCTGGATAGTCTTCCCGGCCAGAAATTCTCACAGCGCGTCCAACTGTTCACTGAAATGCTCAGGCACATAAAAAAGGACATGAACCTGGTGCCCAAAACAGAGCGAATGAGGGCCAAATTAGCAATACACGAAGGTTCCATGACTAGAACTTCCTTTATCTCCAAAAGCAGCCACAGGGAACACCCATTTGGATCAGCTCCGTGGCATAGGGGGGAGGGAGGTCTAACCCAAAGGGCAAACAGCTTCAAGAGCAATTTCCATTTGGGAAAAAAGTACAGAGAGAATGGGTTACTTCCCCCTTCAAGGGCTGCATGCCCAAATCCCCAATTCCTCACCCTGTGGTCCCTAAATCCGGGAGATGCTGTAGCTCAATGGTGGAGCACATCCCTGGCATCTCCAGGTAGGGCTGGGAAAGACCCTTCTCTGAAACCCTGAAAAGCTGCTGTCACTCACTATAGATAGACTTACCATCCGTCCCGAAAAACCCGGGACTGTCCCGGGTTCCGGGCTCCGGTCCCAGGTCGATCCTGGGCTTTCCGGGCCTGGTGAAGCTGCCGCCCCCGCTTTTAAAAGTTAAAAAACTTACCTTTTTCCCACGACACCATCTTTGATCTTGGAGGCCATCTTGGAGGACCAACCAGCGAGACTAGGTGCGTGAGTGCTAGAGAGGCCCCCCTGACACCTAGTCTCTCGCTGCTCGCCCTCATGGTTGTTGTGCTGAAGAAGTAGGAGGACCAAGGAGGATGTAAAAGTTAAGTCGCCCCCTCCGTGGTGGGTGCACCCCCGGCAGTGTTGCCGTGCCTAGCGGGGTGGGGTGCACACGAAGAAGGTGCCGCCGCTTTCGTATCTGGGGTTAAGCGGCAGCAGCTGGGTTAAAAAAGCTCCTGCACCCACCCCGCTCATGGAGGATGCAAAAAACGGCCTAAAAGAGACTTTTTAAAGCCTCTTTTTAGGCCATTTTTTGCAGGTTCATTTTTTGCGGCGCCATCTTTGACAGGGTGAAGTGAGGGGGTGCAAGGCCAGGGGGGTGCAAAATGGTTGGGCGGCCCCCACCTGAAAAAAGGCTAGCTACGCCGCTGGTCAGAGCCATTCTGATAGTAACGGGGGAGTGTCCCATCACCGCCAGAATGGCTCCAACAGCGAGGGGGAGGGGCCACTGACTCTGGTGTAACAGAGGCTTGCAAAACTACTTGCCGCTGCCCCAGTCTAGCTACGCCACTGATAATGAGGAATTAATAGGTACCTTTGGACGGGTATCTGTTGAAACATTCTCCCATTCCTAATCATACAGAAAGCCTTTTAAAGCACCTGCTTTTTTTCTATTGACTACTTTCAGTCAATCCAATCAAAATGTTCCTCTAGAAAAGTAGTTAGTGCTAAGGGATCCAATTTGCCACTCTTTTGAAAACAGGAACAAAGCTGCTGAAAACCTATTATTTTGCCCAAGGAATCAAATGGTACAAATAATGTAGCAAGGCTGAGAATCCACAAATCAGGATGCAGATAAAGAATTGCAGTGATAGCTATTCATTCACAAATTTAGGAGTAGCTTCACCTTCACAATGGAGACCAGTGGACAAAAAATATAGTGTGGATAATTCTGAATTGACAGGAAGACATAAAGAAGGTGAAGCATTAACTGTGTTTTTGTCAAAGCCTGGGATAAGGAGGACCTTTGTGGCCCTCTCTTTCTGGGGAAGCCACAGTCTGTGTGTTTCAACCTCCACTTCTCAACCAGGATGTATAGGGCAGGGAGAAAATAAAATCTCTATGAATGTGTTGAAGGGTTCTGTGGCTCTTGGTGGAGGTCACTCTTGGTGGGTAGAAGGAGAGGAGAAGGTATGACAGCATCATATCCCCCAGCAAGAGGAATGAAGTTTTATTTAATTCATTTCATTGGATGAGAGGCCTCAGGAGACACTGCTAAGTGTCTTAAGTCCAGTCGTGTCCGACTCTAGGGTGTGGTGCTCATCCCCATTTCAAAGCCGAAGAGCCAGCGTTGTCCGAAGACGCCTCCGTGGTCATGTGGCCGGCATGACTCTCCTTGCCACAGCGCGCAGCATGCAGCTGGAACTTCTGAGTAAAAATGCACAGGGTTGCACTCTAACCTTTTATATTTATTTGGGCCTTTTTAATACTACCTTCCCATTGTATATGTTTATTTTAAACTACTGCAACATACTCAAAAGCTTTGGGATGAAATATACTTCATTTAAAGCTGTAGCTCAATAAGCTTCAAATAGAAATAAGTGACGGGGAGAAAACATTCTAACGACATAACTTAAAGTTGTGTTTTGGGTACAGTATTGGGGGGGGGTGTCTCTGGGGACGTGGCTTTAGGAGTGACATGAGAGGTCCTGAGCTTCAAATTTTACCACTACATCACTGGTTCTGTGGCTGCAGCTGCATAGAACAGGGATGGCATCAGGGATATGCCAGGTAGGGTACTGGCTGAGGACCCATGCCCAGGGCCGGCCCATCCATGAGGCCAACTGAGACAGTCACCTCCGGCAGCAGGTTGGTGGGGAGTGCTCATCTCTGTCCACCTACTTGCTTCTGCTTCTCCTCCTTCTCCTCCTACTCTCTGGATTGGAGAAGGAAGAGGGAGACAGAGAAGAAGAGGAAATGTGGAGGGGAGGAGTACTGAGCTAGAACATTGGAGGGTGGGAGGAGCAGAGGCTGACACATCTTCAGGTAAGGGGGGGCAGCATTTTGTGTGCTGACTCAGGAGGTCCTGGCCAGCCCTGCCAATGCCCATCAGAGGTCACACGTGGCTGGGCCAACAGCTGAACTCTCTGTACCAGTGGCAGTCGTAGATCCCCCTGTTGGGGAATCCCCAGGGTGGCATGGGGGGGCCAGTACAGGCAGAGGGGTAGCCAGGTGCCCCTGCTACTGGGGCGGAAAACCCTGACGCCCCAAGCTAATTAGCGTAATTAATTTGCATAATTATGCTGTTTTAAAAATTGCTGTTTTTAAAGGGGATTTTTAGCGCTAGCGGGGCTTCTAATAGTTTATGTATGCTTTGCGCAACTTACTGTGTGTACTGTGACCCTCCCGCAACGATCTCCAGGGGCGCAGACGAGCTTCCGGGGCACAGATCGCTGCTGCTCTGCAGCCCCTGGCGCGAACTCTGTAAAGCGCCCAGGAGCACTTTGCAGAGTTCACGCATGCGCAGAACGTCGATTGGAAACATCGCCGCTCTGCGCATGCGTGAACTCTGCAAAGCACTCCTTGGCGCTTTACAGAGTTCGCGCCCGGGAGCAGAGGAACGATCTGAGCCCCGGAAGATTGTCTGCGCCCTGGAGATCGTCGCAGGAGGGTCACAGTACACACAGTAAGTTGCACAAAGCATATATAAACTATTAGAAGCCCCGCTAGCGCTAAAAATCCCCTAAAAATCTTTTTTAAAAAGCGAAAAAAAATAATAAAAACCCGAAACTTAAGGAGGCTCCCGCCCCCCTCCCAGAGCCTTTCCGCCCCTATGCCCTGGGGCCCACCGCCCCACCGCCCCATATCAGGCGACGCTTCTGAGTACAGGGCTTTGCCCCAAGGCTTCAGCAACTTGGCGCTGACACTACATGGAGTGTATCAGTCTCAAGGCATGGTCGAGCAGCGCAATCCTGTGTAACTTTGCACCGGTGTAACAGTAGATGCACTGGTGTAAGTGCACTTATGCCAGTGTAAGTGCACTTACACCGGTGTATCTGCTGTTACACCAGTGCAAAGTTACACAGGTTTGTGCTGTAAAGGTGGTACAGTCACCTTGCTGAAGCTAAGCAGATATAAACCTGCTCAGTGCCTAGGTGTATATGAATTCCACAAATGTTGCCTTGAACTTCATGACAGAAGAAATATGAGACATAAATGACACGTATGAGGCAACAGAACCACAGGTCTTCCAAGCAGTGATTTCTCAAACTATGGAAAGGGAAGCTCTGTTGTCCTTTTGCCTCGTGTATTCCTGCCTCCATATGGCTGTGGCCACAGGTTGGTCCCACATGCAGGATTTTCCCTTTAATGAATCAAGCTTAACAGCCCAATCAGAGGTGTCACTACAGGGGGGGCGGCACTGTAAGTTCCACACCGTTCTACTTCGTGTTATGAGGTGACCCTGCCCCCTCGCCGTCGGAGCCATTCAGAGCGGTGAAAGCAACACTCCGTTGTCTCCTGCGTGAGTCTCCTGTGCGTTGCCTTCACTGCCCTGAATGGCTCCGACAGCGAGGGGGCGGGGCCACCTCGTAACATGGAGTAGAATGGTGCAGAACCTACAGTACCCCCCCCCTGTAGCAATGCCTCTGAGCCCAATCCTATCCTTCTCCCCCAGTGGTGCAGTACTTGTGCAGCAGGTGGAGGAGGGCAGAATGGGAGGCTTTGGAAGGGGATTTCCTTTAAAGGGGGGGTGAAAGGGGATTTAAATCCCCTTTCCCTTCCAAAGCCCCCCATTCTGCCCTCCCCCACTGACTGCACCAGCACTGCATCACTGGGGGAGGATAGGATAGGATTGGGCTGTTAGTTTCTATAAGCTGTTGTGCCAAACAGATACAATGAGGTGATTCAAATGCTATGGCTTTCCATGCAAGTCCTACCCAAATCTACCTCAGCATGGTGGCCCTTCTACTTAACTGCACACAAGACCTGCCTCTTCCCAGCCCCCTCCTGATTTCGATCTGCCCCATCACTACTAGCTAAAACTGCTTAATTTTCAACACCTGAGTTGCTTCCTCATTTGCTGTTATCATTCTTTCTACTGCAAATGGCAAAATTAATACAGAGCATAAGCCAGAACAACCTTTGGGGTCAACTACTTTCCCCCTCCTTGCTCATCATTCTTTATCCTGTGCATACTAATGAGGACTCAGCAGTGACTTTTCACTCTTTTTTCCCCTTTCCAGCTGCTTCTAACATTCATCTTCCTGATCATCATTTCTGAATCCAAAGACGTACAAGACAGTAATAAGCAGAGGGATAAATTGGTCTTCTGAGATGGAAAAATAGTGTGGGTGTCAGCTGGGCATGGGCAAAACAAGACAACGGATGTCAGCTGACAGGGAGGCTAGCTCCTACGGGGTAAACACATTTTATATGCAGTACCAAGGACATCTTGGACTGAATCATTAAATAAGTAAACCACTGGTTTCATTATTTACCAAGCCAAATGGTTTACCAGCTGTCCAACCCTTACATGAAGCAACAGCTCTTTAAATTAACTTGGAGAGAAATCTCTTGCTGTACAGGGTTTCCTAAACTTCTGCCACTGAGACTTGAAACATGCTTTTTTCTCATCAAAAATGAAATACAGGTGTCCCCCTCTTAAGACGGGATACCTTCTGAAATCCCCATCGTAAAGTGAAGCCGTCATTAAGCAGGTCTTGCCGTGCTTTGATGTTTAGCATCGTGCTTAAAGCCCCAGCCTTAAACATCCAAGCTCTTATCTTGCCCATTAGCTGTTTGGCTTTAGATAAGGGCTTCAAAGTCCTTATCTAGCACAAACAGCTGAAGAGCTGGGGATTTTAAAAGATGCATCTTTTTAAATCCTTTGGTCTTTTTTACTGGGGACCTCCGTTATATAAGCGATCCGTCATTAAACGGGGGACACCTGTACCTTCTTACACCTGAAACAGTTTACTTTAAGGGAAAAACTAGATGATATGACTATTGTGAGATTGGGTCCTGCATGCTCGATGTTTTAAATGTGAAGAGCAGTTACATAGGGCCCTGATCCAGATCAGAACTGTAACATGGGAGAGGGGTACTTTAACCTTTTGCCCATCTATTATTTTGATTAGGATTGCTGCTGGTCATGGCTGTTGTTGGGGAGGAGAGGTAGTGCGTGAAGGTTAAACTACACATTACTTTAGTGGCATAGTTAAAGCCTTCCATGTTTGTTCTAAACTAAAGGAAAATAGTACATGCCTGGGAGGTGATCCAGATTGAGACTGCAGCACAGAGGGGTAGAGATTTAACTCTTTCCCCTGCCATGGTCCAAGCCCAGATTCCAGGGTAAACAGCACACATGGGGGGGGGGCAATTCAGTTGGGATTGTGCTGAGGAAAAGTTAGATCCTCTGCATTGCATTTCTGATCCAGAGTAGGGTCCCCTGTGCGTGCTATTTCTTTTTTAAATAATGGAAGGTTCAAGCTACACATTTAACATCTCTCTAGTTTGACACTAAGTAGAGTAAGAAGCACAAGGCAAAATGGTGATGAGATTATGGGGAGGGGGGTGGATAGTGGAGTTCAGCTTTTTCACTTTCCAGAGCTAGCTGGCAATCACTGCTCAATTGCCATTTTTCACTACATTGGGCATCTGTTTTGTGATGCATGAGAATATTGAAAGGAGTAACTATTGAACTGAACCCATCATTTCACAACACAATCAGGAAGGGATACTAAAGCACTGTGCATTCTAAAGAAGGCTCAGCACTCCACTTTATATTCTTATTTCAATTCAAAAGTGATTTAGATCTTTTTTATGATCTAAATCATAAAAAACACGGTACCTATTAATCTACTTGCAATTTCTTGCTTTCGAACTGCTAGGTTGGCAGGTTGGCCTATATATATAGGCTTACCATCTTCCCAGAAATGACTGGGATAGTCCCGGCAACGCCCCTTCGTCCCCCCCGTCCCCCCCCCCGAACTGTCTCTTTGTCTCGGCCTGCCGGCAGCATTGCGGCGGGTCGGAGCTCTTCCGAGACTGTGCTGCCAGCTGCAGCGCGTCTCTGTTTTGATCTCTGTAGTCTCGCGCACCTGCCATTACAATGTGGCCATTACAATGCACCTGGCTGGCTGGGACAAAAACAGCGGCGACACTCTGCACATGCTCAGAGGCACAGAAAAAGGTATTTATTTTACAGTAGACACGCCCACTTCCGGTGGACATGCCCACTTCCGGCGGAAATGACATCACAGTTTTTCCCGTGATGTCACTTCCACCCCCCTTGGGGGTGCTAGAAATCTGGTAAGCCTGTGTGTGTGTGTGTGTGTGTGTGTGTGTGTGTGTGTATATATAAAGAGAGAGAGAGAGAGAGAGAGAGAGAGAGAGAGGAGAACAGTGTAATTATTCAAGATCTACAAATCTGGGGGGATACATAATACAGCTGAGCTAAATATATTAGGTCAGCATTTCCCAAACGTGGTGGGTCACTTCCAAGTAAAACAGCTGTAAACAGGGTTTTTTTAAAAAAAGACCCGAATCACAGAAACTTCCAGTTTCGCGTTGCGACCTGAAGTTGCTGTGAATCGAGGTATTTTTTTACTCTTTACTGCCATTTCAAGTACTGGGAAGCTGCGCAGGTGTCCAGGAGTGGGCGGAGGACCGGCGGGCTGCTAAAATAAGGTACTATGATGCCACCCGGCCCCCACCTCACCCTCCCCTGCAGTGGATTTTATTTAACATGGTTTTTTGTATCCGCTGTGGTTTCAGGAACCAAACCTCCACAGATACAAAGGGTCAACTGCATATCAATAGTTCAATATGTCAAATATATATAATAGAAATAAGGTCAAAATTTGGTCAATGTTGATATTCACATGTGAATGTTAATTATCTCAGATGAATTTTGTAAATTCTATACCTAGAATCTATACCTAGAAGTCCTGGTGGTAGTGAAGTCTTTGGCATCAATTTGCTGGACTGGCATAATGACATAAAATGTTCACAAACATTCCGAACTGCCAAGATGTTTGAAGCATGCCATCTGTGAAGTCTGGGGAAATCGTCAACTTGGCTCTGATTCACACAGGTCTGAGAAAAAGGAGTAGATGTGTGGGGCAGGCTGAAGATTGGCGAGAGGTCCCAGGAGGCAGGGAAGTTAAGAAGCAACGTCCTGAAGAAACAGTCCAGGGTAATTAAAGGAATAAAACAGGAACTTGAGGGAAGCATTGACAAAACCAAAGTACAGCCATTTTCTAAAAGACAGAACCAATGGAATTTGTCCAGCTGAGAAAGGAGTATAGTTTCGTCATCATATGTTCTTCCAGCCCAGGTGTAACATATAATTTTCTGGCTAGGTCTGATTGAGTGGGAATGGGTGTGTGTGGGTGTGTGGGCAGAAGTGTCGCCGGGGGGGGCCCTGGGTGACAAGCCGGGGGGAGTGACAAAGCAACGGGGGGCAACAACCCCACCGTTTTTGCGGCAGGAACAGCAGGCAATGGCGGCAAAGGCGATGATGGGTTTGGCCCACCCTCCCGCCCAGCATCTCCAAAGGGAGTTGCAGCGGCAGTGACATCACTTCCGGTGGTGTCGTCACAGGGGGTTGCACAGCGCTGTGTGTGGGTATGGGGGAACTTGGGTATTTCATGGGGTTAGCTACCAAAAGCTGTTGTCTCTTCTAATCCTCCTAATCTCTCCTAATCACTCCCAAGCAAAGGGAGGAGACAACTGCTTTTTAAAGCCGAAAGCAAAGGAAGGAAGTATCCGCCAGGAAACAGGCTAAGGCGCTGTCTCATCTCCTCCAATGACTCAAAACTGACGTTGCTGCTGCTACAGCAGTTTTTGCCACAGCCTAATTAGCCCATGCAGTATGTGGCTCCATGCTGAAAGAAATACTGTAGCATAACTCCGCCAGCAAGAGGGGAATATGACATCAGAATGTTCACTAATCACCACCTACCCCGCCCACAGTACGATTCCCAATAAGCACCTCAGAAATGCTCATGCTGAAAAATGCAACTAGGTATGTGCAAAATGTCCAGTTTCGCTTGCCTTGTTTTGGTTTGGAACAACTTGCTGATCTTTACTTATCTTTTGTTGAAACCACTCAAATTTCAAAACCCCAAACAGCAGTGTGCTATTTATAGACAACTGTTTATGAACTGCTAAATGAATAAGTACTTGTTTCCTAATAGAAAGAGTCTTTAACCATCTCAAACCATTCACAGATATTCATGCTCACATATCGTAGCGACTGTCTGAAGCCATGTTGAATGAAAATACGTTCTGAAAGCTGTCCTATCCGATTCTCTAAATGTATCTTGTTCACCAAATCCATGTCAAATGATCTAATTATGAAGAGAAAACTTTAGCATATACATAGATTGCTTTATACAGAGAATGTCTGTCTTGCTATAGCATAGTGACTAGTAAGTGCATTTTAAAAACTGCAGAAATCTTAGCACACAGGTTTTCACCAAACTGTTGGACTCTGCAGTGATCCCCAGGGTAGTGCTGAGAGAGGGACCACATTCACCTCTGTGAATCTGTGCATCTTCCTACCCTCTGACTACATCAACACATATACAACACACTCTGTTGTATCTGTATCCTTTTCACCACCAGCAGCAACAGGAATGTAAGGCATCACAATTTAAGGCATCAACAGACCTCGTGCCAAGGAGGGAGGACACCAAAGGGAGGGAACATCTAGGACTGAATGGTGCCTTTCTGCTCCTCTTACTCCTCACATATGCACACTTACTCAAGCCTATTTCTGGGTAGCACCTTGGTTGAGTAAGGGCAGCTGTACAGGCCAATTGCTCTTTAGATTAAAGAAATAGGTTTATTTCATCTTGTCTGGGCCAAAATTCCTTCTCACTTGACTGGCATCTTGCAACTTCACCCATCTGGTCATCTCTCTTTTATCCCATTTTGGGTAGGCTAATTTCAACACTATAATAGGCTGGTTTGAAATTAACAGACTCTCAGATTTCCTGCCTCCAAATCAGGTATGCTGACTGGACCAATGACTAGGAATAAACTAAATCCAATGGGGATTTTGGCCAAAACTAAAAGACGCTTACTCCTTGGAAGGAAAGCTATGGCAAATTTAGATAGCATAATAAAAAGCAGAGATATCACCATGCCAACAAAAGTTCGTATAGTCAGGGCGATGGTGTTCGCAATAGCAATGTATGGTTGCGAGAGTTGGACCATAAGGAAGGCTGAGCACCGAAGAATAGATGCTTTCGAACTGTGGTGCTGGAGAAGACTCCTGAGAGTCCCTTGGACTTCTAGGGGATCAAATCAGTCAATCCTAAATGAAATCAACCCTGACTGTTCCCTGGAAGGACAGGTACTGAGGCTGAAACTCCAATATTTTGGCCACCCAATGCGAAGAGAGGACTCTCTGGAGAAGACTCTGATGCTGGGAAAGATTGAAGGCAAAAGGAGAAGGGGAAGGCAAAGGATGAGATGGTTAGACAGCATCACCAATGCAATGAACATGAAAATGAGCGAACTCAGGAAGATAGTGGAGGATAGGAAGGTCTGGCGGGATATGGTTCATGGGATCACGAAGGGTCGGACGCGACTTAACGACTGAACAACAACAACAACAACAACATTGTTTTCCTGGCAACGCCAGACAGTTAAGAACTTTTGAGGGGAGAACACTATGTGTGATACATGACACAGAGCTCTGGACAGAATGGAGGATGTGATAGGCTGAGTTCTAAGTCCACATCAGTGTGGACACAGTGCCAGGGTCGACCCAAGACGTCTTTGTTCCTGAGACTGTATGACAAATGCCAGCATTTGTCCTCCTTACCTGATGATTGTCCTCCTTACCACTGGCGTCACTGCAGGGGGGCGGAGCTCTAAGTTCCTCCGTGATCCGAGCCTCCGTTACACAGAGGAACGAAGAGCCCCGCCCCCGCGCCTTCCGAACCAGTCAAAGCAATGAAAAAACGCGCAGGGAGTCTCCTGCACATTGTTTTCACTGCTTTGACTGGTTCGGAAGACGCAGGGGTGGGGCGCTTCGTTCCTCCATGTAACGGAGGCTCGGATCACGGAGGAACTTAGAGCTCCGCCCCCTGCAGTGACGCCAGTGCAGTGCTCCTTACCTGATGATTGGCCAGCCTCTTCTCCTTCCACTCTCCAATATTCTCACTCAGCATTCTCCTCCCCTCCACATTTCTTCTTCCTCTCTATCCCCCTGTTCCTTTTCCAATCCAGGGAGTGGAAGGATGAGGAGGACGAGCAGTGCGGGCAAGAAGGTGGACGGAGAAGAGTACACACCCTCAACCTGCTGCCTGATGCGACAGTTTCTGTTGGGCTCATGGATGGGCCAACCCTGCACAATGCTGTCATTTAGGGGAAAGAAGAGGGTCTTCAAGTGCTTGTTCATGACAGACTCTTATACCCAAGAACATTGTGCAAAAATAGTAATGTCTCCTAAGAAAGTGAATAGCTGTGTCACCCAAAATAATTATTTCCTCATTCATCACATTCATAAGCAAGATTTTTTTTCTCTGAATCCAGGGGTCAGTTACTAATTCTCCATACCACATTTTGAGATATAGATATGTATCTGTTCTCTGTAGTTGTGCCTCGGTTATGGAACTCTCTACCTCTTGAACGACAAGGCTTCTGGTGGTTCTAACAACCTTTTTTGTTTCATTCTGCCTTTTTACTGTAATTTTTTTTTTGCTGGTTTCTGTTGCTTTTATTATTGCTGTTTGGTTTTTGTAATATTGTTAGCAGCCTTGGGCACCTTTTGTAATAAAGAGGAAAGGCAGAATATAAATATTTTAGAATAAAAAATAAATCTCATTTTCAGAAGGAAGGCTTGATTGTCATATCTTGTTGGGCAAGAGTTGGGGCACAAGATTAACATACGGCCAGGCTCTGCATAGGCTTACCAGATTTCCAACCGGGACAGAGTGCTAGACCTTTAGGAGAAGGAATGTGGGCAGGTGTAGCTTGTTAAACCTTAGAGCACAGTAATAGGCATGTCTACTCAGAAGCAAGCCCCATTGTGTTCAGTGGGGCTTGCTTCTGAGTAGACATGCCTAGGATTGTGCTCTAAGTTTTAACAAGCTACACCTGCCCACATTCCTTCTCCTAAAGGTCTAGCACTCTGTCCCGGTTGGAGATCTGGTAAGCCGTCTATGCATATGGAAGGATCAGTGGCTGGGGTCATAAGCCAAAACAGGAAATGCCTAAATTATGAAGACAGGAAATGCCTAAATTCTGCCAATGCCCTACATGTGGATGGGATGGTTTCAGGCAAGGTGCAGATACTTGGAGATTTTGAAGCAGGCTTTTCCATGTAAGTGAAGAAAAGATGGGCCTAGTATGAAAAAAAAGCTGTCCTTCTGAATCTGGCTTGTGATTTGAATGCCTCAAACTTTGGTCTGAGTCTGGCCTGAGTGCCACGCCACTCTGGCATTTGCCTTGGGCCAGAGACATGTGTCAGGGCACCCCTAAAATAATAGGACAGCACTTCCAAAATATGCAATGAATTTCATCACCGTTTATAGCTCTGAACGTTGCTGGAAGGAGCTGCCTTACAATAATGATGAAATGCCAATTGAAAATTGCTCTCTGCCCCCTTTGGCTCAGACAAACAGTGAAGCAAAACGGTAAACATAAGCAAGTGAATTTACATTTCCAAAGCAGGAGAGGTGTCAGTAGCAGGCTTGCCTGAAATTTGACAAAAATGCAAAGTACATTTAAAGCAACACTGTCTCCACTATATTCCTTGCAGCATTTTATGGACGGATATTTGATTGATAACAGTAAAAAAAAATACAGTAAAAACAGTAAAAAACAACAATAGTGGTCCAATCAATATTCGTTTTAGAACTTACACAGGAGACCTGCTGAGAATATAACTTTGCCCAGCCATTGAATGAAAGCCTCACATTGTTGCGATTGATGGATTAAATGTTTATAGCTTCAGTGGTTGGTAAAGTCTGGAAGACTTATCTTCTCTTGAATCAAAAGAGAAGCCTTTCCTTAGCATGTTAATATGTATTTTAACATTTGGAAGAAGGTACCAATCTTATGCTGTTTATGAGCCTGTCAGCAATGAGCACATTGAAGACGACAAAATGACTGACAAGCATATTACTCTGCCCATCTTTATCATCTTCCTTGGTGGAAAATAAGTGACAGCTTACCTAATATCTGTCATCCTCCATCAATTACTTGTAAACCATTTGGATACAAAGGTCTAAATTGGATCAAAGCAGACACAGTTCATGAGGCTTGGACATTTTGTTCCATTTTAAATTTTGGGTGTGTTTTCACACACACACACACACACACACACACACACACACACACACACACACACACACCATTATTTATGTTTTAATTTATCACATTTTGTTCTTCTCTTTCTCCAAGGAACTCAGGGTGGCATAAGTTGTTTTTCCCATTTTATATTAGTTGCAACATTGTGAGGTAGGAACCTTGTGAGTCAGGTTTGACTGAGAGATCAGAACTGGCTCTGTCACCCAATGAGATCCGTGATTGAGGCAATAGTTTGTTTTTTTTAAGTATTTCTAGTCACTTACCCATTGGGCATATGGAGTAGCCACACAGTTCTTGCCAATTGGAACAGCATGACTAGATACACCTCTCAAGAAGACACCCTGAAAGATGGGGGGCTAGGTGACCCAAAACACTGAGGGGAAGTATTCATATATGTTTCAGTGATGTTCTTGAGTCCTAGAGGATCTATTTTGGGAATGGTCTCTAAAATGGTTGTACTATGTCCTGGCTTTATTATTACTTTAAAAAAAGAAAAGGCTTACCCTAATGAAACTTGCTGTCTTGGGACAAATGGCAGGGTGGGGAACCTAGTCACTTGAAGCCTCATTGCTCCCAAAGGCTTAACAGCTTAGAATTGACTATGCCAGCAAGAGCCAGGGATGTGGGTCAAGTCTCTGACTCCAAGTTTCGAGTCGTCCCAAATCTCTGGGTCCAAGTCTCAAGTCAAGTCCCAAGTCTTTGCCCCCAAGTCCCAAGTCATTGGTTGCGAGGCCCTATCTATTTAATGGGGAAAACGGGTTTAAACCTGAATAAAATTCGACTTGTCGTAAAAGGCTCGAAGTCTCGAGTAGAGTCTTTCGAGTCTTTTACAATTGCCGAGTCAAGTCCGAGTCGAGTCATTGATGCGACTTGAGACCGACTCAAGTCCGAGTCAATAGACTCAAGTCTACATCACTGGCAAGAGCCTCCTTGGCTCCACAAAGGGGCCAGCAAATGAAGAGCAAGGACCGGACTTAGGACTATCCTGAATCAGGGTAAGGTCACGCAAAAGAGGCAGATGGCTGGAAATTGACTCCTCCTAGCTATCACCTTAGAGGCAAACATCATGCTGCTGGAAAATGGGCACATTACATTATAGCTTCCCCTTTGCAGATTGTTTATTGCTTAAATAAAATTGGTGCCTTTTATTTAAATCCAGTTTTGGGTGTCTCGTGTCTTCATTCCTGAGAAAAGAGGGGCAGCAGCAGCATCTAAACCATCTTTAGAACTAATAACTGCAAGATTGAATTGCAGCAAAACTGTTCAGCAGACAAGTCTCTTGATTTAGCTAATCTGAATGAACTCTAGTGAGTGACAGAGTTGTTATGAATGTGTCAATCACTGGGGAAATGTGTGTTTATGGTCTTTTCGTCCTGGAGCAAGGAGTGATAAAGCTCCTGTTAAATCATGTGGACTGGTGTGCAAGATTTTTAAATGTAACAAATTGAGGGGAGGCAGGAAGGAACCATTGTACATTTAAAGAACAGCCATTAGACATGGCAGAAGAAACATTTTTTTTAACCCAGACAGCATAATGATCACACTCACACCTAAGTAATGTGCCATAGGCATGTATGGTTATATCAGTACATACGGTTAGGCATTACTTTTAATCAAAAATCTCCCTGCAGGGACTGCATTCTCTCATTTGGTATGAATTGTCCACTGACTACTTGCCCGCTTTGTACACTAAATTGATTCTATTATTACATACCTGGTATTTTTTTTTGATACTCAGCATGTAGTCACTTAGATTGCAAATTGATTTAGAAGTTGTACTCATTTGATCTTTTCACTCTAAATTTCTCTTTAATGCTGACATTTAAAACAGACTCCCACTGACATAAATGCTCCTGTTATTTTTGTACTTCCAAAGTTTGTGAGGAGTGGGCCGCGAGCAAAGTGTTCAAAATGGCTTGAGCTTGCAATGAAGCCAAGGGCACTTGGGTACCCAAGAAGGTACACTTGGTTAGAGCTGTGGGAGGGGCTTGTCTATAACAATAGACAGGGCGCCAGCCACTACTGTCTGCCTCAGTAGAGGCTCAGCAGAGGAAGGTACTGTACTTTACCCTAAGTCAGACCACTTGCCCATTCAACTCAGTATTGTCAAAACAGTTCTCCAGGGTATCAGAAGGACGAGGGGTTCTCAAAGTGGTGGGTCGCGACCCACCACTTTTACCAGAAGTGGGTGATATGGGGGGTGGCCAGCAGAGGGATGGCCAGCAGAAATAGCTGTGGTGGTGCTCCAGGATCGTGCCCACCGCTGCCGAAGAAATGCCTTTTCAACGTACTTGATTGTCCTGCCAGCTCCATGAAGGGTCCGGGGGTCTGGCAGGACAACCAGGTAGTTGACAAAAGCATTGTGCTGCCTCTGACATTGCCCAGCCCCTGCAAATACTTACAGGGGAGTATACTCCCCTGTAGGACTTTGAGAAACGCTGAGATGGACATTTATCTCTTCCCTACCCGGCAATTGAACATGGGACCTTTTGCGTGCAAAGTACCGGTATGTGCTTTACCGCTACCTAAATGGAAGTTGGCCTACAGACATCCCTGACCTTCAGCAACCCTTTCATCTAGGTTGCCCTGGTGGGCAATTCATTTTATGAGTGGGTGGGGCACTGTGAGGAGGGGATAGTCAGTTCTCTTTATATGCGAACTCGCTATCTGCGAATTCGCTATTTGCGAGGGGCAGAATTGCCACCTATCTTTCCGTATCCGCAGTCAGTTCTCGTTATCTGAAATCTCATCAGGGCCATTGTTCTCTTAGCTTTTTTTTTCCGCGGGTCTCCACGTTGCTCTGGGAGCAAATTTCCCTGCCTTGCTACATTTACTGTAAAGGGTAATCTGTCTCTTCAGAAGTTACTGAGTATGTGTGTGTCTTCTGTTGAATGTCATTTGCAACACAATGGGAACTGTTTGTGCTCTCTCTGGGCTTCCATGATACTGTACAATATGGTATACAATGTGGTATACTGGATGGTGCCCCCGCTATCACCCAGCTCATAGACTTCAAAGTAAGATTCAGGTTCACTAAGTTCATATAGTACATGGCGAAGAGGGTCCCCTGGAACCTAACCCAATTTTTCCCATATGTTCAATGATTCGGTATCTGTTAATTCGGTATCCACTCGGTTTTCCAAGAACCTAACCCTAGCGGATAATGAGAACTGACTGTATCATGTTTTCATTACCTTCTTTTGTGGTCCACCTGGGCTTCCACATCACATATTAATGTGGTCCAAGGAAACAATCATCTTATAAACAGCTTCAGCTGGAAATTAATCTCCAGACTGAGTTTGAGGCTGCGTTTTGCATTATTACTGGAACAGCCAGTGGGAATGCTTTCCGGCCTGTAGGGCTCTCACTTCTCCAGCAACAAGTACTTCAGCATTATGTTCATTTCATTGCTGTGGTAAGAGACAGCAGTGAGTCTGCTTCCTAGAAGATCTAGACCTTTTAGAATTCTTTGAAAAAGTCAACAGGCATGTGGATGCGGGAGAACCCGTGGATATTATATACCTGGACTTTCAGAAGGCGTTTGACACGGTCCCTCATCAAAGGATCCTGAAAAAACTCCATAGTCAGGGAATAAGAGGGCAGGTCCTCCTATGGATTAGGAACTAGTTGAAGACTAGGAAACAGCGAGTGGGAGTCAATGGGCAATTTTCACAATGGTGAGAGGTGAAAAGCGGTGTGCCCCAAGGATCGGTCTTGGGACCGGTGCTTTTCAACTTGTTCATAAATGACCTGGAGTTGGGGATAAGCAGCAAGGTGGCCAAGTTTGCGGATGACACTAAACTTTTCTGGGTGGTGAAGTCCACCCAAGATTGTGAAGAGCTCCAGAAGGATCTCTCCAAACTGGGAGAATGGGCAGCAAAATGGCAGATGGGCCTCAATGTAAGTAAGTGCAAAGTAATGCACATTGGGGCAAGAAAACAAAACTTCACATACACGCTAATGGGTTCTGAGCTGTCTGTGACTGATCAGGAAAGGGATCTTGGGGTTCTGGTGGACAGGTCAATGAAAGTGTTGACCCAGTGTGCGGCGGCTGTGAAGAAGGCCAATTCCATGCTTGGGATCACTAAAAAAGGGATTGAGAATAAAATGGCCAATATTATTATGCCGTTGTACAAATCGATGGTAAGGCCGCATCTGGAGTATTGCGTCCAGTTCTGGTCACCGCATCTCAAAAAGGATATAGTGGAACTGGAAAAGGTGCAGAAGAGAGCGACCAAAATTATTAGTCAGCTTGGGCATCTCCCTTATGAGGAAAGGCTACAGCGTTTGGGGCTCTTCAGTCTAGAAAAAAGGCGGTTGAGGGGGGACATGATTGAGATGTATAAAATTATGCATGGGATGGAGAGAGTGGATAGAGATAAGATTTTTTCCCTCACACACAACACTAGAACTAGGGGACATCCACTCAAATTGAGTGGAGGGAGTATTAAAACAGACAAAAGAAAATATTTCTTTACCCAGCGTGTAACTGGTTTGTGGAACTCCTTGCCACAGGAGGTGGTGATGGCACCTGGCCTAGATGCCTTTAAAAGGGGATTGGACAGATTTATGGAGGAAAAGTCCATCACAGCTTACAAGCCATGATGGGGATAAGCAACCTCCTGGTTGTAGGAGTAGGTTTTCTTTGTGCCAGGTGCAAGGGAGTGGCGACTGGACACAGGTATCTTGTTGTCTTGTGCTCCCTGAGGCATATGGTGGGGCCACTGTGTGATACAGGAAGCTGGACTAGATGGGCCTTTGGCCTGATCCAGCAGGGCTCTTCTTATGTTCTTATCTAGCATTAAAGAAACAGCTTACATTGGTCCAAGATAAAGAGTAATTTCTCCTGCCCTTGTAAACAGAAACTGCTGAGCCACACGTGTTCTGTTTGGGCTGCAGGTACAAAGCAAGGTGGAATTGTACGTTCTCACACTTCCATCAGTTTCGTTCTTTATTTTTTTTTTATTAATTATTTATTCGGCGCCATTTTCTTACACTTTAAAAGTACTTTTACATACTTGCTTACTTTTTTTTTAAAGCCGTCTGCTGCCGCTGCTTGCCACCACTGCTGCCTCCCATTTTCTGCTCGTCCCCACATACCGTCACCACTTGCCAGCCGGCCCGCTGCATCTCAGTGCCGACCGGGATTGAAATGCCGCCCGCCTCGCCTGAAATGCCGTGCGCCTGCGAAGCGCCGTGTGAAGCTTCCAGCCGCGCCGTGAGCCTTAATTAATTATATTATTTTGTTTGTCGTTGTATTGATTTGTTTTTTTAATTGTAAGCCTCCCTGAATCCTTGCTGAGATGAACAAGATAGAATTTTATTTTAATAAATGAATGAACAAATGTCTAGAAAAACGTATCTGCCCATTTTTATGCTTGTATCACACAAGGACCAAATCTTGCAACTCTCCTCGGCACTAAGTGTAACCCTTCGATTAGCACAATGGAGTTTCTTTCTCCACTGATCATGTGTGTCTCATTTCAGGGCTCAGTTTGAAACACCCTGAGTTTCAAGAACAGATATAGAAAAAATCTGTTTCCAGTTCCTGCCAACAGCAAAAGCTAGATTTAAGTCTGCCTTTCTGTCTCTTAAAGCTATTTTTAAATAATTTGTCCAGATGTACACATTATTCAAAATCTGTATGATTCCCCACAAGGCATTATGCTAAAATGAGATTTTTATTCCATATTATACTCTTGTATGTGTTAACCAAAACACGTTCACGGTTACGGGCTGAATATGTCATTCATGAATAACACTGGAAGTCTATGTTTGACATTAATAAGTATATTTCTCTGGAAATATACTAGTATACAGTAAAGCAGCAACAAACTAGGATGAGAAAAGGTCAACTCTGATGTGCTGGAAACAAAAGCCTCATGGCTCTCCATCAGATCTGAGTGTGCTGTGCATTTTCCGCAAAGTTCAAGGTTATCGTGACCCTATTTCTCCTTTCATTTTCAATAAATCTCAGGCTCCCTTGGGAATATCACCAAGTACTTTGAAGAACTCCTGTGATCAGCATAAGTTTGTCATTATGTCTCAGCTGTTCGTAAATTATTTAATTCTGTAGTGCCACGAGGGTACTTGGCACTTCACCCACATAAACAGTCCCCTCTGACAGCCATGTTCCCTAGCAATGCGCTAATGAAGTCTCTACCAACATACATACATACCGTATTGTCCCAAGTATAGGACGCTCCTGATTATAAGTCGCACCCTTAAAGTTTGGTGCTATTTTTTAAAGAATACATTTTTAACTTTTTTTTAACTTAAATATACACATTAGTAGAACAGTACAGCTTTAGTACAGTTAAAGGCATAGGCACCCGGTCCCTTATTGAATCTGGGCACTCTAGCATTAGTAGCCTTCCCAGATCTAAAGGGGGACAGAGTGCCTACCTTTTAACCTTTGGAATTTGGGCAGGTGTAGGTTGTTGCACCCTTCCATGATGATGAGCTGCACCTGCCCAAATTTCAATGAACAGCACAATCCTATGCATATCTACTCAGAAGTAAGTCCCATTGCATTCAAAGGGGCTTACTCCCAGGAAAGTGTGCATAGGATTGCAGCCTAAAGGTAGGCACTCTGTCCCCCTTTGGATATGGTAAGCCTATGCAGGAGCTCTTGCTCTCAACTTTCAAACTGTACTCTCAACTTTTAAACTGCAAGATCGATAAATATCTTAGTTTCCAGAGTCCTGGGTTGAAACTTAAGGGTTAATTTTTTCAAATGCTTCCAGAGGCTGCTGAGAGATAATGATCTCTCATGGTATTCAGCCATTTAGCAAGTGATTAAGAACTGCAAGGAAAGGCTTGAAAACACAGTGCTTTGCAGTTTAAAAAAAGAGAGAGGGAAAAAAAGCCCCGTTTTACCTTTGAAAAGAGACTTGGAGAGGCTTGGTTTGAAAGCGCTTTGCATAAAACACTAGGCAGAAAGGCTAGACTTTGATTGTATGGCGCACCCCCTACTTTAAAGACTTGCCTTAGGGGATAAAAGTGAATCTTATACTCGAGCAAATACGGTACATACATACATACATACATTTGTTGTTCAGTCGTTAAGTCGCGTCCGACCCTTCGTGATCCCATGAACCATATCCCGCCAGACCTTCCTATCCTCCACTATCTTCCTGAGTTCGCTCATTTTCATGTTCGTTGCATTGGTGATGCTGTCTAACCATCTCATCCTTTGCCTTCCCCTTCTCCTTTTGCCTTCAATCTTTCCCAGCATCAGAGTCTTCTCCAGAGAGTCCTCTCTTCGCATTGGGTGGCCAAAATATTGGAGTTTCAGCCTCAGTACCTGTCCTTCCAGGGAACAGTCAGGGTTGATTTCATTTAGGATTGACTGGTTTGATCTCCTAGCAGTCCAAGGGACTCTCAGGAGTCTTCTCCAGCAACACAGTTCGAAAGCATCTATTCTTCAGCGCTCAGCCTTCCTTATGGTCCAATTCTCGCAACCATACATTGCTGTTGGGAACACCATCGCCCTGACTATTTATTGCAGTCACAGATCAGCTCTACCAACAAATCACACCTGCTAGTTAGGTGCCAGTTTTCCCAAATGTGGGCCTGTTCCTCCAGGTGTGTGCTTGTTTTTTTCTCAGGTGGCTGGGGAGCAAAAATTAATTTCAGATCACTTTTAGGTGACCATTGGGCTCCACCCTTTTACTTCTGGGCCTCATCCTGGTTCCAAATTCTCCCTCCCCCCATTTTTCAATGGTTGGCAGCAGAATCAGCTTCAGCAAAAGGCCTGCGAAGTCCCCAATGGTATACTACCCCCAGTTACCTCCCCATGGAGCCCAGGACTAGCATCCATGGCCGCCACCTGTTCCCCACTGCCTCCTGGTAAATCTCCCCATTGGGCCCTGGAGTCCTGGCTGCTTTATCACGGAATGGGGGTAGGAGGAACACTGGCAGGATTTGTAAGGTGGCACTGGAAATCCTCCTCTTCGTCCTTCAATGAGGATGCTTACTGGAAGGCAATGGGGACCAGGCAGCAGCAATGGACTCTCGCTTTCAATCCCTGGTCCTATTAATTTAACAGTGTCCAGATACTCCATTCCCTGACACAGGGTCAGGGGACAGGACATCTGGCAATCACAAAATGGCACTAGGGCACGGCTGCCATTTGTGTGTCGTCGTTCCCCCCCCCCCCCACAATCATGTGATAAGCATGCCTGTGGACTCTGACTTGAAATGATAGCGGCAGACCCTCATTGTCTCAAGGGTTTGTTGGGAACAGGTGTGGACTCTTGTGTGGGCATGGTCTCCTGGCATGTGTGCCACCTGTGGAGTCACCTCTGCTTGGCAATCCTATCATCAGGCCCTATCTGAGAAATATCAGGGTTTTAGATGCATTCAGCCTGGCAACGCTGCTCCTAGTCCAGACCAATGATGGCAAGTTGATCAGGTATCACAGAACAGTTTTCCACAAGCACCTAAACGTTGCTGTACCACAGAGCCATGGCTCCGCCCCCTATCATTGAGTTACATCTTGGAGAGCCTTGTTTACAAAGCAGAAAACCATGGTTTCCTGTTATGTCTGAACCAGGCCACTATGGCAGGATCATATATGATGGCTTTAAATGCAGTCATTTATTGGCCTGTTTTTATGGCCCAATCCTATCTAGCACTAGCGCCAATGGAATATTCCACCAGCTCAGGCTGCCACAAAGAAGCCGTAAAGTGGCAGCGCTAGCAGCCGGCACACTGACAGGATGTCAGGAGGCCCACTGAAGTAGGTAAGCCACTGGGTTGAAGGGAGTGGAATGGGGCAGGGGAGGGGGTGGAATGGGGAGAAGAGATGGGGCGGTGATGGGCGGATAGGGCCCAGCAGGGGGGCAGGTTCGGCGGCAGCAGTGCACTCCAAATCCAAACCCCCTTTCCAGGCTGGATTCACCTGCATGGAGCAACGCAGACTTGCGCCAGTGGTATCACTGGTGCAGGTTCAATTTGTCCCATAGCGGTTTCTGGGACTCACCCTGGTGCAAGGGGACAAATGTCCCCTTACCCCGAGGAGAACTCCAGAAGCTGAAAATCCCCCGCCTGACGCAGCAGAAGCTGCGCCACTGCCGCTGCATTGCGGCACAGGGATTTAGGTACAATTGTGCTGTTAGACTGTGTGTTGCTTTTATTGTTGTGAGCTGACTGAAGCCAATACTTTGATTTGGGTGGCATGGGGTATATTATTAAATAAATGAAATGAAGTACTTTCAGAGTTTGCTTTAAGATATGCCATAATCCGACAGCAAGATGAAAGTTCCCCCCCTCTCAGTAAGTCAACTTTTAAAAATAAAGAGCTGGCCAACTAGCAGTTGCCAGCAGCAGCAGCAGCAACCTTCCATGACTCAGAAAGGATCTGCTTCTAGCTCTATTGTCAGATGACCTCAGAATCCAGAATTTTAAAAAATCTCTCAGGGTGTTTTGTTCTGTGCTATCAAAGGTCAAATATCTGCAGGCTTCTCATCACTGTAAGTCCTTTTTCCTAAAACATGACAAATGCTGAAACGTCCTATCAAAATGTAAGTTTCTATTCCCCCACCACCACCACCATGCTGCTCTATGTCAAAATGCTAAGGTTAAGGTCAGACTTGCTTGAAGTAGATCGGCACAGCTCTGCTAGCAATGATTTGCACACATACATAGGCCCTGCTGCATGAAGGCTGCCAAAATCTGTTTGCGATTAAATATCCAACTTGAAATTGCTTGATCGTTTCAACAGCTAAAGTAAATACTGCAGCATCACCTACAGTGATGATCATTTTGATCATCCTGTCTCAAACAATGGGAGGATCAGAACAGCCTTTATAAGGTCAATTCTCTCTCTCTCTCTCTCTCTCTCTCTCTCTCTCTCTCTCTCTCTCTCTCTCTCTCTGCTCTAAGGGAGAGCTTTCACTGCACATGTGTAGTGACTTTATAAAGAGAGCCTAGAGCTGCATTGCTCACCCATCCACAGGGTACTTCTCAGCTTTCATCCTACTGGGCTTCTGGTGCAAATACACCCCCTACAGGAGAGGAGAAATTGCAGAAGGACGAAGAAAGGTAGAATATTTTCTTTCATAATTCCCCCCCCAAAAAACGTTCCTCTCTCATACAGACACACATATAGATGCATTGACTAAGAGTTCATTGACATATAAAACTGGGGTGAAATAGTCTTCTTTCAACCCCTCTTCCTCTCAACCCTGTTCTCTACCCCACTCTTTCCATGCCCCTCCATCATCTGCACTAAGGTTGACTGGGTTGGCAAATAAAACATAGACAAGAGGGACCTGCAACAAAATGTTGCATCTACCCAAAGGCTGGGGGCTCAAACAAGCCAATTTTGTCCTCCCTCTTCCATTTACTGTTGTTATTTTTTTCCAGCTGCCACTCTTGGAGTCTTTCCGGGGGGGGGGGGGATGTTCCTTTATCTTTGCTTCTAATTTACAATGTACAGTACCTATTTTTTCATACCAAGGCAGTTCCCTTAACATGCAGAAACCACTTCTTTATTTTGGAGTGGTCCCAGTTTGCTTGCAAACTGATTGGCACTTCAACCACCTGAGATCGCTGAGTGTATAGATCTCAGTCTGCTAGCACCTTAGTTTTTCATCTCCCATCAGATGTCAGGCTCTCTTTCTCCACCCCACCCCCAAAATGAAAACAGCTCCATGCAGAGGCGTCACTGTAGCGTGGCCCGCGGGGCTGAGGGCCCCGGGTGACGTGCGCAGAAGGGTGACGCGCGCGCGCATCACCTCCCCTGCGCGCGTCACCAGGAGGCTCCGCACATCACCTGGGAGCCTCCTAGGCCGGTAGAAGGGCTCTGACCGTCCTCCCGGGCCTGCGCTCCTGGGCCTTCTGAGGAAGCCTCGCTGCGCGAATGTTATTTATAATGTGTTTAGAGAATGTGCAGACCGTTCCTGAGGGAAAAGGACCGTTCCCTTTTCCTCAGAAGGCCCAGGACAGCCAGCCGGGGAAGATGTCCCTGAGCCGGCTGCAATGATTGAGGGGGCGCCGGGAGCGGCGGCCCATTGGGTGACCCCCCCAAAATCGCGGCGCAGCCATGATTAGTAAAGGGTGTGTGTCCCGGGGGGAGGGGTCACTAGGGTGACGCGTGCGCCCGGCCCCAGGGCAGCGCGCGCCCTAGTGACATCTCTGGCTCCATGAGTGCCCCTAAAGACTCGTGGGAGCCAACATTCTGCTGTGCCATACATCCACAACTTGAAATGCAGAATATTATTGTCATTCATTCTGATCCCTGGAAGCACTCCCTTGAATGTACAGTATATACAGTACTCCCCCCATATCCGCTGGGGATATGTTCCAGGCCCCTCTGTGGATACTTGAAATCGTGGATAGGAGCAAACACCCCCTCCATGGTTTCCTGAGGGCCCCCCGCCCTGCCTCCCCTGCGGGCAGGTGTTCCTCCCCCAGCTCTTATTTTTCTTTCAGCAAGCTTTGTTTCTTCCTTAAACAAACAGAGAAGCAGCCTCCATTGCAGGCAAGTAGAACGAGACTAAGTCTTAGAGAGGCTCTGCAAGGTTTCTGTTAACCTTGCAGAGCCTCTCTAGGACTTCTCCTTCTACTTGCCTGCAACAAGCAGCCAGAGGCTGCTTCTCCTGTTTGTTTAAGGAAGAAATGGAGCTTACTGGGGAAAAAAGTAACAGCTGGGGGGGGGGGTCCCCACGATCTGTGGATAACTGAAACCGTGGATAGCGAATCTGTGGATACGGGGGCCCACCTGTACATGTTTCCCTTGATGTTTACTTCATTGTTTTACATATTAAATGTTATGCTTGAAGCCCCACTATAATCATGCAGGAATCTGTGGCTAGTTTTACACACGTGCGCATGCGTGCACACACACACATACACACACGCGCAGAGAGAGAGAGAGAGAGAGAGAGAGAGAGAGAGAGAGAGAGAGAGAGAGAGAGAGAGAGAGAGAGAGAGAGATGGTTTTCTAAGAATAAAAATGTCATTTTTAAGTATTAGTATACAGTACAATCAGGTGTCAAAAGAGACTACAGCCTCCTCCAGAAGCCCAGCTTTTCTAAAAGTATGCTCTGGATATTGATGGAAGGAAAGGATGTCAACCAGAGTATTCTTCGTCTATCTCTGTCCACGACAGTAGCGTTTCCTGGTGCCATTCACTCTGTAAGGAAGAGTTCACCAATTATTTTCTTTATACAGATTATTGTGTGGGCAGCTCGAAGATCTCACTTTTCTAGGGTCTTAAATGAAAATTGCCTAGTGATATCAACCAGAACAGTTTATCAATATTGATAAATATTGATAATCCATATATTGATGATTGATATATATTGATATCACCCCAGCTAGTTACCTTGAGTCTCTTTGGTAGGCAGGGTATAAACTTTTTAAAATAGATAATTCCATAAACCTTTAATGATCATTTGAAGGATACAAACTAAAATCAAAACTATAAATACATACAAAACAACTATACAGTACATTTAAGAAATAAGTGTTCCTTCCAGAAAAGTGTGCAAATATGGGAGGATGTGACATGACACTCAGTGGGAGAGCCACATGGCTAAGACGCTCCAGATTCTGACTGATTACTAGAAGCCTGTAATGCATCCCATATAAGTCTTTTGGAACCAAAAAGCACTTCATCTAGACTATCAGCGCAATCCTATCCAACTTACACCACCGGTGTAACCAGCCGGGCAGGGCGGGAGGCTTTCTGGCATTTCTTCAATGGCGATTGCTACCACACAGCAGCTGCCATGGAACACCCCTGTGTTTTTTGCCTCCCCAGGAACGTCCACTACCACCTACCTTCCTGGGAGCACCCCTGGGCCTGCAGTCTGGTTGCCCCATGGTCGTCTGCCTCGATGCTGCCAGAGGTCCTGGAGCCTGCCCTGCAACCCTCCTCAGCTGCCGGCGCTGCTGCTACTCCACCTCCCTGGCTGCCTACTTGCTGTCCCTCCCCTTTCCATGGTGCAGGCTGTGGTTCCACAGGGGAAGGGCCTGCATCCCCTGGTCCATGGGGCACGCCTGCTGCTGCTGCTGCTGCTGATGTGGTCCGAGTGGCCGCTGTGACTACCCCTGGCAGCCTCGCCTGGCCATCTCTGCCACTGTTCCAGAACAATAAAGATGCCCCTGGAAACACATGTCCCCAATGTTACACAAGCACTGCCCCCCACACACAGAGACAGTCCCCAGCACACAAGCCCCTGCATGAATCCCAGCCAGGGCCTGCCACAGCCAGCCCAGGGAGACCACAGCAGGGGGGCTGCCAGACCCTCAGGGCTCAGAGGGGAGTGGGGAGTTGGGGGGCCTCTCAGGCAGGCAAACACTGACAAGCGACATGGCGCATGTCCGCCACGTCCGTGAAGAGCCCTTTTGGCAACCGGGGCTCTCACCCGCCCTCGGTCCGCCCATCAACGGCGTCCGTTTCCGCCCACGGTCCGCCCGTCACTGGCGTCCATTTCCGCCCATCACCGGCGTCCGTTCTGCCCAAGGTCCGTCTGCATAAGAGGCACCCGTTCCTGCATTGCCTCCATCTGCAAAGTGACCCCTGTGTCCCTATTGGTCTCTGCAGACCCCTCTCCCTGTATCCCTCTCCCACCAGCCTTGTTGTCTGTCTGTTTCTGACCCACCCATGCCCCTCCCCAGTACCCACTGTCTGCCTGTCTGTCTGCCTCCCCTCCCACTCCCTGATGATGGAAGCTGGCCACCCCCCACCCCGCCAGAGCGCCTGCCGCGACGTGCTGACGTTGCCCCATCTGGGGGCGTGATGAGCTGCGTGAGCCCTTCCCGCTCGCAGTAGACAAGCCCAAGGCATCTCTCGGTCTTGGCCAGGGCACGGAGCAGAAGGTATGCCGGGATACCTTCTTTGTGGGCATTGCCACGGCCCTGGAGGCCCAGGGCTTCAGGCAGCGCACGGGCATGTCATGGCAGAGGCGGTTCCAGACTTCATGAGACCCCCCTTGTGCTTGCCGTTCCCACCCCCTCCTTCCCTTCTCTCCCCCGCTCACCCCCCCATGACTCCCACGTGCAGCCTCACCGTGGCTTGGGGGTGGCATCGCCTTCTGCAGGAGGGAGGGCAGTGGCACTCCTCCCTGCAGCAGGTGGCTAATGCCCAGGGTGCCCTGGGGCAGCTGGCACTGGCACAACCTCTGCCCTTCAGCTGACTGTCGCACGCCCAGTGCCTGCAGGCCCACCTGTGGCTGCCCATCTGCTGCGAACGCTGCAGCAGCTGTGGTAGGTACACACAGACGAGCTCAGGAGGGGGCTCTTCGCTTCCACAAGACTGATACCTCCCCACAGGGGCCTGCCTGCCTCTGTGGTAAGTGTTGCCTCGATCCTGGCCCACTGCTCTTGCCTCCCGCCTAACTCAGGCACAGTTGCAGCCTAACTCAGCCCTATTTGGGGCCTCAACTGTGCCTCAACTGTGCCTCAATTGTGCCTGTGTTGGGCTGGACTGGGGCCTAGATGTTCTAGAACAGGGGTTCTCAACCCTTTCCTGGCTGAGTACCACCTCCAGCGCCACTATCCTGCTGTGTACCACCGCACTGGTGACTGGTGATGACATTATTGCCAGACACCAGTTACTTCTGAGTTTTCACGTTTTTGGACTCTGGGCAGATGGGAGGGCCCTTCTCAGCATTCCCGAGAGGCTCGGCCAAAGGTCAACTAATTATCACTGGAAGTCAGCACATATGCCTTGATGTTACTTCCGGTCAGAGGCGATGCAGAATGGGGCGCGGTGGTGCGGTGGGCCCCAAGGCGTAGGGCGCTGAGGCTGGGGCGTGGGGTGTAGGCCTCCTTAAGTTTCGTTTTATTTTTTGGGTTTTTTCCATTTTTTATCCATTTTTAACTATTTCGTGGGCAGCTGCCGCCCCCCCCCCCGCTGCTTCCCAGGGCGGCAGCTGAATCGTGTGCCCCCCCCCCAGGGTGTGTGTGTGCTTTTGGGGTACTTAGCTTGTCTCGGCCGGGCAGCAGGCAGCATTTTCCCGTATCGGCGGCATCCATCTTGAATGGGCAGGACTCTCTAGGAATCTCTCTCCGTGTCGTTGGTCTCACTGTCATAGAGCCCTAGACAGGCCAGCGAGATGGAGAGAGATTCCTAGAGAGTCCCGCCCATTCAAGATGGATGCCGCCGATCCGGGAAAATGCTGCCTGCTGCCCGGCTGAGACAAGCTAAGTACCCCAAAAGCACACACACACCCTGGGGGGGGCACACAACGCAGCTGCTGCCCTGGGAAGCAGCGGGGGGGCAGAAGCTGCCCGCGAAAGTTTAAAAAGAAACAGAAAACCCCCCGAAAAAGTGAAAAAAAACCCCAAAAGCGAAAAAAAAAACCGGATGGCCGTGCCAAAACGTGTTATGGTGACATAAAGGGGGGTGTCAAAAAGGGGAGCATAAGGGGGTGTAACGTAAGGGGCCCGCACCGGGTACCAAATAGTCTGGCTCCCCCTCTGCTTCCGGTAGCTAGCAGAGTACTTCTGGTACCCAGAGAAGTCATATCAAGGTTTTTGCTTTATTTTCCACTTGCCTTTGAGCATCCTGGTAAACCTTTGCCACTGCCCATTTTTTCTTCTTTTGCTAGTTAACCAGTTTTAACTAGTTGTCTTGTTTTTACCCCTTGCATTTTCCCCTCAATTGTTTTGCTTTTTCCTTTTTTTTTTAAAGATACCTCTTTTACTTTACAGGTTCCCTGCCTGGTCTCAGTTAATTCAGGAGACAGGGGGTTGTCCTGTGTATCAGATTCTCCACATTCGTCTCTACGGGTTAGTTTTAAGGAACTGTTGGAGGAGCCATCTGTTAACCTGGGAGAGATGTTTTCCCAATGTGGCTTCTTTCTATCTGGGCTTACTAGCATTGGGTGGCAGCAGCAATGACTACCTCTCCCCAACACATTCTCAGTTTACCCAACAAAGAAGGTGATAATAATAATTATTATTAATACCTCAGGAAGTGGGGTATTAGTTGCTAACCACCATGCACTGGGCCCTATATTGCCCTCTATCCTCCCTTAAAGTAGTGCTTAACGCTTCCTTCACTGGCCATTTTTCTGCTCAACTCTTCCCTCCCGCCATCGAGCATTTGGAGCTCCAGCTGTGTGTTCAACCTAACAAAAACACATCTGCGGCCCTGTAACATTCAGCATCACAGGGACACATTTTCTTTTACCCTGAAATCAGATGACTTCTGATTCTGGCTTAGGTTTTGTGCTGGAAGCTGCTGCCAGTGTCCTTGAAGCAACAAATGTTTACGTATTCAACATGTTGCCTGCTATCCTCTTATCCCTTACAAAACCAAGCCAAGTTCATAATGTAAAAGAATGTTTTCGAAAGGCAGGCATGAAAAATCAACACACACAGGCCACTATGATGACAATCTAGAATACGGACTCTGTCTTGAAAATTGATGAATAACCTCAGGAACACACTTCACATGGCAAGGGTACTTTCTACATACACAAAGATTTTACAGCAGCAAGCATCACAGTGTATGAAACACAAGAGTTCAGGACAAAGCAAAGGAAAAAAACTTCTTCACACAAGCATTATTAACCTATAGAATTCAGCATCTTAAGATCAGGCAATGGCAAATAATTTAGGAGGCTTTAGAAAATGGTTAAATACATTCAGGGAGAAAAAGACTCTGTATTTGTTCTTTTATTCCATGCCTATGTGACATGGAAATTGTTCTCTGTTTTCCTTGGTTTGCTAAGTTCCATTGTGTTCAATGGGGCTTACGCCCAGGAAAGTGTGTATAGGATTGCAGTCTTACAGCGCATTCCTATGCCTGTCTACTCACTTCTGAGTAGACAGGCCTGTGTATGCTAAAAGTCCCATTTATTGCAATGGAACTTACTCCCTGATAAGTGTGTATAGGATTGCAGCCGGGCAGCCCACTCCTCTCCAGCACTGGTGCAGCGTGGGCGCCAGGCCCATGCTGTATCCTGTGCTGGAGAGGAGTGGGCTGGGGGTCTCCTTGGAGTAAGGGGACATTCATCCCCCTATCCTAACACCCCAGCCTCCGCTATGGGGATGTGCGGGTCAGCACCACCTAATTCGGCGGTGTTGAACCAAGAAGTCCTAGGTCTGGCCTGAAGGCCTGTACTACCTCTGGACAATTAAATGTAGGCTTACCAGATCTAGCCAGATCACAGAGTGCTAGACCTTTAGGAGAAGGAATGGGGGCAGGTGTAGCTTGTTAAGTCCTAGAGCACAATCCTAGGCATGTCTACTCAGAAGCAAGCTCCATTGTGTTCAGTGGGGCTTGCTTCTGAGTAGAGATGCCTAGGATTGTGCTCTAGGACTTAACAAGCTACACCTGCCCACATTCCTTCTCCTAAAGGTCTAGCACTCTGTCCCGGTTGGAGATCTGGTAAGCCTAGTTAAATGAGACCCTAGTCCTAAAAGTCGATCATTTAGTAACTGCTTAATTTTTTTCTAAATAAACTGACTTTTTATGCCATGCCACCCCAAGTAAAACACAATGTTCAATTAAAAGTTACCAACGGTCCATGAGTATTCAGGATGGTTTCAGTTAATCTTGTCAAGTCTATTCTGTCGCTCCAAAAACCACTCAAAAGAAGGCAATTCTCTGAAATAACTATAATTTAAATGGAAGCTAACATGAAGCAGAAAAATGGCTGAAAACACAGCTATCTATACCTTTTGGCGTCCAATTGGGCTGTCAACGCAACAACAGATGGATTACTTCCATGCAGATGTTCAGCGCGGCACTTATTTAGAGACAAACTATGCACAACAGAATTATGAAATGTGTCACTATAGCCTGAAGGTAGCATCTGTTGAAATTATTGGGTGTCTCATTTATAATTCATCTGAAACAGACTCTCATTGTTCCTGATGTACACAATGAAGTCCACATAGTCATTATATATTTATTTGCATCTGGGAATTAAAAAAAAATATTTCCATCACAAACAACTTGCCCTGACTAGTCTAAAGCACCAGAGGTAATTGCCAACTCCTCATGGAAACTTTCCTCCTCTTCTGTTTACCCTTTCTACACAAACCTTTGTGAATTAAAATTAGGCACAGGCAAATTTCTTCAGGAATGATCCTTGTAGTTGGGTCATTTCTGAATCAGAGTCCACTTATAGGCTCGTAACTAGATCTGCTACACCAGCTTGCAATTATGTTATCTATATCCACTAAGGCCTGCACAATGTCCTTCTTCCATGTGGGAAGGAGACTATCCATTCCTTTACCATGACTTCATTATTCCTAGGCCTAGTGAAATCTATCCAAAGAGAAAGTTCCAGATCCATCCATTTTGGATATTTTCCAGAGTCCAGGCAGCCACTGTATCAGGAATCTAGAAATGGCCCAATGGAACTGAAGACCAACATTTGCTAGAAGAATCTCATTAATTCATGACATCTCAAATAAAATTAAATTACCACTCCATCTTGGCAGGCCAGCAATGACCAAAAGACCATAAATGTTTGGTCTCTACCATGGCATCACTACAGAGGTGCGGGGAATGATGCACATTTGCGGGATAACAGTTTTCGCTCTATTCTAATTTATTTATTTAAATACATTTGCAACCTACATTTTCATTTTGTGCATATTAAACAACTGACAGCTCAATCCTAGGTGCGCCTCCCAATGGAGTAAGCGCCAGTCGCAAAAGCTTTCCCAACAGCGTGCTGACAGGCGCACTGCCGGGATGCCGGTGGGAAAGCCTCTGCCTTCCCAGATGTGCCGGAGGATGTCCAGATGCGTGCCGGGAAAGGTAATCCAGCGGGAAGGCGGGGGAGGGTGGAATGGGGGTGGGGATAGGGCAAAACTGGGCGGGAGGGGGACTTAATGGGGGATAAGGAGGCAGCAGGAGGGAAGGCCCGCACTGGATCCTATCCCCCTGTCCCTTTTCTCTCTTCGGATTTACACTAGCAAAATTGCTAGCATAGGTTCCCGAGGAGACCCATTGCGGGCCATGAGGCTTATGCAGGGGTAAGGGGATTAAACATCCCCTTTCCCTGTAGAAGCCTCCCTGTCCCGTCCCCCCGCACAAGACTCGGTGCCTGCCATTTTGGTGCCGCTGCATCGGCGAGGAGGTGAAAAGATTGGGCTCTGAGCCAAGTTGACTTCTGTAACTGTCATATAACCCACTGGTCCTCACCGAGCAGGTTGCAACCTCTGCGTAGACTCGACGAAATGAGAAGCTGGGATTTAATTCATCCTTGTGTTAATATCCGGATAACAGCAGGATCACCTCTCCCCTTATACTATGTACTGACTGCAGGACTGTGACTGTGATTTTGTTAGAGGTATTATTATACAAGGTCAGCAACCTTTTTCGTTGCCTTAGCCAAGTCATTATGCATGAAACAGCCTTGGGAGTAGGCTTATCTCTCACAGGTTAAGGACATATTTCAAGATACCTTTTCATTTGAGTTCTTCTACTGGTCTGCAGGAGCTTATTTATCAAAATAACTGTGGCAGGTTTTATTCTTTGGTTGTTGTTGTTGTTGTTGTTGTTGTTGTTGTTGTTGTTATTTACATTTTTAAGAATCTACTTTAAAATTGTATTTTATTAGTTCTGGACATGGAATAAGGTAAAGCAGTAGAAAGATTGCTACATGGATATTTCTTAGGACCTGACAAGTACAACCTGAATCTAAAAGGCATACGCAAGTAAATAGGGTCAAATAGTTGGATGTTCAGTCACCTGTGTATGAACTATAATTGACGGAGGTGAGGGGGATGGTAGCGAGGAATAGGGCCTTCTCGGCGGTTGCACCCCAACTATGGAATTCCCTCCCCCTGGAATTAAGAACAGCTCCCTCTTTAGAAACCTTTTGGTGGGGCCTCAAGATGTTTTTATTCAGGTTGGCGTTCGATGGCTGACATGGTGGGCTGGCTTTTTTAATTAATGTAATCATAAGGTGACCCACTGGGGTTTGTTTATTTTAATTGTTTTAATTCCCTATTTTGATTATTTTTAATGTATTAAATACAATAGTCCCTGTTGTCAGGGACCTCCGGGAGGTAGACGCGGGAGGACGTGGAGTGATCCTTGGCTCCGCCCGGCGTGGGTACGGGCTGGCCCGGACAGATGTATTAAACACATTGACATGGACTATTTCAAATTGGTGGCATTTTTATATAGTATTTGATGTGTTGCTGACCCAAACCTTAAGATGACCTGAAAAACCTAGCATGACTAGAAGAGCCCACATTTTTTAGGTTTTCTGCTCTCTGGTTTCTTCCAGTTAATCCATTCAACCCTCATCAATCTAAGCATTTGACTGCAATCTACAAGCCGCATAGATGCTAACTAGCAGCCCAATCCTCTCTAGCAGGACTTGGCGGCGGTGCACATAAAGTGTCCACCGCACCCTAACCAGGGTTGGGCCTGCCCCAGTGCAGCCAGAGGCCTCCTCGGGGTAAAGGAACATTTGTCCCTTTACCCCAAGTAATGCGCCAGCCGCCCTGATGGGGCTACTCGGATGTGCGCCAGCTATTCTGCTGGTACACATTCAAGAGCCCTGTGTAATGGCGGCCAGGTCTGGGAAGGGGGGTAGGATTCAGCGGACAAGGCTGCCACCGATCCTTCTTCCTTCCCGGGCCCAGCCGACCAATCCCACCCAGCGCGTGCTATAGAGCTGGTGCAGGCCTGAGTTGACCCGTTGCAGCTGCTGGGGCTTATCCCAGGGCAAGGGGACAAATGCCCCCTTACCCCAAGGAGACCTCCATCAGCTGAAATTCCCCCGTGGGATACAGCATAGCACACACCGGCAATGTGTGCATTACCACATGGGAATTCAGTTAGGACTGGGCTGCCCAGCTGATAGCTAGATAGAAATCAAATACTGTATTCAACTTAATCTATCAGCATGCTGTGCATCTTCAGCAGTGATCCCAGTGCTGTTGTGTAGAAAGTGTAGCATGTAGATTTCATCATTAAAAATAATAATTCTCAAGCAGTGTAATCCTATACATGTTTACTCGGAAGTAAGTCCCACTATGTTCGATGGGGTTTACCCCCACATAAATGTGTATAGGATTTTAGCCTTAGAGTGTGCTGCAGAACATCATAACATTCATGAAGACTAATCTTCTCAATTGGTAAAGCTGCCCTTTCAACTGGGCAGCCTGGTCAGCCGGAAAGTCTCCCTTATCAACTATAACTAATGGCTGCCTCTCTCACCTCTTCCCTTCAATTATTTAGGTGTCCCTCACACTAAGATTGGCTTCCTACTGACAGTATTGTGGAGAGTGTCTATTAATCATTAACTGTCATTGTGCCTCTCTCTCTCTCTCTCTCTCTCTCTCTCTCTCTCTCTCTCTCTCTCTCTTAATTTTAAGGGAATTGGGACTAAAAATAAACCATACTACTCCCCCCCCCTTGATGATCCAGTGCCGGTTGTGTGCCAAACAGGCGATTCCTAAATACCCTGACAGGCATGCTTGTACCATGTGCCATTGAACCCACCACCTCTCCATGGTATCTATTTCTGCAAAGTGAACTCCTCAGAGCATTCCTCTCATCATTTGTAAAGCACCATATAAATAAAGAAATAAAACTGGCCTCTGAATCTTTATAATGTAGGGGTAGGCTGCACTTGCAAGCAGAATCTCACCAACTAACAGCGCAATCCTGTGTGACTTTGTGGCCGGCCTAGAGGGCTATTCTGGGCTGCCCTGGCACTTCCCCAGGTGTAGGCAAGCCCGGGGTCTGCCGTACATCCAAAGACAGTGTAAAGGTTGTGGTGTAAGGCTGGCACGGGCCAGGAAGGGGCTTAGGATATCACTGCCGATATATCCCCAGCCTGGGCTGGCGCCACTTACTTTCCCATAGTCGCAAACGTGCTTTACGGCACGTTTGCTACGCTTTAGGATGGCGGAGCAAGAGCTTCGCCGGTCTAAAGTCACACAGGATTGCACCATAAGTAATTTTTATATGATCATAAAGGGGTTCTCTGTCGGTGAAATCAAAACTTCATCACTTTGGTCACATGTTATTTTCACTCCGTTTGGTTTCTCCAAATGCCTTGTTAAGAATGCCGGAGATGCCAGATGCCAGTCTAGAGATGCAGTGCTATTCCTGCTTCTCTCCTCACCCTGAGGACATGGGTCACTTCCATTCGATCTTGAACCGATGAAGCATTAACAACAGCCCACTACTGTGCGGCTGAAGCACCTTCTCACTTAGAATAGAACATGAACATCACAGGCCAAACTACACAGGAACTTCTTCGAGTAGAATTCGGAGCCAGCCTCTCCGTGAGGCTGACTGAAGTAGTCGACCTAAGTTGTGGATTGCTGGCATATGCCTGCCTCCACTACCACTGCCCCCTGAATTACAAAGGAAAAGGGGAATGAATCAGGAGAGGAAGTGTGGAGGAGACTAGAGTGTCCCGATGCTCTACCCCACTACTTTCCTCTCCTCCACAGATCCTCTTTTACTCTCTTCTCCTCTGTCTAAAAACTAGGGAGCAGGAGAAGCAGAGTCAAGTAAGAGGGGTGGCATTTGGCACAACATGGAATTGCATGGGGGGGGGAAGCATTTGATATGCTGCCTCAAGCACCAGAACGTCCTGGGCCAAAACCTGAAATGTTGTCTTGCTGGAAATCATAGACAAGAAGTGGACAAGGCTCCAAGAGACATGGTTGATGGATGGGGAGGGGAGGTGTGTAATGCCAAATGCGAAAAGAAATCCAAAAGGGTAACAAATTCAACAAGCTGTTGCAAAATATCTTAAGAAGTCATTTTGCCAAGCATGTTTTCTCCAAGAAATACATGTTGGAATCAAAAGAGCGGGATTATAGGTCTCAAACAAAGCAAGCAGGGAACATCTGATCAACATGATGATAATGATGATGATGATGATGATAATGAGGAGGAGGATTCATTTATTCAGTGCCATGTATATAAATGGAGCTTTACAAAGAATGAGAGGGCACTGGGCAGGGCCTGACCCAGAGAGGCTTAAAATCTAGACACGGACGCAAGAGAGACAACAGAGGAAGGGAAAGGAAATGGAGACCAAGATAAACAGGGGAAGACTGTGCAATTGTTTCTTGGGCTGAATTACAGTGGAGAATGGAGACAAATGCATTTCACATGGACAAGAGGTTTTCAGGAGGGATTTGGAGAAATGTGCATGTTGACCCTGTGTAGTGCTCCTTTTATCCTTGGTAAATAACACGTGTGGAAACATGTGAATGGGATCTGAAGAGCAATGAGGGGTAGGGAAGCTTCAATACTTTGCCGCCACCCCCCAGTTCCAATCTGGATCACATGCCCCCCCTGCTTACTCAGGACCTGCCCACCCATGTGGCCAACTGACGTGGTCACCTCAGGCAACAGATTGGTGGGGGGCACCCATCTCTGTCTGTCTACGTGCCTCCTTCCACTCCCTGGATTGGAAAAGGAAGAGAGGGGACAGAGAGGAAGAGGAAATGTGGAGGGAGGAAAGTGCTGAGTTAGAACATTGGAGAGTGGGAGGAGCAGAGGCTGGCACATCATTGGGTGAGGGGGGCAGCATTTGGCATGCTGTGTCCTGTCTTTAACTTAGGAAAAAACTCTTCCATTGGATCATTGGATTCCATTGGTGCACAATCTGAATCAGAACTGCAATAATAAGGGCAAGTGTTCAAGCTCTCCCTACTCTCCTACTCCCCACCATGGTTCTGATCCATGTGTGTGCCTCCATGCACGCTATTTACCACATTTTTTTAAAACTGTCTCGTCCACACATGCATTCAAAATAATGTATGTTTGGACCCTAAGAGCAGATAAAATTAATCTCAAGGGATGCAAAATAAATATATAAAAGAAGCAGCACAATCCTATGCATGTCTACTCAGAAGTAAGTCCAATTGAGTTCAGTGGGACATGCTCCCGGGTAAGTATGTACCGAAGTGCAGATGAAATTACTTTTATAAAGACATAAAGCTGGATGGGAAGTATTGTATCTTTTTTTAAAAAAAAATGGGAATTAGAATATTTGAGGATGCTAAGAATAGGACATAACGTGTGCACATTGCCTGAAAACTGTGCCAAGAACGTAAAGAAAAAGCAAAAAAAAAGTTCTCAAAGAATGGGTCATTCGAGTGGCACTTGGTGCAAGAGCTACTGGAGAAGATCATTTTAAAAAGAATCATGAATCACCTTTAATCTGAACCTCAGGAGACAATGTCAGCCTGATAGAGACTGATGGCTTGGCAGGTTTTTAAAAACATATATTTCAGAATCCTTTTTAGGAGTCTGAAAGATTTTTATAAAATCCCACTGGGCATACACTACTGCTACATTTCTTTAAATCACAACCATTTAATGCTCGAACACATGTATTACAACATACCATTATGATACAAAGGTGTGTTTGTAAGTACAGCCTGAGCATGCATTGTTTGCATAATTTAAAAATGCCCTTTTGAGTTTTTTAAGTTCATTCTCTCCCAGTGAAAATTGCTTTTTAAAAGCATATTCTTGTCAGTAAATTACCTCTAGTTACTGCTTATTGAATTGACCCACAGTTCAGCTTATCAACTATCTTTTTTGACACAGCAGTTGCAGAATAAACTTTCTGCTAGTTCCCCAGTCCATAGACAGTGCTTGCAGATCACTTGCCATTTTGCTTCCATAAGAGTGATGGAGGAGGTGAGAGGTGAATCTTCCTTTCCAGTCCCCTGCCCCAGCATGACCAAGAGACACTTACCTGGCAGTGAGCCCCATTGAACACAGTGGGATTTCCTTTCACAGTTTGGCCACTCTCTGGCACAGTGGTATCGCTGGGGGTGGGGTGGAACACTAAGTTCCGTACTGCGCTGACCCTCTGTTACTCACCGGCATGAGGCGGCCACGCCCCCTCACATTTGGAGCCATTCAGTGGGGCGAAGGCAACGCGCAGGACGGCTCCAAAGGCGAGGAGGTGGGACCGCCTCGTGCCGGTGAGTAACAGAGGGTCAGCGCAGTACGGAACTTAGCGTTCCACCCCACCTCCAGCGATGCCACTGCTCTGGCATTCGCCTGACTGACAGGCAAACTCTGACTCCCACAAAGAGTGCCAGCTGCAGCTTTCTCTCTCTCACATAAGCTATTTAGCTCATCAGCGGCGTGTCAACAGTTCTTTGGCTGCTCATGGATTCTTCCAGGCATTTCGAACTGCCGTCTTCAGATGTTCAGGCATATGAGGCTTCAGCTCTACCAACTGAGCCAGACCTAGCATATAGCTGAGTTAATTCCAACCAACCTAAGATTGAGGTTGAAATCAGAACTTGTATGTGCCAAATACATACATACATTTTTCCAAGCTTCCCATCATTCACCTCAGGGTTGATCCCCTTAAAATTGTAAGAAGGCGAAAATGAAGTGTGTGAGGGTACATATGGGTGCCATATAAGCCAATCATGCAATTGTATCACTGCTATGCTCCTATTTTGCAATGGGAGCTCATTTTTGACAGCACCACTGACTACTTCTCAGAAGTCTTTGAGTTGATTTATTGTATTAGCCTGAGTATAAGACACACTTCCCCCCTCCCCTAATTTAAGTTTTTTAACTAGGGGTGTGTCTTATAATCACGCTGTTGCAATTCGGGTTTGCAGCCACCCCTCCCCCAGGCTCAGCAGAGAAAGAGCGGCAAAATACTAACTGCTGCTGCTGCTCAGCTGCGCAGTGAGGGCCTTTGAACGGTGTGGGACATTGCTGGAAGAAGCGGCAAGGGACTGGGCTAAGAGGAGACGTATTTTCATTCGAAAGCTTTCATGGCCAGCAGATATAGTTAGAGAAACAGGTAGTACGGGTAACGCAGCCATATCTAAGTAAAAACACAGCAATCCGACTGAGGTTTAAAAACAATGACTTTTATCTGGGATTAATGATGTATTCCCGGACAAACAGAAATTATTAAGAAACCACGGCTGGACAAGTGAGCCCAACGTTTCGTGTCCTAATCTGGACACATCTTCTGGGGCAATCCCAAAAAGGAATGAGAGATGTTATAGTTCTCGGCGTCTTGCTTCGTTGTTTTGAACTTCAGAGGTTAGGGAAACATGCTGTCAGTTGAACTGAAACCATTCCGGAACTCCTCTGTCAATCAAAGAGATCGATCCTGCAAAAACTCTGCAAGTGAAAGCTTGCAATTTTGTCCTTTAGACCTGGGGCTGTTGTTCACTTAGAGACACGGTGACTATCAGTCACATAGTATCAACCAGCATTTTCTGTTGTTATATTATTGCGAGTCTGTCCCTTCATAGGATGTTTACGTATTACAGGGAGCCAAATGCGATTGGCAAGATTCAATTCTTGCTGCCTATTCATCAGTAAGTGAGGTGGTTTTTTGCTGATCTCGAGAGCTTCCAAGTTCTTCAAAATCAATCCCTTGTTTTCTGTTCTTATAGAGCAGGTTTCTTTGAACAATATAGAGTGTCCTGTGGTAAGAACATGTTCAGCCACAGCAGATTGTTCTGGGTGTTCCAGTCTTACCGAACCTTCATGTTCTTTTAATCTGGTGCTGATGGACCTCTGAGTCAATCCAATGTACTCCTTTCCACATGTACCACAGGGAATGCTGTAAACGCCTGGGTTGGAAAGGGGTGGTCTCTTGTCCTTGGGGTTGTTTAAAAGTTGCTCAATCTTCCTGGTTGGCTTAAAAATTGTCCTGATGTTACCCTGCCTGAGAATTCTTGCGATTTTATCAGTTACCCCTTTAATAAATGGTAAAAAAGTCCAAATTTCTTGTTCTTTCTCAACTTTTTGTATCTCATTGGTGTCTTCTGTATTTATTGGAATATTGCTTCTTCCTTCCCTAGCCGTCTTGATTTTTTTACTTTGTGATATCCAGCCTTTGTTAATTTGTGCGACCGGGTAGCCATTGGCTCTCAAAGTATCAAACACAACCTGTTTCTCTTTATCTATTGACTCTTTATCACAGATTTTAATGGCCCTATAAGCCAATGAATTAATTAGGGAGACTTTCTGGGCAGGATGGTGATTTAAATCAAAATTCAAATACCTTCCTGTATTGGTCGGTTTTCTATATACTGAGTGATTAAGCGTCAAGTCTTCTCTCCTGGTGACCAAAACATCTAAGAAAGCCAAGGACCCATTCTTCTCTTTTTCTACTGTAAATTGGATCTCTTTACAGAAGTTGTTTAGATGTATCAAAAAGTTATGTAATTCTACCTCTCCATGCGGCCATATACAAAAGACGTCGTCTACATAGCGCCACCAGACATCAGGTTTAAATGGAGCCGTCTGGAGCACCTGCTTTTCAAGAAATTCCATATATAAGTTCGCTACTATGGGACTTATTGTCTTGGTAGGCTATCTTCAAAGCTTAATTGAAGTGATTATCGCTGCCGGCTGACATCTTTGCAGAGGCTCCTGTGCACACTTTCCTGAGAGTAAGCTCCATTGAGAACAGTGGGACTTGCTTCTGAGTAGACATGCACAGGATTGCACTGTTTGTTAAATCACTGGCATAAATGTAATGCCAGTGATTTAATTAAACTTTTTTAATAGCAACAAACTTTAAGGGTGTGTCTTATAATTAGGTGTGTCTTATTCTCGGGGCAATATGTTGTTATTATTATTATTATTATTATTATTATTATTAATAATAATAATAATAATAATAATAATAATAATAATAATAATAATAATAATAATAATAATAATAAAAAGAGTGGGACTTGTGGTGTACATTTCTCTGTATGCTCCAACTGCACCTGCATTTCTTCAGCCAACAACTGACTGCATAGTCCTAGGGATACTTATTCAGAAGTACGTTCTACTGTATTCAGTGGAGCTTACTCCCAGATAAGTGTGCTGGGCAGTGAGATCCTGAGGATCAGATCCTCTCTAACTATAGAGTGATGGAATCCACTCAGAAAGGCAGCTTGAACGATAGTAAGTCTATGGCCCAAATTCTTGATGCACCTTTTGCAGGATTGGGGCCTGTCTTTTTAAATGCAAACAGCCATGAGGGGCTCTGATTCTGGTTGGAACTGTAGCACAGGGAGGGGCTTTAACCCTCTGCCCCTGCTGTGGCATCGATCTGGATCCCGTCTGTCTGCAGTTGTTATTTGCCCTGAGTAGGAAAGACTCAATTGGTGCCAATGGAACCTTACTCCTGGGTCAAGTAGCAGCCATGGGCAGGGCCAATCTGGACTAGAACCATTTGGGGGGCAAAGAGTTAGAGCCCTACGCTCTCTGATGTGGTCCCAGTGAGAATCAGGGCCTCACAGGGCTGCTATTTGCATTTTTTCTCTTTTCAAAGCAAGCAGGTCCCAATCACACAGGAAGTGCATTGGTGAGTTTGACCCTAAAACACAGTAATTGTATGCATTCAACAGTAAACTCTGATTTCATGGGGGGGGGGAATGTGTCACAATTAACCCATATAGCTACTGCATGGAGCCATAAAGCTCTTGAATACAGTCATTACTGTACTCCGTACATTTCTATAAAAGCATGCATTATTAAAACAAGAACATTCCGTGTGATCGCAGAAGAGTTAACTGCTTACGACGATTAATACTCCATTTACTGGAACACATTTAGATTTTGTACTCCCCTGCAGTTTCCAGCCATTTTGTAGCAATGATTTCTGCTTACAGCTACATCTTAACCTTGCAATGACAGCCGTGCAACCTTAGCTATTTGCTCAATGGATTATCTGGCAGAGAGCACTGTCTGAGCAGTTTAGCTGGCCTCCTTCCCTGAAGATTAAGCAAACAACCTTTGTGACATCCATACCCTCCAACATCTTATATAGATGAAAATAGGGACAACATTTGTATCTTTCTTTTGCCTATTCTCACATCAAGGAGGAACACTACTGGAGAACACAATGGGGGTCTTTCTCAACTGCTGTTCATTTACTTTCCAGCAACCTGCTTTGGCTTTGGGAGCAGGTTCAGTTCATGAATTGACCAGAGCAGTTTCCTAGTTAATGGAATGTTTAATCTCACAACAGATCTAGCTGTCCTGAGAATAGAATAGCCTAAAACTCATTCAGCAGCATTTACTGTTTCAGTAATTGGTTATTTGGGGATTGAAGGAATGCAGTGCTCTAGTATTTTAGCCCACGTGCTTGTTCTTACATGGCCTCTGCTCTACAGTCAGTGAAATAAGAGAAAGGAAGCATAGGTACAAATTCATTAATCTCTTTGAAGGACCAGGACAACCATCACTGAAAGGGCTATAAATAATAAGAACAGGAGGTACTGATCAACAAGTAGCTGAATTCAAGAAGGAAGGCAGTGCAAAGTTTTTATTTCCATCATAGTTAGCTGGGCTTTTCCCAATGGTGCCTAGAATATCTAGTAATGACGAGCTCCAAGGTTGCTTTAAAAAGTGTCACTTTACATACATTGTCTCCTTCAAAATCACTACGGCCTAGAAATGTAAATGTTTCTTCTTGAGATCTAGAACAGGGGTTCTCAACCAGTGCTACTAGTACCACCAATGGTACTTCAGCAAACTGCTGGTGGTACTTGGACTGCCAGACCACCAGAACCTCACTTCGACGTGGCGCTTTCGGCGGCGTGTTTTCACTCCCGAGAGGCTCCTGCCTTTGACTGAGCCTCTCGGGAAAGCTGAGAAGGGCCCTTCCACCCACCTTGAGCCTCCTACCTGCATTTTCTGACCTCTGAAAACTTGAAAACCCGGAAGTAACTGGTAATGATATCATCGCCAGTCACTTCCGCATCGAAGTGGGGTTCTGGTGGTCCGGCAGTTCGAGTACCACCAGCAGGAGAGTAGCGCTGGATGTGGTACTCAGCAGGGAAGGGGTTAAGAACCCCTGGTCTAAAAGTTAAATGAAGAATATATCATATATAACACCTTTAAGCCCCTGAAGCTCAATCAGACCTTGATCAGAAGAATCAATGCTGGCCCAACAAGTTCCTCCTACCAGCTAACATTGCAAGTGATTTCTCTACTTAAAGCACCATGAGCCAAACAGATTGGTGTTGCTCTTGCCAGTCTGTAACCTAGGAGGAGTGACTGTACCTTCTTCACCTATACAAGAAGCTTCAAATTGTTGGCAGCCTTTGTTCATACAATGTTGAATGGTCCTTTTGCCCAGTCTATAAACTGATGAACTTACCACAACTTCAGGGAGCCCCCCAGTTCTATCTTTTTTCAAAAATAATATTTAACAAAAAGATAAATCACACAAATCAACACAGTAAATTCATCAAGAACAACAATAATCAGCAATACATTACTTATAATGAAGAAAAATAAACAAATGGATCTACGTTATTGCCATATTTGTTGTTCCAATAAATAAAAAACAAAGCCTAACATTTCAAAAATCTGTTCTCTCTCTCTCTCTCTCTCTCTCTCTCTCTCTCTCTCTCTCTCTCTGAGGCTATAAGATCAAACGTAATATGACAATTTAATTAACAAAATGATGTTCCAGATTTTTTTTTATCCATTTGGGCACCATAAGGGCAGTTTGTTTCTTCCAATTGGACACCAAACATATTTTTGCACAAGTCAATAGAGTTGGAACAATTTCTGCATCTACAACAATCACAATCGCATCCCTTAGGTCCAATAACTGTACAGTACTTTCCTAGCTTCAGAAGTAGTCTCATATTCTTTGATTTCTTTGATAATTTTCAGTCTTTTCTGCCAGTAAGTCTGAATAATTTTACATTCCCAAAAGACGTGATCAAAGTTAGCCTTATTTGAACCACATCTACAGCATGTATCCTATTTTAGGTAAATCTTAATTTATAAGGGGTCAGATGCCATTGCTAGATGATTTTATAAAATCTCTTTCTTGGACTCTCAGAGATTAACCTTTTTGGCACATAGTCACATAGGTTCTGCCAGTCATCTCATCATAGATCACGATTAGTATACTTACTCCATCTCTTTTTTTTATTACAAAGGTCATATCTGACTGACAACAATAAAGCATGGATCCAGCTAAATAGCCCCTTAATTTGCCTAGTACTAATTTCTCAACAGCCGATGGGGTCTTGTTTCCCCTAGGCAACGGTGCCTATCCCTCCTCCTGGGCCTCTTCCCCCGACAAGGGGTTGCTTGGTTCTCTGCCTGCTAAAAAACCGGCAGGAAATCAACCCCATTGCGGCAGCTGAGGGTTTACCCTGAGTAGACCTCGCTTACCCCGAGTAGACCTTCAGCTGCCTCCATCCCCAGATAGGATACAGCATAGGCCAGTGATGGCGAACGCGTGGCACGCGTGCCGCTGCTGGCACGCCGAGCCGTCTCTGTGGGCATGCCGTGACTACAGTCATACACTGTAGTCACGGCGTCGGCTCCCGCGGACTACATCTCCCACATTTCTCTGCGGCTTCTATGGGGCTGGTGGTCTTCCCTCCCTCCCCCTGCAGCAAGTAGTGGCCAACTCAAACCGCGGTTCTGACGCTGGGCGCGCGCGCATCGCCTCTCAACGACGACGCTCTCGGACTCGAAAGCAGGCTGCGGGCGGCCGGGCGCTCCAGGCTGCTTTCGAGTCCGAGAGCGTCGTCGTCTAGAGGCGACGCGCGCGCGCCCAGCATCAGAGCCACGGTCCGAGTTGGTCACTACTCGCTGCGGGAGGAGGGAGAGAAAATCAGCCTCATAGAAGCCGCAGAGTGAGTCCGTGCATCCGCTCCTAAATACAGTAATATCATTTCTGTGCTGGGAGTTTTGACAGGGACAGTGAAAAAGCCGGAGGAGAGAGGGCTGGAAGGGGCCAAAAAACAGCGGGATGGAGGAGGGACCCTGGAGGACAATAGGCCTGGGACTGTTCCTGGAACTGGAAGAGGGTGCACCTTGTCTTTTGAATGTATGCTCCCTCTTTGATATTGTTTACTGTTTGAATTGTTGTCAGTGTAAAAATCGTCAGAAAGAGAGCTGGATTTTGCAGCTGAAAAGGAGCCTTCCCGCATGCGGGCCTGATCCAAAAGAACCTGCGAGTTCAGCGGTCTCCAAACGTTTTGGCACAAGGGCCACATCATAAATCTGACCCGCTGCCGAGGGCCAGCCGCCCAGATCTCGGCAATGCTCAGGAGGGGCCCGGAGGCTGCTGGGGGATGTAGTTTTCTGCCTCCTGGCTGTGGGCTGGCAGCGATGGAGCGGTGCGGCTTCCACCCGCTGGCAATATTGTGAGTTGCCCAGCCAGGAGGCTGGTTGGGGGCTGGATTTGGAGACCCCTGCATTCGAGAGCGGATCTCTTCCAAAGATGGAGCGGAGGAGGATCAAAGCAGGGGGATCTTTGAAGGTGTGTGTCTCAGTGGGGTGGGGGTCTCATTCCACTTAGAGAGAGAACTGGGCTTGCACCCAGGACCGCAGTGTCTGTTCCAGGAAACAGCCCTGCCAAGACACCTCCGTTACACCCGGCCAGCTTCCACCCCCTGCATCTGCAAATGAGGGTTTTTCCCCCACATCAGCTCTGATAGTGTGAGTTACAGGATATCGCCAGAAATCAACACAGCACCCGCCTGTCATGCTGCTAAACATTTTTAGGAGCGGAGCTGATGCTTAGCGTGCAACGGGGCTGGGGGGAGTCACAATTGTTTAAAAATGTTTAATGGAAAGCTCTGTTATTGTGTTTTTCTTTTTAAACAAAAGCTGTTAATTAGTTTGAAAAACTGTACGAATTGTTTTTTCTAAACTAAAACCTCGTTATTCAGGTTTAATTGCAGTGTTGGCACTTTGAAAAATATAAGTCGTTTTGGTTTGCAGTTTGGGCACTTGGGCTCAAAAAGGTTTGCCATCACTGGCATAGGCCATGCTGAGGCCTATGCCAGGGAAGGATAGAATTGGGCTGTTGTTCCAGTTGAACAAGCATGTTATTTCAAAAATGCATAAATCAAACTCGTGTAAAACAAGAGGTGCTTGTATACTTTTTGTTAAGCTAGTATGCACTTTCTGACCTTCTAACCTCACATCCTGTTCATTTCAATTGCATGCCTGTTATTAATAGGCTTACCATATTTTTCAAACTTCAAACCGGGACACCCCCCCCATACCCCCCGAGGTAATTAATTAATTAATTAATTAATGTGAAAGCAACGAAAAAGCAAGGCCAAAGAACCGCAACCAATCGTAAACCAAAAAGCAATTGTAAACAGGGCAAACGAAGGCCAAAGTCCCCTCCAAAAGGAAAAAGCCACTCTAAAGCACAACGAAAATCAATCCTAAGCAGCCCAAACGAAGGCCAAAGTCCCATTCACAATCACAACGAAAAAGCCATTCTCAAGCACAACGAAAAAGCATAAAAAAGCCAATAAAACTCGTAACAAAGCATTAATCCAAAAATAAGAAACCCTTTTAATGAATAAAATGTAAAAGAAAGCCCGCCGCGCGAAGCTTGGCCGCAATTTTTTAAATCAATAATCCATTTGAAATAATTAATTAATAAAGTAAAGGGGGCGCGAAGCGCGGCCGCAATTTTTTAAATCAATAATCCATTTAAAATAATTAATTAATAAAGTAAAGGGGGCGCTTTGCAATTTTTTTAATCAATAATCCATTTAAAATAATTAATTAATAAAGTAAAGGGGGCGCTTTGTGCCCCCTCATGCTGCGCGAAGCACGGTAGAAATTTTTAAATAAATAATTAATATTTCTATTAAAAATATATAATTTAAAAATAAGCTTACCTGGTCGCTGCTGGTCACTGGTCCGTGGTCGCTGCTGCTGCTGCTGCTGGGGCCGCGGCAAGCAGGCTGGGGCCGCGGCAAGGCAAAGCAAGGCAAGAAGTAGGCTGTGCTTCTCCCGGTGCCGCTGCGAGACCAGCGGCACCAGGAGAAGCACAGCCTGCTCGCCTGCGTTGCGCAGCCCTGGAGAACACAAGGTAAGAAGCAGGCTGTGCTTCTCCCGGTGCCGCTGGTCTCGCAGCGGCACCGGAAGAAGCACAGCCTGCTCGCCTGCATTGCGCGAGCCCTGGAGCTCGCGCAACACGGGCAAAAAGCAGGCTGTGCTTCTCCCGGTGCCGCTGCGAGACCAGCGGCACGGAGAGAAGCACAGCCTGCTTGCACGCGTTGTTCGAGCCTGCTAGAGGCTCGCGCTGGCCGGACAAGCAGGCTGTGCTTCTCCGGTCTCCCAGCGGCACCGCATGGAGCCGCTGGGAGACCGGAGAAGCACAGCCTGCTTGCCCGGCCAGCGCGAGCCTCCAGCAGGCTCGCGCAACATGGGCAAGAAGCAGGCTGTGCTTCTCCCTGTGCCGCTGGTCTCGCAGCGGCACCGGGAGAAGCACAGCCTGCTCGCCTGCGTTGCGCGAGCCCTGGAGCTCGCGCAACACGGGCAAAAAGCAGGCTGTGCTTCTCCCGGTGCCGCTGCGAGACCAGCGGCACGGAGAGAAGCACAGCCTGCTTGCCCGCGTTGTTCGAGCCTGCTAGAGGCTCGCGCTGGCCGGGCAAGCAGGCTGTGCTTCTCCGGTCTCCCAGCGGCACCGCATGGAGCCGCTGGGAGACCGGAGAAGCACAGCCTGCTTGCCCGGCCAGAGCGAGCCTCCAGCAGGCTCGCGCAACACGGGCAAGAAGCAGGCTGTGCTTCTCCCGGTGCCGCTGGTCTCGCAGCGGCACCGGGAGAAGCACAGCCTGCTCGCCTGCGTTGCGCGAGCCCTGGAGCTCGCGCATCATGCCCTCACGAGATTTGGGTGCCGACATCTTGGATCACGTGAGATTTCGTGACTCAAGATGCTGCCCGGGAAGTTTGAAATTAAAAAAAAAGATGGCGGCGCCCATTCGTCCCCCGGGACACGACCGGGAATCGGGTCCGATTTCCGGGACTGTCCCGGCGAAACCGGGACGAATGGTAAGCCTAGTTATTAACACAAAGTATGGAATATGGTCTCCAATGCAATAGTTTCAGCAGTAAGCTGGAGAATCTCAGGTTCCCTTTTAAAAGCAAACTTATTGGCCTCATGTTGCACGCTAATAACATCACTTACTCAGTTCTGATTGGTGGGTGTGTGGGGCAGATCCTTCTCTGAGATGCCTATTGAAATCCCTCCACAGAGCCCCATGATGCCCCGACTCTCTCTCTCTCTCTCAGTTTTTAAGAAATCCCTAAAGACAAAGGCCACTAAGCTTTTGGTTGGGACTGAGTGAAAGTGCAGCTGCTCATTTTCTCTGATTTGTTGCCTGACTATTTAGATTATGGTTTTATTGTTTTACTGAATTGTTCTTACATTACACTATGGGCGCAATCCAAACCTACTTAGGCCGCCGTTGTAACCAGCGGCCCAGCGAAAATGGGAGGCCCCAGAACAGAAAGGGGATTCAAATCCCCTTTGAATTCCCCTTTTGGAGGGGATTTGAATCCCCTTTCCGTTCTGGGGCCTCCCGTTTTCGCTGGGCCACTGGTTACAATGGCGGCCTAAGTAGGTTTGGATTGTGCCCTAAGTAACATAAAAATTGTTTGTGTTTATTTTAAAATGTTTCTTATACAATTCAGAGGTGCTGATTCCAGTGGTACTCTTGGGTTTTTTTGTATGATCACAAATTTTTTACAGCGCGACTTCCGGTTAGGAGGACATGGCAGGCTGACAACTCCGCCGATCGCTCTGTATCGATGGAGTACATCTGATGGACTTAATTACTCTACCCCTGGATTGAAAGGGAGTACGAAGAGATTAACCACATTTCTTTCAATCGCCCCCATTCTGACACTTCAAGGCAAAGGCTCTGAAGTTTTGGGTTGTCGGTGAGGAAGAATGGATTACCATCGAAGCTCCGGCCGCAGATGAATCATAAGCCAAGCCACCTCCCACATGCTTTGCTTTACTTAGGCAAGAGGCGTAGAAATGATTTATGAGTTGAAGAAATTAGCCAAGATAAGAGTTAATGTTAAAAATAATTAATACGTTGCGATAAGGCGAAGTGAACATTCGAAAGTGAAAGTTGGAAAAGACGAAGTTAAAGTTTTAAAGTGGAGAGTTTTATCTATTTTTTTCTGTACTTATGGAAGATTAAAACAGTAAGAGAAGGAGAAGGAAAGATATGAAGAAGCTTTTTTAAATAGACTATTCCGGCAAGAGAAATTTGTTTGGGATTTGTGTGTGTGTGTGTGTGTGTGTGTGTGTTTCCTTCTACGTATTGACATTCCTGACATTTTTGCTAAAAGAATATGAGCCCTTCCGTGTCAGAGTTCATGGATTTTGGCAATTAATCTTTCTGTTTCACGTTGGTGACCACAGAAGCTTTTTATTTTTACCTCTTTTTTTTTTAAGAGAAAAGAGATTGGCACCTGGTGAAAAAATTGCAGCATGACTACACAATTGGAGTATTGTTTTAAAAAATGGGAAAGATTTGATGCAAAAATGGCAATTTTGCAGGAAGAATTTCAGAATATGAAAGCAGAACTGAAACAAGCAGCGAAGGAAAAGGATGAATCGCAAGGAATAAAGGCTATGATGGAAATACAGGAAGATAAAGAGAAAGATAATGACAAAGAGAAAGATTTAGTGGAAGAGATTGTAGCAGAGGAAGTACCAAGAGTTAAATCAAGACTTGGTTATATATTTTTCGTGAAGGTGCTGAAGAAAAAGTCTGTCTTTCGGGGGAGGAATTTAGAAGACGTGAATGATCCTGTGGAAAAAATTGCAAAGTGGATACAATTCAAAAAGCAAGGGACTTTCGGGGAAGATTTAAGGATGAAGAAGAGAAAGAAGAAGAAGAAGAGAAGAGAAAGAAAGAAGAAGAGGAAGAAGAAGAGGAAGGAGGAGGAGGGGAAGGGATGGAAGGTGTAATGGGCAACTGTCAAAATTAAAAAGGGATTATAATTCTTTTTGTGGGGAGTATTACTGGAGTTAGTTATACAAAAAGAAAAAAATGTTTTATTATTAAAAAAATAAGATATGACTTGTTTTTAAGAAACTCATATAAAGAGTGATGGAAAAATTTTGATGATGGAAAATTAACAAAATTGAAGACGAAAAATGGGTTGACTTAATAAATTTAAAATATTTGAAGTGGAAATTAAGACTTTTAGATGATAAAGGAAAAGTTAGTTAACCCTTTTGTGAATAAAAGAAAAAGAATGTTTTATTATTTGAAAAGACTTAAATAAGATGTGATTTGTTTTCAAGAATCTTATGTAAAAAGGGAATATAGAATTTTTTTAAAAAACAGAAGAATTTGGAAGGTTTTTATTTTAATACATTTGGAGAAAAATGGGGTGGCTTTATATATTAAAATATTTGAATCGGGAATTATGATTTTTAGATAAAGTAAAAGTTAGTTAATCTTTTTGTGAATATTTGGATACCACTTATAGATTCTTTAAGAGAGAGAGACAGAGAGAGAGACGAAGTGATGAAATGCGGGTAGCGCAGTGGGTTAAACCACTGAACCATGAGCTGTCGATCGAAAGGTTGGCAGTTCGAATCCGTGCAACGGCTCCTGCCAACCTAGCAGTTCGAAAGCAAGAAATTGCAAGTAGATTAATAGGTACCGCGTCAGCGGGACGGTAACAGCGTTCCATGCACCTCGGTGTTGAGTCATGCCAGCCACATGACCATGGAAACGTCTTCGGACAGCGCTGGCTCTTCGGCTTTGAAACGGAGATGAGCACCGCTCCCTAGAGTCGGACACGACTGGACTTAATTGTCAAGGGATACCTATATTAGAGATATAGGCTTAGTTAGATATTATAAGTAGAAAATATATAATAGTATACAAGTAGGATTTACTGCTTCGCGCTTGCTGTAATCTTTCGTAGTATGTTGTATTGTTTTGTTTTATTGTTTTGTTTTGTTTAGTAGTTTATTAATAAAAAATAAATATTAAAAAAACACAAATTTTTTACAGCGCAATCCTGCATAAAAATCTGCAACCAGCCCATAGGGCTGGCTGCAGGATCCTATGCTCTTTCTGGGCTGCTCCAGCATGGCTCGGGGTCTCATCGGGGAAGGGGACATTCATCCCCTTCCCCCGGTGTACAGCTGGAAGGCCCCAATGGGCCTCCATGGATGTCCGCTGGTTCTTGAGCTGGCGGAAATCTGAGGTGGCTGTTACACAGTCGCTGAGCCCAGGAATGGGGACAGGGATATTGTGGCAGACCTCCCCGCCCCCTCCCAGGCTGGCTCGGCCAACGGCCGCCCTTCCCCTGTTGTTTGGACTATCCTCCCACCGGAGCAACTCTGCTCCTGCTCCCACCAGAGCAACTCTTACTGTGCTCCGGCGGGAGCTGGTCCAGTCCGCGGCAGAGTGAGGCCTGCCAGCATGTGCACCACCAAGCCTTACTCTCCGGGTGCCATAAACGTGCTTTATGGTGCATTTACTACACCCTCCGCCTGCGGAGCATGTGCTCCGCAGGAGGATTTTTACTCAGGATAGCACCGTTAGTTATCTTAAATTTTGTGTTGGTACTGAAACTGTGTCATTCACCTTTACACCAGGGTAAACATGGCCACAACAAGAGGTTGCAAGCTCTCCCCAAGTAGCATAAATTGTGGTTGAACTATTGATGCTATGCCAATAATAGTGACATTGTTTAAATCCTTGCACCAAAATTAAGATACATTAAAATATTCAGCTAAACACAAAATTGTTTAAATTTTGTAACAGTGTTAATCTTATTGTTAGCTGCCTTGAGACCTTTGGGTGCAAGGCAGGCAATAAATTGAATTCATACATACATAAATGAAATCAAAGCCAGAAAATTTGTTGAAGAAACCACCATTGTTGAAGAAACCACCATTAAACGTGGATGGACTTCTGGTTAATATACCATGTCCAGTTATCCCTTTGGGGAGAAGAGTGGAAGCCCTGTCCAGATATTATGAGCAAGTGAGCCAAGTCACATGCTACACTAGAAGGTAAATTGTTGATTCAAATGTTTTCCTGTTCCAGTTCTTCCTTGACTACATTTCAGAGGACAATTCTGGCACAGGCACAGTTGCAGAACAGATCTGTGATGGCATGCAGTAAAACTGTACAGCATGCTCCATCAACTCAGAGAAATCTCTATTAGGTACAGTAGACTTGAGCCAGCAATCCTACTGCTTATCTTTCTGCCACAGGAAGAGGGGAAAATAACAACTCGAACCACACAGTGAAATTCAGAGTTGATCTCAATGCTTGTCTTTGAGATTAAGCACTTTGTTCTAGATTTGGAACAGGTGTAGAGCTTTTTTGGCACAGCTGCAGCAGCAAATCATGAGCTAGACAATGAAAAATGATCACCTAAACACAACTAAATGAGTGTAAAAAAAAATACTGACAGCTGTTTCTTTAGAATCTCCTACAGATAACACAGAACTTTGCCGATCCCAAGCAGCTACACTGGCATTGAGGAGTCAAATAATTGTTTCTATTATAATCATATACCTCTGGCTTTTCTTGAATGTTACCCAAACATAGAGGGACGTTCTATAGAAATCCTGTCATGGGAAATGTATTAACATTGTCTTTTGTCCACCCTCTGATTGTTTTAAGCATGCATGTTTACTTGAAAGTAAGCCCCACTGAATTCATGGGATATACTCCAGGTGAGTATGCATCTGTAGATAAATCATGGAGCAATTTTGATTTACAGTATTTTAGCAATGATATAATATAGCAGGGGTGGCTAAACTGTGGCTCCTGAGCCACATGCGGCTCTTTGACGTATAACGTGTGACTCTCAGAAATATGTTGGCTGAGCTCCTTTTTGCATCACAATTAATATAAAAGGTAAATAAGGCATTTTCAAGCTTTATAATTATTTACCAGGTATAAACTGAGAGTCCACAGGACTAAAACATAAGTTTAATGTTCATGGTGAATAAATATATTTAAGAATTTAAATGCTTCTTAAATATTGCGGCTCTCAAATATCTGAAGTTTATCGTATGTGGCTCTTATGGTAAGCACGTTTGGCCACCCCTGTAATATAGTGACTTTTTAAATGCACATTTTGACAAATTATCAGTGATGTAGACTTGAGTCTATTGACTCGAACTTGAGTCGGACTCAAGTCATGTCAATAACGTGACTCGGACTTGACTCGCAATTGTAAAAGACTTGAAAGACTCAACTCGAAACTTGGAGCCTTTTACAACAAGTCGAATTTTATTCAGGTTTAAACCCGTTTTCCCCATTAAATAGATAGGGACTCGCAACCAAAGACTCAGGACTTGGCGGCAAAGACTTGAGACCTGACTTGTGACCTGGACCTGACCTGGGACTTGACTCAAGACTTGGAGTCAGAGACTTGATCCACATCCCTGCAAATTATGTATTTTGGAATTGGAATACCGGTACTTACTCTTCTGTTTCAAATGTCAGTTTACCCCAATCCTAACCATGTTTAATGGGAAATAACTAAGTCCTATTTATTTCAAAGGATATTACTTTCAAGTGAGTCTGTTTAGGATGGCAGCCCTAATTACCAAATGTTCAGGAGGTGTAGCTCAGTTAACTGGAGGAAGATGCTGATGATATTCTCCATAACAGATGGTCTTCTCTTAGCTTGACTGCAGGCATGTTATGTGCTCCCTAGATCTAGCATCTTTCTAATTGCCATTTCAAATTCTGTTCTAAGATTACTTGCCATAACAGTTTTATTCAATAGCAGGGACACACATAAAGCTCTGAAAAAGTGCATGAGAAAATTGTTTCCTTTCTCTGTTTGAGACAGTGTCCCATGCAAGTGTGGCCCGACAGCTATAGATGAATTTGGATCTGGCCTAGGTTTAAATCATGTGCGGAGTCACTGTGTGACCTTGTTCAAGTCCTTTTTTTCTCAGCCTCAGTTTTCCATTTGTAAAATGGGAATACTAAATTGTCTCCTTAGGAGAAACCATAACAAAGATTGAAAACAGTTTTGCTGTTTTGCACTTGTCAAGCAGCTGCTTCTGCTTCAAGAACTATTTAAGAGTGCTCATTCACTGTGGAGACAAGGACAAAGGTTTTGGATCCTCATGCCGTTGAGATAACTCTTTTGAACCGTGGTTTGATTACCCGAACAATGCTTTTAATTTTGGTTCAGTTTTGCAAATGTTAAGTGCTACCAGACATTATAAAGAATCGTAACCAAAACAAATATTTAAAGCATCAAGAAAAGGCATGTGTATTAAAGCTATATGAGCACTTCAAAAGCAAGAAGATAATGAGGGCAGCAATATTATTATTATTATTATTATTATTATTATTATTATTATTATTATTAAAGAACAACATGACATAATGGAAAGGATAAGTTCTTGCCCCAAAGAACTTACAATCTAAAGGCATGGTTTGGTCAGTTAAATACTTTCAAGTTCCACTGATTGAAATCAGAGTACAGTAATTGAAACCAGAGCACATACTTTACTCTCCAATTGAAACTGTTAAATGCTTAGGTTTGGCTGGATCATATGGTAAATTTTGATAATGAGGGAGACAACAAAGGGAGGGAAGGAAAGGGAGATATTTGGTAATAAATAGAAATAGGAGAAATGGAAAAGGCAATGCTAGGAGGGGCAATGTGAGCAATAATGATATGGTTTAGCCACCTACGCTTAGAATTTGGGGGAAAATATGATGAGGTTTTCCTTATCTAGCTTCTAAGGGAACTGAGAATTTTTAGACAGCGATATTTCTAGAAAAGAAAAAAAGAAACAACTCTATTTGACATTTTACCAAGACTGCTGCAGTTACAGAAGATAAGGCAGATTTTCTTTAAAGCTGAAGATGAAATAACATTGCTTGTACCACTGCCAGCTGGCAGACCATACTGGAACATAGAAATGAAAGGGTAATATTTCTGTATTTGCATTTCAGTTGCAATAGCTAAGAGCAGAAGTACTATTATGCCTCTATTTGATTTGGTAAGTTTCCTAACATAAAATAACCCGTATAATACATTTGCAATTGTATTGCTTGATCACGTCCTGCCTAGATTTCATTATTTGCACATTTTGCTAAGATCTTTTTGATTTTATTTATTACACTTATACCCCATCCTAAACCAAGGGCTCATGATAAGCTTACAGCAATTTTATTAGTTCCTGAAGACTCACAATCTGAGGGTCTGTTCACATCTATGCTCTCCAACAGTAACATTAATAGCAAAGTACTCCATTAGCAAAACGTCAACTGTGTTAGTAGTGCAGAACCTTTACTATTGGAGGTACGCTATTGCTGTTTGAGAACATAGGTGCAAATGCACAGTAAGTGATGGATATGGATGACTTGTGGAAGAAAGAGAGGAAGAATTAAAAATAATAAATTGCGCTTTATCCCTATCTTTTCTAACTCTGCTACATACCAGACATTAAGCCATCAGGTTTATTCTGACAACCCAACAATGATAACATTAAGAGCCCAATGCTGTCCTGCCGCCCCCGCTGGTGCAGCCATGCCAAGAACGGGTGTTCTGTATCCAGTACGGGGGCAGATTGGGAGGCTTCAGAGGTAAAAGGTTAGCCTCCCAACCTGCAGTGGGTCACCTTGGACCTGTGTCAGCAAAACTGCTGGCGCAAGTCCGAGGAAAGGGGGTGGGGAGGCTGCTGAAAAGGGGGATAGGATTCAGTGCGTGCCACTGACCCCCTCCCACAGTCTCCCCCTGTCATGCCCCCTCCCCGTCACGCTTTACCCCTCCCTATCACGCTTTATCCCTCCCCGTCCCATTTCACCCCTTCCTGGCCCCACCGCTGCCTTACTTGCCTTAGGTGACTGGTGATCTGCTAGCAGACTGGGAGTGCTGCTACCTCACGCGACAGCACTCTCAAAATGGCCACTGATGGCACACTCCACACACTGTGGGCAGCCATTTTGCAACAGCGGAAGTACTGTACCTTCTGCTGTCGCCAAGGGCTCAACACGCCAGCCCGCCATGAATGAGTAAATACAATTAATCAGAAATCAGAACGTTTATTGGCATTTGAACAAAAACAAAACAAAGTTGACATAACATAACAAGGAAACAAAAAACAAATTTAACAAGAAATGCTAATACCATGATTGGTGGGGGTAGATTACAATTAATCTACCCCCACCAATGCAGTGACACCAAAATGGCTACTGCTGCATCCTGCGCACGGGGGGGGGGGAGTTGCTGAGGTCTCCTCTGGGTAAGGGAAGAAGCTTCCACAGTGCAGAGGGGACTACTTGGACCTGTGCTAACGAATTTGCTTGTGCACCTGCATTGCAGGAACGTGTTTGGGATTCAAACCTACCCCCTGCCAAACCTACCCCCTTCCCGGACCCAATCTGCCCTTCCCCACCCTGTTCCACCCTCCCGCGCCCCCATTCTGCCCTCCCCCCACCCCGTCCCACCTCCTCTGATGTCCTACTTGCCTTGGTGGATCCGGAGAACTCCTCCAGCGGGCGCAGGAAGGCTCTGGCCTTCCTGCTGGAATTCCTGCAGCACGCTACTTTGCTGCCAGAGTGCATTTTATGACTGGAGTAAGGCAGTTGCCAGCAGCGGAACACACATTCCACTGTTGGCTAGCCCTGATAGAATTGGGTTGTCAAATATGTAAAATATATGTGAGCTTCATGACTAAGTGTGGATTAGAAGGTCGCTGCATTCTTTATCATGAGTAACTCAATTTTGAGAGGAAAGTCTTACAGCCCAGTCCTACCCTGGACTGGCCTATGGCATGCAGCGGTGCTGGTGCAGCCTCCATTGCATGCTATGGGCCGGCCAGGGACCAGGTTGCGACGAAGAGGTAAATACTAAGGGGACCTAAGGGGGGACCACCATGGTCCCCAATGGGCCTACTCAGATCAGCACCAAGTCTTTGGCTGGCATAAATCCAAATGGGTCAAGGGGTGTGTGTCAAGGCTGGGCTGGGGGCATAGGATATCAGTGGCACTGTTGCCACTGATATTCACCCCTAGCCCGTCCTCAACATGCCCTGGCCAGATCACTGCCCCAATCTTTCTTGGAACACCCCTCCGCTGACTTACCTGCTCCAGCGGGGGCTGGGCTCTCCATTGGTGTGCGCCGGGGGCTGTGGGCTATTCATGCTGGTGGTCCTGGCCCACAAGCCATTGCTGTGGCTACTGCACTAGTGGCTCTGGCCTTGCACTGATGGAACACAAGTTCCATCAGCGCAAGGCCCAGATAGAATTGGGCCATTAATTTACATAAGACCTATTTTCAAGATCCCTGGAATAACAGCCCTAGAATTCATTGCAGCCTTGGGTCTGTTCTCATAGCAATGGGATGAAGGAAGCTACAGTATCTTATACTGAGTCAGATCACTTGCCCATCCTGTTCAGTAATATCAAAGCAAACCTGTAGTGGTTCTCCAGGGTTTCAGACAGGTATTCTTCTCTGTCCTACCTGGAGATGGCAGAGATTGAGGCTGTGTAAGTGCCATTGAACACAGTGGAATTTACTTCTCAGTAAACATGTATAGGGTTGTGCTATGAACCTGGGACCTTCTACAGGCAAAGCAGATGCTATAAGCCACAAGCCCTTCCCACATGGAAAAAAATAATCAGAGTTTGATGCAAGTCAACAATTCCTGGAAATATTTCTCATGACTCACCTGTCTTCTATCCTATGGCAAGTGACCATATATTTATTAGTGAGTTCTCAAAATGGAGTTTCAGAGAACCTGGTTTTCACTGGATGCTTATCAAGGGGTTTCTCATAAAAAAATATCAGTAATTGTGAAAAGCGTATTTGAAAACCAGCATGTCTTATCACTACAGTATGTTGCTTCACAAAGGGGAGAGTTGGGTGTGTTCTCTAGGAGGGGCATGCTCTCAGATCACACAGAGGTCAAACAAGCCCGGCCAGTGCTCCATGTCAGCTGATAGTATGGCCTGGAACATGTCCCACAATCCTCTGTGCTACTGTATATTGGGGAAAATAGCTGTTGTAGGCCACTGTGAATTTAGTAATGTCCCCTTCCTGAAACATATAGCTATTTTGACTTGGTCCCCCAACAGCTAAGCATTTACTTTTTAAGTTAGTTGCACTTTCCATTCAGTATCTACTTGTTATATCCTGGCAGGTGTCAGGAGAGGCCTTGCTCTGGTTCACTGGCGTCACTGCAGGGGGGGTGGAGCTCTAAGTTCCGCCGCGGCTCTGACCCTCCGTTACACCGGAGCGCGAAGCGGCCCCACCCCCTCACCTTCGGAACCATTCAAGGCGGTGAAAGCAGCTTTCACCACCTTGAATGGTTCCGAAGGCGAGGGGGCGGGGCCGCTTTGCGCTCCGATGTAACGGAGGGTCAGAGCTGCGGAGGAACTTAGAGCTCCGCCCCCCCCTGCAGTGACGCCAGTGCTCTGGTTATATGACACCATTTCCAAGCTCTTTTACACTGGGGAGCCTGTACATGTATTACAGTTTGCAAGACACATGAGTTCCATGACATACACATGTAGAGATTTCCTCAGCAAGGACATCAACATGGAAAGGGGTTCCAGAAAGACGAAAGCTTGAAAAATCAAATATATACAGTGGAATAACAGGATAACTGTGGACAGAGTAGCTCACAGTTCTATTGACCTGTCAATGACATACAGTACTTAGTAAGTGGATCATATGGCTGACACACTTTAGAATGTCTTGTTCCTTCAAAACATGGTGATTATCTGGAGATAAGCAAAGGCTCCTTGCAAGTAGGTAACAGTGCCAAAAATAATTATGAAATGCAGCACTTCCTGGTTAGGACCAGAAGACTCATCTTTGTATGGATTCTGGTAAAAATAGGCATCCTTTGTCTGTCTTTCATTATTATACCACTATAAATTATAATTGCAGCTTGCACTGCACTCTGGGCAGCCTTGAAACAAAACACAGAAGACCCAGTAGTACAGAGACATTGAGATAGTCAGTAAAATGATATAAACTGCAACTGATCTTTAAAATGTTTCATGCATTTTTTAAAAAACTTTCTCTTAACAAGCTATCCTTTTGTAAGTCTTCTTTGACAATTAAAAGAACGGTTTAACTTTAAAAGATGCAACTGAAGCTCTCAGCATATCATGCCTTTTTTTTCTGGACATATTTTTTTCCAAGAAGCTACTCTCAGGCCAGCTTCAACACTAGTAAAATGACTTGTTGGTGACAAGCAGCATCAGCAACAGCAGCAGCTGAATGCAACAACACAATAAGGTAAAGTTAAAAAAAATAGACAGACAGCATCACTTGAGTAACCACTGTATGCTTTAGAGCTACAAAGCTAAGCAAAGGTCACTAGTAGTTCATTTTTACTAGCCATTGGTAACAAGGAATATTTATTTTTCATTTTCCAGACAAGGTCGCAGACGACAGAACTCTAAAAGCAAAAAGCCACATCTAGACTGTAATGCCATACAAAGTCACATCTAGATTATGCTGCTAATTATTAAATCATTTAGTAATTTTACTAAAATTTATTGAGGGGTTTTTTCCAAACATACAGTGAAAATGAAAGATATAACTTGCATGTTAGAAAGAGTGCTATACTACCATATACAGACATAATATCAAATAATATCAGACCCAAACCTTCACTCCTTTTGGAACAGTGTATAAAGTATTTATCAATACATGTAAATATATTTATATACCAAGAAAAAGCATGGGGAGGACTACCATAAGAAAGGGAAAAAATACAAACAACAAAAAAATCATTTTAAAATATTTAAAAAATGGAGTCCCAGCTTTTAAAAAATGCATTTTCTTTGGGGGGGGGGGGTTGTTTCTGATATTCTACCTACTATTTCGTTGTGAATTCAGTAACTGGTTTAACAATACATAAACTGACGATGGAGACTCACAGTGCAATCCTAGGCATATCTACAGTACTCAGAAGTAAGTTCCATTGTGTTCAATTGGACTTTCTCCAGGAAAAGTGTGGTTGCAGCCTCAGATTTCTAACTTTTAGGATTAATCGTTTTGCTATCTCTCCACTCTGGTCTGATGTTGAGGGCCTACATGGCAGGCAAGAATCCTACGGCCAGAGTTTTAAAGGAAAAATATATGCCACATTCAGAAATATTTATTTATTTAAATATCTTTCCAAAAAGGTAAAACAACCTTGCAATACAGAACATAAAATATTCCTTTCCTGCACTTCAACTTCGCCAATCAGATTAACAGATGCTTAAGGTAAAGGTAAAAGGTGACCCCTGACAATTAAGTCCAGTCGTGTCCGACTCTAGGGTGCGGTGCTCATCCCCATTTCAAAGCCGAAGAGCCAGCGTTGTCCGAAGACGCCTCCGTGGTCATGGGGTCCTACTGCATATTTAGTTTCAAAGGTGATGAACTGCTATTTTTTCCTCAGAGAATTATAGTTTCACGAAGTTTCTTTGTTAAATATCACAATACTACAGTATCAAAAGTTTCATAGTTGGGAGACATAACTTTTCACTGTACTGTATAAGCATGTATTAAAGCGACCGTGTGTGACATTTTTATTTATAAGAAATAGCAGTTCATCACCCTTAAAACTGGTTTAAATATGCAGTGGTCTAAACATCTGAACCATTGATCTTATTGGTGAAGTTTCAGTTGTGGGAGGAGGGGGGACCTAGTCAAACGCTCTGCGCAGCGAGAACGGGAGGCCCCAGAACGGAAAAGGGATTCAAATCCCCTTTGAATTCCTCTTTTGGAGGGGATTTGAATCCCTTTTCCGTTCTGGGGCCTCCTGTTCTCGCTGCGCCGCTGGTTAAACTGGCACAAAAGTTAAGTCAGATTGTGCTGTGAATGTGTTTTTCATATGTTACTGTATAGCTCTCACATGCTTGGGAAAAGCTAAAAATCACTGCCAGTTTGCCTTATAGGTGGGTCTTCCCGGAAGCATGTTAAAATTACCTCCTCCATTCTCCAAGTGATGCCCTGCCTTGTATCTTCCACATGCATGAGCCAGCCCAGGATTAACCATTAAACAAAATAAGCACGTGCTTAGAGCATCAAGGGAAGGGGCACACACAGATTTATTTTTTTTCCAGTACCAGATTTACCATGGTGCAAAAAAGCCCAGTTAATCCGGCCCTGGCATGAGCTCTCAGCTCTGTACTTGTGAAGCCCTTGCTAATAGGTGATCCTAACATTGTTAGGAGAGAGAAGGCAATCATCAGGGCTAGTGCTGCCACCTTGCCCTCACTTCTCCCCCCCCCCCACCTGCCTGCTACTGTTGCCTTTTCTCTCTCCTCTGACCTGCCTGGGCACATCTAGTATCTCTTTCCCGCATCTCTCCTCATCCCTAACCCATTTCCCCCTTCTTCCCCCCACCTCTGCCAACACTATTCCTCTCTTTCCCCCCCTCCTGGGTAAGGAGGAGAGGGCAGCCCAATATTGGGGGCGGGAGCACTGACATACCATCTCAGATGTCAGGTGGGCCAAGCCTAGAAATCAGGTGGAAGCAATGGATGCCCCTGACATTGTAGCTTCCTCTCACTTATCAGCACTTTTCCTCCGTACAGCACTGTACAGTTTGGGGCACTGTCCCAGTTTCCATTACCACCCTGCTCAGAAGATGAGTGCAGATGAGAGAGGGGGGGGGGAGTTCTGTATTCTGTGCCACTCGTATTCCCCTGAACTATCCATTCCTGGGGGCCAACCTGCGCTCTGCCTCTGGGTGGCGTGGTGGTGGGGATGCCCAGGGCCACTCAGAGTAATTTTATCAGGGGTACAAAGTTTCTTTTGGGCCCCTTCCCTTCATGTGGATTTGGCTCCTGGGTCCCCCTTGTTGCTCCAGGCTCTCCCCTTTTGACCCATTTTTGGCTCTGGGCCCGATTGTACCCCCTTAACCCCCCCCCCTCAGAGGCTATGGGATGCCACCCTGGTGAGCAGGCAGAGCAGCAGGATACACCACGCTGTCCAGACATAAGCATGTACAACCCACCTCTGTCCATGACGGGCTTGCTTGCTTTCGCTTAGTGGCACAGCGTGGGTAAGACTGGGCTGCGGGGGGGGGGGCAAGTAGGAGGGGATGGGACCCACAAAAGACATAGACTTAGTGCTGCTGCGGGTTCCCCTTAAACTGGCTGTGTCTTTCCCTGCCCCTCTGATCTGATGATAGAGAGCGTTCTTTCTCTCTCCCTCTGCCTGGGAGATATTCAAGCCCTGCAGATTGCTGAAGATTTGCCGCCTGGTGCCGGAGGAGCCGCATCGCCACTTTCTCCCGGTGGGACGCGACTCTGTTATCCCTCCTCTTCCTTTGCAAGCTCTGCTGCTGGGGCGGAGGTGGGGAGGGAGCGGAAAGGCGCCCCCGCCCCCTGGAGAGAGCGCTTGGGTGTTTCTCTGCATATTGACTGTGTCTCGCTCGCAAAAAAAGACTGGGAAGCTGGCGACGGCGGCAGCGCCTGTCTGAGCCCTGCCAGACATCCCAACCTTTCTGAATATTTCATTGGAGCAGCCCGCCGGGATGCCCCACCACTGACCGCTGCAAAGATCGCCGCCCCCTCCCCCAATCATTGTATTTGACGCTTCCTTCCTTTCTCCTTTCATTCTTCAAACTGGGCTTTATGCTTTATGAATAAATAACCTTTCCGTCCGTTTCTGTCTCTGCGCTGGTGATGCCCTTGCAAAAACATCGAAGGGGGTTCTCTGAACTCTTTTTTGAACGCCTGAGCCGGCAGGACTATAAAATATCTCGTTTTTAGGGGTTTGGAGCACAGAAGCAACTTCGACGAGAAAGGTTTGGGGAAGAGAGCAGCAGTAGCAGAGTTGCAAAAGGGGCGAAAAATCACCCCAAGCTTGTTTGCGGGCATTACGATTTTTAAGTACAATTGCAAAACATTTTTTTAAAAAAGACTTTGCAAGCACCCTTGCCCGGTTTGCAGAAGAAAATCGCTGCAGTCCGGATGGAGAGACAGCGCTCTTGCTTTCTGCGAGCATTTGCTTCCTTTTCGAGAAGAGATTTGCAAACTGCTTGTCTTGCACCCCCGACGCGCCGGTAAACTCGACAGCAAGCTCAAGAGTTGGGGAAATCGCAAGATTTGATCAACGCCTGTGCGCGCGCCGGGAGCTCTCGAGTCCCAGATATAGACATGACTGTGCCAAGGAGGACGTAGAAGAGGAGACTGTCGCGGCGTGACCCTGGCATTGCAATGCCCCCTGCGCTGCCCCCTGGCTGGGCTGCTGTCCCCTCCGCGACTCGCCGGGGCCTTAAAACGACCCCTACGCTTGCTCCACGGCGCAAAGTTTTCCCCTTCTCCCTCTTTTTGCTGAGTCGCAGAAGAGGCATGTCCTCGTCGTCGTGCAAAATCTGCAGGGCCGCCTGAAAGCGTCTCGCTTCCCCGGCGCCCGTGACCTCTTGCCGCCCGCGCCGAGGCTTGAACTGAGAGGAGCTGGCGGCGGCACAGCGGGCTGAGCATGGCCGCCGCCGCCGGAGAGTGGCGAGGGTGAGCGGGAGGCAAAGGAGGAGGGCGCCTTGAGAACCCCGCGCGGGAAACTGCTTCGCCCTTCGGCGAGAGGACGGCCGGGAAAGAGAAGGAGAAAGGACGGGCAGCAGCAATGTGGCCGACTGGAGGAGCCGGCAAGCTGCCCGGTCCGCGGGACTCGGCGCTGAGGAGAGCGGCGTTCGCCGGGAACCTCTCGGCTCTGCCCTTGCACTTGGCGCCCAGCGGGAGGAGCGTGCGGGTGTTCATTAGCGCCAACCCCGAAGGTAAGGAAAGGAGCCCCGCACCTCTTTCCAGCCAGGGCTGCCTGTCCCCGTTTCGCCTCAGGGCGACCCCCCCCTACCCCTGGGTGGCTGTGGCTGTGGCTGGCGAGGTTTGTGCGGCCCAAACGCTCCCACCCTCTGCCAGAGTTAAGTGAGGGGCACTTTTCTTGGCGCGCGCTCCCACGTGTGCCTGCTGCTCTATATACCCCTAGTTAGTAGCATCCGGAGCTCTCAAGAAAACGGCCGGGTTTCTGGTTCCCACTGGGAGTCCCATCGTCCGTCCCCGCCCTCCACGTCCCCCAAATCCAAAACTGAAGAGACAACTAAGACTACCATATTATCGCTTGTGTGCCTTGGCTTGTTGTGGTTGGAAGGCTAACCTGTGGTATGGGGTAATACTAATAATCAATCTTCATCATACCCCCCCAAAATTAAAATGTCACATTTTCCGATTTTCTCTAGTAATTGGCGTGCCGTAGATCACGTGTGAACCCAGTTTCGGCCTTTTGTCTAGCCTGGAAGCCCCTAACTTGCTCTTGCTCTCCTGTTCAGCTTTTTGGGTACCCTGGAATAACTAAGGTTTGGGGGAGACCAGCCCTTGCGCTCCATGTCAAGGGAGAGTCTAGCATATACTATATAAGGTCTCTTGCTCATTAGAAAGTACTCTAAACACTAAACAGCTGTCACACAGGTGCAGCACACACACAACCATCAGTCAACAAGTTGATCAGTAAATGAGGCAATCATTAGATCTGGAGCAAGTTCAACTGGAGTCATCACTTGGGACTTCATTCTGTAGTATTTAAAGTTGTGTCACTTGTCTTACAGTGTCCCTTTGTTGCAAATGTCACTGATTTAGCATTGTACTTTTTATGTCAGAATCCAGTAGTATCTCATTTTTGTATTCTATCTGGTAGTCTATGATATTTATTCAGGAGGATGTACATGTATTCTAGTTGGACATCCACCCTTTCCCCTAATGATCAAATAGCTTTTAAAACCCTTTCTACATCTTTTTAAAAGAGAGAAAGAAATAAACTAACCAGGATTTGTTGGATTTTTGACTATTTTTTGTTGGGATAAACAGGTGCCTGTCTGGTACTCTCCCCATCCCCTTTTTATTTCAGCCTTAGCTAAAAAGCTCTCTAAAGAATTTCTGGCTGCTGGCAGGAGATATTCTCACTTGCTTGTTTTTTATTGTCACGTTCATTCTCCGAGGCTGAAACACAGCAGGAGAGACTCAGTCCTCTAAAAATGGGGAGCTTGGAGGCTGCAGTACATGGTGTCCCAGGAAGCGCTGGCACTTAGCCCATTATTTACTGGAAGAGCAGTGGAGGATAAGAGCAAGATGCTTACAGCACCTCTGCTGAAGCCTCCTCAGCTCCACTGCATGATGGAGTCATTGTGCACTTAGCTGCAGCCATGTAGACATGCAGAGGGGTCATCTCCTTGAGCAGTTATTGCTGCTGAGTTCTCAACTGAGTTAGCTGCTCCACTGGGCACTCTCAGGGTGGGATCTGGTCCCAGGTCTCCAAGAACCCTCCCAGCCTCTATGTGATGATGAGTACTAATTTGCCTTTCCCCTCTACTTCTCATTCTCATTGTCAAATTCAGTCCTAGTAGTCTTTACAGACACACACACTGCTTTGCGGTACTCCCACCATGATTTTGCAGATAGAGCCACCTTTGGCTATGAATACAAACTAAGAAGGAACCAAGACACAGGAACTAAGTTTCAAGGATGTGTTATTTTCCAAACAGACTAGCAAGAGGCAGTTGCTGCAGCTGTAATTTCAAGAGCAGCCTGGCATGTCACTACTTATTTTCTGCTGCTGTAGTTTACAAGAAATATGAGTTTAAAGCCTGACATATAGAAAAAGCTGTTTTTATTTTGCACTGCAGGCAGTAGTTATAGAGTCAAGATATGACACTAAACTATGGCTTGATGCCACATAACCAAGACCTGTGCTTGTATGTCTCCCCACCCCCACCACTCTCCCCTTGCAGATGTAATGGCAAACTGAAATTACAGGAGTAGGTCATGGTTAGCAAAGATCCTAAAATCTTATGACTGTAAAGCTGCAATCCTATGCACATCTACTTGGGAGTAGTTTCACTCTAAGTAGTAAACATGCATAGGATTAGGCTGTAAATTGGATGAATGACAAGATTAAGTTCATTCACCATTCCTTATCAACAACCTTACAAGCAACTTTTTTGCCAGCTGTCAGTATTTGAGAAGGGATGCTAGATAGTTCCTTACAGAAGTTGTGTTTGCTAAAAAAAAATCAGCAGGTGTTCATATTCACTTTTCACAGGTCATAAGCCAATTAAACTACCTCATGTATATTTATATGATCCATCTCAAGAGAAACTACTGCATATTTGTAGAATGATACATATGAATGTAATTTAGAGTGTAGGTGTCAGCACAATTATGTATTCACTGTGATGCTACCTAAATACAAGCAAAAAAAAAAGACATATTAGATGAGCCACTGACCATATTAGTTTGCTGGATTTTTCAGTTAGAAAGTCAGCAGTGGATTTGGCCTCAGTTCTTCTGGGCTTAATCCAGTTTATGGTAGTCTTATGGTAGTCTTAACTAAGGCTGCAATTCTGTGCACACTTTCCTGGAAGTAAGCCTCACTGAACTCAGTGGATGCTACTTCTGAGTAAACATGCATAGTCTTGGGTGGGGCATCACTGCTAACTTTTGCTGCAATCCTAAATACATTTACCTGGGAATAAGCCCCATTGAATACAATGAAACTTCTGCATAAACATGCTTAGGATTGCACTGTCAGCTCCTTTCATTTGCAATCATGTGTACTCTTTCTTGGAAATAAATCCTGTAGAAATCAATGGGTCTTAAAACTCTGATAGGGAACTTTTGTGTGAGGCTAAATGAAATGTATAGGTTTGGGCTGTTAGTCACAACTATTTTTAACTGGACGGGAGCCAATTTTTTAAGACTCTGTCTTTAACTTTTTGTTTTTATATTTCAGTCTTCTAACAAGAATAATAGGCACATCAAATGTGCTATATAGACTGTCTGCCAAATCAACAATAAATTACTTGACAGCGTAAATCAGGGGTGGCCAACCTTTCAACATGAATGCTTCTGGACCTTTAATGGTTGCCTTGGTGAGGGCATTTCAGCAGGTGCAGCTGCTTTAGCAGCACCATGTAGCTGCCAAGATTCTATCTACACAACTCTTAAGAACAGAGCAGCCCTAATGGTGGAAGGTTGGCCACCCCTGGTTTAAATGTTTCTTTTTTTTAATGTCTTCCTATTAGGTACACTAATTCTGCTGAAGGTTACAATTGATTCACACATTTCAAAAGTGTTCTCTGTAGCTGTAATGACGAATTACAGAGAACACTTTTGAATTTCTTAACCAGTTGTAAATTTCAGTAGAATTAGAGTAAAATCCTATGCATTTTTGTTCAGAAGCAAGTCCCATTCATTTCAATGGGACTTCAGTAGTACTTCCAAGTAAGTGTGTATAGAACTGCAGTTTTAGGCACAAGTTCCTGGGAGCCCTGTTGAACACAGTGAAACTTACTTCTGAGTAAATATGCACAGGATTGCACTATAAGTGTAGTTAAGAGGAATATACGAAATTGCCTGCATTATATTGAGTCAGCTGTTGCTCTCTGTAGCCCATCCCACTTTGCCTGGTAGTAGCTCTGCAGGGCAGCGGAAGCACGTTTTTCCCAATGGCACCTGATATCTTTTTAATGGAGATGTTGGGAACCTGAGAACTGCTAAATGCAAAGTATGTGCTTCTTAACCACTGACCTACAACCCCTTTTCCCCAGGAAAAACAGATGGGGGGGGGGAATCATCCCATATTATAAAACAAACATTTTAATCTAAAAAAGAGAGTAGAAGAGCATGGTCAAACTAGATGTTAGATTGGGCCTGTCATAAAGAGGCAGGGTTAACACAGGAAGTATATTGTTAGCTCTAGCTTTTGAGAGGCCCTGGCTCAAGAGGGTCCCCAATGGACAATGGTGCACTCGGACTCCATGCTATGGAATGCTACTCCATGCTATAGCACTCCCTCCATGCTATGGAAAACATGTATGCACAGCACCTCCCCCCCCCCCCCCCGATGTTGGGAACCAGACAGTGGATGAGCAACCACCTTCTTTCACCATCGTCCAGTAAGCCAGCCAGGGTCCAATGAAGAGGCTTACTAGAAAGCAGAGAGGAGCTCCTTGGTAAGTGTGCATATGATTGCCACTGATTCCTACTGACTGATTGCAGGTTTACTCACTAACAGCGGAATCCTATGCATGTCTACTCAGAAGTAAGTCCCATTTTGTTCAGTGAGGCTTACTCCCAGGAAAGTGTGTATAGGATTGCAACCTAAGTCCTATTGAGTGCAATGGGACTTACTCCCCAGTTAATGTGCATAGGATTGCAGCCATGTAGGCCAACCCCATACATGATTACACAAAAATAAGTCTCACTTTGTTTAGTGAGCCTTACTTCTAAGTAAATGTGCCTAGGATTGCAGCCTCATCACAGTTTGGTTAAACTGAAGTTCTTGCATATAAGCCCATGATATCACACTGAACACGATGCAGTTAAATTAAAATTATGCAAGCGCAGTAATGTGTTAATCTCTTGTTTGTGGGCTACCCAGAGGCAACTGATGGGCCACTGTGGAAACAGGATGCTAGATGAAATGGGCCTTTGGCTTGATTCAGCAGGATTCTTCTCACTTTAGTTTTAGTACTGGCACACTGACCCTTGTGTGTATTCTCAGAAGATGGTAATAATTCCCTGCCTCATCCATCCTTAAGACACATTGATGAAAACACATTTTTAAAACCTCAGTCAAATAGCCTGGTCCCATTCCTTCAGTGAGAGAGTCCCAGAACTTTGAAAGTGCTTTAAACATAAGTAGATTTGCATAACTAGCTTGTCAGCAAGGGAGCCATATAATTTACATCTAATATTTACTCTAGTAAAACATTATGTAGGCTTTAAAACATTAACTGTTTAGGTACAGTTTGGCCAGAATACCATATTGGCCTGAGTATAAGATGTACTTTTTCCCCCTAAGGCAAGTCTTTCAAGTAGGGGTGCGACCTACAATCAAAGCCTAGTGTTTTCTACCTAAGAGCCAAGCCTCTCTGAGTCTCTTTCAAAGGTAAAACAGGGCTTTTTTAAAATCACTTGCTAAATGGCCAATGATCTCTCTAGCAGCCTCTAGCCTCAGGATGGAAGCATTTGAAAAAATTAACCCTTAAGCTCCAGCCCCAGGACTCTGGAAACTAAGATATTTATTGATCCTGCAGTTTGAAAGTTGAGAGTGCAGTTTGAAAGTTGAGAGCAAGAGCTCCTGCATAGGCTTACCATATCCAAAGGAGGACAGAGTACCAACCTTTAGGTTCCAATCCTATGCACACTTTCCTGGGACTAAGCCCCATTGAATGCGATGGGACTTGCTTCTGAGTAGACATGCATAGGATTGTGCTATTAACCATTGAAATTTGGGCAGGTGTAGCTCATCATCATGGAAGGGTGCAACAAGCTGCACCTGCCCAAATTCCAAAGGTTAAAGGTAGGCACTCTGTCCCCCTTTGGATCTGGGAAGGCTACGTATACTAGGGTGCCCAGATTCAATAAAGGACAGGGTGCTATGCCTTTAACTGTACTAAAGCTGTACTGTTTTACTGTTCTACTAATGTGTATATTTTCTTTAAGTTAAAAATGTATTTTTTAAAAAATAGCACCAGACTTTAAGGGTGCATCTTATAATCAGGTGCGTCTTATACTTGGGACAATACGGGTATGTGCTAACACCATTTCAGTTCAAAGATAACTTCAATTTGAAGTTGAGTGCTCAGTAATTTGCAAAATTAAAAAAAAAGATTTGAGGGACAGTATTTTAATTAAACTTTGAATACGTTTGTGACCCATTCTGCAAAGGAGCATGCCTTGCTTTGACCTAACAAAGCTCTGGGGGGGGGGAGTTGTCTCTGTGTGTGTTTAATACAAATAAATGGAATCAGAAATGGAAAGTTCAGTTCTAAAGAAGTGCTAGAGAAGTGATAAATAACAAGAACATCAAGGTTGTAAAGCATTTTAACATGTCTTAAATTAGGCATTGCTTTAGAGTTTTGTTTAATTAGCATTTTATCCTTGTCCCTTAAATGAAAATTGCAGTGAAATACTTACTAGGAAGCTTTGCAAAAGATGCATGTAGTAATAATAAATGGCATAGCTCCTGCCTTCTTCTCCTCTGCTAACCCTCCTCCCTTCTCTTAACCAGAATAGAAAAGAGAATGGTGTTTGTGCCATGGATGTAGCCCACCTTGTATTAAACCACTATGTGCAAACCAGTGTTATAGAGCAACCCCCCCCTCCAATCTCAATTGTGTTGTGCTTCATGTAGTCTCAGAATGTGGAAAGAGGATGGAACAAGCCAAGTAAGCTGAGAAAAGCGTAGGCTTGTCATATGTACAACATGTATATTTAAATTTCCTATTGCAGAAGGAAAGAAGGCAGCCATGAGCCATCTATTTCCTTCCTGGTCCTGTTATCGCCCCCCCCCCATTTCCCACTTTTCTCACCTGCTGAGACAAACCAGGCATGTTGCACAGCAGGATAGGAGGTACCATGTTTCCCCGAAAATAAGACAGTGTCATATATTAATTTTGGCTCCAAAAAATGCAGTAGGTTTTATTTTCAGGGAGGTCTTATTTTCCCAACCTGCGCCCCCTCCCCCCAGGCACTTACTTTGACTGATTAAAGCTTCATTCTTTCCCGAGGGTGCAAGGCTCCTCAAGGCCTGGAAGGCCTGCACTTGAGTCCTCCACCATAGAGACGACGTGCTAGAGAGGCTTGCAAGGAGGCTGCAACTTTGCAGAGTCTCTCTAGCACGTCGTCTCTATGGTGGAAGACTCAAGTGCAGATCTTCCAGAGCCTTTCACCCTCGGGAAAGAATGAAGCTTAAATCGGTCAAAGTAAGTGCCAGGGGGGGCGGGGGGGATCGCATCTGTCTGGCTGATGATTCTAGCTAGGTCTTACTTTCAGGGAGATTTTATATTTGAGTGCCATCAAAAATCATGCAAAAATGACAGTAGCTCTTACTTTCAGGGGAGGTCTTATTTTAGGGGAAACAGGGTAGATGATGGGAGTGGCTAGGGAATAGATAGGATGAACCACAGGTGATTTATCTCCCACTGTAGTAGGAGTGTTTGTGAGCATGCATGTGTTGCATCTGTTTGTCCAATGTCCAGCATAAGAGGTCACAACCCAATTGTAAGGGAAGGTGGAGATCAATATTGTGCATAGCACCCAGCAGTTATAGTCTAGTCCCTGACCATAAGTCCCTTCGGAATTTTGAGGTGGACGAGTTCTCTCTTCAGATCCTGTTAGGGCATGCTTAAAGGAAGGGTAAAAGCTTGGGTAGACATCTGGCAACCCAGGCACAAGTTTTATAGGATGCCATTTAGTATTTTTACTTGCAAAAGCTGTCATGCAAGACAATGCTGATACCGCAAAAAACTTTGTTCCAAGTTTTTGTGGCATTGACATCATCTTGTATGACAACTTTTGCAAGTACAAAAACTAAATAGTGTCCTATAAAACTTGTGCCTGGGTTACCAGATGCCTACCCAAGATTTTACCCTTCCTTTAGGCATGCCCTAACACAGGGTGGCCAACCTCCACCATTAGGGCCTCTACATTCTTAAGAGTTGTGTAGAAGACAGAATCTTGACAGCTGCCATTGCTGATGGTGCTGCTAAAGCAGCTGCATCTGCTGAAATGCCCTCACCTATACAACCATTAAAGGTCCAGGAGCACTTATGTCGAAAGGTTGGCTGCCCCTATCCTAACAGGATCTGCAGAGAGAATCCGTCCACCTCAAAATTCCTACAAGACGTATGATCAGAATCTGTATCATGAGTACTTTCTCTACTCTGCTTACTTTTCAGGATCTTAGTCCTAGCACCCACACTTCTAGCAAGGTGAGTGGGCAAGCTTCCCAAAACATCAGATGCTTCCAACATCTGATGGGCAAATGTACAAAGGTGTGTGTGAGAGAGTGAGAGAGAGACTCCATTTTATGTAGCCTTTGGGTGTTAACCAGGTTTCACCTTTGGGTTTGGGGTGGACTTCACAATTTAGTATGCACAACTATTTAGGAAATACAGTATTTGAACTACAAATGGGAAGCTTGATTTAAACCATTTCTTCCTAAGGGTGTATATATGCAACAGGAGTTAAATGTGTACACCTGTGGACCGGGAAGAAATGTACAGGTCTGTTCTGCCATCTGTGAACACAAACCCCAAGTTGATAGCTTGAATGAAGGGTTGTCAAGGGTACTCTACCCTATATACGTTTTGCTCCATTCTAGCACTGATAAGTCTTTCTGACATGCTAGATTCAGTCTGTCACCAACTTTTCTTGTCAGGAGTTCTGTGAATTTCTGTTTAGTGTTGCATGATTGGAAGAAATCTGACAGTGTGCCATTTCCCATCTCTGCAAGTATTTCTTTGTCAGGAAATACTACATGTTACATTTTTACCTGTCAGGCAGGTGTTAAATGCTCTGAGCTTTTTTTGGCAAAAAAGGTGGCAATCCTACCTCGGTTTAAGATTTACAGCCCAATCCTGTCTAGCACCGCCACAGTGTGCAAAAGCTTGCTGCGCCGGATCCTATGCAGGATCGGGCTGGCACAGGTGGAGGCCTCTTTGAGCTAAAGGGATGTTTGTCCCGTTACACCAAATAATGGCCCCGCCGCCCCAGTGGACCTCCTTGGATATGCGCCGGCAAAGTGGCTGGCGCAAATCTGGGAGGCCCATGTAACGCTGGCCATGCCCAGGAAAGGGGATAGGATTTGGTGGAGTGCACTGCCGAGGATCCCTTCCTGGGCCTGGCCAACCAATCACCGCCTCCTGTTCCACCCTCCCCGTGCCGCTTGGCGCAGGCCTTACCTGTGTCTGCCGACGGTGGCCTCAGTCCCGTGGAGAGCGAGTGGCGCCAGCTCTAGAGCTGCTTACTTGCCAGGTATAAGAAATGTGCCTTATGGCACGTTTGCAACACTTGGGGGCCAGTGGAACTACTCCACCAGTCCTGGTACTAGACAGAATTGCACCGTTAGTTAATCACTAAAATGGAAAGTATGCTCTCATTCAAACATCTTTAACCATGTTTGTCTATCTGTCTTGTGAAACTGCTGTGATTTTTGCTGAAGTATGTCTTAGATCCACATATTTAGTGTATTTTTCAAAGGTAATTTAATTCCCAAGTGTCTATTCAAACACTCCCACAAGATATCTGGTGGAAGATACAAAACAGACAGTTGTGTTGTTTCCAGATCATTTTAGCTGTCCCTTTAGAATCTCAGTAAATACAAGAAAAGGCTTGGAATGCTATTGAAGTATTAATGTTAGAAACACCTTCCTCGATCAGTAACTGTCAGTGGTTCATAGAACAAGCACTGGCAATCTTTCTTCACGCAGAGAGGTATTGATTTTATACCCTCAGTAATTCCATCCACACAAAGTCCCAGTGTTTAATTGGAAGACACGATGTATGGGGAGCAAAGGGGCACAAGGACAAACACTCCTGACAATCCTTAACAACCATCCAATGGATTCTCTCTTTTTTCCTCACCTACAGCAGTGCATCCTTTCTGCTGAACAGTTGGCCCACTTTTAGCCTGTTAATGAGGTTTTCTGGTGTCTGTGCATCCCTAGACATCCATGTGTACAAACACAAAGGATTTCATTCTTGAGAACTATGTCACAGCTGCATATAAGAGCAACAGAACTCCAAATAAGGCTTACCAATGAGAAACTGACATTGCAGAAGAGAATTCTGTTCCTTTTTGTTGTGGCTAATTCTGCAGAGCAGCATGTTTAGATAGCTTTATAAAAGCCGAAGCAGCCGTTGTTGCAAATACTGGTTTGCTCTCAGAATATGGCTAGTTAACAATCAGCTTTTACTTTGCATGTCTTAACCTGGTTGCTTTACATGGAAATACCAGTACTTTTGTTGAAGAATGTATGTCAGATCGTCGATAAGTGCTATAAACATTGAGGAATAACACAAAAGAAAAATGCATAAACGTTTATGTTTTCTTGTAAAATTGTCTCATACCGAATATATGTCTGCTAGAATGTAATGCAAGGTTGTCAACTGCCAGTCACCTGGACACCTATAGTAGCTAAAAATTCCATCTAAGCAACCAGGAAGAGAAGCTGTACAAAAGTTAGTTATCCACAAACCAGCATCCTGACAACAGCACATCATTGGCATGACTTCAACGTGTCATCGCCATGAAGTCAACACGTCATCGTTGTGACATCCAAGGACTTGCTCTAAGCAGCAAGGTTTTGCTTGCTGTACATTTTGCATGACTGTACAGAAACACCCATGGCAGGGACAAAAAAAGAAGAGGTAGGTCACTCTAGAACTCACACCAGCTACGCCACAAAGCTGCCCCAACCACTCAGCCGGTGACCCGCAAAGAGCATGTCTCATTTGGCATTTCACAGCTTGCATCATTGTAAGCAGGCACACCGGACTAGAAGGCTGTAGCAGGGGTCAGCAACCTACAGTCCATAGGCCGAATCTGGCCCGCCACCCAAGGTCATACGGGCAATGCAGAGCTCGGCTTGTAAGGCGAAGCTTCCACCTAAATTACAGTGTGCCAGACAGGCAGGGAATGGCAGAGCCGTCTGCCCCGACTTGCGGAGTCTCTGTGCCGCTGTGACACAGGGACTCCACGAGCCTGGGTAGGTGGCTCTGCCGTTCCCTGTTCGGTGTGCGGCAAATTGGGCAGGAAGCTTCACCTCCCAAGCCTAGCTCTACACAGCTGCTTCCGGGAGATCGGCAACCCAGAATGTTCGGCGATGTCATCATCGCCAAACATCCGGCCCCTTTGCTGAAAAGGTTGCCGACCCCTGCTGTAGCACATGGACCTATCAGAAGGAGCACTGCATGGGCCAATCACTGGGCTTTAAACTTAATTGTCCAATATCTTTATTTTATCTGCTCTTTATATCACCTATGCTGCTATTGTATCGATTTTATTTTGGGGCTGGTCTTTAACCGTAATAAAGAGAGTGATTGAATTACTGGGGTAGCATGTGACACAGGGCACCTACTGTAGTGGCCTATCTAGCTAGCCACACGCACACACACCATGTACTTTTCTGCATCACTAGATCTGCCAGCTTGGCTGTTGGTATACTTATCCCCCCCCCCCTCTCGCCACTGCCCACTATATTTCTTGGCAGCAGAGAACAGGGGACTCATGATTACTGAGGAGCATCCCTCCCTCAGAGCCCAAGAAGTCACGGAGTGAGGATGCTGCAGACTCTGGGAGCAGAGAGGCCCTTTCTCCTGCAGAGTCCCACCCTAGCGCCAGCTGAGGAAAGAAACAACTAGGTTGGGAAGAAGGGATCCCTGTCTAATAATAAAGTAACAACAAGAGTGATATTATTGAACTGTATCAGTGACAAAGCAGCATTTGAAAGAGAAACACACAAGTGGGGCTGTCAACCATCTCCTCCCAGCAGGTCTGTTGTGTCATTGCAAGTTATCCAAAGACAGCCAAGGTGTCAGTGATGTCTGGCTGCACCAGTTGGTTCACTGTCTGCCATGGAGTTTGCAAAGCCACAGGGGCCTGACTGGAAGGAGTAGGAGAGCAACCTCGCCGAGCAGTTCTGTATGATGTCCTCACCTGTGTGACAGCTGCCTGTGGGGAGCAAAGAGAAACACAGAGACAGTAGCAAGGCATAGACAACAGAATCGACCACATCTGTTCTCTGGCTTGAGATGCATACTTGGTGTTTGTGAGGGGGAGTGGTGCCACCAGAGTGTACATGCAGTGGTTCCTTGTTAGGGGCGAGAACATGGTTCTTTGGAATATTACCTTTCCTTCTCCTGGGGTGGCTGCAGTGTAACTCTGCAGAAGACCAGTGTTCAACTCCCTGTGGCAACACAGTGGCGTTCCTGCGGTAGGGGCTCGACAGTAAGTCGTGTCCCGACCGACTACCGCGTTCACGAACCGGAGCGAGGAGGCCCCGCCCCTCGCCGTTGGAGCCATTCTGCGTAGCAAAGCCGAACGGTCCTGCCGTTCGGCTTCACTGCATGGAATGGCTCTGACGGTGAGGGGGCGGGGCCTCCTCGCTCCGGTTCATGAACACGGTAGTCGGTCAGGACACAACTTACTGTCGAGTCCCTACCGCAGGAACGCCACTGTGGCAACGGTGCAGTCCTGAAAAACAAAAAGGGTTCTGATGCGTGTTTGGCCAGCAGTAGCAATAGTTGGAGTCCCTGGCATTCTCCGAAAGGGAGCAGACACTCTATGCTCTTAGCTGTTGCAAAAGAAAGGGATGGTTAGGTTACACAGTTGATAGCAAAGACACATTTGATAATGTGCGGTAGAGGCATTGGGGGGTAGATGCATGAGAGGGATATACAGCATCACTACATTGCAGCATGGGATTCCCTCCGCTAGTTTGCTTACTTGTGTAGGGTGCATTGTCCTTTTGCTGTTGGTAGAGGTAAGGTAGAGGTTTCAGTTGGGTATTTGTTTGTGGAATCCTCCTGGGGCAGAGTACCTGCAATCAGAATACTGAGAAGACAGGTGCAAAATACCTTGCAATGCATGTTGTGAGGAGGATGTGAGGTTGTCTGTACAAAGTACAGGTGGGCCCCCATATCCACTGATTCGCTATCCACGGTTTCAGTTATCCACGGATCATAGGGCCCCCCCCCCAGGCTTTTCCCAGTAAGCTTCGTTTCTTCCTTAAAGAAACAGGAGAAACAGCCTCTGGCTGCTTATTACAGGCAAGTAGAACAAGACTAAGTCCTAGAGAGGTTCTGCAAGGTTAACAGAAACCTTGCAGAGCCCCTCTAGGACTTAGTCTCGTTCTACTCGCCTGCAATGGAGGCTGCTTCTCTGTTTGTTTTAAGGAAGAAACAAAGCTTGCTGAAAGAAAAATAAGAGCTGGGGGGGGGGCAAGCATGCCTGCCTGCAGGGGAGGCAGGGTGGGGGGCCCTCAGGAAACCATGGAGGGGGTGTTCGCTCTTATCCACGGTTTCAAGTATCCACGGAAGGGCCTGGAACATATCCCCAGCGGACATGGGGGCCCACCTGTACTCTCTTTGTGCACCAAGTGCCCTTTTATCATAGTTCCCATCACCATAGTTCCCCTTTGAGAGACCAGAGAAGTATAGCCCCATGTTGCGTGTCTGATAATCTTAGCTGTAGTCTCCCTGGCAGGGACTTTAGTATTGAGATTTAGTATTAGTGGAACTAATTGTTATGGTAATGAGAGCATTGAGGTCACTTTAAATTTTGCAGCAGCGTGGAATGGATGAGCGGTATGTAAGTTGCAGCAGAACTAACAAATGTTTATTCATGGAGAGTTGTCATAGTGCACCAGGCAATTAGTTAGCAGAAGATTAGGTGTGCGAGAGCCAATTACAACACAAACATCTGGGGTAGCAGAGACGGTATTTATCAGTAGTTGTAGACAGTAGCCACGATACTTCTGAGGATGCCTGTAATGTTGCAGGCGAAACGTAAAGTTGTAACCATCTGAGTGAAACAATAAAATTGTATTTTACGACTAGGTTTTTCCAGCAGAATGCTTGTTTTTAATTCTAAAGTTTGGACACGTCATGAGAATCTAAAAACGTACCTTTAGTACTATTTGGTGTGCCGATTGGCTGCCAAATGTAGTCTGTCTCCTATGCTCGGTTGTAGGAAAGTGGGTGGAACACACGGGTGACAGGAGGTGCAATTTTCAACCATTTTATCCCTTCCCCATTGTTCCTTATGAGGTTACTTCTTACGCCAGCTCTGTCAGTGGCGTAGCACTTTTATGGCATAGGGGCCATGTCCGTTGTCTGAAGAGGGGTTAGGATACGGTGTACATTGCCTCCTACATTCCTTCCACATCACTATGCCAGCAAGGCGATTTTTGTGCCAGCGTACATGGAAATACATATATCTCAAGGATAGGATTGGGTTTTTAATGTTGCAGCTCTCTTGAGCCACTTGCTCAGAATATTGCCCAGTAATGCCCAAGATGTTGCGGTGCAGGAAGCAGTTCAGGGTACAGGAAGGAGTTTGAAGATTTCAGCCAGAATAACATTCAGGAAATATTTTTGGAACTCGGAGCATTTTCCTTAATGTAAGCAGAGTTTAAGATAGCTACTTGATCCTCTTTTCTGGGGATTTAATTAAGGAGGGATAATAAAGGATCCGATCAGAGGGAAGAGGCAATCATACTTCAATTCATGCTTAAATCTGGAATAACTCATATAAGCATAAAGTTGGAAGATACTTCACAAGTCAGTCCAGTCCACTGCAACTTTAGTCAGCATCTATTGTGCCTCATTTATTCTCTTATTTATTCAGATAAATTATGTGGTATTCATTGAGTGACCCAGAGTTGGGAGAGGGGAGAACCTGCGCAATGCCAGTAATAGCTCCCGCACAAAATCAAAAGGAGATGTTCTCTCATATATCATAGCTTCTCTCTTTCCCTGGTTTTTTTTCCTGGCATTCACTATCATGATCTGTATCCCTTGTCTATGACTCTTGATTGATTAACAGCCCAATCCTATCTAGCAGGACGTGGCGGCGCACATAAGGCCTGCCCTGGCGCAGCCAGTGGCCTCCTCTAATGCATGCCAGTTATTTTGCTGGCATACATTTGAGAGGCCTGGATAATGTCCAGCAGGCCCGGGCAGGGGGATAGGATATGGCAGGAGGCAGCCTCTGCCCCGTTCTGCCCTCCCCCTGTTCTTCTACCACACCCGGCAGGGAACTCACCTTCCCCAGTGGGCACTCCATGGCTCCTGGACCGAGTGGAGCAGCGCCGGCACCGCTAACTATCCACGTGACACAAATATGCCTTATGGCACATTTGTGACACCCTAAACCGGTAGAGCGGTGCTCCACCAGTCTCAAATCTAGATATGATTGCGCCATAATTGATTTATACCCCACCTTTCCTTCTGAATAAACAGAGCAGTGTTTTATCCTCCCCTACCCACAGTGACCAAGTCTTCTTACTCCCTTAAATGACTTTGCTCATAACCTCTTGCTCGTTCTTGTGCCTGGAACTCCGCACAGGGTCAAGGAGCTTTTTGTTTAGAAAACATACAAGTATGGAAGGTCATGAGAGGAGTTTATAAAATTACCTATGCATGGTGTGGAAAAAGTGGATAGCGAGAATCTTTTCTCCTTCTCCTTTTCTCCTTCTTCCACAATACTAGAATAAAATTGATTGGTAATCACATATAATTAATTTATGCAATTTACATAATTTATGGAAACATAATTAATTTAAGAAATTCACTGCCACAAGATAATGTAGTGGCTAAGAAAACAGCTGCATATCAGCATTTCCCTGGTCTGAATCTTGCCTTTGCCATGATGAATGATGAACTTACTAGGTGGCCTTAGGCGAGCCACTCCCTCTCAGCCTCAACTCACCAGCTACAATATGGGGATACTGTAATAATATATACTTGCCTTCTTACAGAGTTATTGTAAGGCCAACGTCAAGATAATACATGTGAAGCGGTTTGCACACTCAAAAAGCGCCATACAAATGCTAAGTATTATCATGGTGGTCACTAGCTAAGCTAAAATGGATTTCAAAAGGGCTTAGAGTTGGACAAATTTATGAAGGCCAGGTCTGCCAGTAGCTATTATCCAGGATGGCTATTGGAACGTTCATGTAGTCCTCATCAGACATTCTAAATGTGTGTATCAGAATGCCCCCAAAATCGTGCTCCACTAGCCTCCACAGATGATGAACTTACCGGTACTTAGTCCCACCATGGCCTCTGTGCTCTCGGCAGAGTTGGAAGAGGGCTTGTATTTCACTGAATGCTAGTTCCTGAGAGGTGGTGGGTGGGCAGGGATGCAAGATGCTGGACTAGATGAACCTTTGGTCTGATTCAAGAGGGGTCTTCTTATGTTCTCATCACCTGATATGTTTCCATTTCCCCTTCCTTCCATTCCCTCCCTGATGTTGCCTCCATTGCAGTTGACCCCTGTGCTTGTTCTGAGGGGTGTGGAAAGCACCATGTATAATGATGGCACTATAGAAATATAGATTTCTAAGGGCTCAGTCCAGCCCAACTCAGCACAAGTCAGGCACAACTGAGGCCCAAGTGTGGCGTAACTGTGGCCTAAGATAGGGCTGAGTTAGGCTGCAACTATGCCTGAGGTAGGCAGGAGGCAAGAGCAGTGGGCCAGCACCAGCCCAGGATCGAGGCAAAACTTACCACAGAGGCAGGCAGTGAAGAGCCCCCTCCTGAGCTAGTCTGTGTGCACCTACCACAGCTGCTGCAGCGTTAGCAGCAGATGGGCAGCCACAGGTGGGCCTGCAGGCACTGGGCGTGCGACAGTCAGCTGAAGGGCAGAGGTTGTGCCAGTGCCAGCCGCCCCAGGGCACCCTGTGCATTAGCCACCTGCCGCAGGGGGGAGTGCCGCTGCCCTCCCTCCTGCAGAAGGGGTAGCCACCCCCATGCCACGTTGAGGCTGCACGTGGAATTCATGGGGGGGAGCGGGGGAGAGAAGGGAAGGAGGGGGTGGGAACGTCACACACAAGGGGGTCTCATGATGGCTGGAACCGCCTCTGACATGACTTGCCCGTGCGCTGCCTGAAGCCCTGGGCCTCCAGGGCCGTGGCTATGCCCACAAAGAAGGCATCCCAGCGTGCCTTCTGCTCTGTGCCCCGGCCAAGACCGAGAGATGCCTTGGGCCTGTCTGCTGCGAGCGGGAAGGGCTCACGCAGCTCATCACACCCCCAGATGGGGCGACGTCGGCGCCTCGCGGCAGGCGCTCTGGCGGGGTGGGGGGTGGCCAGCTTCCATCATCAGGGAGTGGGAGGGGAGGCAGGCACACAGACAGGGGGTGCTGGGGACGGACACGGGTGGGTCAGAAACAGACAGACAACAAGGCTGGTGGGAGAGGGATACAGGGAGAGGGGTCTGCAGAGACCAATAGGGACACATGGGTCACTTCGCAGATGAAGGCAATGCAGGAATGGGCGCCTCTTATGCAGACGGACCTTGGGCGGAACGGACGCCGTTGACGGGCAGACCGTGGGCGGAACGGACGCCGTTGACGGGCGGACTGTGGGCGGGTGAGAGCCCCGGTTGCCGAAAGGGCTCTTCACGGACGTGGCGGATGCGAGCAGATCCAGTATGGGCGCCATGACGCCTGTCAGTGTTTGCCTGCCTGAGAGGCCCCCCAACTCCCCACTCCCCTCTGAGCCCTGAGGGTCTGGCAGCCCCCCTGCTGTGGTCTCCCTGGCAAGGAAGTGGCAGTCCCTGGATGGGATTCATGCAGGGGCTTGTGTGGTGGGCGCTGTCTCTGTGTGTGTGGGGCAATGCTTGTGTAACACTGGGCACAAGGGGGCTCTGCCCAAGGGGCATCTTTATTGTTCTGGAACGGTAGCAGAGATGGCCAGGCGAGGCTGCCAGGGGTAGTCACAGCAGCCAATCTGAAAGCAGCAGCAGCAGCACACGTGCCCCATGGACCTGGAGACGCAGGCTCTTCCCCTGTGGAACCACAGCCTGCTCCATAGAAAGGGGAGGGACAGCAAGTACAACAGCCAGGGAGGTGCAGCAGCAGCCGAGGAGGGTTGCAGGGCTGGCACCCTGACCTCTGGCAGCATCGAGGCAGAAGACAGTGGGGCACCCTGCCTGGAGCCCCAGGGGTGCTCCCAGGAAGGTAGGTGGTAGTGGACATTCCTGGGGAGACAAAAAACAAGGGGGAGATACATGTCAGCTGGTGTGTGGTAGCAGTCGCCATTGAAGACAAGCCAGTGTGTCCATTGCAAAAGCCTGCAGGGAGAGATCAGATTACACAGCTGCTAGGTATAACGAGCTTGTCACAGTGTGAGGAGCTTACCTGGACGTCAGAAGGGCATGATCCTGCAAAGGACAACAGTGAAGGAGAGAAAACACAGCACAACTACATACATGGCTAGCATATCATAACTGACCTGTTGTAGACCCTGTGGGGGCAAGGCTGCAGGTTAGTAAACACACCTTTGTTAACAGGCAAATCACATTTACACAAACACATATTTGTCTGCTCACATGGCAACGGGCAGCTATCAGAGGACACATTGGTAAAGAGGCAGCTATCATATATATGTGTGCTGACAGGCAGAAGTACTACATAAAGGTGAACACAGGCAGAAGTCATACATATTGGCATGAAAAGGCAGAAGTCCAACGTTATGGCAAACACAGGCGGAAGTTCTACGGTATGGCTTACACAGGCAGAAGTACTACATATAGGCATGAACAGGCTAAAGTCAAACATATATTGGCATGAACAGGCAGAAGTCATAACACATGCCATCCCAGACCCTGCTCTTACCTGCTGGTGTTGTTGCCTGGGGAGGGGGGGAGAGGCTGGGAGAAAGACATGGGTTAGCAAATGCTTGCAAGGAGACAGCTGCCCAGGCACAGCTGTAAACAGTTTGGCCACAGCTTGAACAGCCCTCTCTGCCCTAGAGGGGGGCAGAGAGGAGAGGAGAAGAGAGAAGTGGGGTGTTTGTGAATTTTGCCCTCCACCAACAAAGTCCCACTTTGTGGCTGCTGGGGGACAGGACCCCACGCCACGTGCTCAGAGAAAGAGAGAGAATGGAGGCCTGGGGCTGGGCTTTTGTGGGAAAGAGGCTGGGTGCGGCTGGCTTCGGATAGGGTAACTATCTGTGTCCATGTCCAGAGTTATGCCACAGCTATTCCGTCCTAACTCAGGCATAACTCAGGAGTAGGGTGTTAGAACTTTTCAGGAGAGGGCTGGAGTGTGTAAGGTAAAATGGCTCCTATGGGTCTCCTCAAATTTGAGTCCACCTTTTTTGTCGACCTAAATTTTGTTCCGTAGCTGTGCTTGAGGGGGCGTGTCGAAGCTCTCCAGTGTCTGGACCTGGACCCAAATTCGTAACCGCCCCATCACTCCCCCAACACGCCCCCGACACGCCCACTTTTAGGCCAAACTTAGGACGGAATAGCTCTTAGGCCGAACTTAGGACGGAATTGGTCAACTTTCCTTAACCCGTCCTATGTCTGTCACAATTGCAGCACAAATTCGGCCTCAACGGCACAATTCAGTCCTAACTTCAGCCTAAGGCACTTAGGCTGCTTTTGTGACTGAATTGTGCCGCTGAGGCCTTAGGCTGGACTGGGCTGTAAGGCACCTAAGGTAATTCTGCTTGGCTTTCTGCTGTAAGTAAATGCGCATTGGCTAGTTGTTTAACTATGCACCAACAATTGTGCATGACTGACAGCCCAATCCTGTGTAACTCTTGCACCGGTGTAACAGTAGATCCTCTGGTGTAAGAGCACTTATGCCATTGGAACCTAGCGTACGCTGACTGACTCAGGACGGACACTGGCTTAACTCCCCTCGGAACCTCACATGCGCAATTTGGATGTGGAACGGATGCCGGCACAGGGGGCATTCCGGGGGCATCAGAATGCCCCCTGCGCCAGCGGAGTTGCGCCGGTGTCCGTTCTGCATCTGAATTGCACATGTGAGTTGTCTGAGGGGGGTTACGCTGGTGTCCGTCCTGCGTCCGTCGGTGTATGGTAAGTTACACTGGCATAAGTGCTCTTACACCAGGGGATCTACTGTTACACCCGTGCAAGAGTTACACAGGATTGCGCCCTGAATGAGTATAAGGTGGGGAAGAGGAATGACTCCTAGTTTGGGTAATCGGTAGTAAATTTGAAAAGAAAGCAGTTGTGGATTGAATGTTGGTCCAGAAAAGGGGTGGTGGTGGTGAGGCAATTAATTGAGGTAGAAATGGTGGTAGATACAATCTGTCTGTGGAAAAATATTCACAAACCAGGTAGCTGTGAGAGAATTCAGGCCAAATGATTCAATTTGCAATCATTGTGATGTCCAGGGTGAAGGGCTTGCTGACAGAACTGAAAGCTACAGCTATACCTTGGATGGCAGGGGGGATATGTTCCCTGAAAGATGAGCACTGCATGAAACAGTGCTATTGGAGACAGTATTGATATAATAGGCAGGAAACAGACACTGATTGGCGCAGAATGCACTGCTGTCATTGGTTAGAATGGCTGTCAATCATGCAGAGACAAAGAGTGCTATAACAAATTATCGCTAAAGAAAACAGCATTATCTAAGGCAGGGGTTCTCAAAGTGGTGGGTCGCGACCCACCACTCTGAGAAGGGGCAGGCTGCGTGATGTTGTTGACCTCCCACCACTGCTGGGACAAAGGGTGTGTGTCTTTTTTACTTACCAGGGGTTGTGCCGCCCTCCGGAAGGTGCAGGGGAACCCATGGGCCTCCCCAAGCCTCAGATTGGCTCCTTAAAGTGATTGAAGCCTACTTCCATTTTACTTCTTGGTTGTGCCAAAACCCGGAAATAGGTTTCAATTGCCATCTGAGGCTCGGGGAGGCCCACGGGGGTGACCGTGAGCCCCCCTGCACTCTCTGAAGGGCAGCACAACCCCCGGTAAGTAAAAAAAAGACCCCCTTTGTCCAGGCAACAGCAGCAGCAGGAGATGATCAACATCACCCCCGTAAAAACTCTAAAGTTCTCCCCTACTCTTGGGGAGAACTTTGAGAAATGCTGATCTACGGTATGATTTTATTGTCAGAAGTGTTAGTTACTGTTACCAAATTTGGTGGAACTTTGCTGCGTAAACATACGTATGAGAACTGAGATGTTTAAAAAAGTAATTTTAACAATATTGAATATACATTTATTTTCATCATATCATGACCTAGGCTTAGTGGAAATGTTGCTTAGGGCAGACACTGACCTCACTTCTTTTTTCAGAGTCATAAGGACATTTTCTTAGAACTGAAATTCTTGAATTTTACTTCTATTATTTAGAATCAATCTTTCCTAATTACCCAAAGTAAAGTTTTAAATTGTCTCTAGTGAATACAGGGCCCATGGGGGGGGGGGGTAAAGGGGGTAAATTGTTCCCGGGCCCAGGGACAAAAAGGGGGCCCAGGAGCCAAAGGAATTTTTATTTCTTTGGTTCCCCATAAATTTCCTGGAATCTCAGGTGGCCTCATGGAGAGTGAAAGATGGTGTCCGGGCCAGGGAAGCCTGGTAGACCTGGGCTCTGAAGACTTTTCCGGCTATTGCTACCCTCCTCCCACCCTATTTTGCCCCTTCCCCCTTTGAGAAGGGGCCCAAAAGAAACTTTGTAACCCCTGATAATATTTCTCTGAGGCCCTGAGTAAATATACAACTGTATTGTTGTGGATCTGATGTGCAGCATTATAAAAAATGAAAGGATAGACAGATGGGAGATGAGAGAAAATTAAACTGGTACACTTGCCAACCGCAGCACTTTATGAAACTAAGAGTCAACTAAAAAAAGGTACTGTAATTAGGTCATTCTTGAAGCAGGGGCTGGATGCTCTTAAGGTATAATCTTCTCCAGAGCATTTGCCATAGCTACAGCCAGTGGGAAAAAAAACTGTATTCAGCATTTCATCTGCTTCTCAACAGTTGCTTGTTTTGCAAGAATGCAATGGATTCCAGCTATTTCAAAGATTCATTGAATTGTATACCCTATTTGTTTATTCACCAACTACACAGGCAGCCCAGTCCTATCTGGGCATGATGCAGTGGGGCCGCAGGGCCCACGCTGCATCCTATCCCAGGAGGAAGCAACAGGCTGGAGGTCTTCTCGAGGTAAGGGGACATTTGTCTGTGCAACAGGGCTACTCGGATCTGCACCTGCTAAATCGCTGGTGCAAAACTGAGAAGCCATGTGTTGGGCTTCCAAGCCTGGGAGGGGGCATAAGATTCGGAATGCACCAGCGCCACCGATCCTACCCCCCCTCCTGGGTCTGAACTGCCCCGTCTCCACCCTCCCCCACCCGTTACACCCCTCCCTGCCTTTTCCCAGCCCCCACGTCACTCGAAGCAGCTCCTACCTGCTCCAGCGTACGGTCCAGCTGAATTCAGTGCTGGCAGGACATTCCAGCCTTCCCGTCGGCGCTGCTTGCTCTCTGGGTGTCACAATGTGCTTTATGGCAGGCGCTAAGCAGGCGCTGAGGTCGCATCATCAGTGCTGCCAAAACACAGGATTGCATCATGAATCTTGTTGCAGTTGTAGAGACAGAAAGAAACTGGTAAAATAGAGAATGCCAAAAATGACGTAAACTCAAAAAAGTCTATACTTGTACTGAGCCTATGAAATAATGCATATAATTGTTTAGACCCAGCAAAAGGAGACCGTGGAGAAGCAGCCTTCCACATGCTAACTGATGCAAATAGCTAGATGTTATACATAAAGAATTAAGTTGCCAGTGACTAGACCTGACTTGGGGCCAATATTATTGAGCAGTCCCCAAGTTCTTGAGTACTAGGGAATTCACAGGTAGCTGTGTACAGGATCAGTTTCCTTGTGGGGAGGGAGTATTGGAGATTTCTTATGTTTGGGTCATTGTTTAAACACATGTAACATGTGTTGAACTCAATGGGACTTGCTTCTGAGTAGACCTGCCTAGGATAAGGCTGTAAGAAGGTCATGATTATGTTCAGTCTAACACACACCTGACCCTGTTCAACTCTCCTGTCATTTTCTGGAATGAACCTGTGCTCACTGTCTCTGTTCCAAGAGTCTTCATATAAGTACTGTACAGGTGGGCCCCCATATCCGCTGGGGATATGTTCCAGGCCCCTCCGTGGATACTTGAAACCGTGGATAAGAGCGAACACCCCCTCCATGGTTTCCTGAGGGCCCCCCACCCTGCCTCCCCTGCAGGCAGACATGCTTGCCCCCCCAGCTCTTATTTTTCTTTCAGCAAGCTTTGTTTCTTCCTTAAAACAAACAGAGAAGCAGCCTCCATTGCAGGCAAGTAGAACGAGACTAAGTCCTAGAGAGGCTCTGCAGGTTTCTGTTAACCTTGCAGAGCCTCTCTAGTACTTAGTCTCGTTCTACTTGCCTGTAATAAGCAGCCACTGGCTGCTTCTCCTGTTTCTGTAAGGAAGAAACGAAGCTTACTGGGAAAAAAGTAAAAGCCTGGGGGGTCCCCACGATCCGTGGATAACTGAAGCCGTGGATAGCCAATCAGTGGATATGGGGGCCCACTTGTATAGCATTCTTCCTGCAACAGCTACTTTGGGGGGCCGCTTCGTAGAAACTGCAAGTACAGTATGTCAGCTCCTCTGTTTTTATTGAATGCCACCTGTGATATGTCTATCTTAACAAGATTAATACAGAGAATTTTTCACCTACAGTACAAACCCAGCATATAGATCAGGGGTGGCCAAACTGCAGCTCCTGAGCCACATGCGGCTGTTTGATGTATAATGTGCAGCTCTTGTAAATAGGTTGGCTGAACTCCTTTTTGCATCACAATTTAATATAAAAGGGAAATAAGACATTTTCAAGCTTTATATTTATTTACCAGGTATAAACTGAGATTCCGCTGGATTAAAACACAAGTTTAGTGTTTATGGTAATTAAATATATTAAAAAAATTATATGCTTCTCTCAAACATCTGAAGTTTATCGTATGTGGCTCTTACATTAAGAAAGTTTGGCCACCCCTGATATATATGTTTACTCAGTTATGTGTTCATCCTTTAACTTAAAAAACAACAACAACACAAGCAAACAACAATAGCAACCAAACTATTTAAAACGTTTCTGGAATTTGGGTGGGAAAGTCATACTGCAGGGACAAGCCATTTGGCATTTTCTCCAGTCACGCTGAAATACTCCAAAAGCTTCAGAAAATGCTATATGTGGATTTAATTCAATGAGAATGTTTCTAAACTGCCCCAACTACTCTAAAAATTTTTACTTTTATTATCACCAAGTTGTTTAATGCTCAAATTATTTTCTTTTTGTGCCAGTAAATACAATCATACCTCAGATAATATAGTTTCCTTTAGCACTGATTTGTTACAGAGCTCTTTGTCCTGGCATGCTAGACAGCCATTCTCCCCAATGGGGTCAGTGCATTCTGGGCCAACCAGTGCTCGATTCCTGCCTATTAGATCAACAATGTCTCCAATAACACAGTTTCAAGTAGCGCTCAGCTTTGGGAGAATGCATTCCCCATGCTATCTGAGGTATTTCTGTATATATTTATATAGGATGGACAAATCCAATAAATCAGTGGTCTTAAAGGTTGTGACCCCAGGTTCCGGTGGGAGATGTCTTTCCCCTTAAGGGGAGTGGCGACTCAGTGGTGATGTCAGAACAGTGGCGACAGCCAGGTTCGCGTTGCCGCTGACTAAGAAAAAAGGGGGGGTTGAACTTACTAGTCGGTGGCGGCGGCTGGATTTGCCGCATAACCCGGGTTCTCGCCACCGCTGTAGATGAATAAGTCCAACCCCACTTTTTTTTTACTTAGGCGGCGGTAGCAGGAACCCAGAAGTGCCGTCACCGCCAAGTTGCAACGACTTACAGTGAACTTACATTGGGAAAAGGTTGAAGATCACTGCTATAAATTATAAAATTATATAACATTAACTATTTTGATAAGTTGTCTTCTCAGTTTCAAAAATAATTCATTCAGTATTTTACATATGAGTGAATAATATGTTGAGACTCAATTAAGAGAGAGATTCATTGCACTCATTTCCTTTTTAACTGTAATTCTGCTCCTGATTATAGTTATATTGTTACTTTTATTTTTTGTAGAAATCACCAAGGAAACTTATTCTGAGTACGAGGAGTACTTGTCTTTACAAATTAATTTTGATTACAATAATTCTGTTCCTTGAAGACTTGGTTGTTTGTGACCTTTAGCTGCAATCAACAATAGTGTTCTATGCTAGTAATGTTCATATTTGATTTGGAGCCAGGATGGTGTAGTGGTTTGGGAGTCGGACTTAGGCCTGGAAGATCCAGGTTCAAATCCCCGCTCAGCCACAAAGCTTCCTGGATGACCTTGGGCCAGTCACTATCTCTCAGCCCCACCTACCTCACAGGGTTGTTGTGAGGACAACAAGGAGGGGAGGAAATATGTACACCACTCTGAGCTCCTTGGAGGAAGGGCGGTATAAAAATGTGAAATAAATAAATAAAGTTATGGGATCTCTGTTGTCCTTGCTTTAAAATGACACTAACAAGGATACTTTAAAATGTGCATCAAACCAATACAGTATTGTTTTGGGATATTTGAAATTAATATGCAGACCTTCTTTTTCAAAAAGCTCTGCAGTGCCATTCATTTAGATGGCTAAATTCTACCAAAATAGAGAATTCAAATGTGGAACAAGCCTCAGATCTTCTGTACATTCAGTGATTGTTTTGTAGCATAAATTAGAAGTGGACACTTGTGCTCTTGGAACTACAAGTATGTCACCTCCTCTGTTTTTTGGATGCCACCTGTGATATGCCTATCATAACAAGGTGAAGATTAATACAGATATTTTTTCAGAGTTTAATACAGAGAGGCAACTGTTACAGTCTCGGTTCCCAAACTTAGTGCTGGGGCATCTGAGCATACTGAGAGAGAACCACTCGTATGCCATTGAAAATAAATTAAGGGCCCAATCCTATCCAACGTTCCATGCAGCTGCAATGCAGCCCCAAGGTAAGGAAACAAAATGTTCCCTTATCGTGAGGAGGCCTAAGTGACTGTCCCACCACCGCAGGATGCAGCGCTAACCCTGTTGGCACGGCTGCATCAGCGCTGGAAAATTGGATAGGATTGGGCCCCAAGTAATGAAAGCCTCCTAGGACACCACCCTCCCCGTAGCACCCAGTCACAGAGGAGGCTACCTACTGCATCTCTTAATTTAAACGGTCAGACCTGGCCCCTTTCCACTCAAGACTCTTCTGGCTTCCACTGAAGACTGCAGGTGTGTCTGGCCTGTCTCTACATTGGGTTCAATTTGAACCCTGTTAATCCTATGCATGTAAGTCCTATTGTATTCAATGGGCCAACATTTCTCAAAGTTCTCCTCGCAAGGCGATCCCGGGGATTGCCGCCGTCACCACTGAAAAAGCCCCCCAAACACCTGTTTTTGTACTTACCGGGACTTGGGGGGGCTTCAGGGAGGCCTGCACGACCCTCTGCAGGCCTCCCCGATCTTTGGATTACGTGAAAACCGGAAGCACCCACAAATCACCATTTTTCAGTGATCCGAAGATCGGGGAGGCCTGCAGAGGGTCGCGCAGGCCTCCCCGAAGCCCCCCCCAAGCCCCGGTAAGTACAAAAACAGCTGTTTTGGGGGCTTTTTCGGCAGTGATGGCGGCGATCCCCGGGATCGCCGCTGCTGCTGCCATGCTGTCTCTGGTCCTTAGGGGGCAGGGGGCAGCTTTCAGTTCCTATGGTGGGTCGCAACCCACAGTTTGAGCACCATTGCAATGGGAAATTCTCTTATACACTCTAAAAGCAAACCTTTGTTCTGGAGTAGGAGTGAAATGTGCTTTCAGTTTAATTGAGAATAAAATATTATTTATTTATTTATTTATTTACGGTATTTTTACCCCGCCTTTCTCCCCAAAGGGACCCAAGGCGGCTTGTTTCATAGTTATAACAGTTTCATAGTTATATTATCTATGTTATATAGATATGTTATAGTTATATATATCAAGTTCAAATAAAACTTGACAGCCAAGTTTTGGGAAACTATTAGCTAACATCAAAATATTACATGCCACAGTGGGAGTGTTCTATCAGAAATGCCAACATTAATGTTCCAATATCATCAATTTCTACTGAGGTGGAGAAAGAGAAAGAATATTCAGATTCCACTCTGTTCCTTTATTGGACTAAGGAAGGCTTACAGATAAGTCCATCAACATTATTGTTCAGGATTCAGAATCTTGAACCAGGAACCTCATCAGCCTCACAGGATGTGCAACATTATCCGCTGTGATTGGCAGCAGTATGAACCCTCATCATTGGTCAGGCCCAGTAGAAGTTCTAGTAATCTGACCTTCCAGCCTTCCCTGGTCAGCAGAGTGCTACTTTCTGCGTGATAAGCGTAGCACTACAGCTCAAGCTGTTACTCATCTTACATCTGAAGAGGTTTGGAAGGAGGTATAGTAAATAATCAGTCAGCAGGTGGACAAGAAATAGTCCTTGAAGCACCTCTCCTCTAGAGTAGTTTCTCTATGATGTGGCCTTCAATTACAGATCTTCTACATTTGCAGACTCTTATCTTCGAGTTTTGCCTTAGGGTTCAAGGGTCCAGCTCCAGAAAGAAACTGTAAGATAGCAGTTTTCACTATCCCCTGGCACTTCCAATAATTGTAACTTGCCTAATGCTAGGAAAGTGCTTTGAGATGGTCAGATGAAAGGCTTTGTAGAAATGCAAATCACTGTTATTATTGTGCTATTATATGTGGAGACAAGGTTGCCATAACACTAAAAGACTGACAGCTTTATTTTCCCTGCTGATGTTCAAAACCTTTTTGTAACATGAGCAGCGCACAGTGATTCAATACAATTTATCTGAAAGAAATGCTGGGTAGTGCTGAATATTGTTGTATGTGATTTAAATCTCCTGTGTCCCATATCTTTAACAACTGATTAAAGCCAGTCTTACAGCACACTAACAGCCTAATCCTATCTCCCCACCCCCACCAATGCATCAACAGCATCCTGCGGGGGGGGGGCAGTTGAGAAGGTCTCTTCTGGGTAAGAAAACATTAATTCCTTTACCTGCATTCCTCCGTGGCATGGAGCGGTCTACCCAAACCTGAGCTAGTGAAATCTCTGGCGCAAGTCTGTGTGGACCTGGGATCGGGTCCGGGAAAGAGACTAGTATTCGGTGGATGCCACTGCTGCCGAACCCACCCCCTTCCTGGACCTGATCCACCCTGCCATATCCCGCCTCCCCCACCCCGTCCTGCCTCCCCCACCATCCTACCTGCCTTGATGGGTCCAGGAGGATCTCCGACGTGTGCGGAAGGCTCCGACTTTCATTCTGGCAGCACATGACTCCATACGCTGTTGGAATGCTTTTTACGACTGCCATAAGGCAGGTAGTGCTAGCGGAACACTTATTCTACCAGCGCTAAAGCCCAATATAGGATTAGGCTGTTACAGTTCTAAACTGTGGTGAATATAGTGTAATATTTGGTATCAAGACAGATGTAACATTTAAAAGTATTGGGGTCCTGGGGTCCATTTGGAAAAAGCCTTACTGTTTTCAGCCCAAATTTATTTTTCCAGGACAAAGGATTTATAGGTAAAAAAGCCATGTAAAATACTTTAAAAAAAACTAAAATTTGCATTAAAAACATCAAAATTCACGATACTTAGAAGATATTAAGAATAGCATCAGTGAATACAAGTTATTAAAATACAGATTAGGTACAAGGACCGACGTTTCGTCCTACTCATAGGACTTTGACTAGGTCTGGGCAGCGTGGCTCCAAATGTCAAAAGTGAACTCCATCCAATACACAAGTATATAAGAGCTAAAACCACACCCAAAGACTAACAAGGCAATTAACACAGGAAACACATGAGGGAACCAGAGAGTTCATTTGTAGCAATAGCCACAGCTGGTCTCTAGGGGCAAACATCTACAGCGATCCTCTTAAAGAGACAACATTCGTTGCTTTGTGCAAATTGGGAACCAAATTCTGTTAATAAAAGTTAAATCCTGCTATCTATTATTAAGATTTTGTGTAATCTTTTTACTTATTTCTACTGCCTCCAGGTTAAGACGTGTTCTGTTATTTATGTCATTGTTAATCGTAGCTGGCCATGAAAGCTTTCGCTCAAAATCCAAATTTATTTATTTACAGTATTTTTACCCCGCCTTTCTCCCCGAAGGGACCCAAGGCAGCTTACAACATGAAAAACGAATACAATACAGAAAATACAATACAAAAATAATAACTTTTTAAAACAATAAAAAACAGTTAACGATAACTAGTAAAAAACAGCATTTAAATGTTAATAAAAAACAGATCACATTACAATTAAAACAAGAGCATAAAAAACAGCAGCACCCCACCTGTACAAGCAGGATGTTAAAAAAGGCAAGGACTCAGAAGGCTTCCTTAAACAGGAAAGTTTTCAGGCCTTGCCAGAAAGTGTCCAAGGAGGGAGCAGTTCATAACTCAAGAGGGAGGGAATTCCATAAGGTTGGTGCCACTACTGAGAAGGCCCTATTTCTGACTGCCGCCCCTCGCACCTCCCTGGGCGACGGTACCCGCAAAAGCGCCTTCTCTGATGGCCTAAGGAGACGAGCCGGACTATATAGAAGTAGGCTGTCTCTCAAATATCCTAGCCCCAGGTCGTATAAGGCTTTAAAGGTCAAAACCAGCACTTTGAATTGAGCCCAGGAACGAATTGGCAGCCAGCGCAGCCGTCAGAGAAGCGGCCCGACAGAGTCGAACCGCCTACCTCCAGTGACTACACGGGCCGCCGCATTCTGCACTAATTGCAGTTTCCGAACCGTCTTCAAGGGCAGCCCCACGCAGAGCGCATTACAATAGTCTAACCATGAAGTCACCGTAGCATGGATCACCGTGGTCAGGTCTGCACGATCCAAGTATGGTCGCAGCTGGCGCACCAGCCAAAGCTGGGCAAATGTACCTTTCTACTCAAGAACTCCTAAACCAATCAGGTCAGCAAGGTTATGATCTCCACAGTAACCCTCAGCCCCAGAGCACTTTTAAAAGCCTTAAAATAACCATGAATGATTACAAGAAACAAATTGTATGGGTAAAATAGCCATGTATTAAAAAATATAAACAGCACGAAACTCCAATAAAACACATAAAAAATCTTCAAAGAAGCCACCAATAAAAGCAGACACTGAGAAAATTAAAACGGTAAAATCAAAGAAGTCCGGCATTTACAAGGACCGACATTTCAACCTCTAGCCGAGGTCTTTATCAAGGTAGAAGACAGCAAAGCTGCAAAGATGAAAATGCGGTCCAAGACGGAAAGCAGAGTTAAATAGAAGAGATCCGCTGAAAAAGCGTGCGAAGTTAAACCAGAAGTGTGGAAGCCGGTTGAAGTCTTAATCAGGTCGTGACCACATGAATGAATTATTGGATAAATAGATAATAGTCCATGAAGGGCTTTGAAAAAGGTAGGCAACCAGTCTCAAGCATGGGGGAGGGGGAAAGGTTGGTAACTGTTCCATTTGCTGCATATCTGTCATCCAGACTGTGCAACCAGCAGGAAACCAGGCCCAGATTCTGACTGAGGAGTTCCTTAGATCCCAGGAAAGGCAAGCCACTTTTAGTCAATCAGCAGCAATTAGCTACACCATGGCCTCTAAATTGTGAGAGGTATGATGCGTTGTGCAGGTCACAGTGTGCATTTGGGGTGAATACAAAGTTGTGTGCAGCTTTTCATAGACCTAAAAGCTGCAATAAAGAGCCATGATTAGTATATGCATTCATTTCCCCTGTCTCGCTAATGGACTTCGTTGAACTGGTTGTGTTGGTTTTTACTACTTCAGCAATCTCTAGAGCAGGGGCTCTCAACCCCTTCTGAACTGAGTACCACCTACGGCATCACTCTCCTGCTGCGTACCACCGGAAGTGACTGGCGATGACATCATCGTCAGTTACTTCCAGATTTTCAGAGGCCAGAAAACACAGGTAGGAGGCTCTGGGCAGGTGGGGGGGGGGCCCTTCTCAGCATTCCCTAGAGGCTCGGTCAAAGGCAGGAACCTCTCGGGAGTAAAGCACCACGTTGGAGCGGGCTCCTGTGGTCCGGTGATCCGAGTACCACCAGCAGTCGGCCAAAGTACCACTGCTGGTACTAGTGCCACTGGCTGAGAATCCCTGCTCTAGAGCCTATTTGAAAAGAGACCATAGTGTGACCAAAACAATGCATATATGTACCAGGAAATGATGACACCATGATGACACCATCACACTTATTACTGCCAACTTTTCAACTGCCAGCTGGCCTCTGTAGCTATGATGGTGTTTATGTCATCCACACACTTGGCACTTTATAAAATACTAGAGAACAGCTCTTGGCCACGAGGAATTTACAATCTATACATTGATACAGGAAAGATGACAGGGGAGAAAGAGGAGGCTGGGTAAATACAGGAAGAATATGCAATTACTGCACCTACTTAGGCTTAGAGCCCAATGCTCTGCTTTCCCCACCTCACCAATACAGCCGCTCCAAAAAGACTTGCGCTGCATACTGTGGGGGGAGCAGATCAGGAGGCTTGGGAGAGGTAAGAGAAAATATTTTCTCTTACTTCTGAGTAAGGCTCCTGGGTCTCCTTGGACCTGCACCAACTCTTGAGCTGGCGCAAATCCAAGCAGAGAAAGGGGGCGTGTTGGGAGGTGAGGAGGAAGATAGAATACTGGTGCAGGTCGCGTGCACCAGCACACACACCCCTCCCGCCTCCATCACCCTGTCGTGTCCCAAATGTTGCACCCCAGACTTTACTCCTGGGGGAGTAAACTAGTATTCCCTTTAATTAACTCCAATGTCCACTTTAGGCAAAGTTAGCTCCTTTCCCCTTTAAATTGCAATTGTGTGCCAAAGAAAACACTGAAATTCAAGGCAACTATTTACAAGATTTATTACTTTCCCAGCAATAAATGTCCATTAGCCCTTCCCGGGCAGATAAGATTCTACTTAGCTAACGAGGGTCCATTTCCGTAGAGAAGTCCAGCTCGTTACTTCATGGCCGTAGAATCTCCTTGTTGCCTTTCTCCTGTCCAGCAAAGAGTCTTGTAGCACAAAGTCCAATCAATCCTGGTCTCTCCGACCTTCCAGTCAGGCAGAGCGTCTCCCAATACCAGTCAATCCAGGTGGGTAGTCCATCCAGGTGAGCAGTCAGTCTAGCAGAGTATCCCCGTCTGGAGCAGAGTCGTTGTCATTGTCGCTCGGCAGTCTGGCAGCATGTCCCCATGGCGAGCTGGCGAGGCTCCTTTCTGCTCCTACTGCTGCTGCTTTTATACTGTTAGTCCCTATCAACTCTTTACTGGCTACAGCTGTGGGCTTCCAATCACTGCCCTCATTATTGCCCACAGCTGTGAGAGTTCCAATCAATGTTAATTGAGTGCAGCTGCGAGCCACACCCACTGCATTCAAAGTCCCAGCTTCATCCTAATTAACAGCAACACCTGTGGGCCATGCCCAATTGCTTGCAGGTGTGCTTCCACCCACACAGTCCTGGGTGGTAACCCTTTGTGTCCCAGTCCTGTCAAACAGGCAATCCTTTAACCCCTTCCTTCCTAGACCTGTCAAAACAGGGGACCACTGCTAACACCACTAACTCCTCGCCAATCTTCCGCTATTTCCACTACACACCCCACCCCACCCTCACCTGTTCTGCCCTCCCCCACCACTACCTTATCTGGTCTGGCGGGCACAGCAGGGTCCATTGGAGGAGTTGCGACACTGTCACCTGTTGCGTCAGCGCTTGCAAAATGGTTACTGACAGAGCACTGCGTACTCCGTTGGCATCCATTTTATGACAGCGGCAGTGCCTCTGCACGACTGATTGAGCTGTCAGTTACTGTAATATTTGGGGACTTTTAACTTGATCTGTAGCAGGGAACATAAGAAGATGCTTGCTTGACCAAAAACTTCATCCAGTTCAGATTCCTGTTTCCTACAGTTACCAGCAAACCAGGTGCCTTCAGAAAATTTCTAACTTGGGTGAAGTTACAAAGCTGGCAACCATAATAATAATGCCTTTAAATTTCTGAAAAAACTATTATTTGTACACAACTGTAAGCCTTGATAGTTGTTAAAAGGAAAAAAGGTTCTTAGCTCATTCTGCATTTTTATAGGCAGACATCTATACTCACTAACATGTGGGTTTCAGAATACCTAATTAACATGATATAAAAATAACTTCTGGGCCATTTCCATTTTGGCAGCATGAAAATGACATCTAAGTATCTCTTTTCCTCTCCTGTGCCTTTGGAGTTTCTTCTCTTGCTAGCAATATTGCCCACTGTAAACAAATGTAGGAGTCTTATGTAGTTGAATTGTTTGACTGAGTACTAAACTGAATATTGGTAAATGTCACAACAAACATTTCAATTGAGCAAGATATTCCCTAGAGCAGTGATTTTCAACCACTGTTTTTCAGTGTGATTTTCAAGCACATTGGTGTGCTGCAGATGGTCCTTAGGTGTGTCATGGGAGTTTGGGGAGGGTCATTTATTAGTAGGGCCATTGGGGGATGTGAGCCCCCTGCCAGCAGCACAGTGTGCCTTGGCAATTTTGAAAAAAACTGATGGTGTGCCTTAGCAATTTTAGAACTTTGTCAGTGTGCCGTGAGATGAAAAAGGCTGAAAGTTGCTGCCCTGGAGTATGGAACTTAGGGTGCTGCACTATGTTTTGCTCTCAGTTAAGATTAGTGAATTTCTCCTTCATAAGCCTCTACTGCTATTTAAATAAACCATTGTCACAGATATTAACTTTTTTTCCCCATCTACAGACACAGTAGCAGAAAGAAGTGCATTACGAGAACATGTGTATCCTAAGCTGCGAGAATTCTGCAGGGAGAACTACGGGCTGGAATTTCAGGTACACTTTCTTCATTAAATATTTACATTCTGAAGCTCATGGGCCTACTGAACATGTTTCTGAAACGCATTCAGGCAGTCTTACTCCAGCATTTATTGTTATTATATCATTGAATGTATTTTTGTAACGTGCTTTTGTAAGTGTTTTAGATGCAAAAGAACTGTACAGAAGAATTTCTGTAAAAACGAAGGGCATGATCCATCCCCACACAAGCACAGCTACGTCTCTGTTCCGTGGAACCATCTTCCCTCCTTGGCTGGGCCCTGGCTATACCCATGCCACGGCACACTGGCTATTACTTGCATTAGGAGACTGATGTGTGCCACTCTCTACCTATGCAGTTATCCTTCTCCTTTTCAGCCCACACAAGTAATTTGAAGGAAATCCTTTGGAAGAGCAGGATGACTGGATAAGTACCTAGGGTGTGTGCCTGGATTCTCATTTCAAGTAACGGCCAACGTGCTGTGGTGCATGAAGGACCGATGGTCAGCCAGGGGAAGGAAGGAAGACGGCTCTCTGTCAGTCCTCTATCATAAGAACATAAGAAGAGCCCTGCTGAATCAGGCCAAAGGCCCATCTAGTCCAGCTTCCAGTATCACACAGTGGCCCCACCAGATGCTTCAGGGAGCACACAAGACAACAAGATACCTGTGTCCAGTCGCCACTCCCTTGCACCTGGCACAAAGAACACATGAACACAACTATGCCCACATGGGAGTGAATTGTGCCATAAAGGCTTAATTGGGGTATTTTCACTCAGTGAGCCATAAGTGCATATTTTTTAACTGAATCATGCCCCAAGAAAGTATATTGTTCATATCCAGATGTGAATGCTTGTTGCTGCTGTTCGACTTTGGCAGGGAAGGGAAACAACTAGCTTCTTCTGCATGCATACGCTGTGATCCAAGGTGACTGCCTGTGCCAGAAGAAGTGGGGACCAGAGCTTTTCTGTCAGTTTCCCTTTCATCAGCTTACACCCATACCATGGCACAGTGGCTATTAGTTGCTGCTGCACCCCAAGCTGATTTTTATATTCCCCTAAATTTGAAAGAGTGATCTAGACATTTGGCACAAGAGTGACCAGGTGCCGACACTAAACTTCTGCTATATGCACAATATAACTTGTGCCTACATCTATTGCTTGTAGTCATTATATACATATTTTGCTATTACTTTATCTGGGGGTAGTCGCCATCTTATTTTATGCTAGAAGTAGTTATCAGGGGACAAGTACCTCTAGTAGATTGATTCTTCTTAGCCTCTGGAAAATAAGTTGGTAGCTTCAGCTCCCAACATGGCTCTGTACTTATTTCCTCCTAGATACTGTATTCTTTTATTGTTAAATCAGATATTCTAATTAAAAAGTTAGTTGTACAGATGGATGCCCCCTACCACTCCCAAGTCACCTTCATACCCCCCCCTCAAAAAAAAAAGTTGGAACAAGTGCACTTTGAGTTCCTTCTTAAAGGTTCAGAGAGAGGGATAGTCCTCGCCTCTGCCCAATATAAGCTGTAGAGGAAATTGTTGCTTGAACAGTCTCAGAGGATATCCCTAGATCTAAAAATAAAAGAGAGTCGTCATCGTGATTTTAACTAAAGACTAAGTGTTGACACAAACAAGACTATTCAGGAAGGCTTCCCCAAGGCAATTGGCAATGCACACATAAGTACTAGCATTTTGTTTACGTTTTCTGAAACTATCTTGTAGTTGGGTCATGAATGTGACCGGTCAAATCTTTCTTTCACATTGCAACATGAATAATTTTTAAGTTCTTTGAACAAGTTGGAAAAGAAATGCAGAATTTTGCAAAGGTAAAGTACAATAGCAGTCTGATTTCACTCAGATTCATTTGTCATCTCTTCGTGTTCACTGAATATAGGAGGGGAGTGTGCCAGCTAGTCATGTCCTGATACCGATATGCTCCCTGCATTCTGTGCTTGTCTGCAGAGGCAAGCACTTAATGTGGGGAGAGCTTTAGAACCATGGCTGACCAGGGAGCATGTTAGCATAGGGGGCATGCCCGGCACACTCGTGTTTCTAATGCAGTGGCATAGCTCCAGTTGTTAGGTCAGTTGTGCACTTTGCATAAAAAGGTAAAGGTGACCCCTGACAATTAAGTTCAGCCGTGTCCGACTCTAGGGTGTGGTGCTCATCCCCATTTCAAAGCCGAAGAGCCAGCGTTGTCCAAAGACGCCTCCGTGGTCTTGTGGCCGGCATGACTCTCCTTGCCGCAGCGCGTAGCATGCGGCTGGAACACAGAGCGCTGTTTACCTTCCCACAAGCGGTACCTATTTGTCTACTCGCATTAACATGCTTTGGAACTGCTAGGTTGGCAGGAGCTGGCCAAGCAACGAGCGCTCACCCCGTCGCGGATTCGAACTGCCGAACTTTCGATCGACTGCTCATGGTTCAGCAGTTTAAATGTGCACAGATATTGAGTTACTTGAAATTAACCCTTTATGTGCAAGTACAGCAATGTTTAATTATACACATTTATTGGGTATGAAAGTTGATTATACTGAAGACGCTCGGAGCTATACCTTCGATAACTGGCTTAAACAGAGAGCCTGGACCAAAGTATTGGAACAAGCTCAAATAGTAACTGCAGACTCATTCCTGAAAGCAGCATGTACAAGACCAGCACACCAAACAATAGCAGCAGCCTTATACACATGACAACACCATTCTTTCAACAGCTACACTCTGCAAATGCAATAAGTGCTCTCTCTACCTTGTGTCAGGTTTGAGTCATGATGCAAAGATAAAAGATGCAGTTGCTTTCAGTTTCAGTACTGGGCAGCAGTGATGGCAGTGGAACTGCGCATACACTCTTCCCTCGTCATCTGTACCTAATTCATTCCTGAAAACAGCCCTTATAGCAGAAATCCAGATAATGCGTCCAATTGTTACATTAAGTTAATAACTTAATATTACATTAAGTGTAATAACGGGAAAAATCCGAACTCATTCCAAAGCCATTCCAAGTTCACCCAAAAACCGCCCTAAATGCCTAGTATCGTAAGGAAAAAAGTTGTGTGGCACAACAAAATTCATAACATTATGCAGTAAACATTATACCTGTATCAATAAAGTGATGGTGTTAGGTAGAGGAGGAAGAGTGAGAAGTGTGAAACTGTTGAACACTACTGACATAGCACAAAAACAGATAAAAGGGAACGTGTAGGTGCACATGCCTTGAAGGCCAGTACGAAACAGGGCATGATGATGCACTACCCATCAGTAAGTAAAAATATTTTTTACTTAGTCGCTGGCAGGCTACCCAATCGCCTGTGGGTCTCCTTGGACATACACCAGCTATTTTGCTGGTGTATGTATCCTCCCCCTCCCTGTCCACAACAAGCCCCCTCCACCAACTTATTAGCACTGACGGAGGTCTCTGGCGCTGCTGCCTATTTGCAGCAGCAGCCTGGAAACAAGCGATAGCGACCTGGCTTTTGCACCACTCTAAAGGACCTTCCTCTTGTGTTCATCACAATCCGTATTGATTAAGCTCATGAGCAGAACACTGTTTATTTCATAGAACGCTTCATTCCAGGTGGTTTCCTTTCACCGTCTGGCCTCTCTCTGGCATTCGCCTCCCACGCTTCGACTGACAGGCAAACCCTGTCTCCCACACAGAGTGCCAGCTGCAGCTTTCTCTCACAGAGGTTCTGTAGCTCGTCAGTGACGTTTCAACTGCTCACAGATTCTTCCGGGCATCTCGAACTGCCGTCCTTAGGTCTTCAGGCATATAAGGCTGCAGCTCTACCGACTGAGCCAGCCCTCCTGCCCTTTTAAGGAAGTGTTTCTTGGTTGTTTTAATGTCTTTAGCAATTTGCTCCACAGATCATTTCCTTATTTTATCATCACTTTCTTTGGCCAGAGTTTGTCCTCTTTTTTTTCATATTCCTTATTTAGACCAGGCTTCCACTTTTTGAAGGAGACCTGCTTCCCTCTTATGGTTTTCTTGACACTGCAGTTTAACTAGTGCCAGCCACTTGGAACAGTTTGTTTCCTTTCTGGTGGTATGTATTTTATTTGAATCATTATAGTGCTTTTTAAAAAATGTACAAGCTCCTTGAAGAGATTTCGTCCTCTTCAACTTTCTTCCTTCAAGAACTGAAAGCCTTGCTTAAATGAGAAACATAAAAAGAGGGCATAAACTCTGGCAAAACAAAAGTATAGTGATGATAAAGAAAGGAAAGGAGGAATCTGTGGAGCAAATTGCTAAAGACATAAAAACAACCAAGGGAACTGCCTAGGAAGCCTAGTGTCGCATTTAATTTCAGAAAAGGGAATATATTTAAAATGAAGGGAAGAGTTAAAATATCTCCCCTTCTTCCCTCTTACGGCCTCTTTGACACTGCTATTTAGCCACAGTGCTGTCCCCTTAGATTTGTTCATTCCCTTTCTAGTTAATTTTATCTGAGCCTCTCTTTGAAGAGATCTAAACCTCCTGACTCTCCCTTCGACTTGCTTTTTAAATCATCCCCTCAATTTCAGTAACTTCCCTCTTCCTGCAATTAACTACGACTCTGTTGGGCTTCCTAGACAGTTTTGTTCTCGCATATACATTGAACGAGAAAATGTTGTGGTCAGAGGCGTACCAAGACTCCACAGCGCCTGGGGCAGTGACATCACAACATAACATGATGCGCATTCCACCAGTTCTGATGGGTGCAAAGCAGCTGTAAAGCGCGTTCCTGCAGCCCACAGAGTAGCACACCGTCAGACTGCCAGTGGGAAGGCCAGATCCTTCCCGCACACATAGCCAGATCACTGGTCACCCGCCGGAGCAGGTAAGCCAGTGGAGGAGGGAGGAACGGTAGTGGGGAGGCTGTGGGGGGCTGGATCTGGTGGCAATGTTGTGCACCGGATCCTATCCCCTCTGGCAGCAGCCTCCCTGCCCCCTTTCTCTCCTTGCATTTGCACAAAAGAAATCAGTGGCACACGTCCAAGGGGACCTATTGTGGAGCGGGAGGCTGATGGAGGGGCAGTAGCATAGCTGTTGGGGGTGAGGGCCCACCGCTCCCATCATGGCGGAGTGACCATTTTCTGGCATCTCCGCAGGCAAGGAGGGCGCTCGGCAAGGTGGTGGTGCGTGAGCTGGGCCCTCCCACCCACCCTTGCCACCATACGGTGCCAAATGGAGGCTAGGGCAGCGCGAAAGGGAGGGGAATGTTGGGGGCATTGCGTGGCGTTGTGACATCACCCCAGCCCTGCCCTGGGCAGCAGCTGGGCTAGTAACACCACTGTGAAGGGGTAAGGGGATTTAAATCCCCTTTTCCTTCTGAAGCCTCCTGATCCCCCCCCCCACTGGATACAGCAGGCACCTTTTCAGTACAGCTGCAGCAGTGGGGGGGGGAGGTTACGATTGGGCTGTAAGTTCTTATTTTGCACAACAGTATGTTTTCCTACTCAATCAGGCATCACAGCTCAGTGGCCAAAAATATTGAATTGCAATGACATGATTGTGCTTGGCACTTGAAAACTAGAACTGGGACAGCAGTATGCCAACTTACGCTGAAGGCCAGGCTTTTTTCTTGCAAGTTTCCTTCCTTCTAAAGGTCATTGAGTTGCTTTAGAGATGTGGCTGCACAAAGTGTCAACTCTGATGTGAAATAAATGTTGGTTTTCTTGGGTTCATTTTTTTAAAATTTAAAATTAAGTTTTCTGTACACCGACACATTAAAAAAAGAAAAGAAAAATTACACCTAAAAAAATAGTATAGTTGCTCATACTGATTCCTGTAGTTCTTTAGGAATCCTACAGGTTTCATATGCCATAACAATATGTAGCATTTGTATAGTGATTTCTGAGTGTGCAGAGCACTTAATACGTATTATTATTTAGAATATTTATATACCACTTTTCAACAAAAGCCTTGTTGTAGCGCTTACAACACCCTGTAAGGTAAATACTGTATTATTATCTCTATATTGCAACTGGGGAGCTGAGTCTGAGAGGGAGTCACTGGGGAGCTCATGGCAGTCCCAATTCACAGTACATGTCTACTCAGAAATAAGTCCACTGTGTCCAATGAGGCTTACTCACATGTAAGTGTGCATAGTATTGCAGTGAGGCAGTGCAATCCAGTGTAAGGATCTACGGGATTCTATCCCCATTCCGGAGATCTCCTCGGGGGAAGGAGACGTTCCCTCGGTGTAGCACTGGGAGGCCCCAATGGGCCTCCTCTGATTTCCGCCAGCTCTTGAGCTGGCATAAGTCCAGGGAGGCCATGTAATGGCTGCGCCGGCCTGGAAACGGGATGGGGTTATGGCAGCTGCCATCCCCGCCTCTCCCGGGCCAGCTCAGCCAATGGCCACCCTCCCTCGCCGCCCGGCCCGGCCCTGTGCCCACCGGCAGGAGACTTATCTCCTGTAATGGTGGAGCTGGCCTGGGAATGGGATGTGGATGCGGCAGCCACCATCCCTGCCCCCTCCCGGGCTGGCTTGGCCAACTGCCACCCTCCCTCACCTCCTGGCCCGCCCTTGCACCTGGCAGCGGATGCCTTACCTTCTCCGGCAGTGGCTGTGGTCGATCCAGTGCCGGAGTGAGGGCTGCTGGCCTCCGCGCTTGTGGCCCTTACTCTAGAGTCGTCACGAAGTGCTTTACGGTAGGTTTGCGATGGCTTAGAGCGGCGGAGCACTCACTCCACCGCTCTACAGTTGCACAGGATTGCTCTCTCAGTCTCCTAGCCACTATGTTAGATCACTTCAGGATCATATAATTCATGTGGCTTTGCATTGGGAATCTACAGCAAAAGTTAATATTAATGGGGATTCCTACCATCTTTTCTTGACATAAGTTCCAAATATACACTGTTGATGAAATTCCAATAGATATTGCCTTCAGGAGAAAAGGTATAGCTATACTACAAATTTACAACCCAATCCTAACTAACTTTCCAGCACCAATGCAGCTGTGGCAACAAGGTGCATGCTTCATCCTGCAGTGGAGAGGGCAGTCACGGAGCCTCCTCAAGACAAGGGAATATTTTTTCCCTTACCTCGGAGCTGCATTGTGGATGCATTGGCACTGGAAAGTTGGTTAAGATGGTTTAACAGTAATTGTCTCTCCTCAGAGAATTCTAGGAACAGTCATTTTGTGAGGGGCTAAAAATCTCCAATAGAATTTTTAGCACATTAACCAAGCCATAATTTAGGATTGTTTGTGGAAAGTCATAACAGTTAATCTATATTAAGTGGATACATTATAGTGTCGATGGCTAGACCTACCATTCTCTACAGGAAATATATGATAATGCATCCCACTCTCTTGAAAGGTTACATACATATGTAGATTTAGCTCTTTCTTTTACTGTCATGATAGTTGCCATTAGTTAAAGTCCAATGAACAGATCTGTTGAAATGAGTCATATTTTGTACAAAGTCTTTCCAATGCACATAAAAATACTATAAATAAAAATTAATTGTTAGAGTATTAGGCTATCATTGATAATTGTCTATCAGCAGCTGTTATCCACAATAGCTGAAGCAACTTCCATGTTCAGAAATAGGATACCAGATGCTGTGGACAAACAGCTGGCCTTCACCGCTGTGCTCAGTTTGGGAACTCCTAGAGGCATCTGTCCATCTGTTGAAAACAATATTAACCGGACTGAGTGGACTCATGGTCCTCAAGTTTTGATCACATCATGATTCAGGTAACTTATTTTAGGGATTAAACTGCAAACTACAAACAGGGCATCTCTTTTATAAATCAGGGTTAGGGATTGGAAACCTTGGGCTTATATTGAAATGACTTATAAAGGGGAATTTCTCTCCATATGCAATCAGAAATTTAAATACAGGGGTTACCAGAGATAGTGTCTTTGCAACAAATCCAAGTACCCAGGGAGGGCAAGATGCAAAAGTTGCATCCTATACACATTTACCTGGGAGTACATTCTATTGAACTCAATGGAGCTTACTTCTGAGTAGATATGCATAGGATTGCACTGAAAGACACTCTCCTTATTACTCCAGTCCAGTTAATGACATACAATGCCAAAACACAACAAATGCCAGCATTGACAATATGGTACTGTAATACTGTAAATAATGAATTCATTTTCAGAGCTCAGAAAAGGGCGAGAGAAGAAAGAAGCGCACACAGGCATGGCAATGGCAAAATGTAAATATCCTGCGCTGTCCCTTTAAAAACTTGGAGAAGAAAAGAGCCTGCAGGCACAGTGTCATAGGAGAAAGTGCAGGAAATAAGTGCAGGGAATTTTAACATCCAGGTCCTCAAAACATTGAGGACTTAAATCCAGGGGAACGTATAACAGGGCCCCCCTGTATAATACAAAGGAAATGCTACCTTATAATTATGCTGAAGGATAAAAAGAATCTCCCTTGTGCTGTTGATAATAAAAAATGTATCATGTATAGTATATGAATGCATTCCATGCATGCATGCAGTTTGTCCCTATTCTCTCACAATTCTTTGATTTCCTACTGTCCACTTATATTTCTCAGTCATGAGATAATCATTACATGCTTCCAGCTGTTTAATTCAAAACTCTTTGAACACAAGAATTGGAGTAGGCTGGCTGATGTGTGTGATACACAATATACAATGGAGAATGCAATAGAATAGCAAATCCAGCCATTACCAGCACAATCCTGTGTAACCTTGCACTGGTGTAACAGTAGATGCACTGGTGTAAGTGCACTTATGCCAGTGTAAGTGCACTTACACCGGTGCATCTGCTGTTACACCGGTGCAAGGTTACACAGGATTGCACTGCTAATCACATAAGCAGCAGTAAGGAAGATATAGATGCAAAAAAAGAAGACAGATGTTTCCAGCAGTTTTTGCCAAGAAGAGGAGAAGAAGCAAAAATAAAAGAAAGGAAGAGAACACTGCAAAAAGGTTATTTGAGATATTTAAAAATGCATGCTGCCCATACAAAAAGGTGTGTCTGTATGAACTTGCATGAGACTACTGCAATTCCCTGGTTTTCCAGCCTGAATCCTAATCATATAAAATTGTCTCTTTGTCCTGATAACCTGTAATGATTGTAACTAATTTGGCAACAAAAAACTTGTAACTAACAGCGCAATCCGACTTAACTTTTGTGCCGGTGTAACCAGCAGCGCAGTGAGAACGGGAGGCCCCAGAATGGAAAAGGGATTCAAATCCCCTTTGAATTCCTCTTTTGGAGGGGATTTGAATCCCTTTTCCGTTCTGGGGCCTCCCATTCTCGCTGCGCTGCTGGTTACACCGACACAAAAGTTAAGTCAGATTGCGCTGTAATTTTTAGAAGGGGCCATGTTTGTAATTGTGAAAGACTGAAGGACCAACGATATTGGCTCTGTCCAGTGATTCACTGACGTTGGATCACAAGCAAAGAACTCTGGTCCCACCCAAATCTAAACAGGTCTACTCTGTTTAGATTTGGGTGGGACCAAAATCTAAACAGGTCTACTCTGAGTAAAACCAGTGTTTACTCAAGAGTAAAAGCCCAGGGCAGAGACCTGAGTCTACTTTAGAGTAGGAGCCCAAAACAAAACAGGAGGAGGCTAAAAGAAGGGGAGAAAGTAAGCTAAACTACCTTAAGCAGAGTTAAACCTTAAGCAGAATTTAAAACATACAGACCGCATGGTATAGTAGGCCAGATGTAAATTGAGACAGCAGCAGGAACAATAGCAACAGGAATTTCCTGCCAGTAACCCCCATCAGGCCCCACCCCCCTTAGAGGCCAATCTTTTCAAACTTTCAGGTAGGCAGGGGGAGGAGCTACAAAACAGTTTAAATCTGGGGCTGGTTTGCGAGTGAGCCCTTTCAGGAGCAGCGAGTGGCCTCACTGGGACAAAGTGGCAAGGTAAAAAAGACACTGCAAGTTAAGCAGCTGGGCAGGTTCAGCGGCGGGGCGAGGAAGCCAGGCCCCACACACTGCCCGGCACTTTCCTTGAAGAGAGGACAGAGGAAGAGAGGAGAGCTCCAACAACCTTGAAGAGAGGAGAGTTCCAACAACATTAAGGTACCCAAACTTTGATAAATCCATAACTTACAAAAAAAGCTATGCAGTCAGACAGCCAGCAGAAGGGTGGGGGCTATCCAGTGTTTTGCACTGAGTGTCACATGTATGGCTATCTGCCTCTTGGGCACAAGTCATGGGTGTGTGCTCGGTGCAAAGAGCTCCAGGCTCTCAGGGAACGGGTTCGCTCCCTTGAAGCCACGGTTGCTGACCTGGAGAAGCAGAGACAGGTAGAGAGGAACCAGGGTGAGACTTCTAGGGATGTGGAGGCATCGTCCCACCCTCAGTTGGCCAGCTCCTCAGCTGTCAGGAAAGGGAGTCTCAGGGCTGGAGGACGTTGCTCTGGAAAAGAGGGAAACAATCCCACAGTGGGGACCCCTTCTTCAGGTGATGGGCCCGTATCCAGTCGCACTATGGATACTCCTCTGGGGAGGGGGCGAAGGGGGCTTCTTGTCGTGGGTGACTCTATAGTCAGGAACATAGAGAGGGGGGTCTGTGACGGATGTGAGGACCGCACAGTGACTTGCCTACCTGGTGCGAAGGTTGCGGACATCACCTCTCGTCTAGATAGGCTGGTAGAGAGTGCTGGGGAGGAGGTAGCGGTTGTGGTGCATGTTGGCACCAACGACATGGGGAAATGTAGCCGGGCGGTCCTGGAGGCCAAATTTAGGTTGCTAGGTAGGAAGCTCAAATCCAGGACCCCAAAGGTAGCGTTCTCAGAAGTGCTACCTGTTCCACGCGCAGGGCCAGCTAGGCAGGCGGAGCTCAGGGGTCTCAATGCGTGGGTGAGACACTGGTGTCAGGAGGAGGGGTTTAAGTTTGTTAGGCACTGGGGAACGTTTTGGGACAAGCCGGGCCTGTACAAGAGGGACGGGCTTCACTTGAACCAAAACGGAACCAGACTGCTGTCGCGTAACATTAAGAAGGTGGCAGAGCAGCTTTTAAACTGACTCCTGGGGGAAAGCCGACGGGAGCCGAGGGGCATCCGGTTCGGGACTCCTCATCCCTAGGGAATGAGGGTGCAGAGGATGGGGAACAGTCAAATAATAGCAGAGTAAAAATTGGGAGTGGTAGCGTGATGGGACATGACAGCCAGTCTAGCAGGACAGAAGGCTGCAGGAATAAAGGTGCAAACATGCAGCCCTTCTTGGGGGACCAGGTATATAAGTGCTTTTATGCAAATGCCCGAAGTCTACGGGCAAAGATGGGAGAACTGGAATGTTTGGTGGCTAGGGAAAACATTGACATAGTAGGTATAACAGAAACCTGGTGGAATGCGGAGAACCAGTGGGATACTGCAATTCCAGGATATAAACTCTATAGGAGGGACAGAGAGGGGCGTGTTGGAGGTGGGGTGGCCATCTATGTCAAAGAGGGGGTAGAATCCACCAGAGTAGAGCTGGAAGGGGGCTCTGACTCCTCTGTAGAATCACTGTGGGTTAGATTACCAGGCTCAAAGAGTGAGGTAATGGTAGGGGCATGCTACCGTCCTCCAGATCAAAAAGCTGAAGGGGATCTTGAAATGAGGAAGCAAATCAGGGAGGTGTCAATGAGAGACAGGGTTGTAGTCATGGGGGACTTCAATTATCCTCACATCGACTGGGTCAATTCATGCTCAGGTCATGAAAGAGAGACTGATTTTCTGGATATGTTAAATGACTGTGCCTTAGAGCAGCTTGTCACGGAACCGACCAGAGGACAGGTGACTCTGGACTTGATATTGTGTGGCACTCAAGATCTGGTCAGGGAGGTAAATGTTACCGAACCGTTGGGGAACAGTGACCATGCTGCGATCTGTTTCGCCATGCATGTCGGAGGGAGAGTGCCGAGCAAATCTGACACGAAAACCCTTGACTTCCGAAGGGCTGACTTCCACAAAATGAGGAGACTAGTTAAAAAAAATCTGAAAGGGAAGGTAAAAAGAGTCCAGTCGCTCCAGAGTGCATGGAGGCTGTTTAAAACAACAGTCATAGAGGCCCAGCGGGAGTGTATCCCACAAAGGAGGAAGGGCTCGACCAAGTCCAGGAGGGTGCCGGCATGGCTAACAAGCACAGTTAAGGAGGCTATAAAAGGCAAGGAAGCTTCCTTCCGTAAATGGAAGTCTTGCCCTAGTGAGGAAAATAAACAGGAGCACAAACTGTGGCAAAAGAAATGTAAAAAGATGATACGGGACGCCAAGCAAGACTTTGAGGAACGTATGGCAGGCAACATAAAAGGGAATAATAAAAGCTTCTTCAAATATGTTAGAAGCAGGAAACCTGCCAGAGAAACGGTTGGTCCGCTGGATGGTGAGGGAGAGAAAGGGGTGATAAAAGGGGACTTGGAGACTGCAGAGAAATTAAATGAGTTCTTTGCATCTGTCTTCACGGCAGAAGACCTCGGGCAAATACCGCTGCCGGAACGGTCTCCCCTGACTAAAGAATTAAGTCAAATAGAGGTTAAAAGAGAAGACGTCTCAGACTTAATTGACAAAATAAAGATCAATAAATCACCAGGCCCGGATGGCATCCACCCAAGAGTTCTGAAGGAACTCAAGAATGAAGTTGCTGACCTCTTGACCAAAATATGCAACTTGTCCCTTAAAACGGCCACTGTGCCAGAGGATTGGAGGATAGCTAATGTCACGCCAATCTTTAAAAAAGGAAGGAGGGGGGACCCGGGAAACTACAGGCCGGTCAGCCTAACATCTGTTCCAGGGAAGATGGTGGAAAGTCTCATTAAGGATAAAATCTTAAAATACATAGAAGAACAAGCTCTGCTGAGGGAGAGTCAGCATGGCTTCTGCAAGGGGAAGTCTTGCCTCACAAACCTGTTAGAATTTTTTGAAAAGGTCAACAGGCATGTGGATGCGAGCGAACCCGTGGATATTATATATCTGGATTTTCAGAAGGCGTTTGACACGGTCCCTCATGAAAGGCTCCTGAGAAAACTCCACAGTCAGGGAATAAGAGGGCAGGTCCTCTTGTGGATTAGGAACTGGCTGAAGACCAGGAAACAGCGAGTGGGAGTCAATGGGCAATTTTCACAATGGCGAGAGGTGAAAAGCGGTGTGCCCCAAGGATCGGTCTTGGGACCGGTGCTTTTCAACTTATTCATAAATGACCTGGAGTCGGGGACAGGCAGTGAGGTGGCCAAGTTTGCAGATGACACTAAACTTTTCCGGGTGGTAAAGACCAGCAGGGATTGTGAAGAGCTCCAGAAGGATCTCTCCAAACTGGGAGAATGGGCAGCAAAATGGCAGATGCGCTTCAATGTAAGTAAGTGCAAAGTGATGCACATTGGGGCAAGAAACCAAAATTTCACATATAAGCTAATGGGTTCTGAGTTGTCTGTGACGGATGAAGAGAGAGATCTTGGGGTGCTGGTGGACAGGTCGATGAAAGTGTCGACCCAGTGTGCGGCGGCTGTGAAGAAGGCCAATTCCATGCTCGGGATCATTAAAAAAGGGATTGAGAATAAAACGGCCAATATCATTATGCCTTTGTACAAATCGATGGTAAGGCCACATCTGGAGTATTGTGTCCAGTTCTGGTCACCACACCTCAAAAAGGATATAGTTGAATTGGAAAAGGTACAGAAAAGAGCGACCAGAATGATTCGTGGGCTGGAGCACCTCCCTTATGAGGAAAGGCTACAGCGTCTGGGGCTTTTCAGCCTAGAAAAAAGGCGCCTGAGGGGGGACATGATTGAGACTTATAAAATTATGCATGGGATGGAGAGAGTGGATAGAGGGAAATTCTTCTCCCTCTCGCACAACACCAGAACCAGGGGACATGTACTAAAATTGAGTGGAGGGAGAGTTAGAACAGACAAAAGAAAATATTTCTTTACCCAGCGTGTAATTCATCTGTGGAACTCCTTGCCACAGGATGTGGTGATGGCATCTGGCCTAGATGCCTTTAAAAGGGGTTTGGACAGATTCATGGAGGAAAAGACCATCACAGGTTACAAGCCATAAGCAACCTCCTGGTTTTTAGAAGTGGGTTTTCTCTGTGCCAGGTGCAAGGGAGTGTCAACGGGAAACAGGTTATCTTGTTGTCTTGTGCTCCCTGAGGCATCTGGTGGGGCCACTGTGTGACACAGGAAGCTGGACTAGATGGGCTTTTGGCCTGATCCAGCAGGGCTCTTCTTATGTTCTTATGTTCACCCAAACAACACTGGAGATGCTCTTCCAGAATTTTCCCCATATTCTCTTCAGTTGGCCCAGTTCAGATGTCACTGATCCAGGATATGATCCTGGTTCCTTATGATGTCTTCTACCCTTGGACATGCCTGTTTCCCCCTCCCCTCGCGAGCAAATGTGTACCTGAGGTTAGGGCAGATTGTGTGAAACCAAGATTCGATCCTGGCTCCATGTGATGCCTGAACTGTGTCTTGGTTTGTGGACTGGAATGCCCAGCTGAGGTTCCTAATGGGAGAACTGTGACAGACTCTATTGCTGTCTGCACAGGAAAAGAAACCTTTACCCTACCTCACCTTTGTGTGGAAGAAGCTATGGTGCATAATAAAGGAGAGTACTGTTGATAACGGAGCTGTGATAGAGGGAGCCTGAGTGACATTCTGGAGTGTTGCCTATCTCTATTGCTGTTTGCAGGCTCTTCATTAAGATTATTCCAAATTTAAAAGGGACTTCCCATTTAAAGTTCATGTGCTTTTATGTCCTTTTGACAATGGCAAAAGACTCCGTTGTAGTTGTGGCATCAAGCATCCACCACAATACAAGCAAAATAATTGTGAATTTATTTCAAAATCTGAATTTTCAGTTTTTGTTTTTAATAAACAAACGAGGTTCAACACCAGGCATTTGGAGCATATAGCTGATTGAAGAGTTTATAGAGTACAACTCTCGTCCTTGTGTGCCTCATTGCATAGCCCAGTGGTTCCCAAACGTTTTTGACTCGTGGCTCCCTTGACCTCCCTCGCTGTTAGCCGTGACTCCCCATTACAGTGCACTGAAGAGACAGACACTCTTTACATGCTCAGATGCACCCTTTCTTATATGTATGTGTATATTCCCAAAACGAGCCCTAAAGTGGATTTTCCATGCTTATGCTGAGCAGCAGCTAAGCCAGGAGCGCACAGGGTGGGGTTGGGATGCTGCCCTCCATCCGTTGGCAGGCCTGGGGTGCCTACCTGGTAGAGGGCACTGATGTCTCCTATTCATGGCAAGAGAAACATCAAAGCATGGGAGGGAGGTCATTTTTTTTCATTGGTCATGCCCCACCCCAGTTGCACGAGAGAGAAAGCTCCTTTAGGTAGCAACTTTGCAAAATGAAAAACAGATTCTTATACTGCCCAGCAGTCTCCGGGGGGGGGGGGGGGTCCCAGCAAATAGAGTGGGGAACTAACTTAGAGGTGGGTCAAAAAGGAAGGAGAGAGATCCTAATAATTAATAAACCAAACAAACATAGCGGCTGCCTCCTCTTCCTCTGGCTTAAACAAGGGAGACATCTCTACAGCAAGCAACTTCTTCCACCTCTCTTAATCACAGATTGAGAAATCAAAGACTGTAAAGCAGAACCTGCTCTGCACCATTTTCAATTGCAGTTCTTGCATTTGTTTTGTGCTTGCTTTCTTAAAAACATTCAACAGATAAAAAATACTTCATTTGCAAACCTGCAGTGTCTCAGGATTTGGAGAGAAAGGGGATGCTGTCTCCAGCAGCTTGTGGCCTGAGGCTCCTGCAAAGTACTTCGCTTATCCATTGAGTTGTTAATTGTTCTTTGACATAAGATAAGCAGCGGCTTCCGTTAAAAACAAGATGTGGAAAAGCTACCTACAAACCTGAAGTCTTTTGAAGTGAACTTTGAGTGACCCAATGTAAAGAGGCAGCGTTTCCGGGTCTTTGTTTTTGCTCTCTCTCTCTTGCAAGCAAGAATATGTAGTAATTAAAAGACTAACGGAACGCCCCTGGCTGCTTTCCATGACGCACAGTTTGGAAACCTCTGGCATAGCCTATTGTTGGCACTAAACAAAGAATAAATTATAATAGCAGTTGCAATATCCACCCACTCCCTTAGCACTCCACAATCAGGGCGCAATCCTGACTAAGATCCGGCTGGTGGAACCATGGCCGGCTGCCGGATCCTGTGCACCAGCAGCCAGCATGGCTGCCGGGCAGGAGGTCTACTCGGGGAAGGAGACGCTCGTCTCCTTCCCCGAGTGTAACTGGGGCCAGGCCCTATTGGCCTCCTCGGATTTCCGCCGGTGATTTCGCTGGCGGACGTAGAGGAGCCCGTGTAAAGGCTCCGGCGCCTGGCGGGGGACAGGATTCGGCGGAAGGCCGTCCCCCGCCCCTCCTGGGCTGTCGGAGCCAATGGCCCACCCGGCGATCCCCCCCGGCGCCCAGCAGGGGGGGGGGGTCCCAGCAAATAGAGTGGGGAACTAACTTAGAGGTGGGTCAAAAAGGAAGGAGAGAGATCCTAATAATTAATAAACCAAACAAACATAGCGGCTGCCTCCTCTTCCTCTGGCTTAAACAAGGGAGACATCTCTACAGCAAGCAACTTCTTCCACCTCTCTTAATCACAGATTGAGAAATCAAAGACTGTAAAGCAGAACCTGCTCTGCACCATTTTCAATTGCAGTTCTTGCATTTGTTTTGTGCTTGCTTTCTTAAAAACATTCAACAGATAAAAAATACTTCATTTGCAAACCTGCAGTGTCTCAGGATTTGGAGAGAAAGGGGATGCTGTCTCCAGCAGCTTGTGGCCTGAGGCTCCTGCAAAGTACTTCGCTTATCCATTGAGTTGTTAATTGTTCTTTGACATAAGATAAGCAGCGGCTTCCGTTAAAAACAAGATGTGGAAAAGCTACCTACAAACCTGAAGTCTTTTGAAGTGAACTTTGAGTGACCCAATGTAAAGAGGCAGCGTTTCCGGGTCTTTGTTTTTGCTCTCTCTCTCTTGCAAGCAAGAATATGTAGTAATTAAAAGACTAACGGAACGCCCCTGGCTGCTTTCCATGACGCACAGTTTGGAAACCTCTGGCATAGCCTATTGTTGGCACTAAACAAAGAATAAATTATAATAGCAGTTGCAATATCCACCCACTCCCTTAGCACTCCACAATCAGGGCGCAATCCTGACTAAGATCCGGCTGGTGGAACCATGGCCGGCCGCCGGATCCTGTGCACCAGCAGCCAGCATGGCTGCCGGGCAGGAGGTCTACTCGGGGAAGGAGACGCTCGTCTCCTTCCCCGAGTGTAACTGGGGCCAGGCCCTATTGGCCTCCTCGGATTTCCGCCGGTGATTTCGCTGGCGGACGTAGAGGAGCCCGTGTAAAGGCTCCGGCGCCTGGCGGGGGACAGGATTCGGCGGAAGGCCGTCCCCCGCCCCTCCTGGGCTGTCGGAGCCAATGGCCCACCCGGCGATCCCCCCCGGCGCCCAGCAGAAGCTCCATCAACTGAGAGGGAAGAGGTGGAGAGGCCGGCCTTCCCTGCTCGAAAGTAGTCGTGAACGTGCTTTACGGTGCCAGAAACTTTAGTAAGGATTAGGCTGCCCGTCTGTGTCACCCATGTACTGACACCTTTACTTGTTCCTCCTGTTTTACAATACTAGCTCATCACTTTGCAAATAACCCGCAAATTCCATCTGGGAAAAGGGCTTTCTGGTGATCTCCGCATTGGGGCATGTGTAATGTAGCTCTAAGAATTAGGCAGAGCAATGTGATCCTGTAAGACACCAAATATTTTGACCAAAGTGACATCACTTGGTTTGCTCCTTTAAATACCACCTTGCAATATTGTACCTTCTACTCATCTGAGCTAAAATATGAAGTGAAGCCACACTGTATCACTTAAATCTCTTTAAATAAATATAGCAGGTTGTTTTTTTCCCATGAACTAAATTGCATCTTATTAACATTATTCAAATTGGATTTGTGGGCACAGAGGAAAGTCTGAACAGCAAGCCATCTGCCTTCTTATACAGTATTCATTGGGGTTCTTGGTTCCAGAACAACAAAATATTACGTAGAAAAAAGAGAGTGGGTTTATGATTATTTCATCCTGTTGTACTCGCTTGTCTGCTCTGGTGGGTAAAGCAGGGGTTGCCATCCATCCACCCATAAAAGAACCTGCCCTAGCCTTTTGTGATAAATGCCCTGTTTCTCCCCCCCCCCCATTTTTTTGCCTCTTTTTTTCTTATTTTTAAACACTTGTAATCCACCAGAGCAGTGGTTCCTAAACCTTTTAGCACTGGGGCTCGCTTTTTAAAACGACACTCTATTGGAGCCCGCCTAGTTTTACTTTAAAAAAGGAGATCCAGAAAGATTTATTTATTTATTGGCGCAGCGGGTTAAACCGCTGAACCATAAGCTGTCGATCGAAAGGTCGGCAGTTCGATCCCCGCGACGGGGTGAGTTCTCGTTGCTTGGCCAGCTCCTGCCAACCTAGCAGTTCCAAAGCATGTTAATGCGAGTAGATAAATAGGTACCGCTTGCGGGAAGGTAAACAGCGCTCCGTGTTCCAGCTGCATGCTACGCGCTACGGCAAGGAGTGTCATGCCGGCCACATGACCACGGAGGCGTCTTCGGACAACGCTGGCTCTTCGGCTTTGAAATGGAGATGAGCACCACACCCTAGAGTCGGACACGACTGGACTTAATTGTCAGGGGATACCTTTACCTTTACCTAACAATATTTTATTTGTTTGCAAAAAACCCACAATCCTTTTCTCGTAATGAGGCAGCCCTAATGAATAGCCTCAAGGCTTGAGGGGCTCAGTTATGTGACCCGGCCTTCACCTGCCCCCACTACCTGTCATTGTCGGACTTGGGGGGGGGAACACCCGAAAAAAGAAGCTCAAAACATTTATCTCCTTGTATTTATACAAGCTTGCTAACTGCAGGAGCTCAGCTGTTTGCAGGGCAATTAGCAGCTATCTAATTTTTGAATAGCCTCAAGACTTGAGGCAATTAGTTATCCAATCACCTGTTTTCATTGGAGGCTCTGCTCCTGACCCCACCAGAAATGGGGTCACGACCCACAGTTTGGGAAATGCTACACCAGAGGCTTCTGTGATGGCTCAGTATTCTAAAAGCTGCTGGGACATCTTCCTGCAGTAGCCTCTGTCCTTTGAAGCGCAGTTCTCAAACAGGAATGTTGCTGGATGTGTACTGCTATTTCTCGATGCCTGGGTTCTCCCCAGAGACAATAGCTCCGAGCCAACCCTCCAACTTGGCATGTGCCCACTGACTGAGCAGCCAAACCAACCTGTCTAGGTAAAGGTGGTGGGATGGAGTGGCTAGGTGATTTCCACTCATCCATTCAGGTTCCCCTATGATGTTATGAAATCAAGGTTTCTTAAGATCAAGCACAAGGATGCTTGCGGGTGTTTTGCTGAGTCTGCTATTGGAACCAGCTGCTAGGTTGTAGAAGGCACACCCGTTTACTCTTCAGTAAGTGCAGAAGGCCAAGATTCTTGGAACAATGTAGGTAACCCCCTTCAGGGGTGTTGGTGCAGCAACAGGTTGGAGTTTTGTGTGCTTTATGCTTCAGTAGCTACCTGGCTCCCTCTTCTAGGAACTACTAGTTACTGCACCCAGTTTGGTCAAGCGCTCTCTCTCTCTCTCTCTCTCTCTCTCTCTCTCTCTCTCTCTCTCTCTCTCTCTCTCTCTCTCTCTCCATCCAGCCAAGTTCAGGCATTTTTTTTCCAGCCTGCTTTTGTTCTTCTCGCTTCCCTAGTTTGTTTAATTCCTTTTTTTCTTTTGAGTTTTTGATAAACTGACTATATTTTGACTCCTTGTCTGCCTAGTCTGTGTTCATCAGTTATTTTCACCTCTGGATTTTCACCTCTGATTGTTTGCGGGCATGCTGTTTTACAAAGGAAAAATAAGCATGTGGCTGCGTACCGCATCTAGTTTGGCTCTCCGTCTTGATGGTTCTGCAGGACTTCGTTGCTCTCTATATCCTTCCTGCTAAAGTTAACCCCAGATCTCTTAAGTTACTTTTTCATTGTTATGTATCTCAATGTTCTATCATAAAGTACGTTAACAACAGTGCTGTTTGCTGAATTTCCAGGTCATCGACCTATATTGGGGAGTGGAACCAGAAGAATGGGACAGTCCAGAGCTCCAGAAAACTCGCATGAGGCTCTTAGAAGATTGCTTGAAAACATCTGCAGGTCCATGTTTTGTTGTGGGTATAAAAATAATGTTTTACCTAATTACCCTAAGCATCTCTAGTGCATTTATAGGTTTATCCCCGGACATTCCTTGTCTTTTTTTTTTTAAAGACTTCTAAGTGTTTTATATTTATCTGTTGTGGTTCTCACTCCGAAACTATTACTTAATATGCTTTATATCATGCTATTTCAGTAAACTGTACAATGACCCTGTATGATTACGCTGGTATTATTATCCCCATTTTGCAGCTAGAAACAGTGAAGCTGTTGAAGTTGAGGAAACAGTGACTTGTCTTAAGGCCACTTGGTGAGCTCATGGTTGAGATGAGATTTCAGAGGGAACAATGGCAGAAACCATTGGATGCAGCAAAGTATTGATGTATTGTCCGTACTTTCTGCATCTTTTGGCTGCATCTTGTCTCTTTTTACGGAGGGAACATTTAAATTAGAAACTTCTTGACTCACTGCCCGTTCTCTTTTAGGGTGCACCAACTGTAGTCTAAGACTGCTCTGGAACTAAAGTCAAATGGTGGATGCAGTTTTGCAAAACCAATATTTAAAAGTAGCACCTGGCTTTACATGCCCCAAGTCTTAGGTTGAATTCTTGTTATTTCCAGGTTGGCAGTAGCTTGTCCCCCCCAGGAAATGAAGAAAGCTTTTGGAGAGGTTGGCAAACTTCTCACGCTCAGATTCAGAAAAGAATTCTTGGTGCTTGAAAATGTCCTCCCCCCAAAAAAAGGGACAAACCTGTTGGCATGCTATCCTGTGGGATTGGGAGCAATGCAGTAGTACTTGAGAAAACTCCAAATCCCAAGGGCCATCATGCCTTTACTCTAACCAGGACAATGAGGGAGGAGAGAGGAAACAAGTCTTCTTTTAGTTCCAGTACTTGGTTGCTGCTGCTCTTCTCATAGTACGTTGAGGCTGGGGAGGAGAGGAAATTCTCCCTTTTCAAGGCATTCTGCTGTTACTGCTGTTTTTCTTGCTGTGCTATGGTAAGGAAAGGGTGCTGAAGGGTGGAAAATTTTATCTGAGCTTTTTGGGTTGACTCAAGACCCAAAACTATCCTCCCCCCAACACCAATGCAGCCACACCAAAACGCACTCACGGACAAAGAGGAGAGGTAACAAACACTAATTGTGCAGTCAGTGTGACTTCACATGGCACAAAGATATGGACAAGAGAGGGGAGTTAATGGGTCTTTGGCAAGGCTGCATCCTGGACCAAGGTTACCTTGGTGCAATGGCCATGGCAGCAAGGGGGCAGCCAAGCAATTCTCTCTGAGGGTTTCTCAAAGACAGAAAGAGGGCTGCGAAGCAAGCCCTAGCATGCAACAAGGCAGTAGCCTGGAGGAAGCAAGGCAAGGGAGCCAAGCTGCCTCTTTGGAAGGAAGGGACGCGCAGAGAGTGAGAGAATGGCCCGCAAGGTTAGCTGGCCAGCCTGCTCTGGCTCAGCAGCATCCGTAATGCTCAGGAAGATAGAGAGAAACAGCTCGAAAGGAAAGGGAGTTGCAGAGTGTTACCAATCCTGGGTGCTGGCTGGTATGGTACTCCAGATGGAGGTTGGAATGGGGGTGACTTCACATGGCACCAGCAAGTTAATGCACCACAGACCACCAGCAGGGCAGGAAGGAACTAGGAACTAAGGCTCTTTAGCCCAGGGTTTTAAAACCCTTTTTCTATAGAATCCTATGGGATCTTAGCCTTTATTTTCCTACCTAGTTAAGATAGGTGATAGTTAGTTGGTTATTAGTTGGTGATCAGTGATTAGTTGGAGGTCTGTTGGCTCATACACGGATTGAACTTAATCATGGAGGTGGTGAGGGTTGGTTAAAGGTGTGGAATCCTTCCTTTGTTTTACAAAAGTTGTTTTTCTCAAACTCGGGTGCCCTAGGAGGTGGCTATGGTCAGAAGACCGTTCTTATTCTATGGATATACAGGTTGGGAATGTGGTAGGGAGGAAGAGGCGGACACTAGAGAGAGAGAGAGAGAGAATGAGAGAGATTTGTCATGGCTTTGCTAATTATGCAACTAGGTCATGGGCATGGAGAAGCCCCATTTACCAGCCCAAACTTTGGCTGTAGGTCTCTAGTTTCTATGGAAAGCATTCAGCAAGGTGAATAGAAGAGTCCCCTTTTCTCTGCGTGAGGTTGAAGAACCATCGTGCCTTTGATATTTGAAGTTTACCATCAATAGGTTTATCAGGTAATGGGCAATATGTGAGTTAACCAAAATAGACAACTTCACTGGGATCTTTGTTTGCTCCTAAAGAGTTTTCCGCACTTTCACATCTGAAAGGAAAAGGTAGCTATTGTCTTGTGTCACCTGTTGGCATTTCTCTGTATTATGCAGGCCTAAGCTTGCTCATAATTGCTGGTTATACCAGCACATTCACAGAAGCTGGATTGTAGCTCATTGCTAACAAAATCACATTTTGGATCTTGAAAGCTTTACTATTCAGAGTGCAGCGGTAAATGGAGTGCTAAATCACAGTGGATGTTAAAAGAATAATAACAATGGCATTCTCAGATTCTTCCATCTTAGATGTACAAAAACAGCCTGTGTTTTGTAGAGGCACTTTCGTATTCTTCCTTGCTGGATCTTTAATTGGCATCATGGACAGGGTTAAAAGCAACATGTTCCTTTCATGAAAAGCATAAGAAGAACATGGAGAATGGATTGCAGGTGTTGCTGTGATCCAAAGACACTTATAAGCACTTAATATAGAGCTATACAGGCTTTCTTTTCTCCAAGCTCTGTCCTAAAGTAGAGTGGAAAAAAGATTTGAAAACAATAGACGAAATGCCTCTATTTGTACCAACAAACGCAGCAAAGTAATTCCCAGGACTCAATATCTTGGTGGCAAGCAACACGTTACATTAAGCCCGTCATTTGCACCAACAGGTTAACACCTAGATTATTCCCCCTCCTTTGGATCAGGACTGGGGGGGGTAGGAACTTTGACCCCATCCCCGCCCCACCATAGTCTGGATCTAGATCAGGGCTCCCGGTGGCTACTCTTTGCCCAGGAAGCAAAGCTCTCATTGGCTCCAGTGAAATGAAATACAGCCGTTTGATGGTAGTGTAAAATATGGTTGAAAAGTGGAAAACAACTGTCTGCACTTGGCTAAAAGAATGTCCTTCTTCCTTTGAGACAAGAATTTAGCTGAATAATTACTGGCCATAGTGGGGTTAGAGAGAAATGAAAGAAGCAAGGCACTTGCCCAGTTCCACTTACTGTGATTTTTATCTGCTGTTTTCATATGATAATTCTATGAAGGATAGGGTGACCGTCATTGGTGGATGACCTGCGCCGGGAACTGGACAGGGGGAGTGCGTCCCTGTTGGTCCTGCTGGACCTCTCGGCGGCTTTTGACACCATTGACCATGGTGTCCTCCTGGGTCGGTTGGCTGGGTTGGGGCTTGGAGGCACCGTTCTGAGGTGGTTCCGCTCCTTCCTGGCTGACAGATCCCAGAAGGTGGTGCTGGGGGATGCTTGTTCGGCACCCTCGCCCTTGAGGTGTGGGGTGCCGCAAGGGTCAATTCTATCCCCCATGCTGTTTAATATCTATATGAAGCCGCTGGGAGAGGTCATCCGGAGGTTTGGGGTAGGGAGTCATCAGTATGCGGATGACACCCAGCTCTTTCTCTCCTTTCCACCTGATTCCAAGGGGGCGGTCGATGTCCTGAATCGTTGTCTGGAGGCAGTTGGGAGCTGGATGGGGGCAAACAAGCTGAAATTAAATCCTGATAAGACAGAGGTTCTTCTGGTCCAGAAGTCCACGACTCAGGTACTGGATCATCGTCCTGCTCTGAATGGGGTTGTACTCCCTCTGAAGGAGCAGGTCCGCAGCTTGGGGGTTCTCCTGGATGTGCAGCTGCTCCTGGATTCTCAGGTGGCGGCTGTGGCCAGGGGGGCTTTTGCCCAGCTTCGGCTGGTGCGCCAGCTGCGACCGTACTTGGATCGTGTAGACCTGGCCACAGTGACCCATGCCCTAGTGACATCTAGACTAGATTACTGCAATGCGCTCTACGTGGGGCTGCCTTTGAAGACTGTTCGGAAACTGCAATTAGTGCAGAATGCGGCGGCCCGGGTGGTTGCCGGGGCTTGTCGGTTCGACTCAGTCGGACCGTTGCTTCGGCGGCTACACTGGCTGCCGGTTCGTTTCCGGGCACAATTCAAAGTGCTAGTTTTGACTTTTAAAGCCCTTAACAGCTTGGGTCCAGGGTATTTGAGGGACCGCCTCCTTCCTTATAATCCGACCCGTACTCTGAGGTCATCAGGGGGGGCCCTGTTGACCGTGCCGCCACTGACGGAGGTGAGGGGGATGGCGGCACGGAATAGGGCCTTCTCAGCAGTGGCGCCCCAATTATGGAATTCCCTCCCCCTGGAATTAAGAACGGCTCCCTCCTTAGAGACCTTTCGGCGGGGCCTCAAGACGTTTTTATTTAGGTTGGCATTCGATGACTGACATGGCGGGCTGGCTTTTTTTTAACAAATGGCTGTTTTAACAAATGGCTTCTATAGGTGACCCACTGGGACTGTCAGTTTTATTTGTTTTAATTACTTGTTTTTAATTATGTTTTATTGTGTATTATGTATTTTAACATGTTCTTAACTGTAAGCCGCCTTGATTGCCCTTATTGGGAGAAAGGCGGGGTAGAAATCTATTAAATAAATTAAATAAATAAATTGCTTCAAATAATTCTTTTTTGCTACTGAAGTTACATCAGTTCACAGCAGTCTGTACTATTCGGGCGTAATATATGGATCTTGGCATCTCCTGAAACATATAATATATTGGTGAATAAGATTACAGTGGAACCTTGGATTACGAGTAACTCGGTTTGCGAGTGTTTCGCAAGACGAGCAAAAAGTTTTAATAAATTTTGCCTTGATACACGAGCAAGGTCTTGCATTACAAGCACTCACTGCAATCCTGCCGTTGCCAGCTTTCGCCTCTCACTCCCTGCAGTTCCCTGCTGCTGCCTTCGGGCGTCGCCTCCCTTCCTGCCAATCACCACCTCCTCAGTCACCTCCTGCTGCACGTTCCCTGCTGCTGCCTTGGGGAGGCTGCCCAATCGAGCTGCCCGTTGCCTCCCTTCACAACAAAGCCCCTGCCCTCGGTCAACACCCCCCTCCCCAGGTGAGGCCGGCAGTTCCCGACGTCCCTCGGGGACGTAGCAGCCCGATGCCGAGCTGCGAGGACGCCGCCACGCGTCACGTGCTAATGTGTAGTAGGCCAGGCTTCTGCACGAGATACATTGGGGGGAAAATAACACGCACGTCCTTTGCCAGGTAAAAGCACAACGGTTTTAAAGGGGACCAAACTTTACATTTCCACGGGGTGGGGTGGGAGGGTTACATTGCCCAGCAGGAGCGACTCAGGCAGAGTTTGGGGAGCGACAACGGGCCCATTTCAACTGCAGCCTCGGCTTTGTGCTTGCGCACCACCGTTCTTGCGGCCCGCACCGCCGCAAGCTCTTCCCAGCCCTTTCCATTCGCATGGAGAAAGAGAGCGCTCACACATGCCTCCTCCCAAGTCGTGGGTGATTCTCGCGCGTGCACCCCATTGAGCAGGCAGGCTGGTGGGGGTAGTGCCTTGCGCGCACGGAGTAGCTGTTGGATGGCTGGTGGAAAAGAGAGAGGTGATTGCTCACGGCCTCCCCTCTCCTCTCCCCGCAGTTGAGGTACCATGGCAGAGGGGGCCATTTTGAGCATTTTCTTCTCCAGTGTACTATAAACTTGCTTCGCAGAACTTTCATATATATTTTATGCCCAATCTGTTTTTCATTTGTACAGGGTGTATGTTAGCTATGTACATGTTTATTGATTCAGCTTTGATTTCTTAGTATTTACTGTTACGTTTTTTCCATAATACAAATTGAATTGGTTGTCTGTTTTTGAGACTTCTCTTCTTTGATTGTGGTTTTGTGTGCCAGGTAGCCTTCTTCTTTAGTCACATTTATACATAGAATTATCCTATTTTATACTCATAACAACCATATGAAACATGTTGGGCTTAGAGGTGGTGACTAGTGTTCCCTTTAAGCTGCATGGCTGCACGGCTACACAGCTCAAAGCCATGGGAAGTCGAGCTCCAAGCAGTTCTGAGTCCGGCATTCCTGGAACGTAATTGCTGTGTGTCCAGAAAGGTGCACACTGGCACGGACCCCTTAGAGCAGAGGCTCTCAACCACTTTGGCGTAGTGTTCCACCTCCGTGGCCACCACCACGCCAAGTACTGCCGGAAATAATTGGCAATGATGTCATTGCCACGTCTGGATTTTTGGCTGTGCTGGAGGCCTGAAATCAGAGGTAAGGGGACGTGGGCGGGAGGGCCTTTTCCAGCCCTAGAAACCCATGCACTCAGGCTCTGCCAGCTCTGCAGAGCTCATGCCGCTGTTTCCAGGGCTCTGGAGTGGCCGCCATCTTGGCAGCAAAAACCTGCATACCACTTCCACGTACGACTACTGGTACATGTACCACTGATTGAGAACCCCTGCCTTAGAGGGATTATTGGTGGTGACTGGCCTTAGATGAACAAGTGAGCCTCATAGGTTTGCAGAGACTTGAAGTCACCTGTTGCTAGTCAAAACTCAACACTCTGTCCACTAGGCTGCAGTGATAAATCACTAGACATCCAGGAATACAAAGGCACGGGCATATGTCAGGTGTTAGCAACCTTACTTGAAGTGCACTCCTTTCTAAATAAGAAAAAAAAATATTAGTTACAACATACCTGTTGCACCTAGAGATGCTGCATGGTTTCCAAAGACATGATATGCTCTCACAGTCACAGCCTACTAACGCTCCAGTAGCTGTGCTCAAATGAAATAGCCATTTCCCAGAGCTACTTTTGTTGATAGGAGAATCGCATTATCAGGCAGGTAACTATTCAGCACAGCAGTATATGCTCCTGCAGCATTGCAATTTCAATTTGTTCAGAAATCATTGTCCTCCCCCACACATCCATATATCACAAGGACACTCCAATGCTTCCATTCTTCCTTGTAGCAGAAAGGTCAATGATTAGCAATCACTCACTTTGATAAAATGTCATTTCAAAAGATTACAGCAAAAACTGTATTTTTCAGGTCATATGCGCCTAAGTTTTCAAAAACATAAAGCATGATTAAATTGAGAAGCACAGAATGTTGGGAACAGTTTTCTGATACTTCTATTTGATGGCAGACCCTATGGCTAGTAGCCATTCAGCAACCAGTGACATTCGCTTCTGCAACTGATAGGAAGAACTACAATCACTACTGATGAGGGGTTGCAAGCCCATGGTATTCTGTTTTGTGGCCAGGAGTCCTTGCAACTAGTCTGACCAGTTGCAACTGGCCCTGCAGCTGGGCCACGTCTCCTTTATTATTAGTATTTAAACACAGTCCTAACAAAAAAAAATATGGTGCTTCGAAGTTAGACCTATTCTTGGGTATATTTGGGGTATGGATTCCAAAAATGTTATGTCTGGGAGTTTACTAGTCTCGACCATTTGTGTTGTTTTTAGTATGTGACCATGCCAGTGCAGCCAAGTTCTAAAATGTGCTCGTTGCTTTGTGAATATTGTGACAAAACACAAATGCATGCCAAGTGCTTCTAAGTACGGTAGAGAACAATAGCAGAAAAACTGAAACTCAGTAAAGCAGATATTTCTGATACAGGGGCCCCCATTATTAGGGTCCCTATTATATGTTTCCCCGCACTTATGTCCTCAATGTTTTGAGAATCTAGAAAAATTCCCCATATTTATTTATTTTATTTCTGTATGTATATACCGCCTTTCTTATCCTCAGATTGCTCTTCAGATGTTATTCAAGGCGGGTTTACATAGGCAGGCTTATCTAGATCCGATACGGATCTTTACAATATTGTTCTGTATAGAACCCTACAATTCCAGCTGGTTTCCTCCATGATGTAGTCATCTTCACTAGCTGCTGAACACAAGCCTCGAGCTCTCCGCAGGATGCCACAGATCATGCTAAACAGGGAAACATTTTTCTAGTTGTCATCGCTCTGTCACTGACATTCTCAGCATTCCAGTCTGTTCTCTCACCGCACCTCCACCGAGGGTCATGACAGCTTATCAGTGACTTCATGGTCTCCCTTCCAGCATGAAAACTGACTATTCCTGCTTAGCTTCCGGCAGTCTTCAGGCAGTTCAACCTCGGGACCACACCTCCTGCCACAAATTTACATCATTTGCTTCTGTAGCCCCACCTTCTTCTTCTTACCACATCTTCCTCTGAGCTTTTAAAGGAACATCTCTGGTGTTTAGATTTGCCACTGCTCTTTTTCCTCCTCCCCTCTTAAAGGGACATCAGTATTTATTACACAGTATTGTCAACTTTGGCATTGTTCTTGTTGTCATCAATTGGAATAGCAGGAAGAGTAACTCCCAACCCCTACCCACTTTTCTTCTCACCCTTGAAATCCAGTGTTGCGGCTGCCACTGCTTCCTGTAATGGCCTCTGAGGGAGCGCTGAACTCCCAGCATTCCCTTCATCAGCCATTAGAGGAGGAGGAGGAAGTGGTGGCGGCAGTGCTGGACACCAAGAGGAGAATGGGGAGGGCTTACCACTCTCCCTCGCCATTCAGACTAAGATTGGGAAGACTCAGTTTCAAATCCCTGCTCAACCACAAAACTCATGGGCTGATCTTGGACCAGCCACTCTTGCACCTTATCCTTCCTCGTAGAGTTGCGCTGAGGTGAGGGAGGTGGGAGGCACATATGCCATCCTACGCGTCTTGGTTGAAGAGCTGAATAAAAATGTAATAAATAAAATTCATTTCCGTACCACATCAATAAATCCGTTGCTGAGATTAATTAAGAACGCATAATTATTTACACTACCAGCTGTGTGATATCCTTATGTTATTAATGAATACCTAATTTCCTCTGCTACTTTAAATATGATTTTTTAATGATATACTTTGTTCCACCTAGAGTGCCACCTAGTGGCTAAACACAACATGCTTGTTTCACATGTGATTTTTAAAACGGTTTCATCATGTACATTAAACTCTTGAGTGTATTTCCAGTTACTTACTGTATACTTGTTTGATTTATGTGAACTAGAGAAGGGTATAAACAAAAGGAAAATTAATTACAATTAAGCTTCATGCTTTTACTTTCTGTCAGGGCTCCTGTGCTTTTTGTATAACTTGCAGAAATTCAGCAGGTGCTAATATTTATCCGAAAGTAAATATTTCAGTCAAACCAGTTAACAACTGTATTTCACTGTGCTTATATAAACATAATAACAAACAGCTATAAATCAGGAATTCCTCAGTCCAAAGCTGGCCTGTCATGAAATCACTAAGTGGCTTTAGGCAAGCCACTTTCTTAGCACCCTGCCTCCGTGTGATATGAAATAATAATAATAATAATTAATACTGACCTACCTTACTGGGTTGTTCTAAAGTTTAGTTTAGAATCTAAACTAAAGAGTAGTACAAGATGTATGCACTTTCAACACTTGAAGGCACTTTATAAATGGTTTATAAACCAACACAAAATCATTGTTTATGCTCCTGAGCTGGGAAAAATGTGGTTATGCTATCTGAGGACTGCTTGTCAGACAAACAGGCTGTACATTTTTAATTACTAATTGATTTGTAGCAAGAAAAAAAAGCATGTCCTTACCCCTCTCGTGTATGTATGCTAAAAATATGCCTACGTGTAAATGATATAAGAAACAGAGGAGAAGTGACACTTTGAAGCTGTTGCTTTAATAAGTAGTGTCTTCAGAGCCAGCACATTAGGGCACAGTTCAGTGCATAGTTCACTGCAGTTGCTTCCCTGATACCTTCTGACTTTGGAGGTCATCTGGTATTCAGTTCCTTTTCCTATATTTCAGAACTCTCCCTTGGACATTATCACGTTTGTACCTTCCAGCCATGTCACAGATACTGTGTCACTTGTATTCATAGTCAAAGAGAACTTTCATTCATGCCTATCTGATTCGGTTCAAACTCTTGTTTCTTATATTCGCTTTTCCTCTGAAAAGTCCAGAGTATGGTAAGGGATCCCTTTCAAACAAATTCATAGCCACCTGTTTGCCATTGCTGACCTCTTATTATGCACCAGCCTTCTTTATCCAGCCCTATCGTATAAGATTGTATAGGCCATATAGGTAATTCTTTTTCTTCTCCACCAACATGGCCCAAAGTTGCAATACCTCAAGGGGGCTGTATTTTTTATCATTTCGTTTCTGTATCACAGGTTTCCTGCCCTGGTATGTGAGACAAACAACCCAATCCTGTCTAGCAGGACACAGCAGTGCAAATAAGGCGCCCACCACAGTCTAAACAGGATTGGACTTGCCCCGGCACAGTCAGAGGCCTCCTCGGAGTAAAGGGATGTTTGTCCCTTTACCCCTAGTAGAGCCCCAGCACCCCCAATGGGTCTACTCGAATGTTCCCAAGCTATTTTGCTACCGCACATTTGAGCCAGCTTGTAACGCCAACCAGGCCCAGGAAGGGGGATAGGATACGGAGGAGGAGGCCTCCGACAATCCCTCTCCAGCCCAGGCCTGGCCGACCAATCCCACCACCACCCCTGAAATGTCCTGTTCCACCTTCCCACGCCCCTCCGCCACCCAGTGAGGAACTCACCTTCCCTGGTGGGCGCAGCTCCAGTTCTGGGCTGGGGAGAGCGGTGCCGACCTCGGCGCCTGTACTGTTTACTCTCCGGGGCCGCAGATTATGGGCAGATTAAAAGTAAAAAGCATATAGCAGCAACAGCATATATTTACTTCTAAGTAAATGGATCTGGGATTGCTGCCTTCCTGTATTTGTTTCTGCAGTTGGAACATTTGAACATTACTCAGTTCTGACTGTATTGATGGACACATTAATGACAGGTTTTATTTTGGGAACTGAGTTGTTTTGTGCTCCTCTTTTGCCTTTGATTACTATCATTAATAATCAGCATCAGCAATGCAGTCAAGAGCAGCTACAATATCTTCATAAATCAGGAGGCTAATCTTCTGCCTCAAAGTTTGTAGATTGTGTGGTGTTTTTTCAGCAGCACTGTGACCCATCTGGGATAGTAAAGCACCCCATGATGAAAAGTGTTTTTCGGTTCTGCCTGTATTTGAATGTCATGCCGCCCCAAAATTAATTTGGTTTGAATAGCTTCAAACAATTGTCTTCATCTAACTTCTTAGAATTTTAAGTACATTCTGTTCAGTAGTTTGACTGAAGCAAACTGGGCTAGGTTTGCTCCAGTTTGCTCCCTAGGGTTTGCTCCTCGGGTTGCATTTCCACCCCTAGGAGCAAACCGGGGTGGAACTGCAACGGGGCAGGGCAGCTTAATACTTTGCCCCTGCCACAATTCTGATCCTACTTGTGTCGTCATCACCCTCCACATGTTCTTTCAGTTAGAACAGAAACTTCTATTGAAAGCCAATGGGAGCTTTTTTTCTGATTAAGATAATTAATTTTAATTAAGTCAGGCTGCAATCTTATACACACCTGGAATTAAGTCCAGTCGAACTCTGTGGGGTTTACTTCTGAGTAGAAATGCATAGGATTATGCTGTCATTTACAGCACAATCCCTCCCAGCTCCTCCACCAGTGCAAACAGCGGATGAGGGCAGAACGGGAGTCTTTGGAGGGGAAAGAGGATTTAAATCTCCTTTGAATCCCCCTTTAGAGGGGATTTGGATCCCCTTTCCTTTCCAGGGCCTCCAGTTCTCACTGCACCACTGGAGGAGCAGGATAGGATTGCACTGTTAGTCTTTCACATACAGTATATCCCTCAATGGACCCAATCCTATTTAATTTTCCAGTGCCGATGCAGCCCCGAGGTAAGGGAACAAACGTTCCCTTACCTTGAAGAGGCATCTGTGATTGCCACCCAACACAGGATAAAGTGCACGGCTGCATCAGCGTGCCATGGCATGGCTGCATCAGCGCTGGAAAGTTGGATAGGATTGGGCCCAAAAATTTTTACAAGTCTACATGCTTATGTCAGACACGTGTCGTATGAAACACAATAAGTAGTTCTTGCTCCCCACAGGTGGCCAGGCTTGCATGTCTGTTTTAGCTGCTGTTTGTACTTGTGCTTCCTCCTTCCATCCCCCCCCAATATCTTTGCCAATATTTGAAGATAATACAACAAAGAATTTCTAAAAATATTTACTCTAGAAAAAAATCTAAGTTTTTACTTTTCATCTGCAAATTGGAAAGCAGATGAAAGCTTTTAGCCTAATTAACGTTTTTGTGGGTTTGAAGATGAGATTAAATAAAAAAAATTCTTCTTGATTGAAATGCTATAAAACATTTAAATCTTGGCCGTGAAAGACCATTAAGTTAGTCGTCCAAAGAGCTTATCACTTTCATGTATAAATGATCTAAGTACAGCAGGGTAAGTGTGTGTATTAAGTATTTTATGCATGCTTTTTGGATGGGTTTTCTACATTTCCGTCAAACTGTAAATCTTTTACATCTACTTAATTATTTACTTTTTTCATCCTGAATAATTTCTGCTTTGCACCATTTTTTTTTGCCTACTGTAACTATAATCCCAAACCCACTTAACTGATACTGTTAATTTAGTATTGACTGTAACTACTGAGATGACTCAGACACGGACAGTTTTTTTAGGATAGGATTGTCAGATTAGCAACCCCAAATAACCGTTTTCCCTTTAGAGCTGCTGCCCTGGCTGGGAAGGCATGCAGCAAGAAGCTATCACCACTGGCACTGAGCAGCATCGGGGGGGGGGGGGGAGTCTTGCCTTGCCGGCGGGAAAAACATAGTGACATAAGAACTGGCAACTGAGGCCAGTGAAATTAACATTTGACCCATATATATTTAGAATAAAAAACCTAAAAATTGCAGGGAATTCATCATCATGGGAGTGTCACATGGAGCTCCAGGAGTGAATTTGGGACTTTCAGTGTCTATCACAGCTATCAAATGAAGACACAGCTCCACTGAAAACCTCCACAGTAAACAGCTTTCTTTGAAGCAAGCATAGTATGAAACCAGGGTGTCTTTGTGGAGTTTCCTTATCTGTGTGTTTCTCCATGAGTTGTTTTTTTTTCCCCACAAAATGAGCCAAGTATCTTTTTCATTTCTAAATCCATGAGTTCAGAATCTCCCATGTGGGTTTTGAATATCTGGTAGGAAAATGCATGTGCTTGTCCGATATCCGTGAGCTATCGTTAGTACTTGGAGGAGTTGTCGTATAGACTGTCTCTCCAGGGAAGGGTTTGTAGGACCAGAACGTTTATTGCCTCAGAAGGGAACTCCCTCATGGAGAAACTCCCTCCCCTTTCAACAGACAAGTGCTTCTGGGCTACATGCAGGAACAAGAAGCCAGTCAATGATTGATAGTGTTGGAGGAGGGCCTAGCATGGCTTTTTCCATAGATAAAAAGTCCTATGTGGGTTGAAATGTTATTTCCCATGGAATAACTGCTCATCTAGTGTGGGCCTAAGCACTGGCCTAGCATCTCTCTTAGCAGTCCCAACACCAGTGATGAGCCCGGAGCTCCAAGTCTCCAGGGCCAAAGTCCATTGATGGCCCACCATTAGGCAATGATGGCCACCTCAGGTAGCAGAATTTGCAAACAAACACGGAAACGCTACTAGCCCACATATCTGTGCACAATAATGTTAGTTATTATGGCCTAAAAGGAACCAAAATATTTTTTCTAAAACTTTCCTGCTTGATCTCCTGGAAACATTTCTTATTCGCCAGAGGTGATCAAGCGAGTGACTATTTACAACGCTACATTAAAGCACACATTGTCTGCTGTTTAATTTGTTATCTTTTTACTTCAGACAGACCATTTGGATTTTCCACTCCAGGCACTGAAATATTTTGAGCCCATATTGGTCCTGTCTGTTCACTGTTGTACAATTTCTCTGTGGCCATTTTTAGCATATGTTAATGCTGCCTTAATGCTTCCTTGAAGTTTATTTTCCACATCCTTTGGCACAAATAATTCCTAACCCATGAAATACCATATAATATTTTTTGTCATTTTATTGTGCTTTGCTCTTCTATTCAAAATCTTGATGTAGTGGGGGATGATTCCCCAGGCAATGGCTGCTTGAATGATTTTTTTATTTTTATTTTTTTGTATAAAGAACAAAAAACATCAGCCTTTGTGATTTTTTTTAACGAAGCATTACTTAATTTTATTACATTTGCTTACAACACAGTAGGAATTATAATACACATTGTATCCACAAAGAAGAAAAGCATACAAATTCTGTTATGAAAGACTCTTAAAATAACCTTAATTATAACAGCCTATAGAGGAATTGTCAACACACAGCCTAGTTCTGCTGCTTATGCTTCACACAAAGGCTACAGATTCAGAAGTTCAGCCTTGGAATCTTCAAACTGCAGAAGAAAAATGGATGGCTACAAAAAGATACTGACAGTTCGTCTACACTGATTGCAGAATCACATGGTTTTGCTCTTTCCTAGACTAAACCATTGAGGCATTAGCTGGGAGAAGGGGGAGGGTTACTTGTTAGAATGTTTCCCCACAAAAAAGGCCTGTCCCTGCACATAGAAAACTGATTAGTCAGTAAGAATGGTTTCAGGCTACCTTCCTCCCTGAGTTGCTAGTTTCCTACATGCAGGCAGCTCTTTTCATGAGAGAGCATTCAGTTATGTCAGCATTTCTCAAACTGTTGGTCGGGACCTGATTTCTGGTGGGTCCCACAGAGCCTCCAATGAAAACACGAGTGATGGAAAGGTCAGATAAGTAATTGCCTCAAGCCCTGAGGCTATTCAAAAATCAAATAGCTGCTAATTGCCCTGCAAACAGCTGGGCTCCTGCAGTTTGCAAGCTTGTGTAAATATATGGAGATAAAATGTGAGTGTCTTTTTTCCAAGTCCATCAATGACAAGTAGTGGGGGCAGGTGAAGGCTGGGTCACATAACTAAGGCCCTCAAGCATTGAGGCTATTCATTACGGCTGCCTCATTAAGAGAAATGGATTGAGGGGTTTAGAGTGTCACTTTAAAAAGTGAGTCCCGTTGCTAAAACGTTTTGAGAACCACTGAATTATGTGATCGCCACACCTGTAATCTAGGGGGGGGGGGGAAGCTGAATCATGTTGTTCTGCTGCATGTGCAGATTGACTCTGAAAAAACTGAATTATTGGTTAGGTCTCACATGTTAAAAACTGTTTCATTATTTCTGGCCAGCTAGAGGCTCCTTTTAATACTCTGGTTCATAACTTAGTATTATGAAAGTGCTTTGGCTGTAAAGCTTTGTTGTTTCTTATCCCTTTTCATTCTCTCATTGCTTAAAAACACTTCAAGACTTCATTAGACTGCAGTGTCACTGGTGTTAGACCTTTATTAATTTTCCATCATACCCAGACATTCAAGTTTCCTAGAGTTTACAAGTTTCAAGTTGTCATAAATGTACAAAGCACTCCTCCATGCACATGCAAAGTTTTGCCAATTTTGCCTTCTGGCATCAGTTTTTTCATAGTGAATTTCATAGTGGAGTGGGCCTCTATGGGTCAGGTCTGCTTGCCACAAAAGATAATTAACAGTATGACAGGATGTGATCATGACCACTGACTTAGCCTATCTAAACCCATCACTAATTGGAAGGCTTAACACCAAATTTGAACAGAAGTGATAGCACCCATGGTGGGGAGGTCCTACTTGCAACCACACCATGCATGCAGAGGGGTTTAAACTCTCCGTGTACCATTTTCCTGCCAAAACTTGCCCCCAAGGTGGATATTTGCCCCTGAAGCAGCTATTTGCTGCAATAGCTGCTTCTTGGGTAAACTGCCATCTGGATAGGTGATTTTGGTAGAAAAACAGCACAGGCAAAAGTGTTCCCTCTCCTCATGCCATGGTCCCAAGGAAGGTTCCACCTCTTCCTTCACCCCTGCCACCAGTGGCTGCTATTTATCAGCATGCAGCAGCACTGGCGCAGCATCCACTGCATGCTATGCAACAGCTAGAGACCAAGCAGCAGCAAAGAGGTAAATAAAAAACTTTTTCTTACTGGAAATGTTTTACTTACCTACTCTGCTGCTGCGTGGTCCTCAGTGTTCTGAGTAGGTCCGAGTTGGCCTACTCGGATCTGCATCAGCTGTTTGGCTGAGTGGGTCCAAGACTAAAGAGGGTGTGTCGAGGCCAGGCCGGGGTCAAAAGATATAGGTGCCGTCGCTGCTGCTGCTATCCTCTCCCAGCCCATCCTCGACTGACCTGCAGCTGGTCCCAATCCCTGCCCTAATCATCCCTTGGAATCCCCCCCCCCCACTGATGTACCTGTTCTGGTGGAGGATTGGCACTTGATTGGCTCATGCACGCAGGGCTGGCAGCCATTTGCACTGGCAGCCATTGGCGTCACTGGAGGTGGGGCGGAAAGCTAAGTTCTGCAGCTTTCCGCCCCACCGTTACTCTCCAGTATGAGGCGCTCCGCCCCCTCATTGTACAAGCCCATCAGCGGACAGAAAGCAACGCACAGGAGAGTCCCTGCGCGTTGCTTTCTCTCCGCTGACGGGCTCCTACGATGTGGGGGCGGGGCGCCTCGTACCAGAGAGTAACGGTGGGGCGGAAAGCTGCAGAACTTAGCTTTCCGCCCCACCTCCAGCGACACCAGTGCTGCACGCTGTCACAGCAGCTTCCATTCCTGCTGCCTGGGCCTTATGCTGACAGAGTGTGAGTTTCATCAGTGCAAGGCCTGGATAGGTTTGGACTGCCAGTCCTGTACATATTACTCTGCATCAAGTTCTGTTGCATTCAATGATGTTTGCTCACAAGTCAGTGGGCATAGGATTTCAGCCAAACAGCCTGAAGCTATTAATGCCAGCGGGTGGCGCAGTGGGTTAAACCGCTGAACCATGAGCTGTCAATCGAAAGGTCGGCAGTTCGAATCCGCGACGGGGTGAGCTCTCGTTGCTTGGCCAGCTCCTGCCAACCTAGCAGTTCCAAAACATGTTAATGCGAGTAGATAAATAGGTACCGCTTGCGGGAAGGTAAACAGTGCTCCGTGTTCCAGCTGCATGCTACGCGCTGCGGCAAGGAGAGTCATGCCAGCCACATGACCACCGACGTGTCTTCGGACAACGCTGGCTCTTCGGCTTTGAAATGGGGATGAGCACCACACCCTAGAGTCGGACACGACTGGACTTGTCAGGGGTCACCTTTACCTTTTTAAGAAGTAAGTCCTTTTGGGACTTACAATTCAGTTTACTGCCACGTGTGTATAAGATTGCAGCTGCACCCAAGTATTGCTTCCACTGATACTTGAATCTTTCAATATACAATTATTTAAAAGAATGGAATGTGAATAGATATTACATGCCTTTATATCTTTATTGGGACATGACCAAACTAGGGCCTGGCAGTGCAATCCTGTGTAAGGATATATGGCCGGCCTAAAGGGCTGGCCGCTGTATCTTATGCTGTTCCCGGGCTGCCCTGGGGTAGCCCAGGAGCACCTCGGGAGAAGGGGACATTAATTCCCTTCCACGGGTGTCAACAAGCCTGGGACTTATGGGCCTTCTCGAATGTACACCAGCTCTGAAGCTGGCGTGCATCCGAGGTGGCAGTGTAAGACTGACCCAGGCTGGGAAGGGGCACAGGATATCGACGGAGCGCGCCGCCAATATCCCCATCTCCTTCCAGGCCGGCCAATGGCTCCCCTCCCTCGCTGGCCTGCCCACCCCTGCGCCGACCAGCCTAAGCCTTACCTGGGTCATCCGGTGCAGGTCCAGGCCGCTGGGGGTGTGAGCGGTGCCAGCCTCCGCGCCGGCACCGCTTACACGCTAGTCGTCGCAAACGTGCTTTACGGTGCAACACGAGCGGCAGAGTGTGTGCTCCACTGCTCTAAAGTTGGGGAGGATTGCTTGCGCTGCCCGTCATATTTATTTATTTCAGAGCACCCAGCCATCAATGAACATGTCTTCAGCATCATTACTAAACCTCATCTTCTCTTGCATGTACACAGGGCCTTTTGGGTGAAAAATATGGAAGCATCCGAATACCAGGAGAAGTAGAATCATCAGAATTCGAAATGATTCTGGATGCTGCTATTGAGGCAAAACTGGAAACAAGGATTTTGGAAGAGTGGTATTGCAGAGATGAGAATGCAGTGCCACCAACGTATTACCTCAAGCCAAAATCTGAAATGCTGAGGAACAATCCCAATCTGGTAAGTTATCTTCATATGATTATTGAGGACACATCTACACACTATAAGCTCATATTTGTTGAACAGTCTTTCTTTCCAGGAAACTCTTGAGAACTGCAATTCTGTGATGAGGCCTTGGGATCTCTAACGAAGAATTCTCAGCACCCTGACCAAACTACAATTCACAGGACAGCGAGATATAAAACAAATCTGTTTGTATTGTGGAGGGTGAGCCTTTAGACACACACAGCTCAAAGCCTCTGCTGCTGTCCTCCTCTCCCTGTCACACGTACCTTCCAAACTGCTATGTCTCCCCTCTTCTCTCCATTTATTTCCTTCCTCCGGTTCGGCATCTGTTGACTGCAAGGAACTGTATGTCTTTCAAGAGTCACCATTTGGCCACCCCTAAGAAACAAGTTCAAACACTGCACTGGTTTGTAGACATAGGGATATATCTAGGGATTATAGGTAAAATAAATGGTTGATTCCAATCTAGTTCTAAACTGCGTGTGCGCGCGCGCACACACACACACACACACACACACACAGAGCATTCCAGTTGGCAACCTTCCTGACACCTAGAAGAACAGCCAATAATTTAACGGGCATAATTGGGAATGAATTATCATCCTTCTCAGCTAGAGAGAGTGCACTTTTGGAGAAACAGAATGAAAGCCCACACCAGACCTCCTGTTCAGAACCACTAGCAAAGTTGCAGTCTACAAACCAACGGATGCCTGAGGTGATTTTAAGATACCATGCCAAGCTAAATCCCTTTGGATTTCAAACTGATCGTTTCTTCTTTAGGGGAAAATGCTCTGCTGTTAGACAAACACAAAAGCAGCTTTGTACTATAGTTTACTATTCATGCATGAGTGACTGTCTCCAAAGTTGGCTTAGTTCAGTTCATTTTGATGCACATAGTGATGCCACAGACCCTGGAGCTGATCCAGGAATTTCAAGGGCTAAAGCAAGGGCCTTGTTTCCTCTAACCTGAGAGCTACTTGGAATTGTTTGTGCACTCAGGTCTGAGAGTACTGTTACAGCACAAATCCTATGTATGTTTGCTCAGAAGTAAGTCTCAGTGTATTCACTAGGACTTACTCCTAGGTCTTGTATGTATAGGATTGCAGCCTTAGGCACAGAAGCAATAGGTGTAGCAACAACCTTTGCAGGCAGCATGAAACCTCTGGAGTAGCTAGGCTTGTATGAAAATGTTTGTCATGGGAATTGTGGTTTTATGTCTTTACCTGGTCAATATCTTCTGCCTGCTGTACTTCTGGCTTCCGCACAGGTCCGTTCCTCAGCTCCAGTTGCATAGCTATTGTGGTGCCGGGGGGGAGTGCTGTGCCCCCGGGTGCTGCCCGTGATCTACTCGGGAGTAGCGGCCGCAGTGGCACCTTTCCCAGCCCCGGCAGCTTTTTCCACAACGGCTGTGGCCAATCGGGTGTTTTTGAGGGCGGGAGACTGGCCCTGCCGCCCTCCCCCACTCCTGGAAGGGTCCAAATTGAACCAAGTGTAAGGCCGCACCAGGCCTGGAGAGGGCTTTGGATATCAACGTATCCTCACCGCCCAGTCCACCCTGCCCCAACCAGTGTAGGCCTTACCTGCTCCGGCGGGCGCTGGGCTGGGTAGGAGCCAGGGGAAGGGCCTCCGGCCTCTGCGCCGGCAGCCCTTACTCGTTGTGTGTTGTGCAAGTGCTTTCCGGCACTTTTGCGACACCCAGCACCGAGGGAGCGCGTGCTCCCCCAGCGCTTCTTCACACAGGATTGCACCGTAACTGTGATCGCCCAGTGCTACATGCAAGTTGTTAATTGAAGTTGCAGTCATCATATAAAGAATGTACCATATTGTCCCGAGTATAGGCTGCTCCTGATTATAAGCCGCACCCTTAAAGTTTGGTGCTATCTTTAAAAAAAAATTAAAATTTTAACTTTTTATAACTGAAAGAAAATATACACATTAGTAGAACAGTAAAACAGCGGGTGGCGCAGTGGGTTAAACCGCTGAACCATGAGCTGTCGATCGAAAGGTCGGCAGTTGGAATCCGCGACAGGGTGAGCGCTCGTTGCTTGGCCAGCTCCTGCCAACCTAGCAGTTCCAAAGCATGTTAATGTGAGTAGATAAATAGGTACTGCTTGCAGGAACGTAAACAGCGCTCTGTGTTCCAGCTGCATGCTACGCGCTGCGGCAAGGAGAGTCATGCCAGCCACATGACCACGGAGGTGTCTTCGGACAACACTGGCTCTTCGGCTTTGAAATGGGGATGAGCACCACACCCTAGAGTCGGACACGACTGGACTTAATTGTCAGGGGTCACCTTTACCTAAAACAGTACAGGAAGTCCTCACTTAAAGTTGTAGATAGGTTCCTGGAAACTGCAACTTTAAGTGAAACAAAACCAATTTTACCATAGGCTAACATAAGTAAACAAGAGTTAGGTTCCTATGGCATATTTCTGGTAACAAAAGCATCACCAAACTTCTAAATAAAGTTTAGAATTGTAACTTCTAAATAAAGACTCAAAACGCTTCTAATATTAAACATTGAAATAATGTATACTATAATAAAATAGCAACAGCATTATAATAATGTATAAGTAGCCTTCCCAGATCCAAAGGGGGACAGAGTGCCTACCTTTAACCATTGGAATTTGGGCAGGTGCAGCTTGTTGGACCCTTCCATGATGATGAGCTGCACCTGCTCAAATACCAATGGTTAAAGGTAGGCACTTTGTCCCCCATTGGATATGGTAAGCCTATGCAGGAGCAAGATATTCTCAACTTTCAAGCTGCAGGATCAATAAATATCTTAGTTTCCACAGCATCCTGGGGCTGGTACTTAAGGGTTAATGTTTTGAACTGCTTGCTGAGGGTTTAATTACCATTTCAGCAGGCTACTGATAAGAGGTTAGAGAGATCATTGTTTTTGGCCAGGCTTGAAAAGTTAGGAAAAGGCTTGAAAAGGCTTTGCAGTTAAGAAAAAAAAGTCCTGTTTTACCTTGTTCCAAAGGTATTTATATTGGTGTGTTGTTGTTGTTGTTTTGCAACATCCTGATTGTAGGCCGCACCCCTAGTTAAAAGATGTAAATTAGGGGGGAACAGTGTGGCCTATACGGGACAATATGGTATATTTTTAATACGGTATTTCTTTTTCTAGACATCCCTTATACTCCTTACTACCTAACATGTATGGTTTATACCCCATCTATTCTAAAGACTCCCTGTTAGAATGCTTTTTCATATTGCCTTTGAAGGAGAAATGTGTGTATTTAGACGGTGGCTGGAGGAGCTTTGGTGTAGTTTTTTTAACTGTTATCTGACTCTACTGTCAGGTATTTTAAATGTGGTCCTAATCATTTGCAAAACATGTTGATGCTGGTATTGACAGCTCTATTTAACAATATGGTGTTGTTGTTTTAAAGATGGAAGCATCTTCAAACCCTGCCGGTGAGAGCAAGTGGCAGGAGATATCAGAAGAAATTAAGATGATGTTTAAGACTGCTGTGAAGATTCTGTATGAGAAAGGAAAAATGAAACACAGTCAAGCAAAGAGATATCTTTCTTCTGGTAAACAAATTTAATATAGACACAGTGCTGAAACAGATGTGTACTGATAAGCAACCATAACATATTTCCATGATCAGTGAAGCATGTGCAAAAAAGGAAAATATTTTCATTAATTTTAATTGTAATATTTAATCATACATAATTATTCATCAAATAACACAGTTCCTAGCTTCGTTCTTTTGGTCATGCTGAGATAGGGAAGGCAATGCAAAAATATCAAAGTGCATGGACTCCTCCCTTGCAGGTCTGATACCTCCAGTAGAATATGGAGGAAGGGGCAACATCGCTAATTCATAGGAACTTCAGTTTTCCTTTTACTTTTTTATTCCCCTTCTAGCTGTCGAAGATGAATTTGATTTTGCCTTGGGAAAACAAACCCCAGCTTTCCTAAAGAAGTGTGTTTGCTACATTCGGAAGATTGCAAACATAGAACGTTTTGTTAAAATCCCAGAGATGGAGAAATACATGGACGTACTTCAGGCAGGTGGAAAGTTTACGCGAGACCCAGAAGCTCTTGAGAAACTCATCAAACTCAGGGATGAATTTGTTCCTACCATTGTGGCTTCGTCTAACTTGAGAGTCTATACTTCTGTTACACATTGCGACATTAAATATGGTTATACCCAAGAAGTGGAGAACCATTACATTGAAGGGCTTGGCAAACAGCTCTACGAAGACATGGTTGATATCATCCAAGCGACCGTGCAACAGAATTTTGACATAGAGAAAGACTGGATCTATGATGAGGTCCTTCAACATTCCTCACTCTGTAGAACATACTCTTCATTCTATGAGTACAAATGTGATGCTATGAACATTGTGCACAAATACATTTTACCTAGGAAAATGGGCCACATTAACCCTCTTATCATATATGGAGGACCATGCACTGGAAAAACACTTTTTTTAGCAGAAGTAGCAAAGAAGGTAAAACACAAAAACTTCTGTGTATGTATTTTCTGCAAAAATGTGAACTAATTTCTCTTATTTTATTTTAAGCACGTCTTGCAACCATATTTTGTGACTCTCTGTAAATAGAACTTGGTAAAGAACTCCCATTATTTTTTTCCTATTCTAAGAATACATTGGTACTAATATAGTGACTTTATAAATTAACACATACACACTTTCCATATTTCTCCTATGTCCTACAGTCCTATTGGTGTGTTCATCATTTAATGACCACAAGTAACTTAATTTTAAGATCACAGCTTGATTTTATTAAAAAGAAAAATATGTTCTATGAAGGCATCTTTGCTTACTTTACATCTTCTCAAATAATTATTACAGTTTGCTACTATCCATCAGTGATTTTCAAATTTTCTATTTGTAAGGGAACCCTTTCCCCATCAATGCTTTACAGAAGCACATTCTAAGATGCACAGTCAGTTCACATGGACAGGTTTGTTGGGCCTCATTATTGATCCATGTCAACTGAAATCACACTCAATTGTCCACCAGCATCAGGAAAGTTGAAAGCATGCAGATCACGGCTCTTATTTTCATTGAAGAACGCATTTGTCTCTGTGGTAGTGTTTTGGTAGTCATTCCCAGTCATTCTTGTGGAAGCCAGCACAGAGAAGGACTTACAATTAGGATTGATCATCCATGTGTTTTGTTTTGTTTTTCTGGGAAAAAGTGGAATTGCAGTGCCACTCACACTGTCAATCATGAGACGAAAAAATCCTTCCAAAATTATCTTCCCCCCCCCACCCCAACACTGTTAATGTTATCAAATAGTCTTATAAAAGGACCCCTACCTGGTAACACTGCAAGTCACCACATCATGGATATTGTCCGTTTTCTGATGAGTTTTCAAGCCATGGTGACGTCTGAGTTTACCATACAGGAGTACCTTTACAAGACCATCTTATAGTGTGACATTTAGGGGGTGGGGGGGGCATCTTATGGTGAGGCTTGTGCATCAGTCTTAGTGATTAAGGATTTTTCCTGAAATGTTTCTATGGGATGAATCAGCCAACATCAGTATTTCAGATGGTCTCGTGTAGGTAAGGCCTCGCTTACCCTATCCACATTTTGTACCAGACAAACAGGAATCCACAACAGTATGTCTGATATGAAAAGCATGCTCTAGCAAGATTTGTATGTATCAAAGAATGTGTAGAATGATTAAGTATATCTGCCTTTTCATTCATTAACCAGATCAACACGAAGAAGCAGGAGAATAAAAGGGCACATGTTTAATTGGAAATAACAAACCGGCTCACAAATACTCTTTGCATTAAATTCTTTGCATATCATCTCAATATTTTATTATCAATAACCAAAAAGAGAATACTGTATATTCCTAAGAATCAGCTCTTTGGCTGGATTCATAGAAGTCATGTTCGCAGTTGTGTAGCTTGTTCATGGGCCAGGTCAAGTGGTCTATTGTGACTGCCAGCAGTTGTGGTAGAATAAGAGAGGAAGTGCAGATAAAATTGAAGTGCCAAGGGAGGAGGACAATGACCATAGCTAGCTTGGTATGCATAACACAGTGTAATTTCCAAGGCATATATACCATAGCTGGGGCCCTAACTAGAAAACCCTAACATAGAGCCTTAGTTCTACAAGTTAATATTTAGATTTAATTTCCACTTATTTATTTTTAAGTTGAATGTTGAATACTTAGCATTTGTTATAGGGTGCTTTCTTGTTTGATTTTGATTGGTTCTGCTAACTCAATAAATTAATGTAACTGTACTTCTACATTTGCAGGCTTATGCTTGGCTGAAGGAAGAAATGGGACCAGAATCTGACCCTGTGGTTGTTATAAGATTTTTGGGATCCACGGAGATGAGTGCAGACCTTAGGAATCTGCTTCAAAGTATTTGTGAACAGTTAGCGATTAACTACCGATGCCTCGTACAAAACTACCCCAAAAAGATCCATGACCTTCGGGACTTGTTTATAAACCTTTTGAATGAGTCTTCATTTCATAGACCTCTGGTTATGATATTCGATGCCCTAGAGCAGCTTTCGGATACTGATGATGCTAGGAAGTTATGGTGGCTCCCTGTCCATCTGCCCCGTTCAGTGCGGATAATCATGTCAACACTGCCGAACAAACACGGAATACTGCAAAAACTCAGGTGCCTTATACATGACGAGGATAACTATATTGAGTTGACATCTAGGGACAGAAAGATGTGTAGTCAAGTTCTCAAGCATCAACTGCTCCGAGTCAAAAGGAAAGTAACATCAGGCCAGCAAATCTATGTCAATGAAGCTTTTTCCAAATGCACACTGCCTATGTTTGTAAACCTAACCTTCAGAGAGGTCCGAAACTGGAGATCTCACAAAGATGTTGATGAGTCTTCCCTCTGTGTGACTGTACATGATAGCATAGAACAGACCTTCTGGTCACTAGAGAACAGCTGTGGGCCAAGGCTTTTGTCACGAGCTCTTGGCTACATTACCATGTCAAAATCTGGGCTGAGTGAAATGGAATTGGAAGACATTTTGGCTCTGGACAACACGGTTATGTTTGAACTAAATGAGAACATCAGGCAACATAATCCTTTAAGGGTACCTTACATCTACATTGCAAGGCTCAAAGAGGGACTAGCCGGCTACCTGATAGAACGGCAGGTGAAAAATGTTACCCTACTATTATGGGCAAACAGGCACCTGCAGCTTATTGCCCAAAAAATGTATCTTCACAATGAAGAAGACGTTCATGAAATGCATACTGTGATGGCCGAGTATTTTCTTGGAGTCTGGTCAGGAGGCAGAAGGAAATCTCTTTATAGTGAAGATCAGTATCTTAATGGTTGCCTTGACAGTGACAGTAGGAGCATGAATGATGAGGACAAGCACATCATGGATCAGACAACTTTTGATAGGCAGTCACCTGATCAGCCTTGGGTATTCCAGTGTAACCCTTTGGAGCCTGACATCTTCTTTGTCAACCACAGAAAAATGACCGAGCTTTTGCACCACTTGACACGATGCGGCAAAACAGATGACATGTTGTATGGTGTCATAATGAACTTCAGCTGGCTTTACACCATGATCAAAATTGGGCAGTTTGACAAAGCCCTCTCTGACGTAGAGTTGGCCTACACCTACTCACAAGAAAAAGAGCTGAAGTTTCTTGCAACCACACTTCGTGGCATAAAATACAAAGTGATAAAATATCCAGGCACACTCTCTGCTGAATTGCAACAGAGGCTTCTTCCAGTTGTTAGTTCCTTGCCTAAATTGAGACAACTTCTTCTGGAATGTGATAAAGATGGCCCTAAATACTGCTCCATTGTTCCATTGCATTCTTCTATGGATGTGACCTACAGCCCTGAGAGGTTGCCTCTATCGTCCAGTTGCACTCAAGTTACAGAAATCCTGCCTACATTTAATCCAAGTACAGTCATTGTAGCTTTAGAAAATGGATCCATCAGTACTTGGGATGTAGAGACTCGTCAGCTACTAAGGCAAATTACAACAGCTCAGTCAGTTATCTTAGGCATTAAGCTTACGAGTGATGAAAAATACCTTGTTGTGGCCACAACAAAGAATACGCTCTTGATTTATGACAACCTAAATTCCTGCCTTCTGTCTGAGGTAGAGATTAAGGGATCAAAGCATAGTGGGATCAGTGTAGGCTCCAGTTTTATAAATGGATTTACACTGTCAGTAAACCATGCACTGTCTTGGCTAGAGGCTAGTAAAGACATTACTGTGATAGATCTACTTTATGGGTGGCCACTTTATCAGTTCCACTGCTGGTATGAAGTGACTTGTGTCCAGTGTTCTCCAGATGGAATGTATGCTTTCTGTGGACAGTACTTGAATACTGCATCTATATTCCATTTAGGCAGTGGCGACAAGCTGGCCACCGTGACCTCTGAATTTTCTGGTGGGTTTGTCAAGTTTCTTCTTGTCCTAGATACAGCTCAAGAAATGGTCATGGTGGACAATGAAGGTGGCCTCTCAATTTGGAACACTGAGGAAATCACTAATCCCCAACTAACAGACGACTTTGATTGCAGGAGAGGGGACAGCGAATTTGTCAGTATTGAACTTGCTGAAGACCAAAGTGCAATTTTAATATGCAAGGCACTCGGAATAGAACTTCTTGACACTGGTGTGTGGAAAGTAGCGGAAAAGTTTAGAGCGAAGCATAACGAGCGCTTTGTATCGGCCGTGTTGTCCAAAAATGGTGACTGTATTGTTGCTTCTATTGAAAATACCTCTGCCATTTTTGTTTGGAGAAGAGACACAGGACAGTGCATGGCAAGCTTGCAGGAACTCTCAGGAAACATTGTCAGATTAATAAAATCAAATCATCATAACATGCTACTCTCCTTATCTACCAGTGGTGTCCTTTCTGTTTGGGATATAGATATCATAACTGCTATGTCCAATATTGACAAAACTGGCAAGCCTATCCAAAGACTGGTTCTGCCCGCCCGCGGGGAAGTGATTTATACACTTGATGGGTCCGAAGCTATACACAAGTGGAACTTTGGCACTGGATTCATTGAAGCTGTGTTTAAGCACGAGAGTCTTGTTGAAAACTGCGTGCTGACTTCCACTGGAGAACTGATGATTACATCAGATAATAAATGCAGCCAGTATGTGTGGCACACTGGTTCTGGTGAAAATCTCTTCCGCATCAATGGACAAAGGATATGCCAGCTGTTGATAACTCACAATGATCAGTTTGTTGTCTCTCTGTGTGAGCAAAACGCTTCAAGAGTTTGGAGACTGTCAACGGGCCACAGAGTTTGCAATATTCTTGTTGCCTTACAGAATGCATTTATAACCACCGCTAACACATTTGTTGTTGGAATGACGAAAAATAAAGTGTTGGCAGTGAGTCTCTGGACAGGGAGTATAACCAAGAAGTTCTGTTGCGACGATGGTATAAGTATTGTTGATGTTAAACTGATTCCTGATTGCCCCGATATTGTAGTCTTTATTACATCCACTGAAACTGTAAACATCTGGAGTCTTACAGAGGAAGTCATCTGCAGGCGTGTGCAACTACCTAACACTTTCTTGAAGACTTTAGAGGATTTTGAGATTTCGCCCAATGGAAAGCTGGGAATTTTATCCCGTGGTGATGAGAATATCAATGTGCTTGACCTTCACAGTGGAAAACTTCGTGTTGTCCATGCTTCTGGCATTATCTGGCGGCAGAAGTTGTCTCGTGACGGTCGCTACCTTGTATACATTTGTTTTCGCACTGGTGAAGAGGATGATGATAATGGCGCAATCTCTATTTTAATTGTAATGAGACTGGCAGATGGCAAAAATATTGGTGCTTGTTCCCTTTACAAAACCCCAACTTTCCTTGCACTTTCCCAGAGGCATTTAAACATCATTGTAGGCTTTGATGATGGAAGCATAGGCACTTACACTGTAGTGGATCGAGTGGATGCAGCACTGAAAATTAAAATTGCTACTTCAAATAGCCGACAGATTTTCACCAATGCAACACAGGTGATTAGACCGAAGTGTCACAATTATAGCTTCAAGGTGACAGTGGACTGCATCTGGAGAGAATCTACAGAAGTATTTGCAAGGGACAGTCCCATCACAGTGACAGACCCTGAGGCAAGTGAAGCAACCCCAACCAAAAAACACAACTATTGCTATGACAAAGTGTGTTCTGCCATAGATTGCAGAGGACATGGGTTCACAGCTGACCATTGATTATAAATTAATGAGAAGCTAGGTCACCTTTACCCTTAAGAAATTGCTGCTTATCTCATTTCTGTTTAGGTATAACCAAATTGGGAGGGGGGGAAGCAAATTTAAAACAAATATTTAAACAGTGGGCTGCACGGTTTTAAAACAATCAGATACAAGGCCTTGACTGAAAATTCCTAGAAATATTATATTTTGCCATTACAGAATTTTTTGTGTGGGGGTGGGGAATTAAAGACAATCGCTTTTTCATCAGAGATGAAGTAACATTTCATATTGGAATGAAGTAGGCCAACCATTTTTAAGCCCAGGTTGCCAGAAGTCTAAATCCTCAGCTACCCTATACTGATGCTCACTAGCAAAAATGATTTTTATCCATTTGATGGTGCAAACAACAAGATGTTACATGTCAACTTTGAAGACTTAATGCATTCCGTAAACATTTGAAGTAATAGCTTCTAATATTATAAAAAGGGAGAAGCATAATCCCTTTTAAACACTTCCCCAGTGTTGAGCACTTCTAAATCGTATTGATTTCTGACGGAACATACGCTTAAATCTCTCCCACTGAAATCACTGAGGTGTAACAGCGCTTCACATTGGTTGGGTTGTGCCCATTGTTTGGCTGGAAGTAGAAGCCGATCATCTAAAAATAGCCACATATGAGGTAGTAAATCAGTCGTCTTATTGAAAACACTGAAAGTTACAAAAGTTGTCTGTCTGGACATCTAACAGTTTTTCTATTAAAGGTACAAATGATAGAAAGTACGTATTACCTAGATCATGTAAGAAAAGAACTTAAATCCTGAAATTGTGCTGTTTTCTGTCTCTTTCACAGTGTATTTTAGTACTGGATATAAGAAATAACATTTTCAAAGAAAAGCGGCATTAGGGATAAACAGTTACACCCCCGTTGTATTCTCTTTTTATGTTAAAAAGGATATCGTTAGTTCTTTTGTAAGAAAGTCTAAAAAATTCCAGTCCTGGCAAAAATCCAAACAAGAAGCATTCGGACACGCTGTGTATTGCTCTTGATACTCGTAGTGTTTGCCTTACTGTCATTCCTATTCTTTCCTGTGTAAAACACAGATCAGATGACCAAATACTCTGGGACTAACATTATGCTTGCGTATGTGCTGAAAATTTCTGGCTGCCCCAAAGGGTTCTTTACTGTTCCACTTTGTAATGAATTTCTTACTTCTATATACAGTATTTATGCCTCCACTTCCTGCTTTAGGACTGTTCATAGCCTTTTTATAAAAAAAAATTATCAGTTTCAAGGCAGAAGTTGTGAAATACTGTCCATTATTCGTGATTTCTGGGCTCACCCAGTTGAATCCAACATCAGCACACATACAGCATTGGCCACCTGATCCACAGCTCTATTAAGTTGAAGCACTTGGATTTTAAAGCGGCTAATTCCTCAGTCCAAACGGCCACTTCTTACAGGAGGTATGCAATGCATATTCTGTCAAGTATACATGTGTATTTCTGGTGTGTTCCACTGTAAAAATGTGAGCAGGGGCCTGAATCAGGCCGAATCATGTGTGTTTTAAAGTAGGATACATGGAAAAAATACATGCATGTGCCAATCCTGACAGGCAGTATTTTCTAGTAGGGTAGAGGCACACAAACCCAGCAAGAAGCAGGCCTAAGTGCTGGCTCGCACATGCATGTATTGTTGCTCACTCATTGCCATCACAGATTCTTCACCACAGATAAGAGTTTCCATATCACCCATCCAACATCAGCTCAAACTCGGTATGTTTCAATGAATGCATTTCACATAGTCATCTAGTAGTCATCGGGGTGCTAAGTTGTCAAGTGATGAGAGTTGAACCATGTGCATGTATCCGTGGACCAGCCCTACGATTTTGCAGCCCCCCCCCCAAGAAGTGCTGACATCGCAGGCCTCACCAGCAGCTGCACCAGCCAAATACATTAGGTTGACATTACCAGGGGCATCGAGTTGACCGTGCAGGTTGTCATGCTGGTGTTGCTGGCAGATAAATAGGGATGCAGTGCATTGTTTTGCAGCGTGCCCACCATTTGATTTGTAGAGAGGCACTTTAGCTTAACTGAGCTGTGGAGAGTGGTCTGAAGGTCTGTTTTCCTTACTGCTCGTTATAAACATGGCATGTCCTTGACAAATGTTTCAACGGATATTGATGACACGGATTTTCTTTTCTTTTTTGTTGTTGAAAATTGAATGCTGAGGCTCAAACTGCACACAACAGCAGCAGACCTGTTTGTTTAAACCTAGACTTTCCTGGACCCTATCAAGCTGGGGTCAGTGGCCTGACCCAAACCCCAAAAGTTCATATGAGTGGGAGATGCTAAACCTTTCCTGTACCTGCAGCTTATCTCCCTGCAGGTTCTCCTCAATGTAATTTTGTTTCTCAGCTGGGCTCTGATACTAGAAATGAATTTAGTTGGAAGAAAAGCACCTCGGGAGAAGGTGACAGGAAAGTACGCTGTGGGCAAAGGTTTAGCACACATGCCCCAACTTGCATGGTTCCTTTTGCTGTAAAAAGAGGACCTTCCCACACCTGTTATAGACATGAATAGGGCAGTCCCAGGTTTAAACCATCATGGGTAACTTGAGCCTCAGTGACCAAATTTCCAAGGAAACCAACGTCCATATTAGGGAGTAACTATAGTGTGTGAATATTCCATGTAACAGCCAATCTAGTGTGTGTGTATATACACACACATACATATATCTCAAGTGACTTGAATGACTTTTCCTAACTTGTTTGCAACCAATAGATCATATTGAATGTTTTTATGTAAACTTTGTATTGTTGGGGAAGAATTACCCAATCAGAGATTTATATTTTCATAAATGTTAAATTTAGTTAAATTTTGTTACAGAGTTGTTAAATTAGAAATCTATTGCTGTCTTCAAACAATATACAGTCTTGTGTATGCATTGTTTGTATGAATAAATATAAACTACATACTGAGCCTAATGTGGGATTTCTTTCAATTTATTAATTTGTTTTTGATACGCTACACTTCTCACTGGCATAGATGTATAGCTAAACAAACAACATATAGTGTAAATGGAATTTTAGCCCTGTTTCAGTTTGTATACTGGTGTTCCACACCTTTGCTGACCAGGGAGCAGTGGCAATAATAATATGTAAAAACCAGTTTCCAGGGTTTCATCGCATTCTAGACAACAAGACAAACTGAGGGTATGGATTTACAGGTGGAGAGGGGTTGGCTCAGGTTTCTGAGTTCTGTCAGACAAAGTAAATGGACTGCAATTGGTGTGACTGTTGAAGGAGAGGCAAATTCTGCTTTCCCCCCCCGGACCCCTCCCCAACTGGAGACACTGGGTCTAGGAGGTAACCTAAGATGAATAGACATGCAGACCTTTTACAGTTCCTGAGTGATTACATGACCTTTCTCTCAAATACATGTTGGCTGGAAAGAAAACATAAAGCAGCCCGCCCCATTGCAGTGGGGGGGGGGCTAACTGTATACATGACATCAAATGGTTGACTGCCAGGAGACACCCCATGGGGATACGTTGCACCATCCCATAGTCTCTTGTAATAAATGGGTATACCCCTCCCATTTACCCAACCCATCTGCCATACAGATCAGCACGTTGCAAGTATAACAGTAATCCCTTGTATTTCAGTAGCAAGATCTATCCCTATGTGCTCCAAACACTTCATGTATATTGCCTCACTATTATTATTACTATTATTATTACTATTATTATATTAACAGTATTTATATACCGCTTTTCAACAAAAAGTTCACAAAGCGGTTTACAGACAAAATCAAATGATTAAATGGATCCCTGTCCCCAAACGGTTCACAGTCTAAAAATCCGTAATCCATAAAACACAGGCCAGTAATGAAGGCTCAGATTGTTTGCCTCCTATTGAAGAGAGAAAGAGTCCTTTGCCTGAAGCTGCTGGTTGAGTCAAGAGCCAAGAAGCACTGTTCTTTTAAGGTGAGAAAATCCTAAACAGTAGATTGTAAAGTAAAAAAAGGGCCTTGCTAGATTTAGGATGGGTCACCAGGCTGACAGGAATGGGTGACTTGGAACGCAATCCTATCCTTCCCTCCCTCCCCCGCTAGTGTAGCTGCATCAAAAATGGGTGCATGGTATCCAGCAGGGGTGGTAGGTTGGGAAGCTTCAGAGGTGAAAGGGGATTTAAGCTCTGTACGCTGTTGGCGGCTATTTTGCAGAAGTGCCTTCCGCTGTCGCAAAGGGCTCCGCGAGCCGGCCCAATCCTCAATAGGATTCCAGTGATGTGAAATAAAACTGGTGTAGCATAATGGCTAAGAGACTGGGTTCTGTGTCAGGAATTTCACCGCTTCCATCTGCCATGAACTCACTAGGTGGCCTTGGTCAAGCCTCTTCCTCATGTCCTCAGTTCCTCATCTACAATAAAATACCTTAAAGAACTGCTGTAAGGACAGCTTTCAGATAATACATGTGAAGTGCTTTGAACCCTCTGAAAGCACTACACAACTGCTAAGCATTCTTATTAAAACGTTGCAGGGAGGCAATTTCCAGATCAAGAAGTAAAATAAAAGGCATGTAAAAAATTATTTTGGAATACATTTGAGAAGTAACTACTTCTGTAGTCAGAATCCCAAGTTTGTGCTGCCTGAAGTCATCCCATTTATATGGAGAGAAGACTGATGCTGGGAAAGATTGAAGGCAAAAGGAGAAGGGGAAGGCAAAGGATGAGATGGTTAGACAGCATCACCGATGCAACGAACATGAAAATGAGCGAACTCAGGAAGATAGTGGAGGACAGGAAGGCCTGGCGGGATATGGTTCATGGGATCACGAAGGGTCGGACACGATTTAACGACTGAACAACAACAACAACAACAACAAAGTATCTGTCATTGTCACCTTGTGCTATATCTTCAAGGAAAGGCAACTGTAAGATTTGGAAGCTAGATGGCGCAATAGCCTTGCACTCTGTTCTCTCTTCCTATGCACCTGCCAAAGTGTTTTCAGTGATACAGCAAATAAAAGTCCTGTTCACCTGCCATGGAAATCAATGTCCAAGCTGGCAATAGCTATAATGGGTCAGGATGGTGGACAAAATATGTCTGCATTTTCATAGGTGGAGGAAGGGAACCAGATGTACAATCCTGCTCAGCCTTTTATTGAGAGGACCTCCATCAGAGTCAATAACTACATCACGTGCAAGAGTAAAGCAAAGTAAAATGTTATCTTCTACAGTTTGGCATGATCCACATTCTCTTCATTGATCAAGGGTACACTAAGTGGAGTCCAGGTGACCAAGATATTTGTAGACACATATGAAGTCTCCCAGCAGCAGATTATAGCCAGTGTTACCTCAAAGACTGTAGGCAGATAACAGTGATGACCAGTGATGCAGGTCATCACATCAACTACCAATGTTGTCCACCTGATCTGTATCCAGGAATACTATTCACATTGCCCTTTCTGCTAAGGAGCACCAGAGAGCCAGCAAGGTATACTGGTTACAGTTGTTAGGGAGGCCCAGATTCAGAGCCCCAAATCTCAGCCATGAAGCTTGTTGGGTGATCTTGAGCCAATCACCATCACATTACCCTGAGCTCCTTGGAGGAAGGGAAAGATAAACAGGGCCAGCCCAAGATCTCCTAGTGTCTGAGGTTGTATGCCGATGTCGTCCCCCTTATCAGGGCTGGCTTTAAGCCAATTGGACCAGTCGCTCCCAATTGGGCCCTGCGTCTAAGGGCCTCCCGTGCTAGGGTAATCTACTCTAGTCTTGTCAAATACACAGATTTTGAAATTTTGTTCTAAACAAAAATAAAATTACTAAATCATTCCACAGTCACTAAAACAAGTGGTTTTGTAACCATTTACTTTTCAAAGGTAATGTACACATTCTGTTTGTTTACTCATAGGGTTAAACGTATGCTTAAAGGTAAAGGTGACCCCTGACAATTAAGTCCAGTCGTGTCCGACACTAGGGTGTGGTGCTCATCCCCATTTCAAAGCCGAAGAGCCAGCGTTGTCCGAAGACGCCTCCGTGGTCATGTGGCCGGCATGACACTCCTTGCCGCAGCGCGTAGCATGCAGCTGGAACACAGAGCGCTGTTTACCTTCCCGCAAGCGGTACCTATTTATCTACTCGCATTAACATGCTTTGGAACTGCTAGTTTGGCCGGCAAAAATGTATGCTTACATGTATGCAATTTTATATTAAAATGTGCTTAGATCCATTTGGTCCATTAACTCACATGCACTTTTTAAGCACACATCTTGATTGCTTCCCATTCTATAATAGAGGCATAAAGCCTATATTTTATTTACCAAGCCTTCCAGGACACAGGGAAGGTGGGAGGGCCCACAAAACGCGCTGATTTCAGCACGTTTATGCTCCGTGGCTGCAAACGCAGCCCTCTGGCTCCCAAGAAAGCAGCCGTGGAGTACGAAAATCCCGAGACTGCGGTTGTCACCCGGGGGCACTGCCCACCGCTATCTGCTGCTGATGCAAGCTGTGTCATTCGCTCCAAGGCTGGGTCGGCCCTGCCACCATCCATGCATTGATCAGAACATCAGCAGGGGGGGAGCTCTGCACAGAGGTTCTCCATGCCAGTGGAAGCCATGGAACCTGCATGTGACACTCCCCCACCTCGCCAAGTTTCTACTCAAGGAGTCCTGCTTTCCTCTCCATGTGCTGGATATACATATTGAAGGGTCTGTGTGTACCCTTTATGTTGTACACCACTTTGAATTTTTTGAAAAGCGGTATATAAATCTTTTAAATAAAATAAAATAAATATAGGTCCCTACAGTGGCTGTGAAACATCCTGGGAGCCCTTCCTATTCTGACTTTGCTATTTCTATTTCCACCCCTCAGTGATAATGCAGTTAAACTTCGTTGTGCTGAGGGGTCCAGCGCATGATGGATCTTCATGCTTTTAACTAAAAATGCTGTCACACTTTTGACGCATGAAGAGCCGCTGCACCACACTTCCAACATCCTATGCACCCCGCCCTGCCTTGCCACGCCCCTTTGGGTCCACTCGGATTTGCACCAGCCACAGAGCAGGCAGTGGCACAGATCCGAGTAGATCAAAATAGGACAACAGGGGGGTTACCTGGAGGTAAGGGAATAAAATCTCCTACCTTCAAGGAGGCCTCCTGATCACCACCACAGGATGCGCCTCCATGGCACAGCTACATCAGAGCAAATGGCAGGGGGTAGGATTGGGGCATAAGGCATGTTTTTCAAGGCTCCAGTTCTATATATACTTACTTGGAAGGGAAGTAAGTCTGATTGTCCTCAATGGTGCTTCCTTAGTTCTGGGTAACATTGTTAGGCTCAATCTGCAATGATCAAGCATTACTTCTGATTTGGATTGCCAACTCTTCGATCGCCCTCTGTAGCTATGTATTTAGCAGCACCTTGATGTTCACAGATGAATAGTTTCACCTCGTAGTGCCCCACAGGTGCACATCAAGCAAACTGCTGTTAAAAGAAAAGCACACAAGAAGGTTAGGCTGTTTTTCTGGTCAGTTGGCAACCTTCGTCCTTGGAGTCATCGTCGGGCATGCCACTCTTGAATGCAGCAGGTTTTTCAGAACTGTATGTGCACAATGTTTCATAAAATGACATTTTTCCCCAGGAGAAAAACAGGTCACTTGGCTTCCATACAGCACTGTTGAAAACAGTAGTGATCTTATTTTCTGGAGCTACATTTGCCCAGCAGGAAAACTGCCTGCCTATTCAGTGGCTTTTAGAGAGAACCAGCACTGAGAACACACAAAAACACAGTCACAATAATAACCCAACCTCCTTGGATTGTTTTTTAAAAAAAGTCCCTTGTGTAGTAAAGCCCTCACGTGGGCTCTTTTGTTTCCTTTTCCCTGTCTTGTTTTCTTTACCCTGCAGGGAGCAATGAAGTTTGGCAGGTTTTCCACCGCGCTTGCAGGTAAAGGGTTACAGAGCCTAGGAAGTTTTTAAGTGCAAACTTTAAAGGATTTTATTTTCATCTGCGGTCACATGACGGCCGGGTGCCCAATGACACTAACGACAGTGTCTCTCGTTAAGAGGTCATGCAAAGTCTGCCCTGTGAAAAGAGGCATTGCTGACATAGTTAGCATTCAAATGCAGAAACTGGGCTTCGGCTATGGGAGATTTTAATCAGCAGCCCGCTTCGCCCTCTGAACAGCGCAGAGACTGCAGGTAGGAAACGTTCTTCCAACTTTTTAAAACTTGTGCCTCTTGCCCTGGGTGAGTCGTTTTTTAACCAGGGCACCTGGCTTGGTTTTATGTGCGAGGAGCAGAACGGCTGCAGTTCTCCTCTTCTATGGAAGCCCGTTCTCGTTCCACCTGCTGCTCCACGGAGAACTGTTTCTCAATCTAGTCAAAACTAGAAAAAGAGCAAGTACGCCCCCCCCCCCAGTACTAAAAAGGCCACGCGCTGCTCCCATATTTTTTTTTAATATCGCAATTTAGCTTATTGGGAATGACTAAAGTGCTGAAAGATTAGGACAATGTATGGCTTTCCTTAAACTGTGCAGTGCATAGGAAGGGGAAAATCTGTTGAACTTCATGGAACAACCCTGAGACACTCAATTATTCCTTCTGACAATATACAGCGTGACCAGTGATGCAACTGGCCATACAATGATAGTGCCTTGGACCCTCCATGCCAAATACTGCAAACGGGGTTTACTATTCCAGCTGCGGGAAAAGATCAGGGGGGAATTGTGAGATTTTGCATTCATGGCGAAATGAACACATTCTCCTATGAGAGTAAAAGAAAAAAAAAGACAGACAAAGATGGGACAAGTTTGACAGAATTTGGACACCTTTTATTGACTTTTGTCATTGCTTCCTTCCCAACCTACAGTCTTGCTTTCTGATGGTAGAGCTGTTATATTTTGATTTTTATTATTTTGATATGTATTTTGATAGAACTTTGGATATAGCCTATGATTTGCTGTATATATAGATTTGGAATTGTTCTACGTGACTATGCAATACGTTTGTTGCAGCACAAGCTTATGCATGTCTACCCAGAAGTAAGCCCCATTGATTTCAATGGGTCTTATTCCCAGGTATGTGTGTATAGGGTTGAGCCTTAGGGAGGACGCGCCCTCACTGCGATTGTTAAGGAGGGGTCCCAGGGCCTGCTCTGGTCTGTAGTCATGTGACAACAGCCACTTGCTGAAGCAAAACCAGTCTAGGTCTGGTCACAGCCCTCTTATGTAACTGGGAACCTGGTCTGTACTGGCTGGAATTCCATTGCGGATGAAAGTTGGGGTATAAATGAAATTTAAATAAATACACTTGGACCATATTCGGTGCAGCTCTCTGAAAAGATGGGCTGCAACAGAGGAGACCCCTTGCATGGAGAGCTGCTCTTCACAAGTTGTCCCCAGTTTAGTTAGCCATTACTGGTAATGCCCCATGGAAAGCAACAGAACAGAACATATTTGCTGCGCTATTTGCACCTAAAAATGGAAATACAGCATGACATGTTTGCAAAGTCTTGTATCCTATTGGTATACTTGCTAAGTAGGTGGAGTTTGAGGTGTCTCACTGGTGCGCAAAGGCTTGATGGAAAATACACTGGGTTTGCTACTGAGTAACGTCCAAAAAGGCCTGCAAACTGTAGAAGCTGCTGATTGGAAGATGAAGGGGTAGTGGATGTGGATTGCCCCGGGCAATACAGGATGGAGAATTGCCCCAGGCAATTCTCCAATGGAATGGAGAATGACCGAAGTCTGATAAAATAATATCTGTCTGGAGCTGAACCACATACAACTACAAAAGGATTCATGTGACTTTTCTCTGACTTGGGGAATAATTGAATAATTGGGCCTTGAGTTCTCTCTCTCTCTCTCTCTCTCTCTCTCTCTCTCTCTCTCTCTCACACACACACACACACACACACACACACACACACACACACACACCTCTTACTATATTGTCACCATGTTCCTGTCTCTTTATTTCCTCTGGCTTCTCTCCCCCACCCCAGTAATGGAGTGAACTCTTAATGCCATGAACTCACTCCCATGGCAGACTTGCCAAACTCCAAGCCGGAGCACCTTTTGGAAGTGTCATAAGACTTGTGCTTTTGAGGTTCAGGGTCAAATCAATACGTGTAATGGGATTTTTAAATACATGTGGACCCACATATCCACTGGGGATATGTTCCAGGCCCCTCCGTGGATACTTGAAACCGTGGATAAGAGCCTGCAGGCAGGCATACTTGCCCTGCCCCCCCCAGCTCTTATTTTTCTTTCACTAAAGTAAAGTAAGCTTCGTTTCTTCCTTAAAACAAACAAAGAAGCAGTCTCCATTGCAGGCAAGTAGAATGAGACAAAGTCCTAGAGAGGCTCTGCAAGGTTTCTGTTAACCTTGCAGAGCCTCTCTAGTACTTAGTCTTGTTCTACTTGCCTGTAATAAGCAGCCAGAGGCTGCTTCTCCTGTTTCTTTAAGGAAGAAATGAAGCTTACAGGGAAAAAAGTAAAAGCCTGGGGGGGGGTCCCCGTGATCCGTGGATAACTGAAACCGTGGATAGCGAATCAGTGGATATGGGGGCCCACCTGTAATTTGATGTGATGCTTTGCGTATTGTACATTGCTGATGGACAAAGGTAATATCCAGATTGTTTTAGAACATAATGGAGTAGCTGGTGTTTTGCAGTGTTCTGCTCTCTGTGATATTGTTACCAGCTGTGTTTACCTATCCTAATCCATTTGTATAAATTATTGCCATTGGAAAACTACACATATAGAAGGCTGGTGGAAACACTGAAGGCAGTTACAGGAAGGTCTTTATATTAGAGCAGGGACATTTTAGGCGTTACATTCACTGATAGATGGGAACATAACGAAGCTCTTGTCTTCACAGGAGAGATGGCGCTTTTTGCCTTTCATCCAAGCTTGCAATATTTTGTCAAGAAGAGATTGTCTCTATTTAAGACACAATGTGGGCACGTTGGTGCCATGCAAAGCATTGAAAATGTATTGGATCAAATGTTCAGCAAAGGGGAGGGGCTTTAGCTCAGTGGTAGAGCACATGCCTTGCATGCAGACGTTCCCAGGTTCCCTCGGCATCTCTAGGAAGGGCTTTGGAAACCCCTGTTTGATACTCTGGAGAGCTCCTGCCAGTCCATGTCAAAGATACCGAGCTAGCTACACTGGTGTCCTGACTCAGAATAAAGCACTCTCATGTGTCAGATCTTTTCCATGGTGGCACAACTTTCATGGAGCATTTGTGGAAGGGAGGTCTACCATGCCCAGCCCCACCAGAACGTGCAGTGGCAATCCTACTCAAATCCAAAGACACCTGTTCATGAATTAATTACACATGTATATCATTCTTTAGAGCCTCACTTCCTCCTCTGTAAAATGGAAATATTACTGGCTTGCCATGAGAATCCATCAAACATGGCACTTTTGCTAAAGGATTTGATATCATAAAAAGTCCTCTTCTTCTAACCATATAATCATGCAAGATTTGTGTGTTTTTAAATTCTGCAGTCTTCTTGTTGGGGAGGTAGAACGGAGGGGTCTTCTTTAGGCAGTGCCAACATGAGGCCTCTGTCATCCTGTAAATAGAGCTGACCTGGTAGACACTATGTACTTAGACTTTCAAACAAGTCCCTTGCCAAAGGTGTCTGAATAAAGAGCCCTCCTATGGATTAGTCACTGGTTAGCAAACAGGTAGCAGTGGGTAGGAATAAATGGACAGTTTTCACAATGGGTCCACCAAAGATCTGTACTGGGAGGGATCAGCCTTCATAAATGATCTTGAGTTATTTCAATCCATTATTACAACAATTAAATTATTAGAACAATTAAACAAATTATTAGAATTGTTGTTCATCAGGGGTGAACAATGAGGTAGCCCAGTTTGTTGCTGATAGCAAATTACTGAGCTAGACGGACAGTGGTCTGACTTGGTTATAGCAGCTTCGTATGTTTCAAGATGATGAAAACCCAAGCAGTAAAGAGCTCCAAAAGAGATCCAAACATCATTGAAAAGGATCGCTCCTAACTGAGTGAATGGAGAACAAAATGGCAAATGAGGTTCAATGAAAGAAATGAACAGGGGGGCATCCGAGGTCGGTCAGGTGGGACACTAGTCAAGGGCCCCACCCATCAAGGAGGACCCATCTGACGAGTTGACCCCTGAACCCTCAGTTCCAGTGGCAATATTACCACCCAATGAACCATCAGGTGGAGGGTAAGGGGTGCCATGGGGGGGGCAGTGCAGGCCTTTGCCCCAGGGAACACAGCACGTTGGCACCAGTACTGAAGATAAACATTAGGGCAAAAAGATCCCAACTTCACACATACAGCGATGGTATCTGAACTGGCAGTGAGACTAGCCAGGAAAGAAGTCTCAGGGTCGTGCTGGATAGCTCAGTGCAGCAGGAACTAAAACAGCAAACTCTGTGTTAAGAATTATTAGGAAAGGGGCTGAAAATAACATTTTGTTTATTATATTAACATTATCATGTCGCCTGTTGGCCATAAGCTCCCCCCAAGCTAAAAAGGAAAATACAATGCAATCAAGTCAATCTCAAAATAGAAGAGACAGCAATAATTAAACATAATATCAGGAGCCAGCCTAAAACAACAATCCAGGGGAATGATCTGCTGTGGGCCAGGTTAGAAAATACTGTACATGTGTTGACCTCTCCACATTACATGGAGGGGAAATGTGTGGTGCACATCTGCCCTCACCCACGTCATCCCACCTCTGCATAATCACACAGACAGGATGAATTCCTCTCCCCATATGGCTAGCAGCTATATCATCCGTGCATTTTGAGCTGTGTATCTTCCCCTTCATACTTCATGTGTGACCTGCAAACATGGCTCCCTTTGTCAAGTGAGAAACTGGTTCACCTTTGCTGTATCTGAATGTGAGGAGTATGTTAGGATCTGATTCCTATTTTCTGTAGTGTCACAAATGCACTGGGGCCTGCTTCGTAGGAATACCTACGTGGCCCTCTCTCACTCTCATAGTTTCTTCTGCTGTGAAATCAAAACATCTTTCTTTCAGATAGCTTTGAATAATGGAGGCATGATTGACTCTGCTTTTACTTCCACATCCACAGGGTTGTATCCAAAGAATGTGAATCCTGACTAAACATCATTGAAATCAATGAGACAAGTTAGGCTGCAGACATACACACACATACCTGGGAGTAAGTTCCATTGAATTCAGTGGGGCTTACTTCTGAGTAGACATGCATAGGGTTGCGCTGTGTTAGTCATGACTGAATTAAGTCGCATTTATGCCTATGGTGCTCTTTATATGGATTCACTTTCTTTGATCCAACCAACAGTATTTTGCTTGTATAAACACTTTTTTGATGTAGAGTACTGGAATTTATTATTTTTTAAGTGGCTATACCTTGCTTTTCAACTAAGAAACGTTCTCAGATGGGAAACAGACCAATCCTATCTAAATCCCCGCTTGACAATGCAGCAGCGCCAGCATGGCTACTGTTGTATCCCACAGAGGATTTTTGGCTGCTGGAGGTCTCCTTGCTGTAAGCCGCAGCAGCTGCTATGGGTCAACTCAGATCTGTGCCAGCTCAATCACTGGCACAAGTCCGTGTTGACCCGCGAAGGTGGATTAGGATTTGGAAGGGAATCGGGATTCAGTGTGCGCCACAGTTACGCATGTGTGAACATATCTACCACAAATATTAATGGGATAAAATAAAATGCTTAACTGGATGGTTCTTTATACTGTACTTTTTGTAGCAGGAAACTCAATAGTATTAGGGTATGCCAAAAAAAAAAAAATGCTACACCTTTTTGCATATCCTGGCTTAGGAAATATATTACCACTGGCAGTTTTTTTTGGGGGGGGGGTCAGGGCAAGCTTTAGCCTGATTGGGTCAAATCGGGCCCCGCCCCCATGGCCGTTGCCAGGGGCGAACGCACTGGGCAGCCTCCTTCCTGGTGGCACTTACCTGGAGATTCAGGCGGTGCATATGTGGTAGCTCGAGCGATTTCAAGCCTGCATTGGACCCTTCCACACGCACTGGGTTCTGATTGGCTCGAAATTGAGCCACTTTGGAGTTGATTGGCAATGACGTGACGATATCATCGTGTCACACACACCCCAGTAAACCCCACCCCAATTGGGCCCCGTGCTGCCTAAGGTTGGCCCTTGGGGGTTATTGCAGAGCTAATAGCAGGGAGTAGATGCCAGCTTCTGAAGTTGGTAGAACTTGTTGATTATGACCTTTGAAAAATAAACAAATGATTACATATGTACTGGGTGGATCCCAAAAATCCAATATTAAGTGTTTTGGGGGCCAAACTAAACATAACTTGTGAGCCCAATCCTATCTTCCTCCCCTCCCCCGCTGGCGCAGCCATGCCAAAAACGAGCATGCTGTATCCAGCAGGGGGAGGGGCGGATCAGGAGGCTTCAGAAGAGAAAGGGGATTTAAATCAAAGTGTCTTCCGCTGTCGCAAAGCGCTGCGTAGAACAGCCCAATCCTGCATGGGATTGGGCTTTGTGTCAGGTCATTTGCTTTGGTGTGCTTTTGGGATTCTTTGTTTTTGTAGGGACCCAAACCAGATCAGACCATCCCGTGCATGTGATTTGCCTTGGGGGCGGGGGGAACAAACAAACTTCTGTTCCTTCAAAGTTAATGTGAGAGAAGATACTTAATTACCGTGATACTTTATTACCGTGACTATAATAGATTCCTGGGACCTTTAAAAGATTAGCAAATATTTGTTCGGGCAGATAACAACTGTGCATGTTTTTAGTTGACACAAAACATACCCACCTTTTCTAAATGTCTCATTATTGTGATTTGTGATCCAATCAGGATTTCATGCACGCATTCATAAGTAGTCAACATACAAACAGCCTGTTCAATCCTCCCAGTACATCAGAAATCTAACCATCTATTTCAAGAATGAGCTACTTGGGAGACTGGGAATCACCGTATATGTCTGAACATACATACGTCAGAACAAAAGAAAACACGAATAACCAAAATTCATTTAACATCCAGATCAACACACTATGTTTTATTTTGTTCCCTTGTTTTTCGGGGGGGGGGGGAGACTTGCGTATACAGGATAACAACATTGTTAAGAACTAGTAAGAATAAAAAGATAAATGTTGCAATGTGCAATAAATCATACAGCGAACACTTTGCTAAATCTGTGTGTGTACTTGTAACACTACTATTCTCGCGCCGGACGTCTCTCTCCCGTCTGCTATACACCATACTCATTTACTCTTCCACTGTTTTTTGAAGCAGGACATGTGAAACAGAGTGGTTTTGGGTTGTTTTTTTTTTAAATTTAGTAGTGTTTATACAAATGTGTTTAATTTCACAGTGGATCAACTTGTACTTATTATAGACCAGGGGTGGCCAAACTGCAGCTCCTGAGCCACTTGTGGCTCTTTGACGTATAATGTGCGGCTCACTGAAATTTCCTCTCATCAGAGGGACAAATTTGGTTGTGATATTTTTGAGTAATAAGTTAAGACAGAAGTTCTGTGACTTAACAGCTGCATAACCAGCAGACATTCAACAGGTGCAGTATTTCTATGCTGGGAAACTTCTGTACCTGTTGGAGGTCTGTTAATTGCACCTGTTCAAGGCACAGACACTAAGGGGAGGGGTAACAACACAAAGCTGACTAGGTAATTGTTACCAGTCTTAAATATTTATTTTAATACAGCACATAGAGCAAGGAGTTTAAAATAAAACCTGTTCTGCACACTGAGTGGCTGTTGCCTTGTAGACTCAAATGGGCCAATGTGCTATGCATGCCAAGCACATGAATCCCCTTTTCTTTTCTTTTCTTTTCTTTTCTTAAAGGCACTGATGCTTTCATTGCCTGGGGTCGCTAATGAGGATTTTCAGCTTTTTCCTTGACCTGTTATGTGACCTTAAATTGTTCCTAGTTCCATTCCTCTTCTTTCTCCAGGACCTACTTAATTGCCATTAACATCCTCTCTAGCCATGAAGTGAGATTTCTTTCATATCAGGAAGGTCCCGGTCCTATTTTGATTACTCAACAATAAACCTAACAACTGCCTCACCTTGCAAGTGACATGGATGGCTGCAGACCAGTAGCGTAGCTAGCCTGGCCCCGAGGGTGGGGGGCGATGACGCATTTCATGTCATCGCCCCACCCCCTGCACTCCTGGAAGTCTTCATGTGAAGCCTTCCAGGATGCAGGGTAGGTGGGGGGGGGAGACCAAAAACGTGCCAATTTTGGTGTGTTTAAGGGAGTGGTGACAGGATACAAGTATCTTGTCGTCTTGTGCTCCCTGAGGCATCTGGTGGGGCCACTGTGTGATACAGGAGGCTAGAATAGATGGGCCTTTGGCCTGATCCAGCAGTGCTCTTCTTATGTTCTTATGTTATGCTCCGCAGCAAAAAATCAGCCGCGGAGCACGGAAATCCCACCATGGCTCCACCTTGCAAGGAGCCCACGGCTGTCATCTGGGGGTACATCATCCCCCCAGCCCCCCCTTAGTGACGCCTCTGCTGCAGACTACTATTGTATATGGTAATTAACAGAGACTGGCTTATTATTGTCATCGTAAAGATTCAGACAATGAAAGCTAAGGACAGTGGTGGGTGAGTTATCTTCCTGCTTACAGGTTGATGATTAAAAGTAAGAGTGCCACCGTGCTTTCTTCCAGGCAGAGTTTCTGTGTCTTCAAGGGTTGCATGGCAAGCAGAAATCCAGTAGCTGAAGCTTCACCCATCACTGCATTTCCCTGCCCCCCCCCCCTAAGCACCTCTTGATTTTTATTTATTTATTTTTGCTTGCTGGTTTGCTATACAGCTGTCAAAGGCACAACAGTTCCGTCAGGAAATAAATGATGTCAACCCTGAGAGGATGGAGTGATATTTCCTGGGGTGATTTTTACCAGGGTGTGAGGGCTTGATTTGTGCAAGCCTGGTAAAAGCTAACTTTTCTCACCTGGGGAAAGGTAAATTAGTCTTGATTTTTTTTTGGGGGGGGCACTTGTGTTTTAGGATGAAATGGTATTCACTCCTGTCTATACAGGCCACAGGTCTGCAGGTTACAGATGGGTTTTAGTTATGAATTCAAAGTGTGATTGTTAGGTTGCACACATCCAAAAACTTGAGATTTCTGAGCTGAAGCCTGATGATATTACAAGACTGCCAACTCTTGAAAAATGGGGGAGAATGGATAGTGGGGTGGGACTGGGTGGTAAGGGGCAGAACCCAGCAGGG